>CM053146.1:2405000-3605000 GCA_028571685.1 Heterohyrax brucei | reverse complement strand
AAAGAAAGATGCCAAGACATATTATAAACAAGCTTAACAAAATGAAACACAAGCAGAAACTTTTGAAGGCAGTGAGACTCAACAGCAAAGCTAACATTCAGAAGGAAGTCCTATAGCATTTGTCAGACTTCTCATCAGAAATAATGTTGGCACGGATGCATTCAAAACCTTGAAGGAGACAATCTTGCAACCAAGAATTATATATCCTGCAAAACTGTCTTTCAAATATGAAGATGAAATCAAGCCATTCATGTGTAAACGGAAACTTAGATCCTCTGCAAAAACCAAACCAAAGCTACAATAAACACTGAAAGAAGTTCTTGGCTTAGATAAACAAAACCATTAACTCTGTATTTAAGGAGGCAATGCAGGACACAACATCCAGAAACCCTCTCAGTTAGAGACGGCACAAAACTCAATCAAAGCCATAATATTAAAAGAACAGATCAAGTGATTATATCATGAAACCTATGATACCATCACATTAAAAAGAGGGATATACTACAGCACTTATACTCCTTCTAGATGCGGAGGAAGTAAATAAGATATGTAGAAGTTAAAACTGGGTTTAATCTTAGATTACTAACGGGAATATTAGGGGTAGTGGCAAAGCACAATAAACATACAGCGTACCAAATCAAGAAAAGTAAGACAGGAGTCTCAACAAACAAAAACCAGACACTGTAAAGGATAAAAAAAATCAGCCCATAAAGAACAATGATCCAGAACAGAATATCAAGAGCAGCAGAGAATACACCAACACAAAAATAAATACACCAACATGATAGCACCAAATACATACCTATCACTGAATACACTGAATGTAAACAAACTGAAGTCTCTAGTAAAGAGACCATATGTGACATCTTGGATCAAAAGACATGATCCATCTATATACTGCTTACAAGAAACTCCCCTTAGACTTAAAGATATTAACAAACTGAAAATTAAAGAATGCAATAATACATACCAAGATAACTACATATAAAGAAGATCAGCTGTGGCAATACTAATCTCAGATAAAATAGATTTTGATGTAAAATCCACCATTGTGGATAAGGATGGTCACTGTTTACTGCTGAAAGTTTCAATAAACAAGCAGGACTTAACAATATTAAATACTTATGCAGCCAATACTAGAGCATCTAAATACATGGAAGAAACACTGACTACATTCAAAAATGGGATGGATCACTCCACAGTAATTGTGGAAGACTTTGACACTCTACTTTCAGTATTGGACAGATCTAGAAAAAAACTTTGGTAAAGACACAGAACATCTCATTGCGACAATTAACCAGTTAGACTCCATCAATATATACAGAACTTTTTATCCATCAACAGATAACTACACTTTCTTCTCCAGTGCACATGGAATGTTTTCCAGAATGGACTATGTGTCAGGACATAAAGTAAATCTCAATGGTATCCAAACCATTGAATTATTGTAAAGCATCTTCTCAGACTATAAAGCTATACAAGTCAAAATCAATAGCAGAAAAAACATAGATAGGAACTGGAACTCATGGAAACTGAAGAACACCTTGCTCAAAAGCCATGTGTTAGAGAAGAAATCTAGGATGAAATAAAGAAATTTATGGATTCAAGTGAGAATGAAAACACTTCTTACTGGGACCTACGGGATACAGCCAAGACACTGCTCAGAGGGCAATTTATCTTTATAAAAGCACACATCAGGAAGGTAGAAAGAATGAACCCTAAAGTTTGAACAAGTAGAGACAGAGCAACAGGGAATCCCTTAGACACCAGAAGAAAACAGATAATAAAGATTAGAGTAGAACTAAATGAATTAGAGAATAGAACAACAATTGAAAACATTGATAAGACCAAAAACTAGTTGTTGGAAAAGATTAATGAAACTGACAAACCATTGGCTAAACTTATCACAGAAAAACAGGAAAGGAAACAAACAACCTGAATAAGAAATAAGATGGGAGATGTCACAACAGATCCAACAGAAATCAAAACTATCAAAACAGAATAATACAAAAGACTGTATTCTAACATATTTGAAAACTAGAGGGAATGGACAAATCCCTAGATTCATATCACCTACCAAAATTAACACAAGGAGAAGTAGAACAATTTACTAAACCCATCACAAAGGAAGAAACTGAAAAAGTCATCCAAAAACTACCAACCAAAAAAGGCCCTGGCCCAGAAGGCTTCACTACAGAATTCTACCAAGCTTTTAGGGAAGAGCTGCCTCAATACTACTGAGACTATTTCAGAAATTTATTCTATGCAGCCAGAATAACTCTGATGCCAAAGCCAGGGAAGGTTTCAACAAAAAAGGAGAATTGCAGACCAATATTACTCATGAACCGAGATGCAAGAATCTTCAACAAAATCCTTGCCAGTATAACTCAACAACATAACAAAAAAATTATTTATCATTAACAAGTTGGATCACACCTGGGGTGCAAGGCTGGTTAAACATCAGAAAAACTAATATGGTCAACCACATAAATAACACAAAACATAAGAATCACTTGGTCTTATCAATCAATGCAGAAATGGTGTGTGACAAAGTCCAACACCCATTCATGCTAAAACTTCTCAACAAAATAAGGGCCACCTATGCAAAGCCAGCCACCTACATGATCCTCAATGGATAGAGACTGAAATAATTCCTCTTCAGACTGGGAACTAGACAAGGATGCCCACTCTCACCTCTCCTATTCAACATTGTACTAGAAGTTTGACGAGAGGAATTAGACAAGAAAAAGAAATAAAGGGCATCCACATAGGCAAAGAAGAAGTAAAAATCTCCCTATTTGCAAATGATATGATTGCATACACAGAGAATCCTGAAGAATTGGCAAGTAAACTAGAGGAACTAATAGAAGAGTTCAGGAAAGTATCAGGATATAAGATAAACATAAGTAAATCAGTAGGATTCCTTTATACCAACAAAGAGATCATCAAAAAAGCTACCAAATCAATACCATTTACTACAGCCCCCAAGAAGATAAAACACCTAGGAATAAATCTAACTAGAGGAATAAGATACCTATACAAAAAGAACTACAAGCTCCTACTGCAAGAAGCTAAGAGAGACTTACATAAATGGAGAAACCTACCCTGCTCATGAATAGGAAGAATTAACGTTGTGAAAATGCCTATTTTCTGCAAGCAATCTACATATATATCATGCAATCCCAATACAAGTTACAGTGACAATTTTCAGTGAGATGGAGAAACAAATAACCAACTGTGTTTGGAAAGGAATGAAACCCAGATAAGCAAAGCACTACTGAAGAAGAACACGAATATTTGAGGAGGCCTCTCACTACCAGACTTTAGAAATTATTACACTGCCACAGTTGTCAAAATAACCCGGTACTGGTACAAAAAGAGACGTATAGACCAATGGAACTGAGTTGAGTTGAGACCTCAGAAATGCCGCTATCCTGTTATGAACAGTTGATAATGTAAACTGGGTTACAAACAGTCTTTTTAATCGTCCTGGCAAAATTGGATATTCATCTGGAAAAAATTGAAACATGACCCATATCTCACACTCTACACAAAAACCAACAAATTTTATAAAAGACCTAAATATGGAACCTAAAATGATAAAGATCATGCAAGAAAAAATACGACCAACAATAGAAGTTTTAATACACAATGTAGACAGTCTTCAAAATCTGACAGACAAGGCATGATCAACAGAAAATAGATAAGTGGGAACTACTAAGAATCAAACACTTTTGCATATCCAAATTCTATATCAAAAGAATTAAAAGACCACTTATAGAATGGGAAAAAATATTTGGCAACTATAGGTCAGACAGATGCCTGCTCTCCATAGTCTACAAGGTACTGCAAACTGTCAACAAAAAAAGGATAAATAACCCAGTTAAGCGTTGGGCAAAGGAGATGGACAGACAATTCTCTAAAGAGGATATCCAGCCAGCCAAAAGACAGAGGAGGAAATGCTCATGATCATTAGCCAAGTAGCTATTAAAGAAACTCAAATCAAACCTACAATGAGATACCATCTCACCCCAGCAAGGTTGGCCAAAATCCAAAAAATGCAAAACAACAAACACTGGAGAGTCTGTGGAGAAACTGGAAATCTTCTCCAGGTATTGTAAAATAGTACACCCTCTTTGTAAAGCAATCTAGTGTTTCCTTGAAAAGCTGGAAATAGATATACCATTTGACCAAGTTATCCCACCACTTAGAATATATCCTACAGAAGCAAAGGCAGTTACACCAACAGACACATGCACACAAGTGTTAATTACAGCACAGTCCACAATAGCAAAAAATGGAATCAATCCAGGTGCACAACAACAAATGAATGGAGAAACACACTATGGTGTAATAGAATACCATGCAGTTACAAAGAATAACGATGATTTTAGGAAACGTCTCAGAAGCTGATTTCAATTGGGAGACATTATGTTGAGTGAAATCAATCAGCTGCACAAGGACAAATATTGTATGAGATCCCTACCATACAGAGTTAAACACAGCATCATGTACCGAAGAAAAGACTCTGTGGCAGCTGCAAGAGAGGGGAAGAGGGAAGGAGGGAGGCTTGGTTATAGATTAGACAGTTGATAGAAATTAGGTTGGGTGAAATCAGTGATAGCACACATTAGAAAGAAGATCAGTTTAATTGGACTTCAACAGAACCTGAAAATTCTTCCAATCTCAACCCAATATTGCAAGGATAGAGTAACAGGGGCGGGCGTCTCAGGACCATACTCTCAGGGGACATCAAGGCTAATTGGCACACCTAGCCTATTGCTAAGAGACTTCTCCACCCCATATTGGTGAGTGGTGTCTGGGGTCTTAAAAGCTAGCAAGCTGCCATTTGAAGCACACCAAATGGAACCAACTCAGCTGGAACTGATGATCACCTAGGACACCTATGAGATGAGGGAAAAAGAGCCCAGAAGACAGATAGACCCACATGAAAAGCTGACTATATCAACATGTTACCGGAAGAATCAGATGGTGCCTGGCGACTACAAATGACAGCCATGATGTGACTCAACACAATGTCAAGTTCTAGTGGCAACACAAATAAAAAATAGAGCACACCCACAGAACTCCACTAAAAGACTGCAACTGATGGTCCAATTGCCTGGGGGTTCCCCTGGGAGCATGGCCCCTAGATCTGATGCTGCCCTTGATTGTAGATCATTACTGAGATCAGTTCAGGAATAGATTGGACTCAGGAATGGAGTGGAATTGTGTGTGCACTTTATGGTCGTGTGCATCTTTTGGATGTCATCTTACTGGACTCTTACTAGAGGGGAAGGGAGAGGGTGGAGAGGAGGGGCAGGAGATTGTTAAGACGATATGACATGTATACAGTGGAAAGGAGGAGTGTGCTGTCACCAGGAAAGGAGGGCAGAAAGAACTGCAGATAGGTGGGCATGCAGATTTAAACTGGATTGTACATTTTCACTCAATCATAATAAAAAAATTAAGACAATAAAGATTTTTTATCAAATAAAAAAAAAAGAATGACCAGAACAGAATATTAAGAGCAACAGAGAAAAAAACATCAAAAACACAAAAATAAAGGCCTCAAAGTGGCAGCACTAACATAACTATCAACAAATTACACTTGAATGTGTATGGACATAATGCGCCAATAGAGATGCAGATAGTGACATCCTGGATCAAAAGACATGAGCTGTCTATATGTTGCTTACAAGAAATACACCTTAGACTCAAAGATATGAACAAACTGAAAATGAAAGGATGAAAAAATATATTCCAAGCTAACAATATACAAAGAAGAGCAGGAGTGTTAATACTAACCTCAGATAAAATCGAATTTAGTTTAAAATCCACCATTGTGGACAAGGATGTTCACTATTGCTGAAAGATTCAATACATATGCGAGACATAACAATATTAAATATTTATGCATCTAATACCAGATCATCTAAATACACTGAACAAACACTGAAAACACTGATAAATAAGATGGATCACTCCACAATAATAGTTGCAGACATCAGCACACCAATTTCAGTAATGGACAGATAATCCAGACTAAACCTCAGTAAAGACATAGATCTTACTATGATAACCAACTAGACTTCACTGAAATACACGGAACTTTCTACCTATCATCAGATGAGTTCACCTTCTTCCCCAATGTACATGGAACCTTTTCCAGAGTAGATCATGTATTAGGATGTAAAGTAAATCTTAACAATATCCAAACTACTGAATTACTGAAAGCCATGAAAGGTTAAATCAATAGCAGAAAAAACAGAGTTAGAAATTTAACACATAGAAATTGAACAACACCATGCTTAAAAATACATGACTTGTGGAAGAAATCAGGGATGAAATAAAGACATTTATGGCATTAAGTGAGAACAAAAACACATCCTACCTCAACCAATGGGATGCAGCAAAAGCAGTTCTCAAAAATCAATTGATCTCTATAAATGCACACATCTGGAATGAACAAAGCACCTAGACCACAGAGTTCATTCTACAACTTGAACACATAGAAAAAGATCAACAAAGGAACCCCTTAGTCTCCAGAAAAAAAAAAAAAAAACAGATATTAAAGATTAGAGCAGAACTAAATAAATTAGAGAATAGAAGAACAATTGAAAAAAACAAAACCAAACCTAAAGCTGGTTCTTTGAAAAGATCAACAGAATTGATAAACCACTGGCTAAACATACAAAAGAAAAACAGGAGAGGAAACAAATACCCTGAATAAGAAATGCAATGGGAGATGTCACAACATATCCAACAGAAATGAAACATATCATTACAGAATACTATGAAAGACTGTTCTCTAACTGATTTGAAAACCTAGAGAAAATGGACAAATTTCTAGATTCATATCACCTACTATGATTGTCACAAGGAGAATTAGAACAACTTGATAAATGTATCACAAAAGAAGAGATTGAAAAGGTAATAAAAAAAAAAACAAAACTACCAACCAAGAAATGTCCTGGCACAGATGGCTTCACTGGAGAATTCTATCAAATTTTTAGAGAGGAGTTAACTCCTCTTTAGCATAGAAAATAATAGAATACTCTCAAATTCTTTCTATGAATCCAGCGTAACCCTCATACAAAAGCCAGGGAAAGATCCCACAAAAATGGAGAATTACAGACCCATATCACCCATGAACCTAGATGCAAAAATCTTCAACAAAGCCCTAGCCAGCAGAATTCAACAACATACCAAAAAAATTATTCATCATGAAAATGTTGGATTCTTACTAGGGATGCAAGTCTGGTTCAACATCAGAAAAAAAATATGTATGTATATGATCAACCATATAAATAGCACAAAGGGTAAGAATCACCTGATTTTGTCAACTGATGCAGAAAAGGCATTTGAGAATATCCAAACCATTCATGCTAAAAATTCTCAGCAAAATAGGAATAGAAGGGAAATTCCTCAGTTCAGTAAGGGCATCCATGCAAAGCCACCACTTACTTCATCCTTAATGCAGAGAGACTGAAAGAATTTCCCCTGAGAATATGAAGTAGAAAAAGATGCCCACTCTTATCACTTCTATTCAACAGCGTACTAGAGATTCTAGCAGAGTTATTAAACAAAACAAAGAAATAAAGGGCAGCCTCATCAGCAAAGATGAATTAAAAGTCTCCCTATTTGCAGATGATATGTCTGGATATGCAGAATATCCTAAAGTATATCCATAGATAAACTACTTGAACTAAATAGAAGAGTTCAGCAAAATATCAGGATATAAGATAAACATAAGTAAATCAGTAGGATTCCTTTACACCAACAAAGAGATCATCAAAGAAGAAATCATCGAAGAAGAAATCTCCAAATCAATACCATATACTATATCCCTCAAGAAGATAAAATATTTAGGAATAAATCTAACCAGAGATGTAATAGACTTACACAAAGAAAACTACAAGACCTTACTACAAGAAATCGAAAGAGACTTACATAAGTGGAGAAACCTACCCTGTTCATGGATAGGAAGACTTAATGGCGCAAAAATATCTATTTTACCCGTAGTCGTCTACATTTACAGTGAAATCCCAATACAGATTCCAGTGTCATTTTTTAATTAGTAGGAGAAACAAATCATCAAGGTTGTTTGAAAATGGAAGAAACCCCGAATGTGTAAAGCACTACCGAAGAAGAGGAACACAGTATGTGGCCTCACACTACCCAACCTTAGAACTTATTACACTGTTGCAATAGTCAAAACACCCTGGTCCTTGTACAAAAAGATACATATAGACCAATGAAACACAGGTGAGACACCAGAGATGCCACCATCCTGTAATGAACAGTTGATATTTGATACAGGTCGTATGATTGTAAACTGGGGTAAAAATAGTCTCTTTCACAAATGGTGTTGGCAAAACTGGATATCCATCTGCAAAAAACTGAAACAAGATCCATATCTCATTCCTTACACAAAACTAACTCCAAATGGATCAAAGACCTAAATATCAAAACTAAAATGATACAGATCATGCAAGAAAATACAGTCACCCATGACAGTTCTGATGCACATTTTAGACAGATTACAAAATCTGACAAAGCAGAATCAACAGAAGTAAAAATAGATAAATGGGAACTACTAGAATCAAACATGTTTGCTCACCCAAAAACATATGCGAAAGAATTAAAAGACCACCTACAGAGGGGAAAAAATATTTGGCAACTACACATTGGCCTGATGTCTGATCTCCATAATCTACTAAGTACTGCAAAATATCAACAGGAAAAGGGTAAATAACCCAATTAAGCAATGGGCAGAGGAGATGAACAGATACTTCACCAAAGAGGACACCCAGGCAGTCAAAAGACACATTAGGAAATGCTCGCCATGATTAGCTATCAGAGAAATCCAAATCAAAACTACAATGAGACACCATCTCACCACCACCAGGTTAGCCATTATCCCAAAAACACAAAGCAAGAAATGCTGAAGAGTCTGTTGAGAGACTGGGACTCTCCTACACTGCTGGTGGGATTACAAAACTGTACAACCTCTTTGGAACACAATTTGTCACTTCCTTTAAAAAACTGGAAATAAACACACCACTTGATCCAGCAATGCTACTGCTTGGAATATATCCCACAGAAGCAAAGGCTGTCACATAAACAGATACATACACAAAAATGTTTATTGCAGCACAGTCCACAATAGCAAAAAGATGCAACTGGATAAACAAACTATGGCACTCAATGGAACACTATACAATGATAAAGAACAATAATCATTTTAGGAAACATCTCATAACCTGGTTTCAAATGAAGGACATCATGCTGAGTGAAAGCAGTCAATGGCCAAAGGACAAATATAGTATGAAACCCCTGTTATAAGTATTTAAAAATAGAGTTACGTACAGAAGAAAAGACTCTTTGATGGCAACAAAGGTAAAGAGGGAGGGAGAGTGTTGTTCATGGGTTAGACAGTTGATTGAAACTTGGTTAGTGAAAGCAGTAACAGCACACAGTGGAAAGTAGATCAACTGAACTGGACTTCACCATAAACTGAAAACTCTTCTAAGCTCAACCGAATATTATAAGGATAAGAGTAGCAGGGGCAGTGGTCTGGGGGCCATGCTTTTGGGGGATGTCAAGGCCATTTTCTAGAACTTTCCTATTGCTAAGTGAGTCTTCTGCACCCCATATTGGTAAGTGGCATTTCGGGGTCTTAAAAGCTAATAAGCTGCCGTCAGAGGTATACCAAATGGTCCCAACTTATCTAGAACAGATGATCACTGACAGCAACAAAGACATGAGGAACAAAGAGCTTAGGAGACATAAGGATCCATGTGAATGTGAAACTATATTAACACACGACCAGAAGAATGAGAGGCTGCCTGGCCACCACCAAAGACAGTGGGGATGGGGCACACAATGTAGAGTCCCTGGAGCAACACATGAGAAAGAGGAATGCAGCTCAATAACTGTACTATCAGATTACAACTGATGGTCTGATGGCCTGAAGGATCCCTTGGGAGCATGGTCCCTAGACCTGCTGGTATCCCTGACCAGAAAGCCCTACTGAGGTCAACTCTTTAGAAAAAAATGGACTGGACTTGGGGACACAATGTCACCACATTGTGTGTATACTTTAGGGTTCTATGCATTTATAGGAGGCTGTTCTACTGGTCTCTTTGTAGATGGGTGAGAAAAGAGAGTGGAGAGGAGGGGATAAGAGACTGTTGGGAAGATATAAGTATAGAATGAAAAGGAGGAATGTGCTGTCACTGGACAAGGAGAACAGAAGGAACCGTGGATAGGCGGGCATGGAAAATTTATACGGATTGTGTACTTTAACTTAATCACAATAAACAATGCTATAAAAAATTTTAACAGCAGAGAATGGAGGACTCCCTGAGACTTATACCCTGAGACACATTTTAAATCTAGAAATGAGATCACCCTTTAGCAAAATAACAGAATGGAATTCAAAATAAAAAGTTACTACCTGTAAATTTGTGCTCTGCTTGAAAATCTTCTGTATGATATCAAAAGGTCAACGATTGGGTGGAGTCAAGGTGGCGAATTAAGCACAAGTCTCCCTAAATCCCTCTGGGAACCAAGACCTCAACTGATAATTAAATGGAGCCTTCTGGTCACCTAGTGAGCCCTAGGACATGGCATAGTGCTGTTAATTTGGACTTTACGTCACTGAATGGAAAACCTCCTTTCTTTAGCTGACTTCCACTCTTGGCCAGTCCTGGCTTTCAAGGACTGAAGGTAACTCACCATTTTGACTTTTTTTCCTCTGTCTTGGCTGGCAGGAGGAGCTGGGTCTTGGCAAGCGGCTAGTCTCAGAGATACTGCTGGTGGGATTGGCAGGTGAAATTGTCATATTTTGAGAGGCCTGGCTTAGAACTCTGTGCATCTCTCCAATTTTGGCCTCTCTTTCCACCTCTGCCATAGTATAGTTTGTACGAAGGTGGCTGGCAGCATGCTTGTGCAAGACACCATACTGCACATGGAGGCCTCAGCAGAAATCTAATTCTTAGGCTGGGATGCAGCGCCTGCCTGCAGGAGAGCACTTTGCTGGCAGAAAAGAGTATTTTACATAGTGTCAACTGTGGCTGTGACCTGCCAGCAGAGGCCAACAGGACAGTAGCTTTGCTGCATTTTTAACTAGTTCATAACATCTGAGGTTGGATATAGAGGTGGTTACTTTGCCAGCTGGGAAGAGGGTCTTGTACACCTGAAAACCTGACTGGCCTGGAAAGTGGTCAGATACCTTTTACCTTTTATTTTAGAAGGCCTAGAGAAACAGCTGCAGCCCATCTGCACAGCATCTCTCTCAGCCTTTATTGACTCACATGAAGCTCCCAAATCAACAGACTCTGGAGAAGGCCATAATCACAAAATCACCCATGGCTTCAGAAGGCCCCCAAATGAAACAATTAAAGAGCTTTCTGGATGAAGAATCTTATCAGAAATTATGAGAAGGTGAATACAAAAGGATTATATAGTCAGCCCTCCTAGACCTTATACAAAATACAACACAGCAAAATGAAAAATTAAGCAAGTTATTCGATCTGATGGAACACCGGTACTCTGAAATCCAACAGATCAAAAACAAAATCAAAGACATAGAAACTTCAAATGGAAAAGAGACTTTCTGACTTGGAAGACAGAGCTGACTTCAGCATCTATGAGGAGAAATCAGAAAAAAGAAACAAGAAAAATGAACAAGGATTAAGAGGCATGTGGGACTGTATTAAGAGGAAAAACCTACAATTACTTGGAGTCCTTGAACATGGCAAGACACCTGAGAACACAGAGAGCATTGTTCTGAGCTGCTGACAGAGAACTTCCCAGAAAAGATGAAGGAAGAGAATATAGATTTCCAAGACGCATTTTGAATGCCACTCAATATAGATCTCAAAAGAAAAACTCTAAGACA
This sequence comes from Heterohyrax brucei, assembly GCA_028571685.1. Lineage (NCBI taxonomy): Eukaryota > Metazoa > Chordata > Mammalia > Hyracoidea > Procaviidae > Heterohyrax > Heterohyrax brucei. The sequence continues at coordinate 3,593,092 of CM053146.1, read as the reverse complement.
TATTGCAATCAAGCTTAACAAAATGAAACATAAGCAGAAACTCTTAAAGGCAGCAAGACTCAAAGCAAAGCTAACATTTAGAGGGAAATCTTGTAGGCTTTCGTCAGATTTCTCAGCAGAAACAATGTTAGCCTGGAGACAGTGGTGTGACATATTCAAAGCCTTGAAGGAGAAGAACTTCCAACCAAGATTTATATATCCAGCAAAGCTATCTTTCAAGTATGAAAATGAAATGTAGACATTTGCAAATAAACAGAAACTCAGAGACTTTGTAAAAACCAAAACAAAGCTACCAGAAATATGGAAAGACTCACTTCCTTTTGGCTTAGAAGAACAAAACCACTAACTTTAGAAGGACAAATTATCCAGAATCCTACTCAGTTAGGAAAGGCTCCAAACTCAAGCAGAGCTACAATACTGAAATAAATAATGCAGTGATCATATCATGAAAACTATGATATCATTAAAAACAGGGATGTACTATAGTCGTTACAGCCCTTCCAGATGGAGAGAGAGTTAGTAAGACTGGTAGTAGTTAAAACTGGGTTTATACGTAGCTTATTAGGGGGGATCACAGGGGCAGCCATAAAGCATAATAAAGTTGCAACAGACCATATCAAGAAATGTAATACAGGGGTCTCAACAAACACAAAACTAACCCTGAAAAAGGCAAAAAATCAACTCATAAAGAAGAATGTCTCAGAACAGATTAAAAAGAACAACAGAGAAAACACTGACACAAAAATACACATATCACAATGGTAGCACTGACCACGTACCTATCAATAATTACATTGAACATGAGTGGACTTAATACTTCAGTAAAGAGACATCGAGTGACATCCTGGATCAAAAGACAGGACCCACTGATACGTTGCCTACAAGAAACTCACCTTAGACTTAAAGATATGAACAAACTCAAAATTAAAGGATGGAAGAATATGTATGAAGTTAACAATGAACAAAGAAGAGCAGCTGTGGCAATTCTAATCTCAGATAAAATCTATTTTAATCTAAAATCCACCATAATGGACCAGGAAGGACACCATTTATTGCTGAAAGGTTCAATACACAAGCAGGACTTAACAATACTAAATATTTATGTATGTAATATTAGAGGACTTAAATATGTTGAAGAAACAGTGACTACACTCCAAAAGAGATAGATCACTGCACAATAATAGTAAGAGACATCAACACTCCACTCTCAATATTGGACAGATCATATAGAAAAAAGCTCAGTAAAGACGCAGAAGACCTTATTGCCACAAGCAACCAACTGGACCTCATAGACATATACAGAACTTTCTATCCATCAGCAGAGAACTACACCTTCGTCTCTAGTGCACACGGAACATTCTCCAGAATAGATCATGTGTTAGGAAATAAGTGATTCTCAACAAAATCCATAACACTGAATTAGTAAAAAGTTTCTTCTCAGATCATAAAGCCATAAAAGTCTAAATCAATAGCTGAAAATACACAGATAGAAAGTGGAAATCATAGAAACTGAACAACATCTTGCTAAAAAAAAAATTGGTTATGGAAGAAGTCAAGGATGAAATAAGTAAATTCACGGATTCCAATGAGAAGGAAAACACTTCCTACCGGAACCTATGGGATACAACCAAAGCAGTGCTCAGAGGTCAGTTTATCTCTATAAATGCACACATCTGGAAGGAAGAAAGAAGCCAAATCAAAGAACTAACCCTACAGCTTGAACAAGGAGAGAGAGAATAAGAGAGGAACCCCTCAGGAACCAGAAGAAAACAGGTCATGAAGATTAGAGCAGAACTAAACAAATTAGAGAATAGAACAACTGAAAAAACTGAAAAGACAAAAAGCTGTTTTTTTTAAAGATCAACAATATTGACAAAGCATTGGCTAAACTTACTAAAGAAAAACAGGAAAGGAAGCAAATAACCCAAATAAGAAATGAGAGGGGAGTGGCCTCAATAGATCAAACAGAAATAAAAAATATCATAACAAAATACGTAGAAAGACTGTACTCTAATGAATTTGAAAACCTAGAGGAAATGGACCAATTCCTTGATTCATTTCACGTACCCAAATCATCACAACGTGAAGCAGAACAACATAATAAAACCATCACAAAGGAAGAGATTGAAAAATTCATCCCCAAACTGCCAACCAAAACAAGTGCTGGCCAGGATGGCTTCACTGCAGAACTGTACCAAGCTTTTAGAGAAGAGTTTCTCCAATACTACGAAGACTATTTCACATTATGGAAAGGGATGGAATACTCCAATATTCAATCTACGAAACCAGCATAACCCTGATACCAAAGCCAAGGAAAGATACAACCAAAAAGGAGAACTACAGACCTATATCACTCATGAATCTAGATGCAAAAATCTTCAACAAAATTCTTGTCAATAGGCTGCAACAACATGTGAAAAAAATAATCCATCATGACTAAGTTGGATTCATCCCAGGGATGCAAGGCTGGTTCAACATCAGGAAAACAATTAATGTGATCAACCACACAAAAGATAAGAATCACCTGATCTTGTCTATTGCTGCAGAAAAGGCACTTGATAAAGTCTAACACCCATTCATGCTAAAAATTTGCAGCAAAGTAGGAATAGATGGCCAATTCCTCAATGCAATAAGGGCCATTTATACAAAGCCAACTGCCTACGTTATCCTGAATGGAGAGAGACTGAAAGTTTCCCTTGAGAACAGGAACTAGATAGATAACGATGCCCACTCTCACCTCTCCTATTCAACATTGTATTAGAAGTTCTAGCCAGAGCAATTAGACAAGACCAAGAAATAAAGGGCAGCGGCATCAGCAAAGAAGAAGTCAAAGTCTCCCTATTTGCAGATGATGTGATTGTATTTGCAGAGAATCCTAAAGAATCCATAAGTAAACTACTCAAACTAATAAAAGAGTTCAGCAAAGTCTCAGGATAGAAGATAAACATCAACAAATCAGTAGGATTCTTTTATGCCAACAATGAGATTATTAAGGAAGAAATCACCAAGTCAATATCATTTACTATAGCCCCTAAGAAGATAAAGTACCTAGGAATAAACCTAACCAGAGACATAACAGACTTTTACAAAGAGAAATACAAGCGTTTACTATAAGAAACTACAAGAGACTTGCATATATGGAGAAACCTAACATGCTCATGGACACAAACACTTTACATTGTGAAAATGTCTATTTTATCCCAATCTGCTTATATAATGCAATCCCAATACAAGTTCCAGTGACATTTTTTAATGAGATGGAGAAACAAATTACCAACGTTGTCTGGAAAGGGTAAGAAGCCCCTGGGTTCTCTTTCCCTCATCATTTTGGACATTAGTGATCATCCATTCCTGCTGAGTTGAGACCATTTGCTGTACCCTCAGATGCCAAGCTGCCATCTGAAGGTACAGCAAATGGTCTCAACTCAGCAGGAATGATCACTTATGTCAAAAATGACATGAGGGAAAGAGAACCCAGAAGACAGAGAAACCCATGTGAGGGGGTGTCTACATTGACTCTTGACTGGAACAACTGGATGGTGCCCAGCCACCACCAGTGATAGCTGTGATGGAGCTCACAAAAATGAGTCTCACTGGCAACACAAGAACAAATAGGAGTGCACCCTGAGATCTCCACTAAAAGACCACAGTTGATGGTCCAGGGGCTTCAGGGTTCCCCCAGGAGGATGGCCCCTGGCTCTGATGCTGCCCCTGTCCATAAGTCATAATGAAAGTCAACTCTTCAGACAGCAATGGATTGGACTTGGCAATGCAGAGTGACCATATCTTGTGGGGACTTTATGGTTCTATGCATCTATAGGATATTATCCTGCTGACCTTTTACTGGAGGAAGGGTAATGGGTGGAGAGGAGGGGATAGGAGACTGTTGGACCAGAGAGGAAGAGTGTGCTGTCACCAGACAGGGAGAGCAGTGGCAGCTGCATGTAGGTGAGCATGCAAATTTATATGGGAATGTACATTTTCATTCAATCGTAATAAAAAAAAAAATGAGCTAAAAAAACCAAGAGGTCAACAATTACTCAAAAATAAAGATGAGAAGATGATGGGGGCAGAGTCAAGATGGCGTACGAAGCCCATGTCTCCTTATATCCCTCTGGAAACCAAGACCTGAATTGATAATCAAAGGGAGCCTTCTGATCACCTAATCAGCCTCAGGACACGGCACAGGGCTGTTATTTGGGACTTCATACCACTGAGAGAAAAACCTCCTCTCTTTCGCTAACTCCCTGTCCTGGCTAGCCCCGGCTCTCACTGACGGAAGGTAAACGCACCATTTTCACTTTTTTTTTCCTCTGTCTTGGCTGGCGGGCGGAGCTGGGTCTTGCCTAGCGGCTAGACTAAGATGTGCTGCTGGGGGGATAGGCAGGCAAAATTCCCATATTTTGAGAGCCAGGCTTAGGGCTCTGTTAATCTAGCCACTTTGAGCCTTTCGTTTTATATCTGCATCAGCGGGGTTTGTACGGATTTCTGCAGCCAGTGTGTGGGATGCCATGTTGGTACCGAGATTTTAGTGGGACCAAATTCTTAGCCTGAGAGCCAGTGCCTGCAAACAGGACAGTGCTTCTCCAACAGAAAAGCAGTAATTTTCCCAGTGCCACCTAAGTTGCAGGCCCTGCAACAGAAGCAGAGGAATCACTACCTCTCGGCACCTTTACCCCTCTGTCTGCTGCCTGTGTGGAGGGCACCATGTTGGATATGGTGGCCGCAGCTGGACCTAATTCTTTGCTTGGGAGCCAGAGCCTGCCCACAAGAGAGCAGTTTTCTATCACAAAAGCGGTACTCCACGCAGTGCCACCTAAGGCTAGGTCCTGTCAGCAGAAGCCAACAGGGCAGTAGCATTGCTGTATTCTGAACTACTTTGTTATCATCTGGGGTTGGATATAGTGGCGCTTACTTTGTCAGTTGAGAAGAGGGGCCTATACACCTGAAAACCTAACTGACTTGTGAAGTGCTCAGATACATTTTACTTTACGTTTTAAGACAGCTGTTTTAGTCAGCTAGGCTGCTCTAACAGAAATACCACAGAGTGGATGGCTTTAACAAAGAAAGATTTATTCTTACACAGTCCGGTAGGTTGCAAGTCCATATTCAGGGTGTCCGCTCCAGGGAAAGACTTTCCCCTTGTCGGCTCTGGAGGAAAGTCCAGTGTTGCATCAGCCTTTGTCCAGAGAGCGTCCTCACGCAAGAACCTCTGGTCTGAAGGACGCGCTCTGCTCCCGGTGCTGCTTGCTTGATGGTAGTGAGGTTCTCAAATTGTCCTTGGTTTCTTTTTCCTTTTATTCCTTGCAAGCTAAAAGCATTAAGGGTGGGGCAAGCCATACTCCAGGGAAACTTCCCCCACAGCAGGAATTCACAGCCCCACCCTAATCCTTTAACATACAGGTTAGCAAAACCACACAATGGAGGACAGTCCCAAGATACTGGGAACCATATCCTAGCCATGTGGCTGCACACATTTTTGGGGGGACACAATTCCAACCATGACATACACATTGGACTGCTTCCATCATGGAAAGGAAAGCGTTTTGTCCTTACTGGGATAGATACTTACTCTGGATATGGATTTGCCTACCCAGCACGACATGCTTCTGCCAAAACTACCATCCGTGGACTTACAGAATGCCTCATCCACCATCATGGAATCCCACACAGCATTGCCTCTGATCAAGGGACTCACTTCACAGCAAATGAAGTGCGGCAGTGGGCCCATGCTCACGGAATTCACTTGTCTTACCATGTTCCCCATCATCCTGAAGCAGCTGGCTTGATAGAACGATGGAATGGTCTCCTGAAGACACAATTACGCTGCCAGCTAGGTGGCAGTATCTTGCAGGGTTGGGGAAATGTTCTCCAGGAGGCTGTGTATGCTCTAAACCAGCGTCCAATATACGGTGCTGTTTCTCCTATTGCCAGGATTCATGGGTCCAGGAATCAAGGGGTGGAAATGGGAGTGGCACCCCTCACTGTTACCCCTAGTGACCCACTTGCAAGATTTTTGCTTCCTGTCCCCATGACTTTATGTTCTGCAGGACTAAATGTCTTTGTTCCGAAGGGAGGAATGTTGCCGCCTGGAGACACATCAATGATTCCTCTGAACTGGAAGCTAAAATTGCCACCAGGCCATTTTGGGCTCCTTGTACCTCTGGATCAACAGACAAAGAAGAGAGTTACAATACTGGCCAGTGTGATTGATCCTGACTATGAAGATGAAATTGGATTGACATTACATAACGGAAGTAAAGAAGAGTATGTTTGGAATGCAGGAAATCCCTTAGGACGCCTCCTAGTACTACCATATCCTGTGATTAAGGTCAATGGAAAACTACAGCAACCCAACTCCAAAATGAGTGATAATAGCCCAGACCCTTCAGGAATGAAGGTTTGGGTCACCTCACCAGGCAAGGAACCACAACCAGCTGAGGTACTTGCTGAGGGCAAAGGGAATACAGAATGGGTTGTAGAAGAAGGTAGTTCTAAATATCAGTTACGGCCACGCGACCAGTTGTAGAAACAAGGACTGTAATTGCTATGAGTATTCCTGCTTTGTATGTGTGTATTGGATATTTTGTTTACTTATGAAACATAAGATGTAAATGGGTTAATGCATTTTCAGTTGTACATGTGTTAGTTATATCATGTTGACATAAGTTTGACTTTGTAACTGTACCCCTTCAGAGACTGTGCATGGTAAGGTGAGATGTGTGCAGGTGCCAAGTTGACAAGGGGTGCACTGTGGTGGTCAGGTTTATGTCAACTTGGCTACTACCTATTTGGCTGCTGTATTAAGTGGCAGAGTGGGGTTTGTGGTGGCCCCCTGCCCCTCGGCTCTCATCTTGTGACCCTGGACTACGGCTGCTGATCACTCACGTGGCCAGGAGCTCCTGCTCTCTTGTTCCAGCGTCCGGTTCTGGGACTTGAGCTAGCAGCTGTTGGGCTCATCAGTCCTTACAGCCGGCACGTGAGAGTCCTGCTCCCTGACCTGCCAATCCTGCGCTTGCCAGCCTCTGCCCAGTCCTGCTCCCTGACCTGCTGATCCTGGGTTCGCCAGCCTCTGTCACTTCGTCTCGCCACCAGCTTGGGATCCACCGACCTCCAGCCTCTGTTGCATCGTCTTGCCACCAGCTTGGGATCCACTGACCTACACAACGGGTGATCTGCAACTCTGGTCTCTGACTTGCTGACCTTGGGTTCCTCAGCTTCCGTGGACATGTGAGGCTTGTGCCAGAGCTTGGGACATTCAGCTTCTGTGATTACGTGAGCTGTTTCCTATATTTGTATCTATCTATCTGTCTATATATATATATATATTATAAAACTTTCCTTGTACCTACACGTGTTACTGGTTTTGCTTTCCCAGAAAACCCAGCCTAAGACAACACCCTAGAGAAAAATTTGCAATCCATCCTCACAGTACCTCCTTCAGCCTCTGCAAACTCACATGGGACCCAAAAAGCAACAGACAATTGTGGCATACAAGAAATCACCCATGGCTTGAGAAGGCTCCCAAACAAAGCAACCAAGGAGTATTCCAGATGAAGAAACTTTTATGAAAGCATCAGAAAGTGAATACAAAATGATTATGTACAGAGTCCCTCTAGACCTTATACAAAATGCAGCAGAAGAAAAGGAAAAATTAAGCAAGCTATTCTATCTGATGGAACACCATTACTCTGAAATCCCGCAGATCAATAACAAAATCAAAGACATAGAAACTTCCATGCAAAGCCAAGAAAACAGAATGGAACAAACGGAAAGAAGAATTTCTGACTTGGAAGATGGAGCTACTGATGCCAGAGTCTATGAGCCGAAATCAGAAAAAAAGGAACAAGAAAAATGAAGAAACATTAAGAAGCATGTGGGACTCCATTAAGAGGAACAACCTTCAATTAACTGGAGTCCCTGAACAGGGTGAGACATCTTAGAACACAGAGAGTATCGTTGCTGAGCTGCTGACAGAAAACTTCCCAGAAATCATGAAGGAAGAGAATATAGACATCTCAGATGCATATCGTATGCCACCCAATATAGATCTCAAAAGAAAGACTCCAAGACATATTATAATCAAGCTTAACAAGATGAAACATAAGCAGCAACTCTTAAAGGCAACAAGACTCAAGGCAAAGCTAACATTCAGAGGGAAACCCTGTAGGCTCTCTTCTGATTTCTCAGCAGCAACCATGCTGGCACAGAGACAGTGGCATGACACATTCAAAGCCTTGAAGGAGAAGAACTTCCAACCAAGAATTATATATCCTGCAAAACTATCTTTCAGATACGGAAATGAAATTAAGACATTCCCAGATAAACAGAAACTCAGAGACTTTGTAAAAACCAAACTCAAACTACAAGAAATACTGAAAGAAGTTCTTGGCTCTGGCTTAGAAGAACGAAACCACTAACTTTGTATTTCAGAACGACACACTGCTCAATACTCTACTCTTTGAGGGAAGGCTCCAAAGTGAATCACAGCTTTGATACGGAAAGAAGCAATCCAGTGATCATCATGAAAACTATGGTGTCATCATATTAAAAAGAGGGATGTACTACAGTTGTTACAGTCCTTCCAGATGGAGAGGAAGATGACAAGACTGGTAGTATTTAAAATTGGATTTATATATAGTTTATTAAGGGGGATCATAGGGGCAGCTGTAAAGCACAACAAAGATGTATCATTCCATTTCAAGAATGTAACACAAGAGTCTCACAACTACAAAACCAGCTCTGAAAAAGGTAAAAAATCAACTCACAAAAAAGAATGTCCCAGAACAGACTAGTAAGAACAACAGAGAAAACATCAACATAAAAATAAATACATCACAATGGCAGCACTAAACACATACCTATCAATAATTACATTGAATGTGAATGGACTGAATGCTCCAGTAAAGAGACATCGAGTGACATCTTGGACCAAAAGACATGACCCATCCACATGTTGTCTACAAGAAACTCACTTGAGACCTAAAGATAGGAACAAACTGAAAATTAAGGGATGGAAGAATATATATCAAGGTAACAATGAACAAAGAAGAGCAGGGGTAGCCATTCTAACCTCAGACAAAATCAATTTTAATGTCAAATCCACCATCATGGATAAAGATGGACACTATTTATTGCTGAAAGGTTCAGTACACAAGTAAGATTTAAGTATATTAAATATTTATGCACCTAATATCAGAGCACCAAAATATGCTGAAGAAACACTGACTACGCTCAAAGAGAGTTAGATGACTCCACAATAATAGTGGGAGACTTTAACACTCCACTCTCATTATTAGACAGATCATCTAGAAAAAAGCTCAGTAAAGATACAGAAGACCTCATTGCCACAATTAACCAACTAAACCTCATTGATATATACAGAACTTTCCACCCATCAGCAGACAACTACACCTTCTTCTCCAGTGCACATGGAACATTCTCCGGAATTGACCATGTGATAGGCCATAATGCAATGCTCAACAAAATCCATACCATTGAATTACTTGCAAAGCATCTTCTCAGATCATAAAGCCATAAAAGTTGAAATTAATAGCAGAAAAAAACATAGAAAGTAGAACTCCTGGAAACTGAACAACATCTTGCTCCAAACAAACATGGGTTATAGAGGAAATCAAGGAAGAAATAAAGAAATTCATGGCTTCCAATGAGAACAAAAACACTTCCTACCCAAACCTATGGGATACAGCCGAAGCAGTGCTCAGAGGTCTGTTTATCTCCATAAATGCACACGTCTGGAAGGAAGAAAGAAATCAAATCAAGGAACTAACTCTACAGCTTGAACAAGTAGAAAGAGAACAATAGAGGAACCGCTCGGGCACCAGAAGTAACAAGATCATAAAGATTAGAGCAGAGCTAAATGAATTAGAGAATAGACAAACAATTGAAAAAATTGAAAAGACCAAAAGCTGGTTTTTTGAGAAGATCAACAAAATTGACAAACAACTGGCTAAACTTACCAAAGAAAAGCAGGAAAGGAAACAAATAACCCAAGTAAGAAATGAGAGGGGAGTTGTCACCACAGACGCAACAGAAATCAAAAATATAACAGAATATTATGAAAAACTGTGCTGTAACAAATTTGAAAACCTAGGGGGAATGGACCAATTCCTTGATTCATACCACCTACCCAAATTATTACAACGTGAAGCAGAACAACTTAATAAACCCATCACAAAGATTGAAAATCTCTTCATCAAAAGACTGCCAACCAAAAAATGTCCGGGCCCAGATGGCTTCCCTGCGGAATTCTACCAAGCATTTAGAGAAGAGAAGATGATACGGTGACCAGGTAACTAGAATACTAAAAATGGCACAATCAGACCAGAAGGGTGATGCTGACACTTTGAGGTAAATGTAATTAATGTCACTGAGCATTTTGTATAGGAGTTTTCAAATGGGAATCTGTGTAAACTGTCACTAAATATCATTTTTTAAAGGGAAAAAGATACGAAGATTAGTAATATCTAGGTAGCTTTCACACTGTTTCCAACCTGACCCATCTGCAATCCTTAAGGGCTTGTCTGTCTACTTAATCATACCTGGGCTGTTGAGTGAACTATATTACAATACCAGTGCTTTAAGTCTTACTAAAAGGTTTGGTGCCAGAGGAATTAGGTGCTGCTCTTGGAGACTCTAGGCACTTAACTCCTTTGATGTTTGAATGGTGAACCTCCTCTCCCCTTCTGGGCCATATTCTTGCTATCCCCTGGAGTGCCCCACTTCCAGAGGGAAATGAACAAGAGTGTAAGAAGGTGATTCCAAGCTAAATTTTCCCCATGATCCATGTTCAGACTGGGTCACCAATTTCTACAACAGAATCTAACACTTAATTTGTCTGTCTGTGTATATCTCTACATTACCATGCAAACAGGTTGTGTATCAAACTTTCACATAGCGATAAGACTTCAAGGAATGAGACTTGTGTACTGTCTGACCTCAGCTATTCCAAAGGTGATACTGTCATCAATGAGATGCTTACATAGTGTTGGCCAAGTGAAAGCCAATATTACTATTATTATTTACATAAAGCAAACATTAAATAATAACAACAGATTCCTAAAGGGGAGACACTCACTCCCAGATTATTCGTGTCCATGCAACCCCTGCATAGAACACTTTCAAGCCTCTGTCCTGCTTAAGTAACTGTTAGAGTTTCTTCTCTCCACCAGCAACTGCCAAGAAACATCCAGGCCATACAGCAAACCTCTTGCCAGAAACTGCTCAGCTGTCTCTCCTTGAGCTGGCAAGTCCTCTGCAGCCGCTTCTCTCCATAGGTTGTGATTTTCGTGTTACCGGATGCTGCTACTGCTTCCATTGTTTGGTTTTGCTACGCTTGCTGCAACTTCTCAGTCTTTCATGGTCTTCAGTGCCACAGCTCTCTTTTGGGTCAAGGATCCTTTCAATGCAAGGAGCTAGAATCCAAGAATGTGTTATGTTTCATTCACACTTTTTTATTTTATTTACTTATTTTTATTATGACTGAGTGAAAATGTACATTCCTGTATAAATTTACATGCCCACCTATATGCAGCTTCCACTGCTCTCCCTGTCTGGTGACAGCACACTATTCCTCTCTGCTCCATACATGTCTCATTCTCCCAACAGCCTCCTTTCTCCTCCTCTCCAGCCACTCTCCTTCCCCCAGCCAGAGGTCAGCAAGATGATATCCTACAGATGCATAGAACCATAAAGTGCATCCAATATACGGTCACTCTGCATCACCAAGTCCAATCCATTCACACTTTTTGATGGTAGTGATGCTTACAGAGTGAAACTTCTGAGAGCTGTAACTCAATGGGACTACCTAGTTTTCTGCCTTCCATAGTGTGCAGACTTACCACTTTTCTATAGTTTTGTGTTAATGGAAAATGGTTGAATTTTCTTTCTTTAAAAGATTTCCTTCTTTCGCTTTCTGTAAGAATGTTCCTTGTAAATTTCAAGACATGGCTCACCCAGCAGGCACACAAAGTATCCAGTCTCCTGAGTGGATTGAAAGTCAGTCAGTGTTATTGGGTGAATTCTCAAACTATTATTTCTATCACAGGATCCCTAGTAGTTCAGTGATTAAGAACTCATCTGCTAATCAAAAAGCTGTCAATTTAAATCCACCAGCTGCTCTTTGGGGACAGCCCTGTGGGGAAGATCTGCTCTGTTCCGCTGAGTCACTACAAGAGAAGGAATACATTTAATGACAATGGGTTTGATTTGGTCTGGGTTTCCATCAGAACAAACTAATCCTATGCAAGACTGACCAGCCAATCATATCATGGAACTTATAAAAATCAACACAATAACTAGAAAGACCATACAACAAATGCTATTCATTGCACCACAGATTTGAAAGATTTTTTTTTTTTTGATGAATTGATGTATAGCTTTGGTTTGCATATTCAAGCTTTATGTTGCAATATTTAAGAGTTCCATGAACAAAGTAGAAACCCTAGTGGCATAGTGGTTAAATGCTACAGCTGCTAAACAGAAGGGTGGCTGTTCAAACACATCAGGCACTCCTTGAAAACACTTGAAGTAGTTCTACTCTGTTTTTAAGGTTTCTATGAGTTAGAATTGACTTGATGGCAGTGGGTTGGATTTATTTATTTACTTTTGTTTTGTTTTTTTTATTGGCGAAGTAGTGAACCGCACAGGAGGATTCAAAAGAAAACAGAAGGAATGCATACACAGAGTCATTGCACCAAAAAGAACTGCTCAGATTTCATGCATTTGAGGAGGCAGTAAATAATCAAGAACTGATAGTAATGAAGGAAGAAATTCAAGATGCGCTGAGCCAAGTCCGCCAAGTGCTGTCGAAGACATGGGCAAAACAACAAGGGTCCAGGAATTGACAGAACTCCAGCTGGGACGTTTCAATAAACTGGTGCAGTCAGTGCTGGAGTTGCTTACTCATCTATGCAAACCAACTGGAATGGATGTCTATTTGTGTCATTTCCAAAGAAAGGTACTCTAACAGAATGCAGAAATTACAGGACAGTATCATGACGGCACTTGGCTTTTGGCTTGGCATCATCAGTATCACATGCTAATAAATTTTTGCTGAACATAATTAAGAAATGGTTGGAATAGTACATTGACCAGCAACTGTCAGGAATTTAAGCCAGATTAAGAAGATCTGGAATAAGGGCTATTATTGCTGATGATAAGTAGATCTTGGCTGAAAGCAGAAACTAACAGAAAAATGTTTACCTGTGCTTTATTGACTATGCAAAGACATTTGACTGTGCAGCTCATGACAAAATTATGGATAATATTGCAAAGAATAGGAATTTCAGTACACCTGACTATGACTCATATGCAAGTGAAAGCTAGACAATGAATAAGGAAGACTAGAGAAGAACTGATGCCTTTGAGCTAGGGTGTTGGCAGAGAACGTTGAATACACCATAGGCCACTAAAAGAAGCAACAAGTTTGACTCAGAAGAAGTACAGCCAAAATGCTCTTTAGACTAGAGGATAGTGAAACTTTGTCTCACATAAGTTGGACATGTTGTTGGGAGGAACTAGGCCTGGAGGACAGCATTATGCTTCGTAAACTAGAGGGTCAGCAAGAAAGAGGGAGAACCTCAAGGACATGCAGATGACAAATCAACTGCAACAGTGGGCTCAAGCTTAACAGTGATCACTAAGATGGCACAGGACTGGACGACGTTTTGTTCTGCTGTACGTAAGATCCTTATAAGTCAGAACAGACTCGGTGGCATCTAATAACAATTATGCTCATGAGTAACCTGTATACAGACCAAGAGACAGTTGTTTGAACAGAACAAAGGGGTACTATGTGATTTTAAATCAAGAAACATTTGTATGTGACAGCGTTAAATCTTTTCATCATATTTATTTAATCTGCATTCTGAGCAAATAATCTATGTAGTGGACTATCAGGAATGGATGCTCATTAACACCTGTGATGTACAGGTGACACATGTCTTACTGAAAAGAAAGAAGTCATAAAGTACTTACTGATGAACAAAGACTACAGCCTTCTGTGTGGATTATACCTCAATATAAAGGAAGCAAAATCCCTCATAACTCTGCCAGTAAGTAACATCATAATAAACAGAAAATACTGAAGTTGTCAAGGATTTCATTTTACTTGGATCCCCATTCAACCCCCATGTAAGCAACAGTCAAGAAATTGCAACAACTCACTGCACTGCCTGAGCAAATCACTGCAAGAGACTCTTTATTAAAAAGCAAAACTGTCACTTTAAGGACTAAAGCGCACCTCACTCAGCCGTGATATTTTCAATTACCTCATATGCATTTGAAAGCTTGATAATGAATAAGGAAGACCTGATGCTCATTAGATATGATTCTCTTTTAATTAAAGATTTGTTACAGTTAATATACTTGGCTTCGGCTGGTTAATATTGCCTAAAGTGAGTCATCAGTATTCCCAGACATTTTAAGAAGACCTATGTAGAGAAGACAGAAGCCAACACAACAATGACACTACTATATTTAACTAAGCACCACAAAAGGACCTACATGTAATGAGTGAACAGCAAACTTAATTTTTCAAAGTGTGCTCAGTATCACATTTTTTGATTGTGCTTCCTAATAACCTTCTGAAACATATTGACTTCCTGAATCAGGAGATGTATTGGCTTAACTGGCAGAGAGTTTTCACCACCCTTTCCCCTATTTAGATACTGAAAGAAGAGCAACAAAATTTTTTGATTGGGCAGAGTGAGCTAACCTCTTACACACACTTAGTAAGCCAAACTTACTGTTGTCATTTAGGAGTCTTGAGAGGCAGACACATAGTTGAGTAGATGATATTCAGATTTCCCCTCAGCAATCAAAATTGTCATCTTTCCAGGTTTTCTGGCAGGTGGATGAGTGGATATTGATATTATTGCAGCTCCAATGGCATGTATCACTAATAATAACTTCCTGTATGCTGGGAATGAGCCAGGAATGAAGCTTCTTAGTTGTGCTTACAAGCACACAAAAAGGGAAAGGGGAAAGTTTAGTCATAAAGAATGACTACTTAGGTTAAAGCCCCTGAACAGTGAAGAAATAAGTTAGAGTTTAGAAAATGAACGTTGTAACAAAAAGAACTCTAGAGGAATCCTGATTCACCCTATCTTCGTTTCTTTCCTCTAACAAACAGAAACAAGGACTCTTATAACTGTTCTCTACCTGCTTTCTCTGACTTACATTTCACTGTTTCAGCCTTAACTGTAATCCAACTTCTACACTCCCTGATAGAGTTATGTCCTTTTAAATAAAATGGCAAATTATTTCCAACATACAACTATAGATAATAATTTAACCAGCATCCATCAAGCAGATGTAACACACGTTTGTCTTTTATTGCATATACTTTAGATTTTCTCTTAAAGAAACCCATTTCTGTAACCCTTCAAGGATTTTACAATCATTCATAGAGACTGTGACATTAATGTATATAATTTCTTTTATTTTTTAGTATTCTTACACCATATCCAAATTTCTGCAATCGATATAGTGTTTTTGATGTGTTTTAATGTTTACAGTAGTAGTAACTGTTCACCTGCTCACTTACATGTTTTTAATGTGTATTTATATAGATGCTTGCATTTTGATCTTTCTAAAATACTAATTCCCCCATGTCAATGTATAAATAATATTATTCAGTTGTTTTCCCCTACAGCATAAAATCTTTTCTCTCTAAGATGACATAAAATGATTCCATGAAAGTCCCCGTACTACTTATCTAGTTCATTCTTTGCCATCCACCTTTCCTGGCCTTGGTCAAAACAAACAAACAAACAATATATTCCATCATCAAGTTGATTACAACTCATAGTGAGACTATAGGACAGAGTAGAACTGCTTGTAGAGTTTTCAAAGAAAGCCTGGTGGATTTGAACTGCTGACCTTTTAGTTAGTGGCTATGGAACTTAACCACTATGTCACGAGGGTGATTTGTGAATTCACTATGTCCTCTGATACTTGCCCTAACTTCTCATTCACTTGACACTCTTCTTCATCCCAAACCTCTCACTTTCCCTCTCATCTTTTTACCTGGCTAACTTCTGACCTTCAAAATCCCACATCAGGATAGTTGCCTTCAGTCCTCTTGTAATGTGTTGAGTGATAGCATTTCCTGCTCCTCACTCCAGCTACTTTGTTGTTGTTGTTCAAAAGCATAGAGTAACTTCTGACTCAATGGAAACCTCAGTGGAACAAAGCACCAGCCAGTATGGAATCATTCTCACAATCAGTTGTTAAGCTTGAGCCCCTTGTTGCAGCCATTGTGTCAGTTCATTTCGTGGAGGGTCTTCTTTTTCATGTGTGTGCTGAGACTTCTTTGCCAAGCATGATGTCCTTCTCCAGGACTGGTCCCTCTTGACAACATGTCTAATGTATGTGAGACAAGATCTTGCCATCTTTGCTTCTAAAGAACATTCCAGTTCTACTTCTTTCAACACAGATTTTTTCATTCTTTTGTTTACTTTATTGGCTGAGATATAAACATCAGATTTACCACCCAACTGTTGGTTTGGTAAGGATGGAAATTTATATCCATCTATATCCCTAGGACATAGTGGGCTTTGAAAAATGATTTGTAAATGGATAATTGATCTTCCCTTCAAAATTAATATGGTCATGTGAATGAGTAAACAAAGCCACGGATGTGTAATTCTTAAAAAGGTACATAGTTCAATACCGTCACAAAGTTGTGATAGTCTTATCTGTCATCAACATAATAATATTGGTGAAATACTGTGTTATTAGTGCATCATGTGTTAATTATTACCTGCTTTTCCTCTCATACAACTTCTACTATCTATAGTGCTATAAAAAGCAGCACTGAGAAAGAGCAACATGTCTGCAATGATGTTTTTAATGCTAAATTCAATAACACACGTGTCTCTTACCTTTGACTGTGAGGGTAATCTGTAAGTAAAATTGTCACTGTCTCCTTATACTCTAAATTTAAAAAGCACTACTAAAATCTACTTCTGTTGAACAGCACTAGATACCCAAATATCATGTGATACTGATTTGACATGAGTACATATCGCATAATACTTCCGATTTTCAGTTGGTTGCATAGTTGGTGGTATTTTCATTTTATTCTAATTAATTACTAAAAATGGGGAAAAATGAAGTTAAAAGCATCACAGAGCACCTCTTGACAGTGATTTTTGAGAGAAATGTCTGAAGCCTGTATTTGCTCCATCAACTTTTATAGCTAAACAACATTAGAGTGATTTCGGGTTATAATCTGTTCTCCTGACAACTACCTCCCTATAAACACTTTACTTTCCCAACAATTACTTTTCATCCTATGTGATTTTTAATTTGAAATGTTCAATCATTATGACTTTGAAATGTATGTACCCTGTTCTTTACATCCCCTCACATATATTATGCTTACCTTTAAGGTGTTCCTTCTTCCTTTACTAGCATCCCTCTTCAACGGATGTTCCATGACGTTTTGGCCAACTGTTAAACTATTACCTCTCAGCTTCAAATCTACCCTTTTGAATTCTGCTTTGTGGTTCTGGACAATTGAGTTATCTTTTCTGCTTTACTGGCTGCTCCTTTTAAACTCTGTAAATTAACAGTATAGAGGGCTTGTAAGGTTGGATTTTGGAGAAGAGACTTATTGTATCTTGTCTGTGTTTGTGTCTGAGAGTGTTGTGCCAGACTTGTGTCTTCACGTTGACAGACATATTTCATAATAGAACTATATTCAGTGGCTCAACTGAAGTCGTTTCATCGATTTTCAAACATTTGAAGATTTACAGTCATCATGCTTCCTCAGAGACCGTTTCCTAGGAAGCCCCAGGTCCATGGCATCCCCCAGAGGTATAAACTCCAGGTTACTTTTAGAGCTTTCATTCAGTTTCAGCTATGCAGAGATTCTACGTCTACAGCTTTCCTTTTTTTTTTTTGGCTGACTCTCTGTCTTACCAACCATAGTGTTCTTCTCTAGAGAGAAGACCATATCCAAAGTACATGAGACAAAGTCTCACCGTCCTTACTTCCAAGAATCTTCTCTCACCTCCAAGAATCTTCTGTGGCTGTACTTCTTCCAAGATAGACTTGTTTGTTCTTCTGGTAGTTTACAGTATACTCAGTATTCTTCAACAACATAGTAATTCAAGGGCCTCAATTCTTTTTTGGTCTTCCTTATTCTTTTTCCAAGTTTCAGATGCATATGAAGTTATTGAAACTATCATGGCTTGGGTCAGGCACACCTTATTCCTCAGAGTGGCATCTTTTCTTTCTTTCTTTCTTTTTTTTTTTTTTGACACTTTAAGGAGGTCTTTCTCGCAGAAAACTTGCCAAATGCAATATGTCATTTGATATTTTTGACTTCTGTTTTCATGAGCATTGACTGTGAATCCAAACACAATAAAATTCTTGACAACTTCAATATTTTCTCCACTTATTGTGATATTCCTTACTTGTCAAGTTGTGACAATTTTTTCTTGCTTTTTGTAGAGGTTTAAATCCATCCTGAAGGCCATAGTATTTGATTTTAATCGGTAAGCACTTCAGGTCCTCTTTCAGCAAGCAAAGCTATATCATCTGAATATCTCGGGTTGTAAAGTATTACAGAGAAATGTACAAAAGCTTGTAGCTAGAAAACCAAAATGAAAGAGCACACTCAGTATTTCTATAGCTGAAAGAAATGAAGGATAAATTCAGGCCTCGAGTTGCAATATTGAAAGATTCGACTGGCATAGTATTGAATTATGCAGGAAGCATAAAAAGAAGACAGAAGGAATAAACAGAGCCTCTATAGTAAAAATAGACAAATTCCACCATTTCTGGAGGTAGCATATCATCAAGAATTGATAATACTGAAAGAAGACGTCCAACCTGCCCTGAAGGCATTGGAGAAAAACAAGTATCCAGAAATTGTGAGGCTATCAGTTGAAGTGTTTCAACAAATAGATGCAATGCAGGAGGTGTTCACTTACCTGTGTCAAGAAATCTGAAAGACATCTACCTGGACAACCAGCTGGACTAGATCCACATCAGTACCTATTCCAAAGGAAGATGATTCAAGGGAATGCAAAAATTATCAAACAATATTATCATCATACAAAAATAATCATTTTTGCTCAAGATAATTCAAAAACAATTGCAGCAGTATATCAACAGGCAGTTGCCCAAAATTCAAGCTGGATTCACAAGAAGACATTGAATGAGTGCTGTCATTGCTAATGTTAGCTGGATCTTGGCTGAAAACAGAAAATACAAGGAAGGTGTTTACCTGTATTTTATGTACTATGCCAGGGCATTGACTGTGTAGATTATAAAGAAATATGTATAACATTACTAAAAATGATAATTTTAGAACATTTAATTGCAGTCATAAAGAACATATATATAATCCAAGACACTGTCATTTGAACAGACAACGGGGATGCTATGTGGCATAATATCATAGAAAGTATAAGTAAGAGTCATGTCTTTTTACTATACTTATTCAATCTGTGTGCTAGAAGTCATACATGATATGAAAATAAGTGGACATAGCTGGATTTGGCCTCTGGGTTACGGTTTTATTATCCTGGTTTAGTGAAAATAGATCCAGAGTGTGAATCTAGAATCTACTACTAACAACTTCTCTGTGTTTAGGGAGGTTACATGCCTAACTTCTTACTTCAAGTCCTGTCTATCAAAAATCAGGCCACTGAGTATGAATATCTCAAAGCTCTATCAGTTTCTGTACTATGAGCCTAAGAATTATTTACCAAAATTATATATGTTGACAAGGCATAAAAAATAGTTGTGAAAATTGACTATGACACAATAACATGAATGTCTCCATAGACCAGTTTCACAGATAATCCAATGGAAATTATTTAAAACAAAACAAAACATTTAAATCTCTGGAACAAACCTATGAATGTACAGCTAATGAAAAGTCATCTATTCAAGACAATCTACAAAAATTCAGTAAGAATACTGACAGTCTGTGACATTTAAGCCCAGATATCTTCCTCCTTACCTGTCCCACATAAGAGACATTAAAATTCCCTTTCAGACTGGGCTAGCCAAATACTGAGAGCTGCCTCTCCCCTCAGCTCCTGGTCAGCAGTTATCTTCCTGCAAGTGGCAGGACATCAGTAGTTCTTGTGACTCCAGATACCTGTTGATCATGATAAGTTATAGCTGACTACGGCTGAGGAGTGGGGCCAAACCAACACCGATGGCACAATAGGTATACCTTGAGAATGACACCTGAGTTCTCGAACCAGATTGACCTTAAGATATCAACTCTTAAGGTGGTGGTTTCATGTGGAAGAAGTCAACTAAGAAGACCAGAGGACACTTGCTGCTCCCTACAAACTGTTCTACGTATAGCCCAGCTCATGAAGCTGAGTTACCAGTTAGACAAAGGCATGCTATTGTCCCCATTGCTACTTCCAGAGCCCTGGCTCAGAGATTTTACCTGGGGCAGGGGGAGAAACAGACCATAAAAGTGCTATCTCCTAATTTCTTCTTATAAATAAATAAATAAGGTCAGATGCAAGAGAACAAGAAGTACAAGTTTAAAATGTATTCTCAGAACACAGTGTTTGTTGTAGTTAAAGGCCACTGGGAGGAGTTTGATAGATTCACTGGAGATACAGGTTAAATGTAAACTGGTTAGTTGGTAAGAGAGAACCAGGAAAACAGACTGCTGGGAAGAGCCTTTCTTGAGTCAAAAAAAATCAAAAACGGTAAAATCAGGAGGGATCCTTTCAAAGGAGCTGAAATTTGATTGAATTAGTCTGCATGGAAACCATGGTGGCATAGTAGCTAAGTGCTACAGCTGCTAACCAAAAGGTTGGTAGTTCAAATCTTCGAGGCACTCCTTTGGACAGGTCTACTCTGTCCTATACAGTCACTATGAATGGGAATTAACTTGACGGCAATGGGTTTTTTTATTCTGTGAAGTTATCTACCCTCCAGGGCACTGTTGGAAACCACAGATCAGTTACTGAGCAAATAACCTTTGTCTTAAAGTGAATTTCAACTCATAGTGACCCTATAGAATAAAGCAGAACTACCACTAGGGTTTCTAAGGCTACAAACTTTACAGAAGCAGACTGCCACATCATTCTTCCATGGAGCAGCTGGTGAGTTACAAGTGCCCAACTTTTGATTAGCAGCTGAGTGCTTAACTACTTCAGCACCAGGACTCCTTAGCAACCATGTGGTGGAGATTAAAATCTGGGTCTCCATGAGTTGGAATCAAATTGATAACAACTTGGTCAAGGAAAGAGATAATCAACGCTGCTCAAAATACTTTATGCCAGGGTGAATGGCATACTCAAGGCTGCACTCCAGTAAGGAGCAACATTAGAGGCTTAATATTGTTGGACAGGGAATAAAAGAAATGAACAAATAATGCCCACTACCATCAAGTTGATTCTGACTTATAGCAACCCCATAGGACAGAGTAGAACTCCCACAATGAGTTTCCAAGGAGTACCTGGTGGATTCAAACTTCCAACCTTTTAGTTAGCAGCCACAGCACTTAACCAATATGCCACCAGCATTTCCAAACAAGCTATAGCATTGCCAAAATAAAGTCCCAAAGAGTGAAAACCAGTTCCTGGAATTACCACAATATATCATGGAAAAGTCTAGTATTCAACAGCAGAAAAAAAAAGAAAAGAAAGAAAGAAAAAAAATTATGACACATGTAAAACAACAAAAAATTATGACCACAAACTTGGGTGGAAGGTAGTGGGAAGGAAGCAACTGAAACTGCCTGTGAAAGTGACCAGATAGCAGATTCGTATGTTAAAAAGTAGCTGTTCTAACTATGTTCAAAAACTAAAGGGATCATAACTAAAGAATTGAAAGGTGGGCATGTAAATTTATATGGGAATATACATTTTTGCTCAGTCATAATAAAAAAAGAATTGAAAGAAAGCATGATGACAATGTTGCTTCAAAAAAAGAATAATTATAAATATATAGAAATTAAAATATAATAACCAAATGGAAATTTTAGTAGCGAAACAGAACTGGTAACAAGTAACAAAAATGGTAGCATCTTTGAAGGGGCTCAACAGTAGATCTGAGCTGACAGAAGAAATAATCAGTAAACTTGTTACTAGATCAATAGAGATTATATAAATCATAAAACAGAGAAAAAAGAATGACAAAAAGTGAACACAGCCTCAAAGAAATGTGGGACACCACCAGGCACACCAGCTCAAGCATGGTGGGAGAACAAGAATGACAAGAGAGAAAGAAGCAGAGAGATATACAATTAACAGTGCTGCAAATTTTCTACTTTATTTTCTAAGAAAAATACATTGAGTCACTATGAGTTGGAATTGACTCACTTGACAGAAACAGTTATTCAGGAAGCTCCACAAACTCTAAGTAGCATAAACACAAAGAAATCTAGAAAACGACACTAGTGAAAATGCTGAAATTCAAATACAAAGAGAGTATCCGGAAAGAAACAAGAGAAAATTATACAAGTATAAGGAAATCCTAATGAAATTAGCACAAGACTTCTTAGTGGAACTAATACAGGCCAGAAAGCAGTGAGGAAAGCAATCATAATTCTCACAGGAAAAAAAAAAAAACATTGAATAAAGTCAAACAAATATCCTATACCTAGCAAAGCTATCTTTTAAAAATGAGGGAAAAGAAACACATCTCAGATGAAAAAAAAAAAAAAAATGGAGAGAATCTGTGGCTAGTACATCTGTCTTACAAAAAATATTAAAGGAAGTTCTTCAGGCTAAAACAAATGATCTCAGATGGTAAACCAAATAAAAACAAAGAAGCAGAAACCACCAGTAAAGGTTATTATATGATTATACAATATATACGGTATAGATTCATAATTCTTCTTTTTTTCTTAAAAAAAATCACTGCCGTAAAGCTGATTCTGACACACAGAGATGCTATGAGACAGAATAGAACTGTTCCTAGGATTTACAAGTTTGTAATTTTTGTATAGGTAGATTGCCACATCTTTCTCCCACAGAATGGCTAGTGAGCTGAACCACTGACTTTCTGGTCAGCAGCAAAGTACTTAACCACAGTGCCACTAAGCTTCATTTTATTCTTCTAACTGATCTTAAAAGTAAATGAATAAAACAATATATACACATGTTTCACAGAATTAACACAACGTTGGTGGTTGGCAGCAAACTGGTATTGTGCTAAAGAAATAGTTCTAGGTAATAACTTAAACTCACAGAAACAATAAAATCATAAAAGATAAATTAAAAAGGTAAATACAACAAAAGCTATACATATTTGCTTTTCTCTCAGCCTTTAAAAAGTCATGAAATTATATAAAGTAATAATTATAGCAATATACTGTTGAGTTTTCAATTTATATATATGTAATAGGTATAACAACTATATCACCAAAAGGTTACAAAGAAAATAAAACTACAAAGGATTAACATGTCTACATCTCACTGGACATTGAAAATACAGAAACTGAGATGTCATTATGTAAACATGATAAAAAAAAGAGGGACTTCAAAAATGTAGTCATAGGTCATTCATATGGAGAACTAAAGGTGATACAAAGACATAAAAGATTTGTTTAAATTTAGAAAGCTATAGGTAAGTATTAAGATCACCACAAAGGACAATATTGATCTTACACATCAAAATAACAAACAAACAAAAAATGGAGTCTCAGCAAGCTCAATACCACCCACACTGAAAAAGATGAAAAGAAAACACACACACACACACACACACAAATTAAGTAAAACAAAGGAATTTTATGCAACACACAAAGAAGACACAAAAATGCCAGCAGTAAACTCATATCTATCATTAATCACACTGAATCTAAATGGATTAAATGCATCAATAAACCAATGGAAAGTGGTAGGCTAGATGAAAAAAAAAAAAAAACTAAACTAACTATATGCTGCTTAAACGAGACACACATTAAACTTAAAAACATGAGCAAACCAAAAGCCAAAAGATGGAAAAAAAATATATAGAAAGCTAACAACATTCAAAAAAGAGCAGGGGTGGCAATATTAATCTTTAATAAAGTAGACTTTAAAAGTCACCCCATTAGAGGAAGGACACTATATAATGACTAAACACTCAGTGCTTGAGGAGGGCATAGCCATATTAAATATCTAAGCACCTAATGATAGGGCTCCAAAATACATAAAACAAACTTTAACTACATTGAGAACAGAAAGAGACAGCTCCACAATAATGAAAGGTGACTTCAACACATCACTTTCAGTGAATGTCAGGACATCAAGAAAAAAAGCCCAGTAAAGACACAGAAGATCAAAATAGCGCAATCAACCAGCTTAACCTCACAGACATACATAGAGCACTTCACCCAACAGCAGTCAAGAACCAAGAGCAGCAAAAGAACACTTAGGCACCAGAAGAAAGCAAGTAATAAGAAGTAGAGCACAACTAAATGAATCAAATAATAGAAAAATAATTGAAAAAGTTAAAAAGACTGAAAGCTGGTTTTGGAAAATATCAACAAAATCAATAAACCACTGCCAAACTGACAAAAGTCAACTAAAAAGTAACTAGACCTAATAAGAAGTGAGCTGGGTTCCCTTATGAGAAAAAAGAGAACATCAAAAAGGAAATTGCCATTTAAATATCATTTACAATCACCTTCAAGAAGATAAAATACTTAGAAATAAATCTAACCAGAGATGTGGAAGATCTGTACAAAGAAAACTACAAGACACTCTACAAGAAACCAAAACAGACACGTGTAAGTGGAGAAACCTACCTTGCCCATGGATAGGAAGACTCAGCATCATGAAAATGTCTATTCTACCCAAAGCACTCTACAGACACAATGCAATCTTGATGTAGATTCTAACAGCATTTTTTAATCAGATGATGAAGCAAATCACCAACATCATAAGAAAAAGGAAGAAGGCCCAGATAAGTAAAGCATTACTGCCAAACAAAACGGGAGTCCTAATACTACCTGACTTTAGAAACTATTACACTGCCACATTAGTCAAAACAGCCGAGTACTGGTACAAAACCACATACGTAGACCAATGGAATAGAACTGAGAATCAAGATATAACGTCATCCACCTATGAGAAGCAGAAATTTAACAAAGGCCCAAAGTTTTTAAACTGAGGAAAAGACAGTTTCTTCGTCAAATGGTGTTAGCATAACTGGATATCCATGAGTGAAACAGCGCTCTTATCTCACACAATGTACACAAACTAACTCCAAATGAATCCAAGACCTGAGTATAATATCTAAAATCATAAAGATCACAGAATTAAAACTAGGGACACTACTGGGAGCCTGAATACATGGCGTAAACAGACTAAAAAACGTTACTGACAATCTACAAATACCAGAAGAGAAAACAAGTAACTGGGCACTCCTAAAAAATCAAACATTTAGGTTCATCCAAAGATTACATCAAAAGATTAAAAAGGTAAACTACAGACCAGGGAAAAATTTTTGGCTACCACAAACCTTAACAGTGCCTAATCTCTATAATCTATAAAATATCATAACATTTCAACAAGAAAGAGACAAATAAATCAATTAAACAATGGTCAAAAGCTACGAAGAGACACTTCACCAAAGAAGATACCCAGGACACTGATAGATACATGAAGAAACACTCACAATCATTAACCATTAGAGAAATTCAAGTCAAGACTACAATGACACACCGCCCCACCCCAACAAGGTGGGCATTAATTCGAAAACACATACACACAAAAAAAATGTTTAAGTGATTGCAGAGAGACTGGAACGTGTTTACACCACTTGGGGGAATGTAAAATGATAAACCACTTTGGAAAGCTATTCAGTGCTTTCTTAAATGCTAAACCAAAACCAAATCCATTGCTGTCAAGTAGATTCAAACTCAAAGCAACACTACAAGACAGGGCAGAGGTGCCCCATAGTGTTTCCAAGGAGCTTCTGGTAGATTAGAACTGCTGGCCTTTTGGTTAGCAGACTAACACAGACTAACACTTAACAACTGCACCACCAGGGTTTCTTTCAAGTAATACAAATACCATACAATGGAGGAATCATCTTACCTCTTAGAATATATCCTAGAGAAATAAGGGCTGTCACACAAATAGACCCATACACACCAGTGTTTTTTTTTTTTTTTGCAGCACTTTCCATAGTAACAAAAACAAAATAGAATCGACATAGGTGCTCATCAACAGATGAATGGATAAACAAACTATGATATAGTCACACAGTGGAATGCTACATAATGATAAAGAACAATGATGATCTTGGGAAACAACATGGAGGAATCCGAAAGACATGCTGAGTCAAATTAGTCAGTTTTAAAAGGACAAATATTATATTAGACCACTATTATAAGAAATCGAGTAAAGATTTAAACACAAAAGAAAATAGTCCTGATGGTTACAAGTGTGTGAAGCGTGAAAGATGGATATTCTTTGATTAGACAGTAGATAGAAGTTGAGTTAGATCAATGGAGTGACAGCATACGGTAAAACAGAGGTCAGCACAGCTGCACTAAACTAAATCTACAGGTTTCCTAAATATAACCCAAGACTTCCAAGGACAGAATAGCAGGGCCAAGGGAATGGGGACCATGGTTTCAGGGAACATTTAAGTCAATTGGCATAACAAAATTTCTTAATAAAATATTCTGTCTCCTGCTTTGGTGAGCAGCATCTGACATCTTATAAACCACCCAGTGATCACTGACTTAGCATCCTTCGGGCCAGACTCACCTGGTGTAGAGGAGAATTCAGGACAGCAAATACATAAGGGAAACACAAGCCCAAGAGACAGAAAGGGCCATGTAATCCTAAGACTATACCAACATGAGACCAGAAGAATTAGATGGTGCCCAGCCAGCAAAAATGTCTGCTGAGACACAGAGAACAGCTTAGAGTCCTTGACACAGCAGAAATAAAAATAGGAGTGCAAAACTAGAAATCTACTGAAAAACCAGATTTGAGTGTCCCACAGACTGGTGGGTCACTAGAATACATGGCCTCCAGACTCTCTGTTAGCCAGTGCTGAAGGCAGTTCCAAAGCCAATTCATCAGACAAAGACTGGACCAGGCCACAAGACATTAAATGATATTGGTGAGCAGTGTGCTTCTTGGCTTAAGTGTATACATGAGGCTAACTGAGCAGCTTCTGTCCAGACATGTGATGAGAGTGTGGAGGAAAACAGGAGC
Organism: Heterohyrax brucei; assembly: GCA_028571685.1. Lineage (NCBI taxonomy): Eukaryota > Metazoa > Chordata > Mammalia > Hyracoidea > Procaviidae > Heterohyrax > Heterohyrax brucei. Next base: position 3,565,913 of record CM053146.1, on the reverse strand, counting down.
TGGTTGAATGTACATGGGAAATACAGGATGGAAAGGAGAAGTGTGTTGCCGCAGAGTTGTAGAGCAGCTAGAGTTATTTAGCAATCTGTGTGTAAGATTTTGTATGACAGTTTGATTTGGATTATAAGCTTTCAGTTAAGGCACAGTAAAACCTTAAAAGAAAATCTACAGTATTTGTCATTTTGGTCTATATAAAAGGTATTTGGACACCCTAGTGGAGTAATGTTTAGAAACTATGGCTGCTAACCAAAAGGATGACAGTTTGAATACACTAGGCACTCTTCGGAAACTATAGGGCCATTCTACTCTGTCCTAAAGGATCTCTGTCAGTCAGAATTGACTCTACAGCAATTTATTTTTTAAAAAATGGTATTCGATACTTATGACAGTTGGTAGTGAATGAGTTTGGGGACAAGGATGCCTGTTTTATAATCTGTCACTTGTAAAAGTATGGGTTTCTCATCCACTGTTTTGTGAAAGAATGAATCTCTAGCCCTGGCTACAGAGATGCACAGACTCAGGAGTGCTTCACAGTAGCCAGACTGGACAACTTTGGGGACTGTTGAAGGACAGATGGGTTTCCATCTACTCTTCCTTTAATTCAGAAAATTGTTTTTTATTGTGCCCTCACACCAGATGAATATTCTAACCGTCATTCCTTCCTTTGTAATTTTTTTTTATTATGACTGAGTGAAAATGTACATTCCCATATGAATTTACACGCTCACCTATATGCAGCTTCCACTGCTCTCCCTGACCGGTGACAGCACACTATTCCTCTCTGCTCCATACATGTCTCATCCTCCCAGCAGTCTCCCTTCCGCTCCTCTCCACGTGCTCTCTTTCCTCCAGCAGGATGATATCCTATAGATGTATAGAACCATAAAGTGCAACCAATATATGGTCACTCTGCATTGCCAAGTCCCATCCATTCCTGTCCAAAGAGTGGAACTTCGTTATGATTTATGGGCAAGTGCAGCATCAGGGCCAGGGGCCATGCTCCCAGGGGAACCCTGAAGTCGCTGGAGCGTCAATTGTGCTCTTTTAGTGGAGATCTCAGGGTTCACCCCTTTTTATTCTTGTGTTCCCAGTGAGACTCCTCTCTGTGAGCTCCATCGTGGCTATCACTGGTGGTGGCCGGGCACCATCCAGCTCTTCTGGTCCCAAGTCTATGTAGGCACCCACTCACGTGTGTCTCTCTGTATCTTCTGGGTTGTCTTTACTCCACGTCATTTTGGTCCTCAGTGATCCTCCTGCTGAGTTGGGACCATTTGCTGAGCCCTCGGATGGCAGCTTGCACCCCACATTGGTGAGTGGCATCTGGGGTCCTTTGTAATTTTTAAACAGACTGCAATGTGAGAGCTTATGAGGTGATTTTTTTTTTCATATAGTCAGTCAAAACTGTCCACTTTGCTCCTCTTGTCTATTTGTGTCTCTATTCTGCAGAACACTTCCTTTAATTTTATTTTATAAAACATCAACTTCTTTTTTACAGGCTTAAATTCTCTTCTTAAGTTAGTAATAATTGGGTATGCCCATTCTGGAAACATAATTGGTGCATAAAATGTACACTGCCATCTTTTAGCCAATGTCTAAAATATAAAGAAGCCTAAGGTGGGTGTCTTTTAGGTCTGAAGGACAGCGATTTTACCTAGGAATAACCTCTTCAGTGCTCAGAATTTCTGTGAAGCTCTGGGCCAGTCTCTCTGTTGAGTGTGATGAACAGAACTGAGATGGTACTGACTACTTGACACAAATGATGGGACAGTTTGCATGGGACAAATGGATAAGGTTGACAGGATGCTAAGTGCTATATCACAGCTATACCATTCCATCAGTAGGTAAACATGACTGTAGTCCCCCGAGAAGTAATTACGAAGAAATTCCCAGGTTAAACTGCTTTCTGTGTTTATTTTTTCCAGAATATTAGACTTCTCTATGACTGCAAGAATCCAAAAATTTTTCTTTGTGTTGCTTCTGAGCATCAATTTCTTCTTCTGTAGTGTAGTCTGGATCACATACCAACAGCAATTCTAAAAAAAAAAAAAAAAATCCATCAAAAAAATGCTGACATTTTTACCAAAATTGCATTTATAATTAAGAGATGTGTATACTGCAAATATTTTCAAACTGAATAAATGACCTTTAGGAAAAACTTGGAAATATGTTTTTTATCCAATAAATTACTGTAAATGAGAAACTGATAAACTGATTTATTAAGGATCAGCTCTAAGATTCCAAATGTTTACTAAGCCTATGAATTCAAATCCTCATGTTCTGTTTTCTGAGCTCTGGTATTGGAAGGGTGCTTATAATTATCTCTGTTAGGATCTGACCTTTCAAGACTCTCTGACTTTGGGGTTTGAAAGGCAATGCTACTTCCTGATAAAAATTGCCAGCAAATTCTAAGTAAAGTTAACTGGAGGAAGTCGTTTAACTTCTGTTGATCTCAGTTGCCTAATATGTAATAGGGAAAGAATAGAACTTCTTGCGTGCAGTTTTTGTGGAAATTAAATGGACAAAAACTAAAAAAACATTTAACCCAACTCTTGGCCATTGTCTGAGGAGCCCTAGTGGTGCAGTGGTTAAGAACTCAGCAGCCAACCATAGGTCAGCTCTTTGGAAATTCTATGGGACAGTTCTACACTGTCCCATGGATCTCTATGAGCTTAAGTTGATTCAACAACAAGGGATGAGGCTTTAGGCATCTGTGAAACATTTAGTAATGTCAGCTGTCATCATTATTACCCACAAGAAAAATGTTGAAAGTGGTGCTTTTTTACTTGGGATAAAAAGTAGCATGAACATTGTAGAGCATGGGTCCATAGAAAAGCATTTTGCCCAGCCATCCTTATTTTGATGTGACCTGTAATTTTCTTTTTCTCATGAGTCGTACTGCTATTGTTGTTGTTAAAACTCATTAAGTGGACACTTACTCATGGTAACCCCGTAAGTGCCAAATGCTGCTACTCTATAGGATTTTCAAGGCTTTCACCTTTCAGAAGCCGATCTTTGGGTACGTCTTTTAACACATTTTTGGTAGAGTTTGAACTGCCAACCATTTGGCTAGTATTTGAGCACTTAATCATTTACACTACTTGGGGATTCCAAAAACATGTTAGTTTATCGCAAAAGAATTTTCCTAATAGCTAAAATGGAAACCCGGGAAGGATGGCGGTTTAGAGATACGGCTGCTAATCACTAAGACTGAGAAATTGAATCCACCAGATGCTCCTTGGAAACTGTATGGTGCAATTCTACTTTGTCCTGTAGGGTCCCTACAAGTCAGAATTAACTTGATGGCAATGAGTTAATACACAAAGTATAAAGTTATAATAAAATTTAAAAGAAATATCCTACAACCTAATGAATCACTGTGGGCATTTTATGTAACTCCTTTCACACTGCTTCTTTGTGTATGTGTGTATATTTCATAGCTTTGATCACACTGAATATACATTTTTATCCTTCTTTTTTTTTTTTTTTTTTTTACTTAATTTCCTTGTGTTTTTTAAAATCTTTACGAGCACCCTGAAGGACTGCTTATGATTATACTGGATGAGAGACAGCATAGCATGGTGATTAAAGATGCTGACTTTAGAATCAAGTAAATTTAGTATCACATCCTGCTCTGCAACTTTCTGTGAACGAGGATGTTCTGTGACTAAGGATGTTACTCTTCCTTCTCAGTTCCAGTTGTTTTCACTCAAGATGTGCGCAGTGTATGTTTAACTGGTGAAGTTTATAGCTGGATGAATAGATTGCTGCTGAGTGGAATCCACCTCTTGGTGACTTTGTCAAACTTGGGCTGGTCTTATATCATCCTCATGATCGCTGGCATGCTCGAGTTTGTTGTCACCGATATTTTGCCAGTGTAACTCATTGAGGGTCTCTTTATCTCACCAAACATGAGGTCCTTCTCCAGCAATTAACCTCTCCTGATGATATGTCCTGGAATAGAACAGTAGGAATGAAACACATTGTTTAGTAGTAATGCAGTTTCCATAAAATGCAAATTCTCAAGACATTTTTAGCCTGAATGGAGCTGAAAGTATTTACATTATTCCTGTATGCTTGATTCTAAAGTCAGCATCCTTAATCACCATGGTATGGTGTTTCCCATCCAACATAACCACAAGCAGTCCTTCAGAGTGTTTGTGGAGTGTTGTGGAGTGATGATATGTCTAAGACAAATCAGTCAGACCAAATCCGTAAGAGTGACTGTTTTTGGAAACAGATCACAAAGCCTTTGTTTCTAGTGTATTTTAGTCTGGAAGGTCCATGGAAACCTGTTCTTCGTATGTATTTGAAATAACGGTAACACAATTTCCAGCATCATAGCAACAAACAAGACATAATAAATGGTAGGTAGGATTCATAGATTTGTATTAAAGATTAGAATCCCTGGTAGTGGAGTGATTAAGTGCTATGGTTGCTAACTAAAAACTGTCAGTTCACATCTACCAGGTGTTCTTTGAAAACTCTATGGGGCACTTCTACTCAGTCCTATAGTGACACTGTGAGTCAGAATCGACTTGAAGGCAGTGAGGTTTTTTTGGAGAGGGTGGAGTTGTTAATGTATTTAAAGCATTCATCACAATACCTGATTCGTATGACTTTTTCAGTGGATGGTAGTCATTACAATTATCATGATTTAAGAAACAACGACCTACCTCATACATAAATTTTCTCCTATTTCCCCACACTGGGAATTTTCTGTCTTATAAGTAGAAATTAAATGACTATCTTTGCTTAAGAGGCTTTTAAAATGTAGATTTTTTGGGGGGGGGTGGGGACAGAATTTTTAAACCTTAGATTGACATTGTATGTGTATAATCTTATCATTTTATAGTTAAGAAAATAAAAATCTTGAGAAGCAGGTGGGTTTCTGTATCACGTAGCTAGGAAATATCAAGCCATGGCCTAGACTCCAAGCATCTTGGCTTCCATTTATGGGCTCATTCTGTTAAACCTGTTGTGTTTACCCCTCACAGAAGGGCAGATTGTTTTTTGAGCATCCTGTATGACTCAGAAAATTCAAAGAAATTCAGTTTGTGGAAAGTTTATTAACATATACACGGAAATGCCACATGCCCACATTAATAAGGGAATGATGTAAATACCTGCCAACTCCATTCAGGCTAAAAATATCTTGAGAATTTATATTTTATGGGAAATGCATTACTACTAAAGTGTTCTATTCCTACACTTGATAAGTGGAATATGGCTTTTCCAGTTATGTTTTGTTCTACAGTCCAATATTAACAGAAACAAAGATTTGGATTTGTTTCTGTTAGTTTGGATTATGCAACAGAAAGTCAGTAAGGAAACTGACAATAAATGAAGAGAGAGAATAAAGAGCCATATCTATCTAGTTTTAACATTTCTCTTCAAACACCTGCTCAACTGAATGAAAGAGGTAGTCCAATTTTGATTCACAACTGAAATGTTTTGTTTTTCTTTTCTTAGAAATCATCTAGGAAGTATATAATTTGGAAAGTCCTTGGAAGACCTGTAAACTCCTCAGGACTGTGGAATTGGAGACAGCATAAAGAATCAGCTGTGCTGTAATAAAGTCTTGTAAAGGGGGATTAACTCAAGGTGGATCAGAGTTGGACCCTTTCAACAATTCTCAATGATAAGGATTCCTTCAAAAGTCATACTAACTCATGTTGAGTAGTTGCTATTTTCCTCTGATAAAAAAAGTTTTCCTTGCAAGATAAAATTGAATGGCTAAAATGAATCTAAAACTTACAAGCAAAAGCTTGACTACTTAACAACAGAAAGATAAATAAACTAATCATAAAATAGGGGAAAAAATTGCATAGACATCTCCCCAAAGCCAAGTGCCGCCGAGTTAATTTCACCAAAGTGGATACTCCAATGTCATCCAAACACATGATAGCATGCTCCGCTTCATGAGTCACACCACTGCTATTGAGTCGGCTCCAACTCACAGCAACCCCATAAGACAGAATAGATCTGCCTGAGTTCTGAGGACTGGCTAGCAGTTTTGAACTGCTATTTTCTGGTTAACAGCTAAATGCTCAACCACTTCACCACTAAGGCTTCTCATTAGCTGTCAGAGATACACAACTAAAAACCATGATGAGATACCTTCTAATTCTCACCAAGATGACTAAAATTGAAACAACAACCAAAAAGAAAAAGAAAGAAAGAAAATAACAAATGTTGGCAAGGATGTGAGGAAATTGGCATCCTTGTCCACTGCTGGTGTGAATGCAATATGGAATAGCTGTTGTAGACAACAGTGGGAAATAGAATTACCATATGGTCCATCAATTCATTCCTAGATATATAGTTGGAAGCTGAGACTAAAACAGAGAAGTGCACAAAAGTTCATTGCAGTACTATTCGCAATAATCAAAAAGTAGAGATGACTTAACTGTCCATCAACAGATGAATATATAAACAAAATGTACATACAATGGAACACTACGAAGCTAGTAGGAAAGAAGTCTCGATACACACTACAATATGGATAGAGCTTGAACATATTTTGCTGAGTGAGATAAGTCAATTTCAAAAGGACAACTATTGTATGACTTTATGCACATAAAAAGACAGAAAGAGACAGAAGTATAATCACCAAAGTTTATTAGTGGTTACCAAGAACCAGAAAGAGGGAGAAACATGTGGCAGTCTGCTCCCATAAAAATTTCAGTCTTGGAAACCCTGTAAAGCAGTTCTACTCTGTCTTACAGGGTTTTTTTCCATGGAAGTCACTTCCATAGCATTTGGTTTGGTTTGGTGGGTTAAGAACAGGAAGGAGAGGTAAAGGGGTGGGGTTAACAGTGATGGAAAAATGACATTAAGGGTGGAATTGCACAGCTGATTATTAAATTTCTCCCCAGAGATTAAACACTGTAAAATGGTGACTGGCGAAAATTGTATGATAGATTTATTTACAGTGCCAAAACCAAAAAAAAGTACCTTCTAAGGCTACTTACGTACCACCTAAACTTTCAAGAAATCAAAGAAGAAATGGAACTATATACGGGACTCATTTGTCTACTTAAGTGACTGCCTCCTGCAATTTGAGATCAGAAGAGCTAGATGGTGCCTATATAGCACTATTTGATGTTCTGATCAGGAACACAATAAATAATTCTTGGTAAAAAGGAAGACAAATGTGGAACACAATTTCATATTCTTAAAGAATATAGACTTACTAGACTTAGTGAGTTGGCCAGAGTCCTTAACCTATGACACTGAGTTGGTCTTCAGACTTTGAATTGGAACTGTCCCATGAACTCCACCTTCACAGTAAACAACATTCTGTCCCCAAAAAGTAAAGTTTGTAAATCTTTATTACTGTATATCAAGTAAAAATAAAAGTATATATAAGCCCAAAGGGTCAATATCTATTTTAAAAGATAGATATGAACGTTAGGGGTGTGGGAAATTAAATAAATGCAAGTGAAACAATCAGAACAGAAAAAAAAAAATGACAATGTTGACAATGTTAAGAATCTAAACTATACCACTGATCATTTTGTCTAGAATCTATGAAATAGGAAATGGTTTTTCTGTATTTTTACCAAAAGTAAAAGACAGTATTATTTTTTCTTTTTTTATTGTGTGTTAGGTGAAAGTTTACAGAGCAAATTAATTTCTCATCAAAAAGTTGATGTACATACTGTCTTGTAATCTGGGTTTCCAACCTTAAATTTTTTTAAAAAAATCAAGTGGCTACAGAAGAAATATCTTCGTGAAAAACTGCATAATAGGCACTAGTGTCTATTAAACTCTGCTTTAATTTTTTTTTCATGTGATGATATATATTCTATGTATTAGTATTTCATGGAGTTTGACGTGTAATTCTCATCAAAATTGCTGTAAAATTTATGCTCTTCTGACAACTTTGCCACTCTGTCTCTGCTCGTGGAATAGGATACAGACGGCACAGACTACGGTATCAAACTGGCTTGTGACTTCATGCTTAATGAACGCAAGTGCTCTCAAGTACTAATAGAAAAGCACCATGGTAACTCCTAAGAGGGGCAGCAATGATCCAGTGATAGAATCTCCTTTCACAAGGGAGTCATAGATTTGATTCTGGACCAGTACACTTTACGTGAAGCCACCGTACATCTGTCACTGGAGGCCTGTACATTGTTCTCATGCTGAAAAGGCTTCAGAGGAACAAACAGGGACTGGGAAGAAAGTCTCGGCAGTCTATGTCCAAAAATCAGTCAGTGGAAATCTGTAAATCACAATGTTTTATTTGCAACTGATCATTGAAATGGTGCAGGACAGAGCAGCGTTTTTTTCTACTGAGCCCCGGGTCATCATGAGTCAGGGTGACTCAATGACAACTACTAGCAATAGATGGCTGCAAAGATTTAATAAGACATAATATGTGAATTTCCGTGACACACTGTATTTTTCAATAAATATTAAAGCAGTACAAAGTAAATCCTTTGAGAAATTAAAAACAATTTTCACACCCATAATAAGTACTTTTAATACGTCAAAAGCAAATGGCACTTGAATTGTTATTGAAGTAACAATAAAATTAATAATAATTTTATGAATAGTTACTTGGTGCTAGGTGTTGCTTTAAGTGCTTTGCATGTGTTAACACATTTAAGTCACACAACAGTCTGACAATCCTAAGCCAAAAATAATCATACCCATTGTTGTTGAGTGTATTCCAACTCACAGTGATCCGTAGGACAGCGTAGAACTGCCTATAATGTTTCCAAAGAGCGGATAATGGATCTGAATGGCTGGCCTTTTGGATAGCAGTGAAACTCTTAACCTTTGAATCACCAGAGCTAGATATTCAGGGTGGTAAAAATGATAAAGAGCTCAACAAGTAGCCAAAAGGTTTGCAGTTCAAACCCACACAGAGTTTCTAAGAAGATAAGGCCTCGAAATCAGCTTTCAAAAGTTCATGGCTTTGAAAACCTGTAAAGCTGTGCTACCCTTGGAGCCACCACGAGCTGAAGCTGACTAGGTGACAACTGAGAATAACAACAGCGCGCCACACCAGAAAACTAGTTTTATTTTCATTAGATTATACTTTTAGTTCTGCTTCTTGCATTATAACTAAAGCTCCACAAGTGAAGAAGCAAACAAACCAAACCCTTAAAATTCAATCTTATGTGTTAGCAGTATTATCAAAAACATCTTGGTCATTCTCACAAAGTGGAATTTTTCACCACTTATACTGCATGCCTAGTGTCTTAGTCATCTAACTGCTATAACATAAAATAACACCTGCAGTTAGTTTTAACAGAGAAATTTCTTTTCCCACAGAACAGTAGGCTAAAAGTCCAGGTTCAGGGCATTAGTACCAGAGGAAGGCTTGCTTTGATGACTCTAGAGGAAGGTCTTTGTGATCAATCTTCCCTTCGCAGGCACAGGAATACTGAGTGCAAAGGACACACTCTGCTTCTGCTTCTTTTTTCCTGATGGCATGGGGTTCCCAACTCTGTTTGTTTTCCTTTTATCTCCTTTTATCTCCCAAGAGATTTCCTCAAGAGACACAATACAATCCTGAAGAGTGCATCCTGCCTCAACAATGCCACTGCTGCCTGTCCTCCTTCATTAACATCACAGAGGCAGTATTTACAACATATTAGAAGACCACACTGTACTTGGAATCACCGCCCAATCAAATTGATACACACATTTTTGAGGGGATGGAATTCCCTTAAAGCCCAGCCTTGATTTTCACAATGTCCTTGGGCTCCTTCTCCCTTTTTCTTCTCCTAGTCTAGCCATCAGTCTTCAACCTACCCCTATTTCTCAAATTAAACTTCATCTTGATACCAGTGGCTTCACTTAGACCATTGGCTAATGAGTCTTTCCCTCCATACACAACACAGCATTTCAAAAAGTTTTCCTGAAGAAAGAGCCAAATATTTTAGAAAGGAGTTAGCTCTGGCCATGCAATACAGAAAGGCAGATAGTAAACTTTGATTTTAAGTAGATTTGGAGATGATCAGAATGAGCTTAAATCAATACTTAATATTATTTTAGAGAAGCTCGAATATACATATAAATGAACATTTTACATTCTGTATAAACAAAACAAATGTTTAATGCTTACTACATGAAATGAACTCTGATTCTATTACCCAGTTTTTAAAATATCACTGTGAACATTAAGTTAATTTTGCAACTGCTAATGGATTGTGGCTTGCAGTTTGGAAAACACTGGTTAAGGGAAGCGAAGTAAATTCATCCAAATCCAAAAACTACTCACTTTTGGAGATAGAGTTCCAACTCTGGTACTCCCAATTGAAAGCTTATACAATCACTTTAAAAACATAAAAATCCCCACGTCTTCTCCAGTGGATACACATTCTATTTGTGTAGCCATATGAGCTTACAGTAGAGGTAGTTCACAGGGAAATAATGAAGTTTCGGGTTTTACACAGATTTGTTCATGCCTACCTTTAACAGTGCTGCCAAACTGGACAAGTTCGTTCCACCTGTTATTGTAGCCAAAAATTCAGAGACAGCATGGGGTTCACGGAATAATTTATTTGCAGATTTGTTAGCAATCTGGGAGACAGTGAGCCCCAAACTGTCCCATTTTGGTTACATTTCTAGTAGTCTTTATAGCCAGAATTCAAAGGGGTAGGGGTTTGTTGCAGAACAATACTTAAGAGTCACAAAATTCCATTACATCATAAGGTTTCATTATCTCTAACAAACAGTGTGAATAATACAAAATTTCATTATCTTTATCTGAAGTCTTATACAACTCTATATCCTCAGAGACAGGGAGAGGAAGAAATAGGGAGAGGAAAAGATAGGGAGAGGAGCGCAGACCTGGTAGCCCAGTCTGAGGATGTTAACTGAGGCAGAAGACAGAATGTAGCCTAAGAACCTAAGTAACCATTGTTGGGTCTTTACATTTACCATCAATGGCAACTAAATTCTCATTGAAAGGAAAGACAGTTAAGTTTGAAGAGATTGTGCACAACTGCTGTTTAAAGAATTTTCATAAAGCTCAGTTATATCATTAGAACAATGGTCCTTGCACAGTGGTATTGTAGCTCATTAAGGCTGTGGTTCATTTAATGTAATTAATTGTAATGCTATGTCAACTAGATAAAACCTTTTTTCATCTCCATTGGAACTGTAGCAATATTAGATTACACACATACAAACACACACATACACACACAAACACACACACACACACACAATTATTGGATATTTATAATCTCTAACTTCCGAAATCCCAATGAGAAAAAGCCAGTGAAAATCTACTGCCAGTAAGAAGGACTAGGGCAGATGTAGCATAGAGCAGGAAATAATTAGAAAGAATATAGCAAATAAAAATTGCTGCTATACCTTGTCCTTATTTCTAAAACAGGAAATGCTTCTCAGAGACTGAAGACCACAGTGACAAAAGAAGCAAATAAGTAGGAAAAGGAACACATTTCATGCAAAAGTCTATACTACACCATCACTGTGGTATTCAGAGTCACTTTTAATGGCTTCCCCCTTGGGCTAAATAATGTCTGTCACTGAAATGAGATGGTACTTATGTCACAATTACTTAAACATAAATGTGTGTTCTCCATTGTACCAGTAGAGTTGAGGCCTCATAGGTATCACTTGGTGAAAAGAGAGTGATGGATGTGATAGGCTGGAGAGAATGAAGAGAACCACATGTATCTGATACTGTTTCAAGGATCAAGACAGGAATGCAGATTTGCTAGTCTGGTCTGAGGGTCATAACTGAGGCAGACGGTAGAATGTAGCCCAATAACCTAAGTGACCTTTGTTAGGTCTTTTTCTTCAGAGTTAAAAGAGTTACACCAAATGACTCTTCAATTCCAAAACCAATTATCAAGATGTGTTTGGCAAAAGAATCCTTTTTTTGTTTGCTTGTTTTGTTTCCAATTCATTTTAGAGTGACAGTTTTCTAAAATATAAAATCATAGACTTGGATGTTGTGCTAACATCAACTCCAAAATGTCTGAGCACTTTTCTGTCTTTCCCTACTCATCTTGAACTGGTAAAACACAGGTAGAGTACTGATCTAACTTATGTTTGAACATCCTTACTGTCCAGGAACTATGATGTAATACAAGTTTACTTTCATACTGATGCAATTTGATTGTATTTTCTGAACATTGATAGAATGAGGACAGTAGATCAGACGTCTACTGAGTGGGAGATAAACAAACAATTAAATGGGCTCTTATTCTTGCCTAGAAAGTTAGGGATTTGGTGACGGCTTTCAAAAAGAAAGGGCTCAGAGATAATTCTTAAAGGAAGATTAGAAATGAAACAAATTTGTTAGGAAAACAAAATCTATTCTAAGCAGAGAAAATAGAATGATGAATTGTGAAAATGTGAGTGGCTACTCAGAAAACTAGAAGCAATTTGGTTTACTAGTGCTTAAATCTCTCTGTCTCTCTTTTCCCCAGACTCAGTTTAGAAGCTTATTGGTCTCTTTATGACTTCCACTTATTGGTCCTAGGTGAAAGAAAGAAAAAGAAAGAAAGAAAGGAAGAAAGGAGGGATGGATGGAGGGAGGGAGGGAGGGAGGAAGGGAGACAGGGAAGAAGGGAGGAAGGAAAGAAAGTAAGAAAGAAAACCACATCAAATTAATGTTAAAAAACGAAATAGCATTGTTTTAGATATCACAAAAAGGGCAATGTTTTCCATTCCCATATTCTCTACCCAATTTCCCATTAGTTTGCTTAGATACATTTCCTGCATCTAGCCACTCTGACTGTCATCATGGGCGTGTACATTATTATTGCCATGGACTTTTAGAACTACAGGCCCAGTGAAACCCACATAAGTCACAGAGTTGAAAGTCTGCTGCATATGAATACTCTCTGTTTCAGAGTTCATTTCTGCTTTTGTTTAATCTTGGTTGAAATCTGGAAAGAGGTAGATTACCCAGGAAAGAAGCAGCTCACACAGGAGATCAAGACAAGAAGAGATTTACCTGGAAAGAAATAGAGAACCTAAAAGTAGAGTACTGGAGACCACAGTGTGGTGCCACTTTAAGTTCTAAGAAACTCTAGGAAACCTAGAGAAAACTTTGGTATTTAGCCTTCTCCAGAGCTCAGAATTGGGATAGTAAACTGATCTTATTTAGATCTCAAAGCATTGTATCATACGCAGCTTATTTACTTTAGAAGCAAATTAAATCACTGATAGTTCCATGTACATTTATATCTGTTTGTCCCATATACGTGATGGATGGTACTAGAGATCATTAACACATCACAATAAGGTTTTACAGACTCAACAAAGGTACACTGCATTTGTGTAGTTTGATGTTCAGGTAAAACTGTATAAACCATGGTGATAACAGTGACACTTTGTTGAAAATAAAACTTGTTTTTGGAATTCTCTTAATATGCTAGTTCTTATTAAGTATTTTATTTATACACTTGGAGTTGTTATTTTTACACAGCTGCTAATAGCTAATTAACTGATAATAAGCCTTAAGCTAGGGGGCTTTGTATAAACAAAATGTGAATTAGGTTTTTTAATTGATAATAATTACCTAAAATGTCTCCTAATAACTAGCTAAATATTATGGAATCCTTACTGTCTTTTGGTACTATGCTAGTCCCTAAAGATTACAGCCTTTGAAACTCTATGAAGCCACCCTGTTGTACCTGTGTTGCTACTGTTAGTCACTTTCTAATTGATTACTACCCATCCTCAATAGTGGCCATCACTGTTTCTAGTTAATAGCTGAATACTCTCGAGTTTGTGTTACACAATTGTCAGGGTGACACCGTTATTATTCAGAGATAAATTCTGAAGTTATGTGTGTTTGTCCACAAACTTCATCCACAATCACTATGCTGAAAGGCAATCTAAAAAACAAATAAATACATTTCTGAAAATCTAACTTTAGTAACTCCCCCTGACAAGTCACATTCCACAGCCTAAGAGGGTCTATGCCCACTAGTTTCTTCAGATATTCAAGGTATAGTCTTTATGCCAATATAATCTAAAGAGAAACACACTAAGGACAGAAAGCAACTTGAAAGTCTTTACATAGAAACATTATTGGAAAAGATATCCACCCTAGCCTCTGCTTATATTCTTCATCCTTACAATCAACATTACAAGAGTTTATTTTTGGCTGTTGGATTCCCAAAAACATTGCATTCAAATGCAGTAGCATGAGACTCAGAGATGTAATGGTGTAAGGAGAAAAAGAAGGAAGAGCCTGGAAGGAAAGAAGATAGGGAGGAAGGGAGAGGAGAGAAGGAAGATAATCCCATGGACAAATGATATTTAATATTAGAGTGGGCTTTAGTGAGAGTATTACACTGTCACCATCTCATCACTATAAAACATACAGATTCTTGAAACTGTTTAAATTATTTTTCGATTCTTTATTTGAACATCCAAGTTTGGGGTCTTTATTCATTCAGCCAGCATAAATGCTGAGTACTTTGCTCACCAAGCATTGCAGCATACCTTGTTGAAGACCTTTATCCTCCCCCCCAAGGATTGAGAGCCCCAAGTGGAAAAGTAATGTACAAGGATTACTAGCAAAGGCTAAGGATGGGTGAGGGTAGCACACCAGAGGGATAGGCCACATTGAGTTCACTGTGACTGGAAGCAAGATCTAGGAGGGCATCTTAAAAGAGGTGACTTATAACTGACATTTTAAAGAACAAGTAAGACAGAAGTACAAAATTAGGGAGAAACGTGTGGCTGGTAGACATGTTCAAGATTGTAATTACAGGAGGTGAAAAGCAGGAGCTAAAGACTGCAAAATTTAGCCACAAATTAAAAAAAAAAAAAAGGCACTGTCATTGAGTCCATTCTGAATCATAGAAACGATGAATATGCACCTGATTTTCTGTCCAGATTTCGCAATAGACTATTTGTACCTTTTAGGTTTCCAAATAAAGCAGGGAAATGATTAGACATTGCTACATATGTAAGAATAAAAGTTAACAAGTTTACTGTCTTTTTAGAGTTATAATTAGCCATTTTTGGTTTATGGAAAAAGGAAGCACAAATTATTGCTCACTTTTAAAAAAAAGTACATATGTATACTGTCCTATGTTAAGATACATGTGATTTTAAAAATACAGATATAGTTAACAGTGTTGGTGTCAGGATCACTGTCAATATAGAGATGAGTAGATAACATCACCATTTTCTAGCAATATTGCTCTTTTAGTCTTAGCAAATCTATCACTGTCATACAAAGAATTCCTTAGTTAACCTCTTAGTGGAGGCAGCAGTGATTGCTTCTATGGTATCTGACCATTGGTCATCCTTTCTTGGCTTAAATCAAACAATAGGAAGATTTATGCATGAAAATAAATTATTATTAGATAGTTCCCATTGATAGAAAGAATATACTTGCTGCACACTGCCTGTTCACTAAAGTTTTCATCCACGGGCTTTGGCCCCTGAGAAAACTAGGGGAAGTCTCTTTTCCTGTTTTCACTTTAAATGGTTTATTCTTTTGTTAAAGAGTATCTTTAACTCTGATCCTTCTCTGTTTTCTGGAATAACTCTAGAAAACTTGAATTTTGTTACTATATTTAACAGATAACCATCTTTGTTATTGCAAGTCAGTTTCATTTCATTCTAATAAGAGGTATCAAAACAAATGCTGGTATCTAAAATAAAGATTCAAGAGTGAGGTGGAGGTCCCAGTTTATCTCAAGTTTTCCTGTGTAGCCAGTGGCAATAAAATCATTGTCCCTTAACTTAACTCAGGACTTTTTTCTCTCAGTCTTACTTTAAAGCATTCTTAGTGTTGTCTTAATCTATGAATGATATTTATTTCTTACATAAGAATTAGAAAATGCTGATGAAGAAAAGTTAAGAAAGGGGAGCAGAATCAAGATGACAGACTAAGCACACATCTCCCTAAATCCCTCAGGAAACCAAGAGCTGAGTTGATAATTAAATGGAATCTTCTGGCCACCTAGTGAGCCCTAGGGCATGTCATAGGGGTGTTAATTTGGACTTCATACCACTGAAAGTAAAACCTCCTCTCTTTAGCCGACTCCTGCTCCTGGCCAGTCCTGGCTTTCACGGACCGAATGTAACTCACCATTTTGACTTCTTTTTCTCTGTCTTGGCCAGCAGGCAGAGCTGGATTTTGACAAGCGGCTAGTCTCAGATGCAATTCTGGTAGGATCAGCCGGTTAAATTGCCATATTTTGAGAGCTCAGCTTAGGACTCTGTGCATCTTGCCACCTTTGGCCTCTCCACCTCTGTGATAGTGTAGTTTGTAAGGAAGTGGCAGGTGGCAAGCTTGTGTGGGACACAATCTGGTATACAGAGGCCTCAGCTGGACCTAACTCTTAGCCTGGGAGGCAGTGCCTGCCTGCAGGAGAGTGCTTTTCCAGCAGAAATGCAGTAGCTTACACAGTGTCACCTGTGGCTGAGCCCGGCAACAGAAGGTGTGGACTCTGTACATCTCAGCATCTTTGGCCTCTCTTTCTGCCACTGCTATAGAGAAGTTTGTATGGAGGTGGTGAGTGTCAAGCTTGTGCAGGACGCCATCTTGGATATGGAGGTCTCAGTGAGACGTAATTCCTCGGCTTGGAGGCATTGCCTGCCCGCAGGAGAGTACTTTGCCAGCAGAAAATCAGTGTTATTACACAGTGTCGCCTACCACTAGGGCCTGTCAGCAGAGGTCAACAGGGCAGTAGCCTTGCTGCATTTTAAACTAGTTTGTTCATAACATCTGGGGTTGGATATGGAGGTGCTTACTTTGCCAGTTGGGAAGAGGGCCCTGTACACCTGAAAACCTTGCTGACCTGAGAAATGGTCAGATACTTTTTACCTTTCATTTTAAGACTGCTTAGAGAAACAACTGCAGTCCATCACCACAGCATCTCTCCCAGCCTTTATTGACTCACATGATGTCCAAAAAGCAACAGACTCTGGAGAAAGTTGTAACCAAGAAATCACCCATGGTTTCAGAAGTCACCCAGATGAAACAATCAAAGAGTTTCCAGATGAAGAAAGTTCTCTAAAATCATTGGAAGGTGAATACAAAAGGATTATATAGAGAGCCCTCCTAGACCTTATACAAAATGCAGTAGAGAAAAATGAAAAACTAAGCAAGCTGTTCAATCTGATGGAATACCAGTACTCTGAAATCCAACAGATCAAGAACAAAATCAAAGACATAGAAACTTCAAAATCTCCCTATTTGCAGATGATGTGATTGTATACACAGAGAATCCCAAATAATCCATAAGTAAACCATTGAAACTGATCAAAGAGTTCAGCAAAGTCTCCGGATAGAAAATAAACATAAACAAATCAGTAGGATTCTTTTATACCAACAATGAGATTATTAAGGAAGAAATCACCAAGTCAGTATCATTTACTATAGCCCACAAGAAGATAAAGTGCCTAGGAATAAATCTAACCAGAGAAATAACAGACGTTTACAAAGAGAAATACAAGTGCTTACTATAAGAAACTAAGAGAGACTTGCATATATGGAGAAACCTAACATGCTCATGGACATGAAGACTTTACACTGTGAAAATGTCTATTTTACCCCAATCTACTTACATAATGCAATCCCAATACAAGCTCCAGTGACATTTTTTAATGAGATGGAGAAACAAATTACCAACTCTGTGTGGAAAGGGAAAGAGCAATGTAGAAGTAAAGCATTACTGAAGAAGAAGAACACACTGGGAGGACTCTCATTACCCAACTTCAGAACCTATTACAATGCCACCATAGTCAAAACAGCCTGGTACTAGTACAAAAAGAGACAGATAGATCAGTAGAACAGAATCAAGACCCCAGAGATGACACCATCTTCCTATGAGCAGTTGATATTTAACAAAGGCTCCAAGACATTAAACTGAGGTAAAAACAATCTCTTCAACAAATGATGCTGACAAAATTGGACACCCATCTGCTAAACATTGAAACAAGACTCGTATCTTACACCTTATACAAAAACCAACTCAAACTGGACAAAAGACCTAAGTATCAAATCTAAAGTTATAAAGCTCATCCAAGAAAAAGTAGGAACAACAATGGAAGCTTTAATACACAACATAGACAGACTTCAAAGTCTGTCAAACAAATCACAATCAGTAGAAGAGAAAATAGATATATGGAAACTATTAAGAATCAAACACTTTTGCTCATCCAAAGACTTTATTAATAGAATTAAAAGGCCACCTGCAGACTGAGAAAAAATATTTGGCAACTACAAGTCAGATGGCACTTGGCTTGGACATGTCAGACCAATGCCTGATCTCTATAATCTATAAGGTACTACAAAATATCAATAAGAAGATAAATCATCCACTTAAGTGATGGGAAAAGGAGATGGACAAATACTTCTCTAAAGAGGAGATCCAGGCAGCCAAAAAAACACATGCGGACATGCTCATGATCTTTAGCTATTAAAGAAATCCAAATCAAATCTACAGTGAGATACCATCTCAGCACAACAAGGTTAGCCATGATGCGAAAAATGCAAAACAACAAACACTGGAGAGACTGTGAAGAAATTGGAAATCTCCTCCACTGTTGGTGGGATTGCAAAATGGCCCAGCCTCTTTGGAAAGCAATCTGGCACTCCCTTAAAAAACTGGATACAGATATATCATTTGACCCAATAATTCCACTGCTTGGAAAATATTCTACAGAATTGAGGCCATTCACACCGACAGATACATGTACACAAATGTTTATCACAGCACAGTCCACAATAGCAAAAAGATGGAATCAACCCAGATGCCTAACAACAGAGGAATGGATAGGTAAACTATGGTATATATACTCAGTGGAACACTATGCAATGATAAAGAACAACGATGATTTCAGGAAACATCTCATAATCTGGTTTTAACTGGAGGACATTATGTTGAGTGAAAGTAGTCCGTGACAAAAGGACTAATATTGTATGAGACCCCTATGATAAGAACTTACAAACAGATTCGTGCATAGAAGAAAAGACTCTTTGATGGCTACATTGGTGGGGAGGGAGGGAGGGTGAGGTGGGGAGGATTTAGATTAAGTAGTTGGTTGAAATTTAGTTGGTTGAAATTTAGTTGGTTGAAATTGGTGACAGCACACATTAGAAAGCAGATCAATATTAACTGGACTTCAACATAACTTGAGTTACTCCCATCTTAATCCAATATTGCAAGGACAGAGTAGTTGTGGCAGGGGACCAGGGACCATGCTTTTGGTGGAAATTGAGGCCAATTGGCACAACTAGCATTTTGCTAATGAGGACTCTCTGCATCTCTCATTGGTGAGTGGTGTCTAGGGTCTTAAAAGCTGCCAAGCTGCCATCTGGATTACACCAAATTGTCCCAACTCAGCAGGAATGGATGATCACTGAAGTCCAAAATGACATGGGGGAAAGAGAACCCAGAAGACAGAGACCCACATAAATGGGTGACTACATTGACTCATGACTGGAAGAACCAGATGGTGCCCAGCCACCACCAGTGGTGGAGCTCCCAAAATTGAGTCTCACTGGCAACACAAGAATAAATAAGAATGCACCCTGAGATCTCCACTGAAAGACTGCAATTGATGGTCCAGAGGCTTCGAGGTTCACCTGGAATCATGGTCCCTGGCTCTGATTGTGCCCCTGTCCATAAATCATAATGAATGTCAACTCTTTGGACAGCAATGGATTGGACTTGGTGATGCAGGATGACCATATTTTGTGAGCACTTTATGGTTCTATGCGTCTATAGGGTGTCATCCTGCTGATCTTTTACTGGAGGAAGAGGGATGGGTAGAGAGGACGGGATAGGAGACTGTTGGGAGGATAGGACATGTATGGAGCAGAGAGGAAGAATGTGTTGTCACCAGGCACGGAGAGCAGTGGGAGCTGCATATAGGTGAGCAAGCAAATTTATATGGGAATGTACATTTTCATTCAATCATAATAAAATAAATAAATACTGTGCTCTTGGTTGTTGTTCAGACTACTCTAGTTCATTGTAAGCTTCTATAAAAGAGAATGGAACATCATCAAATTTTGTACCATTTTCATGATCATTGACACAATATAAATTGAACAGCCACAATGAAAGGAATAGGGGGGAAAAATTACTCCACTAAAAACAAATACACAGACGCACAAGTACGTTTTTAGCCCTAGTGGCACAGTAGTTAAGCACTCAGCTGCTAACAGAAAGGTCAGTCATTCAAATCTAGGAGAAAGATGGCAATTTGATTCCCTAAAGATTACCTATAAGAAACCCTATGAGACAGCTCTATCCAGTAGGGTTGGCATGAGTCAAAATTAACTAGACAGCAATGGATGTGGCAGCAACAACAAACTAGATGACAGCTAACCACAACATGTACATATTTGCCCCAACTTATGGTGAGCCCATGCACTACGGATTAGAACCATTGTGATCCACATGATTTTCATTAGCTGATTTTCAGAAGTTAGATTGCCAGCATTTTATTCCTAGTCCATCTTAGTCTGTAAGTGGCACTGAAGCTCATTCAACATCATGCCAACCCATCAGCCTCCATAAGAGGAGTGGTGCACGTGAGGCTTGTCGGTTAGGAACCAAATGCTGGTCTCCTATGTAGAAGGTAAGAATTTTACTAGTGAATCACTATTGCCCACATATATACATACACGTAGTGGGAAACATGTTTAGAGATATTCTAGGGCACTAGATCTTATGGGGCATTGTAGTCCATGATAAAGAATTTAGCTTTAAGTGAGATGGAGATCTTGACCCATTGCTGCCAAGTCGATTCTGACTCATAGGGACTCTATAAAAAGCCAAACCAAGCCCACTGCCGTTGAATTAATCTGACCCATAGCAACCCTATAGGACACAGGAGAACTGCTCCATAAACTTTCCAAGGAGCACCTAGCAGAATTGAATTGCTGCCCTTTTGGTCAGCAGTCATAGCACTAACCACCATGCAACCAGTTTCCAGCAACTCTATAGGATAGAGTAAAACTCTATGGATGTGTCAAACTACCCCACAGGGTTTCAGAGTAGCACTTGGTGGAAATGCATTGTCAATCTTTTGGTTAGTGCTGAACTCTTAATGACTATGCCACCAGAATTTTCACATACGTGTGTGCATGTGTGTGTGTGTACACATATTTATTTATATTATTTATATTTATACTTATACTTACATTTATATGTCACCCGTAAATCTCAATTCTGACTCATGGTTATTCTATAGGACAGAATAGAACTGCCCTGTAGGATTTCTAGGAGTATCTCATGTATTGAAACTGCCAACCTTTTGGTTAGCCATTGCTCCTACTCATTGTGTGATCTAGGCTCTCTCTCTATACATATACATATGCACACACACACACATATATGCATTTATACACATATGTGTATGTGTATATTCACACACACACTTCAGGGTACAGCTTTTAAGTTTTCTATCTATATATATTATAATTTCTTCCACAAAGCTAGACAATACATAGCATGCTTCCAAATCCCTTTGTATACTTTTCACCTGTGACACATATGTTGTGCTAGTGCATCTTCTATTTGTTGAAGTTATTTATTTGACTTTCAAAATTACAGTGGGCAATGTGTAGATTGCTACCTTTTGTAGGAACATACCTGTTGAACATAACATGATTGATTGCAAAACCAAAGAAATCAATATTCTAAAGAAGACACTGAAACTCAGAGCATAATATCCAATATGCCCAGATATAATCCAAACTTTCTCAAAATGTGAAGATGAAGAAAATCTTGACATTTTTTAGCTGGAAAAAATCATCATCTGTGAGATGACGCAAATTTTGGAATCATGAGGAAAGATTATTAAAGCAAATATTACTAATATAGCACAAGACAAGTAAATGTTCTTTAAACAAATGGAAAAATAGACGTTTTCAGTAAAAAAAATTGCAAACATAAAAATGAATGAAATAAAAATTTACAAAGGAAAAATAGATGAAAAATATTAAAAATCACTAAATATCTAATTGGAAACTGGAGATGACAGGGAAAACAAATTTGAAAATACAACACCAGAAATTTTCCAATTAGAAAAAGAGAAAAAATTCAAAAGAAAAAAGCTTCAGGGACACGTGAGATAAAAGGAAAGGCCCAAAACTAATGCTATCAGAGGCACATGGTGCAAGGGGGAAAGAAAAGAAGAAGAAATTGAAGGTTTAATGGCTGAAAAACTGGTGAAACATCTAAATGGACATATTCAAGTGTCTCACTGATCCCAAACCAGAATAAAATTAAATATATATATACATATGCACAAATGCATCATAATCAAACTGTTGAACATTAAAGACAAAGAAAAAAAAATATTGAGGGTAGCCAGGAAAAAACAAGGAATTCTTATACAGGAACGGTGATTCAAGAGACTACTGGGTTGCTCATCAAAAACCACGGAAGGTGAAAAAAATCTCACGAACTAACATTCTCAAAGTGCTAAAAGTAAAGAATTGTCAGATTATAATCTGTATCCAACAAAGATATTTTTAAGAAATGAAAGTATAATATAAAAATTCTTAGATGAAGGAGAATCAAAAGCATCTGCCAGTGACAAACCATCTCCAACAAAAATATCAGTCTTTCTGAAGAAAGGAAAATGATACCAAAGGGACACTTGTAGCCTCCAGAATGAAAGGAAAGCAGCAGGAATGTTAAATCACTCATTAAACCCAACAGCCTAGTTTTCTTTGCTTCCTTCTTCCTTTTTTTCTTTTTTTAAAAAACTTCTTTAAAATAGGTATGATAGGTGAAAATGTGAAATAAATAACTAAAGGCCCAGGTGAGTTTTTCAGTCCACACAGGCCCAGCACAGGGAGCGCTGTCCATACAAAGACAAGGAGGGAAGGAAAACCTGTGATGGGAAGGTTCCCACAATACATCTTTATTTCAATTGTGACAATAACATACTAATTCTAAGCAGACTGAAATATTTATGTATATTTTCATTCCTTGAGCAACCACTAAAACACTGTATAGTAAAACTCATTACATTTAAAATAAAAAGAATACTAAATAATATCAAGATAATATGAAACATTGCATGAATTAGAATCAGAGGAACAAAAATAGTGGAAATAAAG
This sequence comes from Heterohyrax brucei, assembly GCA_028571685.1. Lineage (NCBI taxonomy): Eukaryota > Metazoa > Chordata > Mammalia > Hyracoidea > Procaviidae > Heterohyrax > Heterohyrax brucei. The sequence goes on along the minus strand of CM053146.1, from coordinate 3,542,860 downwards.
AGAAAACAACATGATAGACATTTTTCAATATATAAACCACTATATTAAATATAAGTGAACTCAACAAGAAATTAAGTAACAGAGTTGAAAAAAGAGAGAGAAAGAGAAGTAGATCTCTACTTTAAATACACTGAGGAGGTTAAACTAAAATGACAGAAGGTATTATATTAGGCCAGCTCTAACCAAAAGAGTGTGGAAGTATCAGGAGACAGTTCTCCCTATATGTCTGCACTTCTCCATGTTTTGCAAGCAAGGCACTGATTGCTCTTGGTCCAGTTTTCCTCTGAGCTCATTTCAAAACATGTGGGTGCCCTATCAGACTTTCTTGCCTGTGGCAAAACTCATCTCTTGTTCAAGAGTGATCTGGCCTGCTTCTTATTTCTCTGTGGGAACTGGGGTTTGGATGACTGCCTAGAAAATGCCAATTGTGTGCATACTGCTTTTTGGGGGAACAAACTGACCATTGTCACTGACAAAAGAATCTACATCTTCTATTAGCATCCATAAAACTATGGTAGGCTATTAATTTATAAGTAAAGTCATATATAACTGATACAGAGTGGCTTTATTAATATCAAACAAAAAATAAGAAAATTCACCAAGGACAAAGAGACACAACATATAATGATTAAAAATGGTCAATTTACCAAGAGGTTATAACCAAGCCAAATGACTCTGCACCTACTAACAGCCTCAAAACACATGCAGCAAAACTAAGAACTGAAAGGAAAAATAGGCAAGTTCTGAAGTATAGTTGGAGGCTTCAATATTCCTCTCCTCATAATAGAACAAATAGAATAAAAGCAAGGGTATACGGATCCGACTCGACGACACTTGGCTGGCTGGCATACTCATATAAGAAAAGCACCGTGGGGATGTGCACGTTTGGAAAGAGTGTGAAATCCTGCTTACCCTGACCTTGCCTGTGTCTAGATAGGGACTTGTCTTGAGGATGGCAAAAGCCTGGCAAAAGCCATTGAGACAAGTTTAGTCTCGGTGGACTGGAAAACCAGGACGTGCTGAAAACAGCATTTCCTGAGACTAGCTCAAGGACTTTCCCTTTCTCCCCTTCCTGGGAATGCCTGTTCTTCTTTTGAAGTAAGGAACACTGATAAGATGTCTTTTCTCACTTTCTCAGCAGAAACTTGTTTACTTTGCTCAATAAAAGCTGGTGGGTTAAACAAACTGGTGTCAGTCTCTACTTGCAGGAGACTGTCCCTTTTCTGCCCACAGCAAACTAAAAGTTTGCTGTCGGTGTGATTTTTCAACTTCGGCCTCTCACACTCATCACACCTGTAAGTGGTGTCCCATTTCACACCTGTAAGTGGTGTGATCACATCAACGGCTGGTGTCCTGCGCGGATGGAGCCAACAAAGCACCAGTAACGGAAAGGAATCTAATTGTTTCTAGAACACATCATTTAACAATAAAAGAGAAATTCACCCAAATAAATCGTGTTAGTTCATAAAACTATTCATTAATAAATTTAAGACTTGAAATAATACAAAGTATATTGTCTAACTATTCATCAAATAATAGAAATGAAACAATATACTGTAAATAATTCAAGAATCAAAGACAACTTCTCAACAGAAACTAGAAAATATTTTGAACCGAACAACAACAAAAACAGAAAAAAAGAAAGCCTAACATTTCTAGGATGCAGATAAGGCAGTACTTGAGGAATTTATACCATCATATGCTTACCTCAAAAATTAACAAATAGTTTAATATTTAATACTAGGAAACTAGGAAAAAAGGAGAAAAATGACCTTAAAGCAATCAGAAATAAGAAAGAAATGAAATAACAGTTAAAAAATAAGAGCAGAAATCAGTGAAAATTAAATAAACAAATCAAGAAAACCATTACAAAACAATAGACCTCCAGACACATCAGTCAAGAATAAATGAAAGAAGACCCAAATTATAACATCAGGAATAACTGATACAGTCTCTTAATTGGAAAACATAGATAAAATGGACTAGTTCCTTGAAAGGGTCAAACTATTAAGACTCAATTAAGAATAGATAACTCAAATAGCCTTGTATTTGTTACATAAATTCACATACAACATTTTCCCATAAAGAAAGCTCCAGATGTACATGGTCTCACTGGTGACTTGTACCAAACACGTGAAGAAGAAATAACAGTTCTTCATAACCTTTTCAGAAAATAATAGATGAAGGCACACTTTCTACATAATTTTAGATGACTAGGAATATTCTAACACAAAAACCAGACAAGGTAGCATAAGGAAACTGTGTACCAATATCGTTCATGAACATAAATGTAAAAATTCTCCACAAAATATTAGAAAATTAAATTGCAGAATTATATATGATATGTCATGACTCAGTGGGGTTTATTTAAAGAATGAATCTATAATGTATTCAATATTCAAAAACAAATTAATATAACATCACATTACAACAAATAAATGAGAAAACTCAAGTGACTACGATCAAGTGATAAGGAAAAATCATTTGACAATCAATACCCATTTACAACAGACAAATTTAGCAAACCAGGAATATCAGGAAATTTCCTTAACTTGATACAAGGTATCTACAATAAACCTACAAATGTCATCACACTTAATGGTAAAAGAGTTATTCTTTTCCCTCTAAGATTAGGAACAAGGCTCAGATGTCATCACTAGTCATTAAGAAAATGCAAAATAAAAAGACAGTGAGGTACCACTAAATGCATATGAGAATACTTAAGAATAAACAAACAAAAACAGCAGTAACAAAACCTTGGCATTCTAAAATTCTGATTTTGAGGATATAGAACAACTCACATGCTGCCATCAGGGATGCAAAATGTCACAGATGCTCTGGAAAAAATTTTCATAAAGTTAAACATACATTTATCATGTGAAACAACTATTGTACTTCATGGAAATGAAAACTTAGATTCACATGAAAACCTTCGCATGACTTTATAGTACCTCTGTTTATTAACCTTTAAACTGGAAACAAACTGAATGTCTATCAACAAATGAATGGATGTCTGAACTGTGGTAGATTCACAATGGAATATTACTTCACAATGAAAACAAAACAAAATATTGATTATTCAAAAATGGATGAATGTCAAGGAACTGCTGAAAAAAAGAAACAATATCAAAAGCTTACATGACATATGATTTCATTCATATGTCATCCATAGAGAAACCATGGAAATTAGTGGTTTCAGCAGTTAAGGTTCATGGGAGGATGTGTCTACAAAGAATAGCTTAATAAAGTTTGGGGGGATGATGGAACTGCTCTGTTATCTCTATTGTAGCTGTGGTTACACAGAACTGTACATCAGAAAAACAAAAGGGTTAAATTTTACTATATAGAAACTTACAAAAGTATAATGGCAAGGTTAAAAAAATACAAAACTAAATTACAGTAGATTAAGATGCGAACATCTATCTATTATTCATAAATTTATTTTTAGCTAGTAACCATTCCATCTTGCAGGGGACTCTGAGTCTCTCAAGTACCGTATAATGATACCAACCTACTAGACATTGCCAAACCATTAAAGCAGCTTGTCTAGTGCTGTAATGTAGCCCTGTTTGATAACATGAGGACCTGGTGATGAAATATCAGTAAAAATGGCATTGGTAATCTTAACAATATCTGCACACTGAATACACTTTTGAAGGTGTCTGCAATTGATGCTGCAGAATCTCTGTTTATATAAAAAAAATAATGAAAATGCAGGATCTGGAAAGAACAGTCTATGCCACTTATTAGCTGAGTATTGTAACAATCTATTTAAAGCACTTGGAGCAGTGCTTGACACATAGAAAGAAATCAGTATCTGTTATCCATTGCCAAGCCAGCCAAGTGCCGTCGAGTCGATAAGCATAATAATGGGTCCCCAAAAGATGTGTATGTCCTCATCCTAGAACCTGTGAACATGCTACGTTACCTAAAGAGATTTTGAGGAGATGATTAAATTCAAGATTTTTAGATTATCCTGCATTATCCAAGTGGGCACAATGTAAAAGACAAAGATTCTTCCTTGTAAGTTAAAAAGGTAGGCAGATAAATTGATGTCCAAGTCAGAGGTTTGAAGACATTTTGCTGCTGGATTTAAAAATGGAAGGAGTCATAGGCCAGGTGGTGCAAGTAGATTCTAGAAGTTAGAAAAGCAAAGAACAGATTCTTCCTGATAGCCTCTAGAAAAAAAATGAAGCCCTGTCAACAACTTGATTTTAGCCCACTGAGACCTATTTCAAAATTCGACCTTTCACAGCTATAATACATTTATGTTGATTTAAGCCACTGTTTGTGAAATGATGTTGCAACATAAATAGGCAAGTACTGCGATTACTTAAACCAAAGAAGTTTTTTTTCGTTTTCTTTTACACTCCGTCTCTCAGTTTGCACTGTGATGGCTGTGTGTTGCTATGATGCTAGAAGCTATCACAGGGATTTCAAATACCAGCAGGGTGATTCATGGTGGATAGGCTTCAACAGAGCTCACAGACTAAAGGCAGATTAGGAAAAAACGTCTGCCAACCTACTTCCAAAAATTGGCCAATGACAACTCTATAGATCACAAAAGATGAGCTTCCTAATTGAAAGGGATAACACAGTGACTAAAATGTGAGCTGAATCACTCTAATAGTTGTGCAGGTGACACCAGACAAGGTAACATTTTGTTCTGCTGTGCGTGGGCTCATCATGAGATACTTCTAACTCAATGACAACTAGCAACAAGTCTTTCACATTTCCTGTGAAAAGATATATGTTTAGACTTCCATTAAAAAATATGTGTGCTGTATAGAAACTGAGACTCTGGGACTGATGAAACCTAGATTCTAACCCTGACGTCACTCTGCCAACTCCTTGACCTTGGACATGACACCTAACATTTTTGTGTGTCAGCTTCCTCATAGCCAATGTAGGGCTATGACAACTGACTGCCTCTTTGGTTTTCATAAAAAGTAAGATATTAGCTCCAGAAAATAAGCACAGAATCTAGCTTTTAACTGCTTGTCATTAAATTAGACATATTAATGCTAGTGATTACTTGCTGAAAGTGATGAAGATTTGAAACACAGATGAAGATCAAAGACCGGTGCCTTCAGTATGCATTGCACTTCAACTACAAGAAAACAAACATTCTCACAACTGAATGGGAAGTAATGTCGCAATAAATGGAGAAAAGAATGAGGTTGTCGAGGATTTCATTTTATTCGGTTCCACAATCAGCACCCATGGATGGAGCAGTCAAGAAATCAAAAGACACATTGCATTGAGAATATCTGCTGCAAACAACCTTTCCAAAGTGTTGAAAAGTAAAGATGTTACCTTGAAGACTAAGGTGCTCTTTACTCAAGCCATAGTGTTTTCAATTGCCTCTTATGCATGCAGAAGCTGGAAAATGAATAAGGAATACACAAGAAGACTGATGCCTTTGAATTATAGTGTTGGACAAGAATATTGAACATACTATGGACTGCCAAAAGAGCAAACAGATCTGTCCCAGAACAAGTATAACCAGAGTGTTCTCATGGAAGCAAGGATGGCAAGACTGCATCTTACATACTTTGGACACATTGTCAGGAGGGATCAGTCCCTGGAGAAGGACATCATGCTTAGCAGAGGGTCAGCAAAAGAGAAGATCCTCTACAAGATGGATTGACATAGTGACTGCAACCATGGGCATAAGCATAAAAACAATTGTGGGCATGCTGCACGACTGGACAGTGTTTTATTCCATTGTGCATAGGTTCACTATGAGTCAGAACCAACTCAGCAGCATTTAACAACTACAACATGATGATAGTGATTATCTACTCTGCTCGCTTTATGGATGAGAAAGCTGAACCTCAGAGAAGGCACAAATCTTGACTTGGTCACAAATTCTTTCTAGTTCCTACAATAGTAAAACCAGAAGTCTCATGTTTTAACTTCAAGTTGAATGTATTCTTCTTTTGTTGGCAAGTGTTTTTTAACGTATTTTAAGGTTCTGAGTGAAATTTAATTTGTTTTTTTCTTTAGAAAACACTGGGGAGATAGCTATCCAGGGCATAAGTCTCCAAATGCTCCCCTGTGGAAATCATCATTCTAGGACCTCACTGAAAACTTACTAATTTCACTTTTACAATTTCCTTAACCAAATGAAAAAATTTTCTTATAAACTACTCATTTCAAACTCTAAGTAAAAAATCAGCTCCAGCTGAAACTCCTGCTTTACATTTGCGATAACCAAGTTTTCCTATTTTCTTCCCCATCAAGCATCTGCTTCTCAAGTCAACTGAGTTAAATGTCATATTACAGCGTACTAATCCTCCAGGTATGGAACATGCTCCCTGAACCTTTTTTGACTGATGCAGAGGAGAGTGAATCACCAGTGTGCCCAGTGAACCAGGATTCACTGCTGCTGGCCATCTGGTGGACATCGGGTCTCACTGCGAAGAATGATCTCAAATTCTGCTTTGGAAAACATCTCTGATCAATGCCTCTAGCTCTCTGGCTTTGTTTTCTGCCAGTGAGTAGAGAGCTACTGATAAAAGGGTAGAGTAACAGCTATAAATTCACTGCATCATCCGTACTTTGGAAGAAAAAAAATCTATATTCAGTTGCCAATTAGTTGCCTAGCACTTGTTAGGTGTTCTCAAAAAGACCCTAAAAGTTTCCCAGTGGGTCACTGTCACTGAAACCTACATTTCTCATGGCTTTAAAATGGAAATATTGCTCGTAAATTACCATTTCAAAAGCTGTTTCGTATCCTCTGATGGTACCACAGCCTTCAGGAAATAAGTTAGTAAATATACTTACTTTTATATAACATGATCTTAACTACTGTACCACTAGGGATCCAATATGTAATACAGATATTTATAAATATAAATATATATGTGTATGTGCAGCCACAAACAACTCCCTCCCCCATGCCATCAAGTCAATTCCAACTCATAGCAACCTTATAAGACAGAGTAGAACTGCCCCGAAGGGTTCCCAGGGAGCTCCTGTTGGATTTGAACTGCTGACCTTCTGGTTAGCAGCTGAGCTCTTAGCCATGATACCACCTGTTTACATCTCTCTCCTTTGATCATTTTCTGATACTCTCCTACATGTATCCTTCTCCGTGTCAATGCAGTATCATTTTTATGTATCATGAACCTCTGTGCTTTCTTGGGTTTGCATGTACTATTCTTTCTGTAAGGAATATCTTCTTCTGCCTTTGTCCAATGCAATATTTTATTTAAACTTTAAACATGTTTGTAGAAGACCCCCCCAAATCTTATATAACACTTAAATGCAGTTAGAAATGTAAACAGAAAATAGCTTCTGGGTCACAGCAGACCCATTTCAAGCAGTCAATAGCCACATGAGCCGACCGTACTGTACAGAACAGCTCTAAAGACTCCTGGACAGCTTCATCTCAATATAGCTATTCCTATAACACACAAAAAATTTCAAAATGGAAATGAAAAATATTAGTTTCAAAAGAATGATCTGACTTAATGTAAGCAATTTTTGAACATATTGATTGATTTATACCACCTCTATCCTTCCCCTGCCCCCAAAATGGGACCATACACTTTTATTCATTAAAGTCTCCCATTTTTATACCCATTTTCTATGCATCTTTAACTTACCTGTAGCCCTAGTTTTCTTGGAAGGCAGCCTTTGGTCTCCCAGTCTCGTCTACAGCTCCCGTGCTACATGCCGTTTCACCATTTTCGGTTGTCACTGAATCATTCCCTTTGCTGTAAATGTCCCATTGCCTGACAGTTTCTCCCATTTGATGGTATGGTAGTTTATCCCACTCTTTTAGTCAGCTAGTGCTGCTTTAACAAAAATACCACAAGTGGGTGGCTTTAGCAAAGAAAAGTTTATTCTTACACAGTCTGGTAGGCTACAAGTCTGAATTCAGTGTGTCTGCTCCAGGAAAAGGCTTTCCCTCTTTGTTGGCCATGGAGGAGAATCTTTGTGCTATATCAGTCTTTGGTCAGAGAGCATCTTGGCACAGGAAACTCGGGTCTGAAGGATGTGCCTTCCTCCCAGTGCTGCTTTCTTGATGGCATGAGGTTCCCAAATCTCTCTTCTTGTTTCTTTACTTTGTATCTCAAGAGACTGTTCTAGGCACAAAAGAAATTTACACATTGAATGTTGTCCCACCAATACAAGAGATACCCATCTACCCTCATTAACATCATAGACGCAGAACTTCCAACATGGAGGAATATCACATAATACCAGGAACCATGTCCCAGCCAAATTGCTACACAGATTTTTTGGGGAACACAATTCAATCCATGACACCCACTCCCATTGTTATTTATGATGTCCCGTCTCTTTGAATAGGCTTTAATCAAGTACTAGTCACTATAAAATGTTCAACTGAATGTGACTTGGGGACTGCTGGGAAGAAAGACTTCCCTTTGTCTCCCACCTAAATCTTTGTCTTTCTCTCTCTTAATATTAATTAAGAGTCCATATTTGAGCCTTTGTTGTATAGAATATCTTAAAGACCATTTTGTCACATACATTGAAATTTCAATGTCCTTGTTTGGTTACTCTGAGACATCACTGGTTGTTGCTAAATATTCTTTTGCATTTTTTTAACTGTGACAGACAATTGAAGTTAAAACATGCAGGGGGTTTGGATGCAAATATCATGGAGCATACGAGATAAACCAAAACAAGCAGATGCACAAAACTAACAAAAACATCAAAGATTTGCCTAGCACGTGATCTGTCACCTGGGACATTTTGTTAACAACACAAATGTTGAATCAGTTCTAACTTCCAATCAAAATCCTAATTCTTCCATTTTTTAATTCTATGACTTAAAGAAACTTACTTATATTTTCTGAACTTCATTTTTCCTAACAGAAATAGGGACATATATATAGATAGAGAGAGATCCATTGTTCAGGTGTAGTTAGGCATATGATATAAGCATGTTGAGTGTCTTTCATGATGCTGAAATCACAGTAGGAATTCCATAAGTGGTGCAATATAAATCTGTTCTGCACTGAGCTCAGTCATCCATAATTCAGCAGCAATCTACATATCCAACATTTTGTCCAGCTTCTTGCCAACAGACACCACCTATTTCCTTTGTGTACTTCATACATTAATTTGACCCCTGTAACTTTCTCCACCTTGAAGTACCGGGATTGTGAGTGAATTTTGCAGAAAAATATGAGAGCTGGTGTGTTCACTGTGTTTTAAGGTGACGAAACAGAAATGTATCTATATAATTTGGATTTTGGAAGTCATTTACATTGCAAATTAAAACACATGCCTAAGAAGTTTGGTTTATCTCACCTTTACTGAGTGTCTTCTGTGTACCAGGCTCAGAACTACCTTGTCTATCATCTCGATCATTAAAACGAGAGGAGTTAATATTTAAAATTATGATAAATTTTTTCTCCAGTGTCTATTAATCTCGCCTGACTTAAGCTCTGAATCCAGTTAAACAGTATGTGCAGACTTTGCACAGGAATATATCTATTGCTTGAGAGATACAGACTATGTTTTAAGAAACTCTGGCATCAACTGGCAGGAAGAGAATACCTCAGAAGTTGAATTATAATGGCCAGATATGAGGCTGCAATATTGAGATCCTTCAGGGGTCTTGCTTTTTTATTAGGAAATCCACTGATGGAAATTGGTTTGGCCAGAGCTGGAGCTCAGAGCTCATAACATCCTGTTTCACCTCAAAATCAAGTATAAATCGATCAAAAATTATTCTGAGCCTGCACTATAAGCAGTTTCTAGGAAAGTATGATAAAGTTAAGACTAATAATGTATCTTCCAAGTTGCATACATTTCGTCACCCAAATAAAAAGAGCAGTTCTATGCAGTACATCTATTTAGCTCCATTTTGGATGGTCACAGCATCAATGCTGCCTACTACAATCAACTTTGCAAGAGAATAACCATACTATAATAGAGATACATTATTTTTCATCCTAAATTATAGTTATTAAATCAGCAGTCCACTAGCAAAAAGAAAAAAAGAAAAAAAAAAAAAAAAACAACTTCTATATGGTTTGGACTACCCTGCCATTGGTTAATATGTTTTCAGGACTTGAAAACATTTTCTACCTTCTGAATCATTCTTCTAGACAAGTATAAGTACACCTTACAAATAGACAAATAAGATCACTCAGGAAATCATTGATTGGAGTTACATAATCTCTCACCCAGAAATTACTGAGTTCACTTAACAAAGCAAAATCTACTTCTAAAACTCCAACAGACAAGAGAGGAATGTGCACATACACACATACACACTCACATCCATTGATTTACATAAAAATATATTTGGAAATTCTGTATGCAGAATATTTTGACCATTGGGTTCATCTCTGAAACCATACCTCAGTCCTTAAAGTGAACTAAGTACTTCTATTGTAAAGCTCCCCTGGCAACCATTGCTACCATCTATCAAAAACCCAATACATTGCATTTAAATTTTTATTTCAGTATAAATACATGCTTTTTGAAAACAATGATTCTGTTTTAGTCTTCTAATTAATGAATAATCCCAGTAAGTGACACAGGGTTTGGCAGATAGACTGTGCTCAATAAATCTAACTAAAAGACACTCAAGATTAAATTAATATTATATATACTAACTGCTCACAAAAACTTGAGGGGGACACAGTGTGGGGTTATGTTAGAAAAGAAACATGAATAAGGTAAGAATATCCAGGCTGTTAGGGATATATGAGGAACTGAAATCTGTAACGAGCCATTTTCGTTTGTGCAGTAATTCATTCACTCACACATACATACTAAACTTCTAATCTGTACCAAATCTCACAGTAAATCTCTGTGGTTTAAGCAATGAAGAAGAGAGAACCTTGAGGACAGAAATATGTCCTCAAGGAACATACAGTCTAACAAATTTGTTAGACACTAGCAGATATATTTAAAAGAATTTCTATAACAAATCCAAGGGGGGAAAATAGGTCAGGACATCAAATCTCAAGGAGTTTAAATAATAAACCATATATCTAAAAAGAGGCAAGTTGACTTAAACCCAAGACAGTCCCATCCCAAAACTGTTATTTTTCCTGCCACACTACATTGCTTTCAGTAAGCAGGACGTGGCGAGTAGACAAAGGAAATGGAACTTCACCGTGGTGAGAAACCAGCGGCTTTCTATGATAAGATGCGTAACAAGAAGCGCCTATTCGGTTTCAGGGGTGATACATTAGAGGTACGCTTACAAAGTACTGGGAGCAGCTACCCCTCGAAACAGCCTATTTAGGCACCACAGCAGTTAAAAATAGTTTCTCCAGACATTTTCCTTTGCTCTAGCTCCAGGAGCTGACCACATCACCTCTACACATCCCCAATTAGTTCTCAGTATAAAAGCACTTTGGCTACTAGCCATTTCTAGAAAAAAAAAAAGGCAGAATTCAGCAGGAGCCTAATTCCAAACACAAATGTTTCAATGGAATGATGTAGGATGGAGAGCTTGGGCTGCTGGAGGGAGGGAGACGCATTCACTGACAGCATCATCCACAGTTTGTTTGCCATTAATAATAAGACGGCTCTGCTTTCCTGGACCGGATCCACTCTGCTAACATGTGCTCTCTGGGGAAGGCTGTATTCCTCAGGTGACTGAGCAGAACCACTGTGGAGCTACGGACAGGCCTCAAGTATTGTTTCCAACAACAACAGGGCCTCACAGACTTCCAGGCTCTTCAGGAATCCTCCATACAGACAAAACTATTTCAGTTGCCTGGCACCCCTACCTCCCGTGTTCTCTGTAAATGAGAGCATTTAATATGTCACCCTACTTCTCTCCTGCTTTCCCTTTGTTAGAGACACAACTGATTTAATTAAAAGGATAACACCAGGGCAGTCTAATGTCTACTCCTCACTCTTCTCATCTGATTTATCCAGGATTGTACTCTACATTAGAAACCAGAAAGAAAGAGGAGGAAAGTATTAGGGCTGTTTTATAACTAGATAAATCAACGCACAGTTGGGGAGGTCTTAGTGTACTGAATATAAAACTGCATTCTGAGTTAAGTGTTTAAATTTTTTAAGCTGAGAAAGAAATCTCATCATCATATTGTCTTGGGAAAAGCTCGTCATCTCTCTAAGCCTCAGTTTTCTCATCTGTCTGATAACTAAGGTTTTCTAAAAGTGCCTGCTTGTGAGAATCACATTGGTTACTTGACAAAAAACACAGCTGTCTGGGTTCTACTTGAGATGGATTAAATTCTAATACTCAAGCAAGTAAAGAATGTCCCAGGTGCAATTTGTGGCCAGACAAGTTTATGAACTCAAAGTTAAATGTGCTCTGTAATTCTGTCCAGGTCTGTCCTCAGACAATGGAGCCCCTGTGGTAAGTCCTCAGCTGCTAACTGAAATGTCAGTGATTTGAACCCACCAACCATCTCTTGGGAGAAAGATGTGGTGGTCTGCTTCTATAGCAATTTACAGCTTTGGAAATTCTATGTGACAGGTCTACTATGTCTTACAGGGATTGCTATGAGTGGGAATCAACATGATAGCAGTGGGTTGAGACGGATATTGCCCTTGGATGACTGATTTTTACAGAACCATCACTTCCCAGTCATAGAGGCAAATGATTTCAAGACTTGAGAATTTACCAGAACTACCTTCAAGGTGGTAAAATAACTGTTCAGCAAGCTTATGCACATCTTGGTTAACCCTATACAACACTGGAAATCCAAACAAGTTTGCTCAACCTCCTGTTTATACTTTCTGTTCTTTCTGTTTTTCTCCGCCCTTATGAAAGTGTTCAGCTTGACATTTTGCCAGTCCCTACCTTGTCTAGGGAATCCTTGGTTAATCAGACAACTACCAACATACAGGCTGATAGTTCAAACCTACCCAGAAGCACCTGGAATGTCAGGCCTAGTGATCCACATCCAAAAGATTGCAGCCTTGAAAACCCTGTGGAGCAGAGTTCTACTCTGACTCACACAGCTGGAATCTATTCAAAGGCAACTGGTATATGTGTGTGCTTATCTAAAAGTGCCCATCTTGTCTGCTCAGAGCACTAGGAGCCCGTTCCCTCGCACACCTCTCTTTCCTTGTCCTCTACAAAATCATTCTCAACTCTATCTCATTACAGAGTGAGGTGTTGATGGTTGCTTTTGGCATAAACTTATTTCCTCAGGCAGAGTGTTTACACTTGGGTGGTAACTTAAATTTGAAGGAATGACATTATGTAAGAATTCTGAACAATATGTATAGTCTGATATGGAGATATTTGTGACTCACGCATTGCTTCTGACCCACTAAAACACATAATACCATCATGGAGAAAAATCTATTAGTGGAACTTTACTTTTTAACACTTTGATGTGTACAGAGGATTTTCCTACTGGGCTAAAAATATCCCTGCGTTATCTACATAAAACTATATTTTTAAAAATTTAATTAAAAAATTCATCCCTTTCTGATGTTTTCTTTACATTCATTTTTTTCCCCAGGTAGTAACATTCCTTTACCTTAGCTTTTACTGATGGTGAAAACTGATTTCCCCTTACATAAACTGAGAATAAATTAGAACCTTATGAAAGATGTGCATTGGAAAGTTTTAGAAATGAAATGTGATCATGTCAAAATGACAGGTAACTGCATTTGGAAATAATACAGTATCCTTTTTTTCTATAAAGCTGAACGGACACACTTGCTTTTCAAAATAATGCTTGCAACATTAAAACAAAATGCTTGAAGGTTTTCCATGTGCATAATAATAGAAAAAAAAAATGGAAGATTGAGTTACTGGATGAGGCAAAATTTAAAAGAAAAATAGTTTCACTGGTATACAGCCTGCAAAGTTGATATGACTCCTGAATAAGAAGACTTAACATTTTGGTTCAACAAAGACATGTCTGATGTCTTAGAAGTTTTCCACGTCAGAACGCTCGGACTGGAGCAAAGGCCCTACCATCTGTAAACCGCAGGCTCCTCTTCATGCCTTGCTGCCCGTTGTCTTAGTGCCATCCTGTGTAAAATCGGTGTCAAATGTCACCTACCAATAGGATTGTTGTGAAGAAGAAATGAGATCATGTATGCAACAAACTTAGAACAGTGTCCTGGCCCTGTGCTAGCACTGACAGTTAGTGATAAATGTATTACATTGTTACCAAATTTGCTTCCTATCCAGAGGGTTACCAGTTGACAATGATTTTTGCAATTGCAAGCGAGTAATTACTTTCTACAGCCTTGATCCAAATCATGATTGTGCTCCTTTCAAGAGGCAGGATCAAAGAAATTTCAAATCTTTTTTACCTTCTTTGTTTAGACTTGGCCGGAGCCATGTCCTGAACCACCAACTGCAAGCTTCCTCTTCTTCTGCTTCAACATAAGCTGGCGGGTTCCTCCTTGATCTGGCTTCATTAAGCCTTCTGCAAGATGAGAAGTCTTCAGGAGAAGCACAAGAAAACTTGTCTTCTGATCCACCACGGATTCTACCAATGAAAAGAATGAATATACACATTCATTGGTCACTCAGTTGAGACGTTTTCTTCTCCATGTGTCCATTTTCAGTTTATTCCTTGTTGATTTTAATGTGAGCTAGCTGGCATATCTCTCTGGAAGTACATAAACATGTTTTAAGGAACAGTTTTTGGCAAGCACCACTTTAAGAGTAAAGATATATTGTGTTGAGAAAGACAAACATTATAAAATGTGAGTAAATCACTTACATGCAGTTTACAGCCAGTAGGGAAAATATTTCTTAAGAAAAAAAAAAAAATACAAATAATCAAATAATTGCAAATGTGATAGTTTTACCCCCCCAAAAATGTTCTTGTTGTTAACTGCTGTTAAGTTGGCCCCTGACTCATGGCAAGCCCATGCACAATGAAACAAAACACTGCTTGGTCCTGTGTCAACTCTGTTTGGTTGCAAGTAAGACTATTGAGATCCCTGGAGTTCTCATCTGCTGATTTTCAGAAGTAGATCACCAGGTCTTTCCTCCTCCTTTGACTTAGCCTGGAAGCTTTGTTGAAAACTGTTCAACACCATAACACAACTCAAGACAGGCTGTGTGTGAGGTGCTTTGGCTGGAAATTAAACCCCAGTCTACCGTATGTGGGGTGAGAATGCCACCACTAAACTGCCACGGCTCAACAAAAGAAAAACAGAGAGATTTAGTATAGTGAAATACATTTGAAGTAAGGAGCCCTATGGTACACTGGTTAAGCATTTGGTTGCTAACCAGAAATTCAGTGTTTGGAGCCCATCAAGTGCTCTGCGGGAGAAACATATGGCAGTCTGCTTCCATGAAGATTTATAACCTTGGATACGCTATGGGACAGTTCGGCTACGTCCCATAGAGCCATTATGAGTTGAAATCAACTTGCTGGCCAAGGGTTTTTAACATTGTTTTTTAAAAAACCATATCATCAAGTAGCTTGGGAGAAGGACATGTGAGCTGAACACATGTAAGATGAGTTTCAGTTATAAAAGGAACGTTATTCAGAACAGAAGAATATATAAGAACACCATAAAAGAGAGGACATAATAGCAAAATCATGTATATATAGAAGAAGCTGAGGATGGGACAGATGATATCGGAGAAGGAAGCAGGACTAGCTCCTTTATGGCCTGGGACATTATGGTAATGATTTTGTTTTTATTGTTTTTTTTTTTTTTATGATGGCAATGGAAAATCATCAAAAAGTTTTTACTAAGGTAATTAAGAATTATAGTTTAAGAAATCACTCAGGCTGCAGTACAGAGAAGTACTTGGCAAAAGGTGAAGGTGTATCAGACTGAGGAGTAATACAGGAGAGGAAAACAAATAGGCAGACTCTAGAAACCGCAGAAATTAAAATGAACTGGATGTATCTGGGAATGGGAGGAGAAGATTCTTCGTTAAAAACTCAGTAGAAGATATCATTCATGGGACAGGTCGAGTTTGCAGTCTCCTAACATATCAAATAATGTTGAAAATGTAGCTGAATCTGTGGATTGCAACTCAGAAGCATGTATGAATGTATTTCTCCCCAATTTAAAGCCAATCTCTCCCCTTTTGTTCTATTTTATTTCACTTCCTCAGGGACTCTGAGATAAAGAGCAAGATCGATAGAGTATATGGTATCCCAATTTTTATGCCTCTGGAGTTCTTTGGGAAAGGCATTACCCAATTTTAACATATTTAACCTCAAGGTGGGCACTAAATACAAGAAACTTGAGGACCTCATCATTCCTCCCCTTCACAAAGCACACCAGAAATTCCCAAGATTTACTGTGTAGCTTTCTTTATCTCATACTCATGTATCAACTCACACTGACTCCATAGAATGGCTCAAGAAGTGGGAAAAGCTTTGAACACTGCTTAATTTCAACATACTGGAGCTTTCATAAGTGTTTAAAACTCAATTCTCTCTCTCACTTTTTTTTAAACACTTTTCTCTTTTGGTTTCTGTAACTATTTATTTTGTCCCATTTGGTTCATAGCTCATTTTCAAGCTGTTATCAAGTTTATCCTTTAAAGTTCCTCAAGGATGGAATATGAGTTTCACTCTTTTTCTAGGTGATTTCATTAATGTCCAGTTTCAATTACATGTAATCCCCAGTCTGAGTAATCACAAGCCATAATTACAACAGTCTGTTTTTATTTTTACATCTTACTGTTGGTAATCTGTACCACATACAATGTTATAATGTGGCATTTTCTTTTGTTTTGTTCTCTCTTTTTTATGGCACTGTATGTGAATGCTTACAGAACCAAGCAGCTCTTCATTAAACAATTAGCATACACATTGTTTTGTGGCATTGGTTACTAAGCTCATGACATGTCAACACTTTCCGCTGCTCAAACTTTGGTTCCCTATTACTGCCTTTCTTTCCTCTACTCTGTCTTCTAGCCCTCACCCCTGCACTGGTGTGCTTCTAGCCCTCACCCCTGCACTGGTGTGCTCCTTTAAACTCATTTTGTTTCATGGGCTTGTCTAATCTTTGATTAAAGGGAGAACCTCATGAATAACTTCATTACCCAGCTAAAAAGTATCTAGTGATGATACTCTTGGGTTTTCTTCAGTTTTTGTCAGACCAATAAGCCTGCTTATCTTCTTTCTTTTCTTTTTTCTCTTCTCTTCTCCTCCCCTCCCCTCCCCTTCGCTCCCCTCCCCTCCCCTCCCCTCCCCTCTCCTCCCCTCCTCTGCCCTCTCCTCTTCTTTTCCTTCCTTCCATCCTTCCTGTGAGTTAGAAATGTATTCTACATTTTTTTTTCCAGCTCTGCCTGGGACCCTCTATTGTGATGCCTGTCAGAGAAATAGATGGTGGTAGCTGGGCACCATGTAGCAGTGCTGGATTCAGTCTGGTGAAGGCTATAGTACTTCTGGCCCATCAGTCATTAGGACTTATCTTTCCCTGGCGTCTTTAGTTTTCTTCATTCTGCCTTGCTCCAGAAGTCATGAAACAGTATATTATCTTAGATGGCTACTTACAAGTTTTTAAAAGCACAGATTTTACTTACTAATGTGTAATATGGACAATTTTCTTTAAAAACTATGTTTTTCCAATTGAGCTAGATGTTCCATGAGACCATGGTCCCCAAAGCCCTCAGATCAGTAATTCCAGCCCTTAGACAGTTTGAATGTGTCTGTGCAGCTTCCAGAAACCCTGGTGGCACAGTGGCCAAATGCTATGGCTGCTAACCAAAAGATCAGCAGTTCAAGTCCACTAGAAACCCTGTGAGGTGGTTCCACTCTGTCCTGGAGGGTCACCATGAGTCAGAATAAGCTCAGTGGCAATGGGTTTTTATGGAACTTCCATGAACTTGCCTTGGACAAGTTGTGCCAGCTTTCCCAGTACTGTGGTTATCATCTTATCTTTGTGAGTGTTACACCTTATTGATTGTTTGGTGTTTTTCCATCCCCACTTCTCTTTCCCACATAGCCATTAAAGACTGTTCCTTTTCATGTGTAAACTTTTACGCGAGTTTTATGGTAGTGATTTCACACTGTATTTGTCCTTTTAATGCCCTCCAGATTCATTCATGTTGTGAGATGCTTGACTGATTCATCATTGTTCTTTATTGTTGCTTAGTATTCCACTGTGTGTATGCACCATACTTTGCTTATCTCTTCATCTGTTGGTGGGAATCTAGGTTGTTGCTGTCTTTTTTGGTCTTATGAATAATGCTGCAAAGAACATGGATGTGTTGTGTGATGGCTCTTATTTCTGTAGGAGTATTCCTAGGAGTGGGATTGCTCAATCATATGATATTTCTATGTCTAGCTTTCTAAAGAAGTGTCATATTTTTTTCCAAAATGGTTGCACCATCTTTTGCATTCCCACCTGCGGTGCATGAGATTACAGTCTCCCCACAGACTAGCATTTATTGTGTTCTGGGATTCTTTTTTTTTTTTTTTTTAAATTTGTGTTAGTAGTGTTGATGTGAGATTTATCTCATTACAATTTTGGTTCCAAGTGTGCAATTTTCTGAAGTTATCATTCTCCAATGTTCATTTGTAGATGTGCTGTTATGAATTACTGTTCAAAACACTGCTATAGAACAGACAATAATTTTTTTAAAAAATGAAGTGTTAGACTTACATCAAAACTAACTTACAATGCAGTCACAGACTAATCAGAAGGTAACCTCATCTTAAACTGAGTATTACCTATACTGTGAAAATTATAACCCAAACCATGGTCACTCTTTTGAGCTTGGCATCTCCCCAATTCATTTCTGAGTTCATTTGTCTTTTGTAATACCTTCCCAAATGGTCACTGTAAATATCAATTCTCTTCTGGTGTTTACCAGTTAAGTACGAATCATTAAAATCACCTTGTAATGGGGCCAAGGTGATGGAGTAGACAGATCTTCCCATGAGAACTCTAACAGAAAAGACCAAAAGGAACAAATGAGTCTGGTACATATGACATCAGAAGAGCCCTGTACATAAAAGGCAGAGCTGAGAAATTGCACTGAGCAATGGCAAAGGGAGAGTAGTGCCAGAAGTACATAGGATTCCCACGGACCTTACCTGCCAGGAAATGGGAGCAACCATCATGGTGAGCTGAATGTGAGATTGGAAGGTGTGCTATTCAGCATGAAAAAATTCCTGGAGGGTCAACTCATACCTCAGAACCAGTGGGAAACAACACTAGATCGTAGAAAGTTATGTATTTGTGTGTAACTCACCTGGTGGATCTAAATCTTTCCGTCTAGATACGTTTGTTTTCCTTCTTCCAACACTCTCCACTCCTTTCTCTGCACTGTGCCTGGCCCTGGAGTCTGACACCATTAACTGAGCTGGAAGTAGGACTCCTTAAGCTCACCTGAGCTATTCTCCAAGACTCAGAGGGGGACAATTTAACAAACTCAAAGAAGCTGGGGGGAAATTCTTCCACCTCTCCTAAATCAAAAAAACAGTGCATTAACTGTCTTTCATCTAGATTCAGACACAAGGGAATATGCGATCCTTACAGACAGTCAGGGACAGCTGTTAGTTCCCTGCCTTTCTCAGAAGCTACAACCAGACACCAGTGACTATACAAATCACCCCTACCCATCTAGGACAGAATGTGAAAGCTGGCGCCACACACTTGGTGACTGACTACCTGGACACCTAAGCTGAATCCACATAAGAAAAGTAAACAGGCTCTGGGGATCCCATCTCTAGTAACAGTTCTAACCACCTGGTGACAAGACACTAGAAGTTCAATGACAACAATAGCCAAACAATCACATGCAACCAGTCTACTTGGACATTTCAAAACAAAGCAAAACAAGAAGCTAGACAACAGCAGACAAATGTTTTATATATATATAAATATACACATATGCAATTTACTGATTACTTGGAGACAACAGAAACTTTCCAATCACTTGCAGAAACAGACTGTGATATCTTCAGAAAGCTCCCAAAACAAAACAAACAAAAATCAAACTTTCCAGAGGAATAGAACTTCTTGAAATTACAAGAGTTAGAATACAAAAGATTAGTATTTAGAACTGTTTAAGAGATGAAGGAGACGAGGCAAAGTTCAGTGGAGCACAATGATGAATTAAACAGTCTGCAAAAAAGCACAGAGCTACAAGAATTAGAAATCCAGAAAATTAATAATAAAATTACAGATTTACACAACTTGCTAGAAAGCTAAAGGAGCAGAATTGAAGCAATGGAAGACCAAATGAGTGAGACTGAAGATAAAGCATGTGACATCAACATATTTACAGAAAAAATCAGATTAAAGAATTAGAGAAAAAATCAAGAGAGACTAAGAATCACATGAGATTCTATGAAAAGGAATAATCTACGAGTGACCGGAGTGCCAGAATATGGGGAACAATAGAAAACACAGAGATAACTGTCAAAGAAAACTTCACTGATACCATGAAATATAAGCAGATACCTATCCAAGACACTCACCAAACTCCACACAATGTATATCCCAAAAGAAAGATGTCAATGAATTACTATAATCAAAATTGTTAAAAGTTAACGGGACACTTTTAGCCATATTTAGAGATAAATGCTGGTGGTGTAGTGGTTAGGTGCTGTGACTGTTCGCCAAAAGGTCAGTAGTTCAAATCCTCCAGGTGTTCCTTGGAAACTCTATGAGGCAGTTCTATTCTGTCTTCTAGGGTCATTTTGAGTTGGAATCAACTTGACAATAATGGGTTCAGTTTTGGGATTAAGAATAAATAAAAAAACAATCTACAAAGGAGAATCAGTAAGACTAAGCACAAACTACTCAGCAGAAACTGTGCTGGCAAGAAGGCAACAGCGTAACATATACAAAACATTCAAGGAAAATATTTGCCAGGTGAGAATTATATATCCAGCAACACTGTCTCTCAAATATAATGGTGAAATACAGACATTTCAGTATAAACATAAATTTAGGGAATTTGCAAAAACTAAACCAAAACTATGAGAAATATTAAAGAGAATCCTTTGGTTAGAAAATTAGTAACACTAGCTAACAGCCCAACACCAGAACACAGGACAGAGCAATTGGATATCAATCCAAATAGCCAAGCCAAATCCAAATAGGGAAATCACAAAAATAATAATAGGTAAAACACTGAAAATAGGGAAATAGAGATGTCATTATGTAAACATTATAACAGGAAAAAGGGACACAAAAGAAAATGTAGTCATAGATCTTACATATGGAGAGAAAATCAAGGTAATGTAAAGAAAATAAAAGCCTGATGTAAATTTAGAAAAATACAGGTAATTATTAAGGTAATCACAAAGGAAATTATCATTCCTGTGCATCAAAACAGAACAGGAAAAACATAAGTGTCAGCAAACACAAAATCACCAACAATGAAAAAGATGAAAACTGAATACATAACGAAAAAAATATTCAGAGCAGAAAATTAAGTGAAAAAAAGGAATTGTCTACAACCTGCACATACAAAAGAAATCAAAATGAAAGCACTATCTCATACCTATGAATAATCACACTCAATATAAAAGAACTCAATGCACCAATAAAGAGACAGAGAGTGGCAGACTGGATTAAAACTTCGCCTATCTGTATCTGTCTCCAGGAGACACATCTTAGACTCAAAGACATAAACAAGCTATAATTCAAAAGATAAAAACAAATATAACAAGTTAACAACATTCAAAACAGAGCAGTAGTGGCAACATTAATCTCTGATAAAATAGATTTTATAGTGAAATCCATTACATTGGGTAAGGAAAGACATTATATAACAAAGAATCAATACTGCAAGAGGACATAATCATACTAAGTGCCTATGCACACAACAGCAGGGCTCCAAAATACATAAAACAAACACTAACTGCACTGAATATAAAAATAGATAGCTCCACAATAATGATAAGAGATTTCAACGTACCACTTTCAGTGAAGGACAAAAAGTCTAGGAAAAAAGCTCAATAAAGACAAAGAACATCTAAATGTCACAATCAACCAAACTGACCCCTTAGATATAAACAGAATATTCCCCCCAACGGTATCCAAGTACACTTTTTTGTCAATACACATGGAACATTCTCCAGAATTGACAACGTAGTGGGCCACAAAGCAATCCTTAACAAGTTTCAGTGTATTGAGATATTACAAAACATCTTTTCAGTTGAGAAGTCAATAAATAGAAATCAACACAAGAAAAAATGAGGAAAAAATAAAATCAAACACATGGAAACTGAAGAACAACTGGCTCAAAAACTCCTAGGTTATAGAAGAAATCAAGACTAGAATAAAGAAGTTCATTGACTAAATGAGAATGAAGACACATTATGCCAGGACTTATCAGACAGAGCAAAAGCAGTGCTCAGAGGTCAATTTATCTCAATAAATGCACACATCCAAAAACAAGAAAAAGCACAAATCAAAGAATTAAATTTGCAACTCAAACAAGTAGAATCTGACCAGCAATAGATACCGCAGCCAACAGAAGAAAGCAAATAACAAAAATTAGAGCAGAACTAATCAATGAGAGAATAGAAAACAACAGAAAGGTTAAGAAGACTGAATTTCTTTTTTTAAAGATCAACAAAATTGATAAAACACTGATGAAATTAAGGGGAAAAAAGAAAAACAACAGAGGAAGAAAATAATTTGGATAACAAATGATGGGCAATTTAACAAGAGACTGAACTGAAATTAAAAGCATTGCAACTGAATACTATGAAAAATTGTATTCTATTAAATATGAAAGCCTAGAGGAAATGGACAAATTTCTAGAAATGCACTACATAGTATGAAAACTAACAAAAATGGAAATACAGTAACTAAATAACCTCCTTATGAAAGAGGAGATGGAAAAGGTAATTAAAAAACTCCCAACTAAAATAAGCCCTGTCCCTGATGGCTTCTCTGGAGAACTGTACCAAACTTTCAGAGAAAAGTTAACACCACTATTACTAAAAGTAGTCCAGAGCATGGAAAAAAAAGAGTACTTTCAAAGTCATTGTATGAAGCCAGCATAACCCTAATACCAAAATGAGTAATGATTGGAAAACAAACAAACATAGATACAAAAATCATCAACAAAATTCTGGGCAAAAGAATTTATCAACATTTCAAACAAAAAGAAGCAAAGAAAATAGTCACCATAACTGAGTGGTATTCAGACCAGGGATACAGAGGTGGTTCAACAATAGAAAAACAATTAATGTAATCATTGATATAAATAAAAGACAAGAACCACTTGATTTTACAAGTGATGTAGAAAAAGCATTTGATAAAGTCTAACATCCATTCATCTTTAAAACTCTTAGCAAAATAGAAATAGAAGGGAAATTCCTCAACATAATACAGGGTATCTACACAAAACCAACAGCCAACAGCATCATAAATGGAGACAGTCTGAAAGCATTCTGACTGAGAAGAGAAATTCAACAAAGATGCCCATGGTCATCATTGTTATTCAACATTGTCCTGCAGATTCTAACCAGCGCAATCAGACAATATAAAGACATAAAATCATCCAAACTGGAAAGAAAGAAGCAAAAGTATCTTTATTTGCAGATAATACAATGTATGTTATACCCAGAATCCTTAAAGAACTGACCAAAAAAAAAAAAACTATTGGAACTAATGGAAGAGTTCAGAAAAGTATCATGATATAAAATAAATATATATAAATCAGTTGGATTCCTTTATACCAACAAAAAGATCATCAAAGAGGAAATCACCAGATCAATGCCATGTACAATGGCCCCCAAGAATATCAAATACCTAGGAATAAATCTAAACAGAGATGCAAAATACCTATAGAAAGAAAATTACAAGGTTCTACAGCAAGAAACCAAAGAAGACCTACATAAATGGAGACACCTTGCTCATGGATAGGTAGATGTAACATTATCAAATTTCTTTTCTACCAAAAGCCATCTACAGTTACAAGCAATTCCAACACAGATTCCAAAAGTATTTTTTAATGAGATGGGGAAACAAATCACCAATTTCATACGTAAAAGGAAGAAGCCCCAGTAAGTTAAGCATTACTGAAGAAGAAAAACAAAGTGGAAAGTCTCAGACTAAATTACTTTAGAACATTTTACACTACCACAGTAGTCAAAGCAACCTCATGCTGGTACAAAGACAGATAAATAGTCCAACAGAATAGAGTTGAGAATCCAGATATAACATCAACTGCTTATAAACAGCTGATATTTGACAAATGTCCAAAGTTTACAAATTGGGGGAAGAAAAGTCTCTTTAACAACTGGTGTTGCCATAACTTAGAAACCCTCGTGGCTTAGTGGTTAAGTACTATGGCTGCTAACAAAAAGGTTGGCAATTTGAATCCATCGGGTACTTCTTGGAGACTCGATGGAGCAGTTCTACTGTGTCGTATAGTGTATAGTGTCACCATGAGTTGTAATTGACTTGATGGCAGTGGATTTGTCTATCGTCTGCTTTTTGATTTTGGTTGACATAACTGGATATACATCTGCAAAAAAAGAAGAAAAGAAACAAGATCCATATTTACATGGTGCACAAAAACTAATTCAAAAGTGATCAGATAACTAAAAATAGAATCTAAAACAGTAAAAATCATGGAAGAAAAAGTAGAAACAATGCTGAGAATCCTAATACATGGCATAAACAGACTTCAAAATATTACAAAAAGTGCACAAACACAAGAATATAATACAGATAACTGGGCACTCCTAAAAATCAAACACTTACACTCAACAAAAAAGTTCACCAAAAGAGTAAAAAGACTACCTACAGACTGGGAAAAAATTTTCGGCTACCATGAATCTTATCGAAGTCTAATCTCCATAGTCTACAAGATACTGCAAAACCTCAGCAAGAAAAAGACAACTCAAATAATGGACAAAGGATAAGAGCAGACACTTCACCAAAGAAAACATCTGGGCAGCTTATACATACATAAAGAAGTAGTCAGTATTATTAGTCATTAGGAAAATCCAAGATTTTAAATAAATAAATAAATAAATAAATGAGATACCATCTTTTCCCATCAATGCTAGAATTAATCCAAAAACCACAAAATAATCGATGTTGGAGAGACTGGAACTCTGCTGCACTGCTGATTGGAATGTAAAGTGGTAAAACCACTTTGGAGGTTGATTTGTCACTTTCTTAAAAAGCTAGAAATGGTATTACCATATGATCCGGCAATCCCAGATAAATAAGTTGTGTCAAATGAACCAATGCTTTCACATGTTTATTGAAACTCTGTCCACAATAGTTAAAAGACTGAATCAACCTAGGTGCCCAACAACAGATGAATGAGTAAACAAATCATGGTATATTTACAAAATGGAATATTATGCAATGATATAGAACAACGATGATCTTAGTAAACATCTCATAACATGGAATTATCTGGAAGTCATTATGCTGGGTGAAACTAGTCAGTTACAAAAGGACAAATGTTACACAAGACCACTATTAAAAGGACTTAAGAACAGGTTTAAACACAGAAGAAAATAATCTGATGGTTACAAGAGGGGCCCGTAGAAAGAGAGCAGTATTCACAGATTTTGTAGTTGATAGGAACTGGGTTAAGTGAAGGTAATAACTGTATGCTGTGGAAATCAGGTCAGCACAACTAGACTACACCAAAAGCCAGAAGTTTTCCTAAATACAACACAACAATTTGAAGGACAGAGTAGCAGAGGCAGGGATCTGGAGACATTATTTCAGGGGACATCTAGGTCAATTAGCATTACTAAGTTGTTTAAGAAAATGTTCTGCATCCTTCTTTGGTGGGTGGTGTCTGGGATCTTAAAAGAGATCAAGCTGCCATCTAAGCAGCATCAATTGGCCCCAGTCCACCTGTAGCAGAGGAGATTGGAATGTAAAGTGGTAAAAGACATCAAAGACAGGAGGAAATTATGAGCCCAAGAAACAGAAGTCTCCCTATGATCTGAACAATACACAGTCATGAGACTAGAAGAACTAGATTGTGTACAGCCACCACCAATGATTGCCCTGACATGGGACACAACATAAAATCCCTTATGTAGCAAGAAATAAATGGAGGTGTATAACTAGAACTCTATTAAAAGATCACACTTAATAGTCTGTAAGATTGGAGGATCCCTGGAGAACATGGTCTCCAGATCCTGTGTTAGCCCGGAGGTACAACTAGTACCTAAGCCAACTTTTCAAAGATTAGACGAGATCATAAGGTGTAGCGTGATGCTGGGGTAGAACGTATTTCTTGGCTTAAATAAATACATGAGGCTCTTTGGGCAGCTCCTGTACAGAGGTAAGACGAGACGGTGGAGTGGGTGAGGAGTTGGCTGAATTGTTACAAGAAGTACAGAGCAGAATGTAGAAGTGCTGTCACAGGATGGGGAGAGTAGCTAAAAGTTCACAGCAGTGTAGGTATAGGGTTTTATATGCCAAACTGATTTGGATTGTAAACTTTCATTTAAAGCACCATAAAACATTTAAAAAAAAGAAACCCTTAACTTACCTCCAAGTAACTTACCTCTCCTGTTGTAGCACAGCTTCCACTTCCTACCATACTAAGATCCTTAAAGTATAACGTATTTCCATTTATTTTCTTATCTTCATATACAATGAGAATAACTTTTCTATGCAAGAGGTAGTCTCGTGTCTTAACCCACCGAATCTTCACAACAATGTGATAAGTGGCCAACCCATCCAAATAGGAGAGCATCAAACCTAGGGAGCTTTGTTTCTCTTTCCAAGTCATACAACACTAACTAGCAGAGTTGGAGTTTTGGATATGGCTTACCTTGATTTCTTATCATTATATTTAATTTCATTCCGTGAAGGGGTTAAAAATGACAGGTGTAATTTGTAAACACTAAGTAATAAAACCAGCAGGAGCCTTAGAAAGAGGTTACATTTTGCACACTCTAGGTAAGATTTGTCTGAATTAAAATATCTGAATCTCAGACACCTTGGTGTCCCTAAAAAGTCGCTAATGTTTAATGTGTTTTCTTGATATATTTAGAAAGTGAAAATGCAAGAGTTTTTGCTTTTTGTTTTTATTTTATTTAAATTTTTTTTTCCTTAATAGAATTTGGCATAGATAAATGTGAGTGAAATGAAGGAAACCTTCCTGCTGTACAGAAATGACAAAGGCAACTCACTTCAAACTACAATTTGACGACCATGCTATTAAGAATCTTAAGTGAAGTAGCTGGTAGAAATAGAACTTAATTTTTGTTTAGTATAGCAGTTTTTGACTTATTCCTCTTATCCTTGTTTCTCTATTTCACTGTGATATTTTCAGATTTTTTTTTTTAAAACAGACAATGCTATTGTTTGGACCAGTCAATTTGTACTCTCTGCTTTACAGTTCTTTCACACTTAGAGGAAAATGTTACTTATAAATGGCCTTTATCTGTCTCGGATCTCAGTGCACTACATCTTTTCTTCTAAATTTTCTTCTCTCACTGGTTATCTTTTTTTTTTTTTGCTCCAAAATAGGAAGTAAAAAAGAAACATTCCATTTGTGCCCACAGTGCCTAAATATAGAAGGTGCATGGAATATCTATAAAGGGAACACATAAAATAAGATTAGCTATGATTTTATTTCCATGACTCATCCGTCAGTTTGTCACATTGTGGTGGCTGATATCTCACTGTGTGGCTGGAAGCTATACCACCAGTCTTTCAAATACTAGCAGGGTCCCTCATGGTAGATAGATTTCAGTGGAGCTTCCAGACAAAGACACACATGAAAGAAGGACATGTGATCTACTTAAGAAAAAATTGGCCATTGAAATCCTTATGAATAGCAGAGAAAAATGTCTGGTATAACACAGAAGATGAGCACCTCAGATTAAAAGGGATTCAAAATGTAATTTAGGAAGCGCTATCTCCCCAAAGTAGAATTGACCTGAATGATGAGAATGGGACAAAGCTTAATGAGATGGATGAAATAAAGCTTTCAGGACCTTCATTCGCTGACATGGCATGACTAAAAATGAGAAGAAACAGCTGCAAGCACTCACTAATAATCGGAACTAGAACACATGAAATATGAATGTAGGGAAATAGGAAGTCATCAAAAAAAGATCTATATTCTAGATATCAGTCATTTCCTTTTCACTAACAGACTAGATGCTTGCTGTTTTGAATCAAAAAAATCATATAGCCTACTATGCTGGCATGGCAAACTGAATATGAATGGCTTCTCCTTCAGTATCAAAAAGAGCATTCAAGATTTATTCTAAAGTAAGTTGCTCAACAGGATCCTACCAACATGTGTGCAAAGAAGACCAGTTAATTACACTAATATTCAAATTTACACACCAACCACTAAGGCTAAAGCTGAAGAAACTAAAGATTTTTATCCACTTCTGGAGTCTGAAATAGATCAAACGCGCAATCGAGATTCATTACTGGTGATTAGATTATGAAATCTGGAAACAAAGAAGAAGGCCTGGCAGCACGAAAATACGGACTTCATGATAAAACCATGCTGGAGATTGCTTGATAGAATTTTGCAAGACAAACAATTTACTCATTGCAAATATCTCTTTTCAGCAAAATAGTCTGTGACTAGACTTGTTAACCTTGTAGGATGGAACACACAGGAATCAAATTGACTACAATGCTGGAAATTAATGATGGAACAGCTCAGTATCATCTGTCAGGAAAAGACCAGGTGCTGACTGTGGAACAGATCACCAATTGCTCAGAAGAAAATTAAAACAAACTCAGAAAAACAAAGTATGATCTTCTTCTGAATCTAGAGTCAATTTTAAGAATAGATTTGATGAATTGGACACTAATGACGTAAGGCAAGAAAAGTTGTGGAATTACACTAAGAATCTCATACATGAATAAAGCATAAGTAGATAAAAATAAACAAAAAAAGGAAAAACTGTGAAAAGGAAATCAAAGAGACTCCGAAACTTGCTCTTAAAAGTAGAGTAGCTAAAATGAATGGAAGAAATGGTGAAGTAAAAGATACCAACATAAGATTTAAAAGAGTGGCTCCAGAAGGCAAAGAAACGTACTGGAATGAAGTGTGTGAAGACATGGAGTTAGAAAATGAAATAAAATAACACATTAGGCATTTCTCAAGCTGAAAGAACTGAAGAAAATACGCAAACCTTGAGTTTTAATATTAAAGAAGTTTATTAGCAAGATACTGAATGACAGAGGGAGTATCAAAAAAAAAAGAAAAAGATAAAAGGAAAGAATACACAGACTCACTGTACCAAAAAATAATTGGTTACTATTCAGTTATTTTCAGGAGATAATGTGATCAAGAACAAATGAGAATGAAGAACGAAGACCTAACTGCACTGAAGGCATTGACTCAACGCTCCAGGAATGGACAAAATACCAGCTGAGCTATTACAACAAATGTATGCAACAGTGGAAGCACTCACATGTCTATGGGAAGAAACTTGTAAGATAGTTACCTGGCAGGAAGAGATCCATATTTTGGCCAATTCCAAAGAAAGGTGATACAAGAGAAAGTAGAAATTATTGAACAGTATCACTAATATCACATACCAGTAAAATTTTGGTGAAGATATTTCAAAGATGGTTGCAGCAGTGTATCAGCAAAAGAACTGCCAGAAATTCAAGCTGTAGTCAGAAGAAGTGGAATAAGGAATATCACTGCTGATGTCACATTGACCTTGGCTAAAAGCAAGAGAACATCAAAAAGCACTTCTGTTTCGTTGGCTACACAAAAACATTCAACTGTGTGAATCATAACAAATTGAGGATAACATTGCAAAGAATGGAAATTTTATCACAGTTAATTGTTCTCATGCAGATCCTGTGCATACAACAGCAAAAAGATGGAATCAACCTAGATGCCCATCAACAGATGAAAGGTTAGACAAACTCTGGTATATTCACACAATGGAATGCTATGTACTGATAAAGAACAATGATGATCTTAATGAGCATCTCGTAACACAGAGTCATCTGAAATATATTACACTGGGTGAAATTGGTCAGCTGCAAAGGACAAATATTATATGATACCATTATTATAAAGATTTAAGACAAGGTTTAAGCACAGAAGAGAATAATCTCTGTTGGTTACAAGGATGGTAAGAGAGGAATAGGGATATTCACAGATTAGACAGTAGACAGAAATTGGGTTAGGTGAAGGGAAGACAGCCCACAGTAGAAGGAAGGTTAGCACAGCTGAACTCTACCCCAAACTAAAATGTTTTCTAAATATAACATAACATTCTGAAGAACAGAGTAGCAGAGGCAAGGATCTGGGGACTATGGTTTCAGGACACATTTAGGTCAATTAGCATAACTAAGTTTTCTTTTTTTTTTTTTAAGAAAATGTTCTGCATCTCTCTTTGGTGAATGGCTTCTGGGATCTTAAAAGCTAGCAAACAGCCACCTAAGTACCATCAGTTGGCCCCAAGCCACAGTAGTGGAGAATGAAGGAAGTAGTAGAGAATGAATGAATCAACATGAGGAAAATCTGAGCTGAAGAGACAGAAGGAGCCATATGATCAAGATAATTCATCAGCATGAGATTAGAAGAACTAGGTTGTGCCCAGTCACCACCAATGACTGTCCTGACAGGAAGTACAATGTAGAATTCCTGATGTAGTGGGAGAAAAATAGGGACGCAGAACTGGAACTCTCTTAAAATACCACACTGTCCTGGACATGAACCTGGACTCTACTCGTCCAGACCCAAAGCTAGTATCAAAGCATATTCTTCAGACAAATATTGGACTAGACTATAAGACATACAATGATGCTGGCAGAGAATATGCTTCCTGGATTAAATATATACATGTAGGGAGATGTGGCTAACATGGCCAACTGACCAGAGACATCTTCCAGTCTCTCTAACAACAAAGGAACAGAAAGACAACTTTTAATCGAAGTACAAAAGATATCCTTGGAGCCATGACCGCCAGAGGGAAGACAGGGGTACAAGCCAGCAGATAGGTGAGTGTAGGGACAGATAGGCCAAAATGGCATTACCAGGGGGGAACCCCTGTGCCAGTACTGCAAAAAAAACCAGCACCCCAAAACTCAGCCACATCAGCAAAGTGTTTTTTCTCAGCAGAGAAAGCAAGTCTGAAACAGACATGACAAGACAATTTCAGCTTTCCCCCAAATGAATTCAAAAAAGTAGATTCAGGGGGTTACATGTAGATAAAAACTTTTTCTTTGGGGTACAATATTTTACTCTTTTTATCAGGCATCTCCCTGATTTCCTTTCTGTGTTGTGCTGGGAGCCTCACTGAGACACAATATCTGAAGAGGCAGTTGGCTGCTAACAAAGGAAGCTGGGAGCAAAAGCTGGCAGTTTCCTTAGGCTCAGATCTGTGGAACACTAACCTTTCTTGGTATGTGTGGGTAACACTTGAGCAACAGCAACATGAGGCTATACTTACCGTTAATCCCCCACAGACACTGCACACTTGGGGGCCATCTAACTGGGTGTCTGGGCTGAACACACACAAGAAAACATGGGGGAACCTGTGCCTAAAGGACTAACCCCTAGTGATAAAGCTTGAAAACTTCTGTGGTTCCAATCAAAAAAAAAAAAAAAAAAAAAAAGCACGCGTAACTACTCTACTTTGCCCCTTAAAAAAAATAAATACATAGATAGACACACATACTTATTTCAGATCACAATAAAGGAAATTAAAACAACATTCTGATGGCTCAAAGGCAACAATCATTTAAAGAAGCAGACCACTATGGCTTCATAAAACTGCCAAATCAAAGAACTGAAAAATTTTCCAGATGAAGAATTTCTGAAACTATCAGAGGTAGAATTCAGAAGAGTTGTATTCATGCTCTCATAGACATTAGGAAAGAAATTAGACAAACTGCAACAGAAAACACTGAAAGATTAAACAGGCTACAAGAAGTGATTGACCAATAAAGATGTGAAATTCAGCAGATTAACAGTAAAATTACTGATTTACATAACTCAGTAGGAAGGCAAAGGAGTAGAATCAACTCAATAAAAGTATAAAATAAAATAAAATAAAAGTATAGAGAATTAGCACAATTATTCAGCCAAAATAATGTAGACATGGAGGCAATGGGATGGCATACACAAAACCTTGAGAGGGGCAGGGAAGCCAACCAAGAATTATATATCTGGCGAAATTGTCTCTCAAATATGATGTGAAATTAGGATATTCTCAAATAAATGGAAGTTTAGAGACTTTGCTAAAAGCAAACCAAAATTACAAGAAGTACTGAAGGAAGTTCTTTGACTAGAAAATCAATAACTTCCAACATAAATTCATCAACACATGGCTAAACAAAGTATCCACATATCAACACAAACAGGATATTCACAAAAATAAACTAAAGTTTAAATACTAAAAGCAGGAAACCAGACATCTCAGTAAGTAAAATGATGACAATATTAAGCTATAAGAGTCATAAATTAGTGTATTCACATCTTTTTCAAATGGAAAGGAAGTTGAGGAGAGGCAATGATATAAAAGACTGGTTTAAACTTAGAACACTAACGGTAACCACAAAGAGTATCAATATTACACATCAAAAACATGAAGTCTCAGCAGTTATAAAACAAACAGCAACAAAAATGATGAAAAAGAAGTCCACAAATAATTACAACTCAGCATATAAAATTAAGAGGGGTGCACCCCAAGAACTCCACTAAAAGAAGTTGATGGTCCAGGGGTCTTGAGTTTCCCCTGTAAACATGGCACCAGTATTGATGCTACCATCTAAAGACTATCAATTGTTTTCAATCCAGTTGGAACAGAGGAGAATGAAGGACATCAAAGATAAAAGGAAAATGTGAGCCCATGAGTCAGAAGGGGCCAATGATCCAGAGTCTACACCAGCATAAGACCAGAAGAACTAGATGGTGCCCGACTACCTTCAATGTCTGTCTTGAAAGGCAATCCAATGTAGGCTCTCTGATGTAGCAGGAGAAAAATAGGAGTGCGGCTCTAGAATTCTGTTACGAGATCAGACTTGGTGGTCAGACATCCTGGAGCATCACTCAAGAGCAAGTCCTCTGGTCTCCCTCCTACCTTAGAGCTGAATCTAACACCAAATACAACTCTTTAGACAAAAATGAGGCTGGGGGAGGAGCTCCCCTACAGTGATGAGAAGCGAGAATGGAGAGGAGTGGACAGGATTACAATGAATGAATATGGGGAGTATAGGGTGGAAAGGAAGAACATGCTTTCACAGGGACGGGATAGTAGATAAATTCACATAAAGGTCTCTGTATGAGGTTTAATATGGCAAATCGACTTCTGTTGTAAATTTTTGCATAACCACAATAAAAATTTATTTAATGTATATATACATGAAGTTGTCTTAGCAGCATCTGCGCAGAGGCAAGATGAGCGGGCAGAACTGGACAAGAATTGGTTGAACTAATACAGGAAGGGCAAAGTAGAAAGTAGGAGTGAACTGTCACAGGGTGGGGAGAGCAGTTAGAGTTGCATGGAAGTGTGGGTGTCAGCTTTCATGTGGTAAATTGACTTGGATTGTAAACTTTCGCTTAAAACCAAAACCAAACCCATTGCCTTCTAGTTGATTCTGACTCATCGCCACCTGATAGGGGAGAGTAGAACTGCTCAGTACAGTTTCCAAGGTGTGCTTGGAAGATTCAAACTGCCAATCTTTTGGTTAGTAGCTGTAGTAGTTAACCACTATGTCACCAGGGTAAGTGCTTCACAAGAATTAAGTTAGCTGAAACCAAAAATAATCAGAGTTTCCAAACTTTCAGTTAAAGCACAACAAAATATTGTAAAATAAATAAATAATAATAACCTGTGCATTGATTAAGAGGAACATCTTGGAACAGAACAAGAGGATACTGCCTACTTTAAAATCAAGAAAGGTGTGTGTTTGGGTTTTATCCTTTCTCCACATTTATTCAGTCTATATGCAGAACAAATAATCCTAGAAACTAGACTGTATGAAAGAGAACATGGCATCAGGACTGAGGAAACACTCATATAACAACTTGTGTTATGCAGAATACACAACCTTGCTTCTGATTGTGTCTTGAAGGTCTTGAAGCATTTACTGATGGAAATCAAGGACTATAGCTTTCAGTATGGATTACGTAAAGAAAACAATTATCCTCACAACCAGACTAATAAGCAGTATCACAATAAATGAAAAAAATAATGAACTTGTCAAGGACTTCAGTTTACTTGGATTCACAGTCAACATCTATGAAGACAGTCAAGAAATTAAACAGTGTGTTACATTGGGAAAATATGCTGCAGAAGACTTCTTTAGAAGTTTTTTATCTAAAAGATAAAGAAAGTATCACTTTGAGGACTAAAGTGTGACTGACTCAAGCTGCCATGTTTTCAATTACTTCATATGCATTTGAAAGCTGAACAATGAATAAGAAAGATGGAAGAATTGATGCCTTTGAATCATGATGTTACAGTGTGAAGCATATTGAATACACTATGGACTGCCCAACGAATGAACAAATCTGTCTTGGAAGAAGTATAGCCAGAACGCTCCTTAGAAGCAGGAGTGGAGATTTTCTTCTCACATACTTTTGAATGTGTGATTAGTGGGAAGCAGTCCATAGAGAAACAGATTATGCCTGGTTAAACAGGGTGTCAGAGAAAAAGAGGACAACCCTCAAGGAAATGGATTGACATAATAGCTACAACAAAGAGCTCAAAAATCAACAATGATTGTGCTAACTGTTTCAGACAAGGCAGCATTTCATTCCGCTGCACATAAGGTTGCTATTATACAGGAAGTTCTGAACAAAAGGGGTGGGGTGCAGCTAGAATAAAATAGAGGTGAAAGTTATAGGTGTTATATGGCAACATGATATAGACTGTAAAATTGTTCTTAATTCACAATAAAAATTAAAAATAAAGAAAAAGAAAATTACACAGCAGGCCTAGGACAAGCAATTTCTTCAGTCAAGATCTGGCTAAAAGTGTCTCATCTAGAGCTCCAAAGAAGTAAAAAAAGGATTTAAAAATAAAAATTAACAAAAAAGTAAAGAAATTGAATAACACTCTGTTTAAAAAGTGTCAGGCAGTAGAAGAAATAAAAGATGGAATTAAAAATTCCTAGACTTGAACAAGAATGAAAGCACATAATACCAAAACCTTTGAGACACACTAAAAACAGTCCTTAGATGTCAATTTATAGCAATAGATGGATGTCAAGAAAGAAAAAAGAAATGAAAACATGAGCTACACAGTTTGAACAAATTGAAAAATAACAGCCAAAGAAGACCACAATCATCACAAAAAAATAAGGTGAGAGAAGATATAAATGATACAGGGAGTGAAAAAATTATAGAAAGAAGCAACAAACCCCAAAATTGGTTTTTTGATCAGATTAAGAAAATTTGCAAACTGCTAGCTAATTTGACAGAAAAAAAAAAAAACAGAAAATGACATAAATAACCCAAAGTATTGTGCAAAACTATGCTCTGACAATTATGAAAAGCTAGAGGAAATGGGCTCATTTATAGAAACACATTACCTTCGCAAACTAACACAGAATGATGCTGAAAATCTGAACACACCCATTGTAAGAAAAGAGACTGAAAAATAATTACAAAAAACAAACAAAAACTTCCCACGCAATAAAGCCCTGGTCCAGAAAGCTTCACTGGAAACTTCTACCAAATTTTGGGATAAGTTCACACCAATACTATTTAAACTGTTTCATAACGTAGAAAACGAAGCAATACTTCCAAATTCATCCTATGATTCAAGCACAACCCTGATACCAAAACTAGGCAAAAACATCATTAAAAAATTAAATCTGTACACTAATATTCATCATGAATACAGATGCAGAAATTCTGAACAAAATTTTCGCCAATAGAATTTATACACCTTGACCAAATTAGCTTCATAGCCGGTATGCAAGGATGGTTCAACAATAGAAAATCAGTGTAATCCACTGCATAAATAAGATGAAAGAAAAGAATCACTTGATCATCTCAGTCATCACAGAAAAGGTCTATGACAGAGTCCAACACACATGCCTGATAAAAACTGCCAATAAAATAGGTAAAGAAGGGAAATTTCACAATGTAGTAAATGGTATCTATGCACAACTGCCAACGTCATTCTGAACTGAGAGGCTGAAAACATTTTCTGATAGCAGCAACAAGACAAGAATGCCCTGTATCACCATTCCTATTTAACGTTGTGCTGAAAGTCCTAGATAAAGCAATAAGGCCAGAAAAAGAAATAAAGACTACCCCAATGGTTGATGCAGAAACTAAACCATCCCTATTTGAAGATAACACATTATATATAGGAAACAAAAAAATCTCATAAGAAAACTACTGGAACTAATAGAAAGATTCAGCAAAGCTGAAGGATAAAGAAAAATGTATAAAAAGCAGTTGGATTCCTATACAGATATAAAAATAACAATGAAAAAGAAATTAGGAATACAATGCCATTTATGTGAGTCCCTAAGGGGGGGGAAAAAACTGAAGTACTTAGGAATGAATCTAGCCATAGATGTAAAAGACCTATGCAAAGACAACTGCCAAACACTACTGCCAGAAACTGAAAGCATTCAACATAAATGGAAAACCACACCACGCAAATGCATAGGTAGATTTCACATTGTAAAAATGACAATTCTACCCAAAGCATTTTACAAATACAGTGCAATTATGAGCTGACATTCTTTTAAAAAATGGAAAAAAACAGCTTTACTTGAAAAAGAAGCTTTGCATAAGTAAAGCACTGTTAAAGAAGAATAAAGTAAGAGGACCTCAGACCTAAAATACATCTGTAGTAGTCAAAACAAAGTGGTACTATATAAACACAGATACATTGACCAATGGAACAGAATTCAGAATCCAGACATAAATTCATTCACCTATGGTCACTTGGCTTGGCTGGCTGTGGTCACTTGATCTTTCGACAAGGACTCGAAGTCTGTCAAATGGGAAAAAGACAAGTCTTCAACAGGTGGTGCTGGCAAAACTGAATGTCCATCTGCAAGAGAAAATGAAATGGGATCCTTACATGTAAAGCTGAAAACCATAAAGTTTAAAGAAGAAAAAAATAGGATTCATGCTAGAGATGCTGATACATGGCATTAACAAGATATAAACCATAATCAACAACATATGAACTCCAGAAGATAAGCTAGATAATTTCAATCTTCTGAAAGTTAACCACTTATGCTCATCAAAAGATTTCACCAAAAAAAGTAAAAAGAGGACCTTCAGAAGGGGAAAATTTTTTTGCAAATCAAATGTAGTTCTAATCGCTAAAATCTACAAGAAATACAACAGCTCTACAATAAAAACACAATGCTATTTAAAAAAAAAAAAACTGGCAAAGGAAATGAACACACATTTTACAAAAGTAGGTATCCAAGTAGCTAACAGACATATGAGGAAATGCTTTCAATCACTTATCATTAAAGAACTACAAATTAAGACCACAATGAGGCACCCTCTCACTCTGGCATTACTGGCACAAATTTTAAACAACAAGGAAATAGCAAACATTGGAGAGGCTGTGGGGAAATCAGAACTCTTGTGCACTGCTAAAAATTATGCAATCATTTTAGAAAACAATGGGGCACTTCAGTAGAAAGCTAGAAATAGAAATACCATATGATCCAGCAATCTCACTCCTAGGAATATATCCTAGAGAAATAAGAGTCATTACATGAATAGACATACACATACCCATGTTCATTGCAGCATTGTCTGGAATAATAAACAGATAAGAACAATGCAGATTCCAAACAACAGCAGAATGGATAAACAAACTGCAGTACATATGGAGTATTTTGCACACATATGGAGTATTGTAGTACACAACGGAGTATTTTGCAACAGTACAGAACAATGATGAATCTGTGAAGCAACTCATAACATTCAGAAAGGAGAGCATTACGGTGAGTAAAATAAGTCAATTACAAAAGACCAAATATTGTATGACACTACCACTGTAAAAACTCAAAAAATTTCATATACAAAAAGAAATAATCATTGGTGGTTACAAGGGAAGAGAGGTGAGGGAGTGGAAAACCACTAAATATAAAATAGGTAAGTGTTAACATTGGTGAAGGCTAAGACATTCCACAGTACTGTGGAAGCCTGCACAACTTGTCCAAGACAAGGTCTTAGAAGCTCCACAAATGCGTTCAGACTCCCTGAGGGAACAAATCTGGGCTGGGCTGTCAGCTGCAGGCAATGGTCTACAGGAATCTGGCTTAGCTGGCATAAAATAATTTATAATGAATACATTCTAACAAAGGAAGAGATTGAAAATGTCATCAAATACTGCCAACCAAAAAAAGTCTGGGCCCAGATGGCTTCACTGTAGAATTCTACCAAGCATTTAGAGAAGAGTTATCTCCAATGCTACTGAGACTATTTCACAACATAGAAAGGGACGGAGTACTCCCAAACTTATTCTATGAAGCCAGCGTAACCCTGATACCTAAGCCAGGGAAAGACCCAACAAAGAAAGAGAAGTACAGACCGATATCACTCATGAATCTAGATGCAAAAATCTTCAACAAAATTCTTGCCTATAGAATACAACAACATATCAAGAAAATAATCCATGATGACCAAGTGAGATTCACACCAGGGATGCAAGGCTGGTTCAACATCAGAAAAACAATCAATGTGATTAACCACATAAATAACACAAAAGACAAGGATCACCTGATTTTGTCCATTGATGCAGAAAAGGCATTTGATAAAGTCCAACACCTATTCATGCTAAAAACTCTTAGCAAAATGGGCATAGATGGCAAATTCCTCAACACAATAAGGGCCATTTATACAAAGCCAATTGCCCACATCATCCTGAATGGAGAGAGACTGAAAGACTTTCCCTAGAGATCAGGAACTAGACAAAGATGCCCACTCTCACCTCTCCTATTCAAAATTGTGCTAGAAGTTTTAGCCAGAGCAATTAGACAAGACCAAGAAATAAAGGGCATCTGCATCGGCAAAGAGGAAGTTAAAATCTCCCTGTTTGCAGATGACATAATTGTATATGCAGAGAACCCCAAGGAATCTATACATAAGCTACTCAAACTGATAGAAGAGTTCAGCAAAGTCTCAGGACACAAGATGCCAAAGCCAAGTGCCATTGACAGGATACAAGATAAATGTAAGTAAATCAGTAGGATTCCTTCATACCAGCAACGAGACTGTTAAGGAAGAAATTATCAAATCAATACCATTTACGATAGCCCCTAAGAAGATAAAGTACCTAGGAATTAATCTAACCAGAGAAACAACAGACCTTTACAAAGAGAACTACAAGCCCTTACTACAAGAAACTAAGAGAGACTTAGAGAAATGGAAAAACATACCCTGCTCATGGATAGGAAGACAACATTGTGAAAATGTCTATTTTACCCAAAGCAATTTATTTATATAATGCAATCCCAATACAAGTTCCAGCATCATTTTTCAATGACATGGAGAAACAAATTACCGATTTTGTTTGGAAAGGAAAGAAGCCCCCGATAAGAAAGGTACTACTAAAGAAGAAGAACACACTGGGAGGCCTCTCATTACCCGACTTTAGAACATACTACACTGCCACAGTGGTCAAAACAGCCTGGTACTGGTACAAGAACAAACAGATGGATCAATGGAACAGAACTGAGACCCCAGAGATGACACCATCTGCCTATGAACAGTTGATATTCCACAAAGGCCCTAAGACATTAAACTGGGGTAAAAACAGTATCTTCAACAAGTGGTGCTGGCAAAATTGGTTATCCATCTGCAATAAACTGAATCAAGATCCGTATCTTACACCTTATACAAAAACCAACTCCAGCTGGATAAAAGACCTAAATATCAAACCTAAAACGATAAAGCTCATCCAAGAAAAGGTAGGAACAACAATGGAAGTTTTAATACACAATGAGGACAGACTCCAAAACCTGTCAAAGAAACCACAGTTAACAGAAGAGAAAATAAATGGGGACTATTAAGAATCAAACACTTTTGTTCATCCAAAGACTTTATTAATAGAATTAAAAGAACACCTATAGAATGGGAAAAAATATTTGGCAACTCTATGTCAGACCGATGCCTGATCTCCATAATCTATACAATACTACGAAATATCAATAAGAAGATAAATCCTCCAATTAAGCAATGGGCAAAGGAGATGGACAGACATTTCACTAAAGAGGAGATCCAGGCAGCCAAAAAACACATGCAGACATGTTCACGATCTTTAGTTATTAAAGAAATTCAAATCAAGACAACAATGAGATACCATCTCACCCCAACAAGATTCGCCATGATCCAGAAAACACAAAGCAACGAATGCTGGAGAGGCTGTCGAGAAAGTAGAACCCTCCTACACTGTTGGTGGGGTTGCAAAATGGTCCAGCCTCTTTGGAAAGCAATCTGGTGCTTCCTTAAAAAAATGGATATAGATATACCATTTGACCCAATAATTCCACTGCTTGGAAAATATCCTACAGAATCAAGGCCTTTCACACCAACAGACACATGTACCAGAATGTTTATCGCAGCACAGTCCAAGATAGCAAAAAGATGGAATCAACCTAGATGCCCAACAATAGAAGAATGGATAGGTAAACTATCGTACATATACTCAATGGAGCACTACGCAATGATAAAGAATAACGATGACTCCAGGAAACATCTTCTAACCTGGTTTCAACTGGAAGATACTATGTTGAGTGAAAGTAGTCAGTGACAAAGGGACAAATACTGTATGAGACCTCTATGATAAGACCTCAAAAACAGACTTGTGTATAGAAGAAAAGACTCTTTGACAGCTGCAAGGGAGGGGAGGGAGGGAGAGTGAAGGGGGGAGGGTTTAGTTTAGATAGTTACTAGAAATCTAGTTGGAAGAAAGCGGTGATAGCACACATTAGAAACAAGAACAACATTAAGTGGACTTATAACTAGAGTACTCCTTCCATCTTGACTCAATACTGCAAGGATAGAGTAGCTGGGGCAGGGGGCGGGGGACCATGCTCTTAGGTGAATTCCAGGCCAATTGGCACAACTAGCGTTTTGCTAAGAGGGCTCTCTGCACCCCATATTGCTGAGTGGCGTCTGGGGTCTTAAAAGCTGCCAAGCTGCCATCCGAGAACACAGCAAATGGTCCCAACTCAGCAGGAACAGATGCTCATCGAGGACCAAAATGACATGCGGTAAAGACAACCGAGAAGACAGAGAGACCCACAGAGTGGGTGCCTACATCGACTTGGGACCGGAAGAACTGGATAGTGCCCGGCCACCACCAGTGATAGCCACGATGGAGCTCACAGAGAGGAGTCTCACTGGCAACACAAGAATAAAAAGGGGTGCATCCTGGGATCTCCACTAAAAGACTTCAATTGATAGTCCAGTGGTTTTGGGGTTCCACTGAGAGCATGACCCCTGGCCCTGATGCTGTCCTTACCCATAAATTATAACAAAGGTCCACTCTTTGGACAGGAATGGATTGGACTTGCCAATGCAGAGTGACCATATACTGGATGCACTTTATAGTTCTATACATCTACAGGATATCATCCTGCTGACCTCTGGCTGGAGGAAGGAGAGTGGGTGGAGAGGAGGGGAAAGGAAGCTGTTGGGAGGATGAGACATGTACGGAGCAGAGAGAAATAGTGTGCTGCCATGGGACAGGGAAAGTAGTGGAATCTGCATATAGGTGGGCATGTAAATTTATACGAGAATGTACATTTTCACTCAGTCATGTTAAATAAATAAATAAAGAGTAAAAAGGTCAGCCTATGGACCTGGAAATGATTTTTGACTACCACAAATCAAATCAGTATCTAATCTCTGTAATCTAAAAGATATTGCCATACCTCAACAACAAAAAGACAAATAACCCAATTAAAAAATGGGCAAATGGTATGAATAGGCAGTTCACCAAAGACATCCAGCCAGCTAAAAGATATAAAAGGAAATGCTCACAATCACCAGTCATTGGAGAAATACAGGGCTTAAGCCTTTCTTAAGTCCCTGTAATAGTGGTCTCACACAATATTTGTCTTTTTGTGACTAACTAATTTTACCCAGCATAATGTCTTCCAGATGACTCCATGCTATGAGATGTTCCCTAAGATCACCATTGTTCTTTATCATTGCTCAGTGTTCCATTGTGTGAATGTATACATTCTTTTATTGTTGGGCACCTCGGTTTACTGCATTGGGAAAAAAAAATATCGGAATGGCTGTGGAGAAACTGAAACATTTCTACACTGCTTGTTGGAACGTAAAGTCATACAATCACTTTCGGAATTGATTTGGAGCTTTCTTAAAAAACTAGAAATTGAAATGCCACATGATACAGCAATCCTACTTTTTGGAATATATCCTAGAGAAATAAGCGTTCTCACATAAACACCAGTTTATTTCAGCAGTGTCCACAGTAGCCAAAAGATGAAATCAACAGAAATGCTCATCATTGGATTAATGGAGAAACATACTATGGTGTATTTGTACAACGGAATCGTATGTAATGATAAAGAGCAACAGTGATCTTGGGAAATGTCTTATAACATGGAAGAATCTGGAAGACTTTATGTAGAGGGAAATTAGTTGTAAAAGGAAAAATATTGTATGAAACCACTATTATAAGGACAAAAGACAAAGTTTAAATGTAGAATAAAACGATATTTGATGGTTACTAGGATGGGAAGGGAGGGAGTTGGGTATTCGCATATTAGGTAGCAGATATGAACTGGTTTATGCGAAAGGATGGTAATGTGCTCTCTAGATTTGGTCAGCACAACTGGACTAAATTAAAAGCTAAAATGTCTCCTGTTTATAACCTAAAACTTCAAATGACAGAGTATCATTAATAGGTATCTGGGGCCCATAGTTTCAGGGGACGTCTAGGTTAATTGAAATAAGAAAGTTTTTTAGGAAAATGTTCTGCATCCCAGTTTGGCCATCTAAGTAGCATTAATTGGTACAACACACCAAGAACAGAGAAGAATGAAAGGTATCAAAGACATAAGGAAAATATGAGCAACACAGTCGAGACTACATCAGCATGAGATCAGAGTAAGACAGTGCCCCGCTACTACCAATGACTTCCCTGACAAGGAATATAACATACCCTGATGTAGTAGGAGAAAAATGGGTGTTCAGAACCATAAATGTATTAAAAAGGCCAGACTTGATTGTTTGACAGATCGAAGTGTCCCTGCAAGACTTTGCCCCTGGAGTCTCTGCTAGTCCAGAACTGAAACCATTCCCCATGCCAATTCTTGAGGCCAAGACTGTACTAACTATAAGACAAAAAAATGATACTGGCGGAGTGTGAGTCTTGGCTAAATAGACAAGTGAGGCTAACTGGGCAGCTCCTTCACAGAGACGTGATGAAAGGGTAGAGAGGTACAGGAGATGATTGAAGGGACACGGGAAATAAAGGATAGAATGGAGGAGTGTGTTGTCACAGGGTGGGGTGAGCAGTTAGAGTTACATAGCAGTGTATGTGCAAGTTTTTGTATGACAAACTGACTCAGATTACAAACTTTTGCTTAAAGCAAAACAATATACATATATATATTTAATATTTATTTATTATTGCAATTGAGTGAAAGTGTACAATCCAATTAAATTTGCCACCTATCTGCAACTCCTTCTGCTCTCCTTGTCCGGTGACAGTACACTCCTCATTTCTGTTCTATGTTATGTCATGTCCTCTTAACAACCTCCTGTCCCC
This sequence comes from Heterohyrax brucei, assembly GCA_028571685.1. Taxonomy (NCBI): domain Eukaryota; kingdom Metazoa; phylum Chordata; class Mammalia; order Hyracoidea; family Procaviidae; genus Heterohyrax; species Heterohyrax brucei. The sequence goes on along the minus strand of CM053146.1, from coordinate 3,499,292 downwards.
TCCTCTCCACCCTCTCCACTATCCTCTAGTAAGAGGCCAGTAGAACAACGTTAGATAGATGCATAGAACCATACAGTGCACACACAATATGGTCACTCTGTGTCACCGAGTCCAATCCATTCTTCTTTGGGGAGTTGACCTCAGTAATGATTTAAGATCAGGGGCAGCATCAGGTTTTGGGGCCATGCTCCCAGGGGAACCACCAGGCCTTTGCCCATCAATCGCAGTGTATTAGTGGAGTTCTCATGTCGCTACTGGGACTCAACTTTGTGAACCCAACCACGGCTGTCATTGGTGGTGGCCAGGCACCATCTGGTTCTTCCAGTCACATGCTGATACAGTCACCCATTCACGTCAGTCAGTCTGTCTTCTGGTTTGTCTTTCCCCCATGTCATTGTTATCCTTGGTGACCATCTGTTCCAGCTGAGTTAGGACCATTTGGTGTACATCAGATGGCAGCTTGCTAGCATTTAAGACCCCAGATGCCATTCACCAATATGGGGTGCAGAAGACTCTTAGCAACAGGCTAGTTATGTCAATTGGCCTTGATGTCCCCTGAGAGCATTGTCCCTTGACTCCCACCCTGCTACTCTATCCTTGAAATATTGGGTAAGATTGAAAGGGTTTTCAGGTTATTTTGAAATCCAGTTAAATTGGACTTCTTTCTAATGTGTGCTGTCACAGATTTCACCCAACCAAATTTCCATCAGCTGGCTTGACATCTCGTCTATAACCAACCTTCTCCCTTATTCCCTTCTCCCCCTTGCAGCCATCCAAGAGTCTTTCCTTGTGTACATGAGTCTGTTTTTAATTCCTTAAATTAGGGGTCTCATACAATATTTGTCCTTATGCCATTGACTAATTTCACTCAGCATGTCTTGCAATTGAAAGCAGGTTATGAGATGCTTCCTAAAATCATCATTGTATTTTATCATTGCATAGTGTTCCACTGAATATATATGCCCTAGTTTGTTTCTCCATTCATCTGTTGTTGGGCATCTGGGTTGATTCCATCTTTTTGCTATTGTGGACTGTGCTCTAATAAACATTCATATGCATGTATCAGTTCGTGTGACTGTCCTTGCTTCTGTAGGAGTTATTCCAAGTGGTGGGATTATTGGACCAATGGTGTATCTATTTCCAGTTTTTTAAGGAAGCACCAGATTGCTTTCCAAAGAAGTTGTACAATTTTGCAATCCCAACAGCAGTGTAGGAGAGTTCCAATTTCTCCACAGCCTCTTCCTCATTTGTTATTTTGTATCTTTTGGATCATGGCCAGCCTTATTGGGGTGAGATGGTATCTCATCATAGTTTTAATTTGAATTTCTTTAATAGCTAATGATTGTGAGCATTTCCTCCAGTGGGTTTTGGCTGTCTGGATCTTCTCTTTAGAGAAGTGTCTGCCCATCTCCTTTAAGTCAGCCAAGTGCTGTCAAGTCGGAGCTGACTCATGGCAACCCTAGCCATGAGTCCATCTCCTTTTCCCAATCCTTAATTGGGTTATTTGCACTTTTCTTGTTGAATTTTGCAATATCTTGTAGATTATGGAGATCAGACATTGGTTTGACATACAGTTGCCAAATATTTCTTTAGGTAGGTAGTCTTTTAATTCTTTTGATAAAGTCTTTAGATGAGCAAAAGTGTTTGATTCTTAGTAGTTCCATTCATCTGTTTTTCTCTTCTGTTGATTGTGCTTTGTTTGTCACATTGTGAAGTCTAAGTTGTGTATTAAAACCTCCATTGTTGATTTCATTTTTTTTTTGCATGAGCTTTATTGTTTTAGGTTTGATATTTAAGGCCTTTTACCAAATTTGAGATGGTTTTTGCGTAAGGTGTGAGATACAGGGCTAGTTTCAATTTGGGGGGATGGATATCCAATTTTGCCGGCACCTTTTGTTAAAGAGACTGTGTTAACCCCAATTTACAATCTTAGGGCCTTTCTCGATACCAGCTGTTCATAAAAGAATAGTAGCATCTCTGAAGTCTCAGTTTTATTTCATTAGTCTATATGTCTCTTTTTGTACCAGTACCAGGCCGTTCTGACTACTATGGCAGTGTTACAGGTTCTAAAGTCGGGTAGTGAGAGGTCTTCTAGTGTGTTCTTCTTCAGTAGTGCTTTGCTTATCTGGGGTTTCTTCCTCTTACAACAAAGTTCATGGTTTGTTTCTCCATCTCATTGCAAATGTCACTGAAATTGGTACTGAGATTTCATTGTATGTGTAGATCGCTTTCAGCAAAACAGACATTTTCACAACGTTAAGTCTTCCTATCCATGAGCAGGGTATTTATGTAAGTCTCTCTCAGTTTCTTGCAGCAGGATCTTGTAGTTTTCTTTGTATAAGCCTTTTATTTTTCCAGTTAGGTTGATTCCTAGGTATTTAATCTTATTTGAGGTCTATAGCAAATGATATTGATTTGGTGATTTTTTCTTGGATGATCTCATTGTTGGTATAAAGGAATCCTACTGATTTACTTATGTTTATCTTGTATCCTGATACTTTGCTGAACTCTTCTATTAGTTTGAGTAGTTACTTGGGAATTCTTTAGGATTCTCTGTGTATACAATCACATCATCTGCAAATAGGGAGAGTTTTACTTCTTCTTTGCCTATCGGATGCCCTTCATTTTTTGTCTTGTCCAAGTGCTGTGTCTGGAACTTCTAGTACAGTGTTGAATAGAAGAGGTGAGGAGGGCATCCTTGTCTAGTTTCATGAATGATATCGATCTGTAATTCTTTTTGTAGTATATTTCCCTGGCTTTTGTATCAGGGTTATACTGGCTTCCTACAATGAATTTGGGAGTATATGATACTTTCTATGATGTGAAATTGTCTCGGTAATATTAGGGTTAACCATTCTCTAAAAACTTGATAGAATTCTGCAGTGAAGCCATCTGGGCCAGGGCTTTTTTTGATTGGTAGTTTTTGGATGGCTTTTTCAATTTCTTCCTTTGTGATCAGTTTATTAGTTTGTTATAGTTTTCCTTGTGATAATTTTTGTAGGTGATAGGAATTTAGGAATTTATCCATTTCCTCTAGGCTTTCAAATCTATTCTTTTGCAGTATTCTGTTATGGTACTTTTGTTTTCTGGTGGATCTGTGTGACATCTCCCATCTTATTTTTTATTCTGGTTACTTGTTTCCTTTCCTGTTTTTTAGTAAGTTTAGCCAATGTTTTGTCACTTTTGTTAATCTTTACAAAAAACAGCTTTTGGTATAATCAACTTTTCAATTTTTCTCCTGTTCTCTAATTTGATTAGTTCTACATTAAACTTTTTTTTTTTTTTTCTGTTTTCTTCTGGTGCCTGAGGGGTTCCCCTGTTTCTCTCTTTCTACTTGTTCAACCTGTAGTGTTAATTCTTTGGTTTTGGTCCTGTCTTCCTTTCAGATGTGTGCATTTATAGAGACAAATTGAGCCATGACACTGATTTGGCTGTATCCCATAAGTTCTGGTAGGAAGTGTTTTCATTCTCACTTGAATCCATAGATTTCTTCATTTCATCCTTGAATTCTTCTATAACCCATGGCTTTTTGAGCAAGGTGTTCTTCAGTTTCTGTGAGTTCCAGTCTCTATCTATGCTTTTTCTGCTATTCGTTTTGACTTTTATGGTCTGAGAAGATGCTTTGCAACAATTCAATTGTTTGGATTTTGTTGAGATTTTCTTTATGTCCTTACACATGGTCTATTCTGAAAAATGATCCATGTGCACTGGAGAAGAAAGTGCAGTTATCTGTGGATGGATAAAAAGTTCTGTATATGTCAATGAAGTCTAATTGGTTAATTGTGACAATAAGATCTTTTGTATCTTTACTGAGCTTTTTCCTAGAAGACCTGTCCAATACTGCAAGTGGAGTGTCGACATCTCCTACTACTATTGTGCAGTGATCTATCTCATTTTTCAATGTAGTCAGTATTTCTTTGATGTATTTAGATGCTCTAATATTGGGTACATAAATATTTAGTATTGTTATGTCCTGCTTGTGTATCATACCTTTCAACAGTAAACAGTGAACATCCTTGCCCATGATGGTGGATATTACATTAAAATCTATTTTATCTGAGATTAGAGTTGCACACTTGCTCTTCTTTGTATATTGCTAGCTTGATATATGTTATTCTATCCTTTAATTTTCAGTTTGTTCATATGTTTAAGTCTAAGGTGAGGTTCTTGTAAGCAACAGATAGGTGGGTCCTGTCTTTTGATCCAAGATGCCACTAGTTGTCTCATTACCAGAGTGTTCACACCATTCACAGTCAGTGTAATTATTGATAGGTATGTAGTTAGTGCTGTCATTTTGATGTATTTATTTTTGTGTTGGTGTATTTTCCATTGCTCTTAATTTTCTGTTCTGAGTCTTTCCTAATGGGTTGATTTTTTCATCCTTTTCAGTGTTGGTTTTCTGTTTGTTGAGACTCCTGTGTTACATTTCTTGTTTTGATATGCTGCATCTTTACTGTGCTTTGTGGTTACCCTCGATGGCCCCCTTAATAATCTAAGTTTAAACCCAATTTAAACTTCTACATATCTTACTAATGACCTCTCCATTTGAAAAGGCTATAACAACTGCAGTGAATCCCTCTTTTTAACATGATGGTATATTAGTTTTGGTGATATGATCCCTGGATCCTTTCTTCTAATGTTATAGCTTTGATTGAGTTTTGTGCCTTCTCTGAGTACATTTCTGGATGTGTCCTGCATTGCCTTCTTAATTGTCAACTTAATGGTTTTGTTTTTCTAAGTGAAGAGCTTCTTTCAATATTTCTCGTAGGTTTGGTTTGGTTTTTACAAAGTTCCTGTTTATCTGCGAATGTTCTAATTTCATCTTCATATTTGAAAGACAGTTCTGCAGGATATATAATTCTTAGTTGGAAGCTTTTCTCCTTCAAGGTTTTGAATGTGTCATCCTACTTCCTCCTTGCCAACATAGCTTCTGCCAAAAAGTTAGACAAAAGCCTACAGGTCTTCCCTCTGAATGTTAGCTTTGCTTTGAGTCTCATTTCCTTTAAAAGTTTTTGCTTATTTTTTGTCTTATTCAGCTTGATTATAACCTATTGTGGTGTCTTTCTTTTGGGGTCAATGTTATGTGGCATTCAATATACATCTTGGATTTCTATGTTCTCTTCTTTTGTAATCTAGGGAAGTTTTCTGTTAGCAACTGAACAACAATACTTTCTGTGTTTTCAGGTATCCCTCCCTGTTCAGGAACTCCAATTAATCATAGATTATTCCTCTTGATGGCATCCCACTGAACAACAATACTTTCTGTGTTTTCAGGTATCACTCCCTGTTCAGGAACTCCAATTAATCATAGATTATTCCTCTTGATGGCATCCCGCAGGTTTCCTATGTTTCTTCAATTTTCTTGTTTCTTTTCTCTGATTTCTCCTCATTTATGCTCGTGTCAGTAGCTATATCTTCCAAGTCAGAAAGTCTATATTCCAGTTGTTCAGTTCTGCTCTTTTGGCTTTGAATTGAATTGCCTTATTCTGTAATTTTGTTATTGATCTGTCAGCTTTCAGAATGCCAATATTCCATCAGATCAAACAGCTTGCTTAATTTTTCATTTTGCTGTGCCTCATTTTGTATAGTGTCTAGGAGGGCTCTCTATATAATTCTCTTGTATTCAACCTCCGATAGTTTCAGAAAGGCTTCTTCATCTGGAAAGTTCTTTGATTCTTTCTTTTCAGAGTTTTCTGGAGCCACGGATGAATTTTTTTTAAAGTGTTTCACTATGGTCTGTTGCTTTCTGGACATCCAGAGTCTGTTTATTTTCTCTGGTGTTGCCTTAACAGGAGCTGAGGTGCAGATCAAAAAAGAAGTTGATCACTAGCCTCCTGCATGTACTCCAGTGAGTGGTCCCAATGGAATCTCTTGAATAACAGGCTCCACCTCCTAGGTGGCAAAGACACCATCCTACTTATGGAATGACTGAGTGGCGGTCAGCTGACCCTACAATGTGGGTCAATAAAGGCTGAAAGAGATGCTTTTTTATACCACAGTTATTTTTCCATGTAGTCTTATTTTAAAAAGGTAGAAGCTATCTGACAGCTTCCAGAATCTGTCAGGTTGTCAGGTGTGGTAAGCCCACCCTTAAGTCTGACAACAGAGGAGGCTCGTCAACTGTTGCCAGATGTTATGATATAGTTCAAAGTAGGACAGGCTACTAGTCTGCTGTCATCACCTTCCAGGGCCCTCCCATTTGGCTACACTGTGCTAAATACAGCTTTGCTGATAGTAAAGCACTCCCCAAACTGGGACTGCCTCCCAGCCTAATAATTAGACCCTGCTGGGGCCTCCAGTTGGGTATTCCCCAGCCAGTCAAACAAAATGGCTCCCCTGTCAAGCTGTCCTGCCCCTGCAAAACAGCAGAATCTATGGTGGAGGTCCAAAAATGAGGGTGGAAGGGCTATGGTACTCTGAATCCAGAGCCAGACTTTCAAACTGTGACTATTCTACCCACTGATCACATTAGCACTGCATGTCTGTGTAACTGCTGTTTGAGTAGCTTACCCACCTGTTGGGCATCAAAAATTTTTAAAAGTTAAAAAAGCCACTTACCTTCAGTCTGTGGTAGCCAGCTGATTGAACCAGAGTGGGGCTCAGCCAAAGACAAGCAGTTTCCCGTTAGGTGGCATGCAGTCCAAACTGATCGCCCTATGCTGTGTCCTAGGGCTCACTGGGTGTCCAGAAATCTCTGTTCAGTTATCAATCCAGACCTTAGTGTTCAGAGGGAATTAAGGAGACATATGTCTAGTCCTCCATCCTGACTCCTCCCCTCAAAAACACTTTTTTAAAAAAGATAAAACCTAATCTTGTAGATTAAGTCTTGACTCATTAAGGAAATCACCTCTGTCCTGACTCATTAACATCATAAATGTACATTTTACAATACAGAGAAAAATCTCATCAGATTGTGAAATGTTGGAGATTCACACAATACTTGGAATCATGACCTAGCCAAGCTGACACATGTTTGAGGGTGTGACACAATTCAGTCCAAAATGATGTAGGAGTAAACAGATGCACAGAACATTGATGAATTCATGAGTGCCTTCTAGAGTTGCTCTCATTCTTCTCTGTTAGTAATCCTAGGGGGTGCATGGAAGTGGCATAGAACAAACTTTCTTCTGTACCCAGAATACAGAAGATAAACAATCATTGTGTTTTTTTTTTTTCAATTTTACGTCACTTTCATCTGCTACGCATAGCCAAAGTTATTATCTTCTTCATTGGAAACATGCAATGAAATCTCATGTTCTCATCCCATTGCTCACAAGAGGTTACCTAATTTGTAGAGTAGCGTTTTTTTGTCATTAACCAAGGGCAGTTAGAATGCTATTATTTTAATTAATCACTGTGAGTAGTTTTCTTCTACTATGTGATCTTCATTGATACAATTTTCGCTCATCTTTTTAATTCATCAGTGGATATGACAATGCTGAAAGATTTCTAAAGGAAAAATTTGATGCTCCTTCTAATATATCTATTTGATGTTTATTTTATCATTTGCCCACACGCATACAGAAAATAAATATACTTTATTAAAGCTTCAATCTAAATTGCATCCTGATTTTTTTCTCTTAGGTTATTATGCAACTTTTAGGTCTACATTTTAACCATAATTAATTTTTTTCCTTTTTGAATTATTATTATTATTATGACTGAGTGAAGATGTATATGCCCATATAAATTTGAATGCCCACCTATATGCAGCTCCCACTGCTCTCCCTGCCTGGTGACAGCACACTCTTCCTCTCTGCTCCATACGTGTCTTATCCTCCCAGTAATGTCTTATCTCCTCCTCCCCACCCACTTCCCCACCTCCAGTAAGAAGTCAACAGGTGACACCCTAAGGATGCATAGAACCACAAAGTGCACACATTATATGGTCACTCTGGGTCACCAAATTCAATGAATTCCTGTCAGAAGAGTTGACCTCTCTTATGATTTATGGACAGGGGCAGCATCAAGGACAGAGGCTATGCTCCCAGGGGAACTCCGAGGCCTCTGGACCATCAACTGTGGTCTTTTAGTGGACTTCACAGGGTTCACCCCTTTTTATCCTTGTGTTGCCACTGAGACAAAACTTTGGCAGCTCCATCACTGCTGTCACTGGTGGTGGCCAGGCATCATCCAGTTCTTCTGATCACAAGTCGATATAGTCACCCACTCATGTGATCTCTCTGTCTTCTGGATTTTCTTTCCCCCATGTCATTTTGGCCCTTGGTGATCATTCATTCCTGCTGAACTGGAATGATTTGCTGTACCCTCATATGGCAGCTTGGCAGCTTTTAAGACCCTGGAAGCCACTTACCAATGTGGGATGCAGAAAACACTCTTAGCACAACACTAGTTGTGCCAATTGACCTCGATTTCCCCTGAGAGCATGGTCCCCAGCCCCTAGCCCCAGCTACTCTGCCCTTGCAATATTGGGTTAAGATGGGAGGAGGAAACTTGTTAAGCTGAACTCCAGTTAATGTTGATATTCTTTCTAATGTGTGCTGTCACAGATTTCACCCAACCAAATTTCCATCAACTATCTAATTTAAACCCTACCCCCCTACCCTTTCTGCCTCCCCACCCTTGCAGCCATCAAAATATCTTTTCTTCTATGCATAAGTCTGTTTTTAATTTCTTATGGTAGGGGTCTCATACAATATTAGTCCTTTTGTCACTGACTACTTTCACTCAACATAGTGTCCTCCAATTGAAAACAAGTTAAGAGATGTTTCCTAAAACCATTGTTGTTCTTTATTATTATATAGTGCTCCGTTGAATATATATACCATAGTTTACCTATTCATTTCTCTGTTGTTAGGCATCTGGGTTGATTTCACCTTTTTGTCGTTGTGGACTGTGCTGCAATAAACATTTGTGTGCATGCATCAGTTGGTGTGAATGGCTTTGAATCTGTAGGATATATTCCAAGCAATGGAATTACTGGGTCAGATGGCATTTCTACATCCAGCTTTTTAAGGAAGTGCCAGATTGCTTTCCAAAGAGGTTGCACCATGTTGCAATCCCACCAACAGTATAGGAGAGTTCCAATTTCTCCACAGCCTCTACAGCATTTGTTGTTTTGTGTTTTTGGATCATGGCCAACCTTGTTGGGGTGAGATGGTAGTTAATCGTAGTTTCGATTTGAATTTCTTTAATAGCTAGTGATCGTGAGCATGTCCGCATCTGTCCATCTCCTTTGCCCATTGCTTAATTGGATGAGTTATACTTTTCTTATTGATATTTTGTAGCACTTTATTGAGTGTGGAGATCAGGTGTTGGTCTGACACAGAGTTGTCAAATATTTTTCACATTCTGTAGGTGGCTTTTTAATTCTCCTTTGGATGAGCAAAAGTGTTTGATTCTTAATACTTTCCACTTACCTATTTTCTGTTGTTTGTGGTTTGTTTGACAGATTTTGAAGTCTGTCTACACTGTGTATTGAAGCATCCATTGTTGTTACTACATTTTGTTGGATGAGCTATATCATTTTAAGTTTGCTACTTAGATCTTTTACCCAGTTTGAGTTGTTTTTTGTATAAGGTGTAATATATGTGTCTTGTTTGAATTTATTGCAGATGGATATCCAATTTTGCCAGCACCATTTGTTGAAAAGATTGTTTTTACCCCAGTTAAATATCTTAGGGCCTTTGTCAAATATCAGCTGCTCATAGGAACATGGTGTCATCTCTTGGGTCTCAATTTTGTTCCATTGATCTGTCTGTCTTTTTTTGTACCGGTACCAGGCTATTTTGGTTACTGTGGCAGTGTATAAAGTTCTAAAGTTGGATAGTGAGAGGCCTCCAAGTGTGTTCTTCAGTAGTGCTTTCCTTCTCCAGGGCTTCTCCCCTTTCCAGACAAAGTTGGTAATTTGTTTCTCCATCTCATTAAACATTGTCACTGAAAATTGTATTGGGATTGCAGTATATAAATTGATTGGGATTAAATAGACATTTTCACAATGTTAAGTCTTTGTGTCCATGAGCAGAGTAGGATTCTCCACTTGCATAAGTCTCTCTTAGTTTCTTACAGTAAGCGTTTGTAGTTGTCTTTGTAAAGGTCTGTTATTTATCTGGTTAGATTTATTCTTAGGTACTTTATCTTCTTAGGGGCTATAATAAATGATATTGACTTGGTGTTTGTTTCCTTACTAATCTCATTGTTGGTATAAAGGAATCCTATTGAATTAGTTACAGTTATCCTATGTCCTAAGACTCAGCTGAACTCTTCCATCAGTTTGAGTAGTTTACTTATGGATTCTTTAGGATTCTCTGCAAATACAATCACATCATCTGCAAACAGGGAGAATTTTATTTCTTCTTTGCCAGCACAGATGCCCTTTATTTCTTGGTCTTGTCTAATTGCTCTGGCTAGAACTTCTAGTACAATGTTGAATACGAGAGGTGAGAGCAGGCGTCCTAGTCTAGTTCCTGTTCTACACAGAAACTGCTTCAGTCTCCCTCCATTCAGGATGATGTAGGCAGTTGGCTTTGTATAAATGGCCCTTACTGTATTGAGGAATTTGCCATCTACTACTATTTTGCTGAGAGTTGTTAGCATGAATGGGTGTTGGACTTTATCAAATGCCTTTCCTGCATCAATGGACAAAACCAGATTATTCTTGTCTTTTGTGATATTTATGTGGTTAATCACATTAATTGTTTTTCTGATGTTGAACCAGCCTTGCATCCCTGGTATGAATCCAACTTGGTCATGATGGATTACTTTTTAATATGTTGCTGTGTTCTATCGGCAAGCATTTTGTTGAAGATTTTTGCATCTAGATTTATGAGTGATATCGGTCTGTATTTCTCCTTTTTAGTTGGGTCTTTCCCTGACTTTGGTATCAGGGTTGTGCTGGCTTGATAGAATGAACTGAGGTGTCTTTCATCCTTTGTTGTACTGTGAAATAGTCTCAGTTGTTGTTTTAGTCAGCTAGGGCTGCTCTAACAGAAATACCACAAAGCGGATGGCTTTAACAAAGGAAGGTTTATTCTTACACAGTCTGGTAGGCTACAAGTTCATATTCAGGGTGTCCACTCCAGGGGAAGGCTTTCCCCCTTGTCGGCTCTGGAGGAAACTCTGGTACTGCATCAGTCTTTGTCTAGGGAGCATCTTGTTGCAGGAACCTCAGGTCTGAAGGACGTGCTCTTCTCCCGGTGCTGCTTTCTTGATGGTACGAGGTTCCCAATTCTCTGCTTTCTTCTCTTTCCTTTTATCTCTTGCAGGCTGAAAGGATTAAAGATGCAGCAAGCCATGCTCCAGGGAAACTCCCTTTACAGTGGAGCAGGGAGGTGATCTTATAAAGGGATTTACAGCCAGCCAGCCAAGTACAGTACCACCCTAATCCTTTAACATACAGCATAGGAAAACCACAAAATGGAGGACAGTCACAAGGTACTGGGAATCATGGCCCAGCTACAAGGCTACACATATTTTGGGGGGGACACAATTCGATCCATGGCAGTAGTATTGGAGATAATGCATCTCTAAAAGCTTGGCAGAATTCTGTAGTGAAGCCATCTGGGCCCAGGCTTTATGTCGGCAGTTTTGGGATGACTATTTCAATCTCTTTCTTTGTGATGGGTTTATTTAGTTTTTCTACCTCAGCTTGTGACAGTTTCAGTTGGTGATATCAATCAAGGAATTTGTCTATTTCCCTTAGGTTTTCAAATTTGTTACAGTAGAGTCTTTCACAGTATTCTGTTACGATATTTTTTATTTCTGTTGGATCTGTTATGACAACTCCCCTCTCATTTCTTGGTTCAGTTATTTGTTTCCTTTCCTGTTTTTCTTTCATAAGTTTAGCCAATGGTTTGTCAATTTTGTTGATCTTTTCAGAAAACCAGCTTTTGGTCTTTTCAGTTTTTTCAATTGTTGTTCTACTCTCCAAATCGTTTAGTTCCACTACAGTCTTTATGATGTTTCCTTCTGGTGCATAAGCAGTTCCTCTCTTGTTCTCTCTCTGCTTGTTCAAGCTGCAGGGTTAGTTCTTTGGTTTTGTTTCTTTCTTCATTCCAGATGTGTGCATTTATGGAGATAACTGACTTCTGATCACTGCTTTGTCTGTATCCCATAGGTTCTGAAAGGAAGTGTTTTCGTTCTCATGGGAGTTCATCAACTTATTTCATCCTTGATTTCTTCTATAACTCATGGGTTTTTGAGCAAGATGGTATTCAGTTTCCATGAGTTCCACTTTCTATCTTTTTTTTCTGCTATTGATTTCAACTTTTGTGGCTTTATGATCTGAGAAGATGCTTTGCACTAATTCAATGGTATGGATTTTGTTGCACCTTGCTCTATGTCTTAACACATAGTCTACTCTGGAGAATGTTCCATGTGCACTGGAAAAGAAGTTGTAGTTTTTTGCTAATGGATAGAATGTTCTGTATGTGTCAGTGAGGTCTAGTCAGTTAATTGTGGCAACAAGGTCTTCTCTAGCTGATCTGTCCAATACTGGTAGGAAAATGTTGAAGTCTCCCAATATTATTGTGGAGCGATCTATCTCATTTTTTAGTGTAGTCAGTGTTTCTTTGATGTATTTAGGTGCTCTAATGTTATGCGCATAAATATTTAATATTGTTAAGTCCTGCCTGTGTACTGAAACCTTCACCAGTAAATCGTGTCCATCTTTCTCCACGATGGTGGATTTTACATTAAAATAGATTTTATCTGAGATTAGAATCCCCACGCCTGCACTTCTTTGTGTATTGTTAGCTTGATATATATTCTTGCATTCTTTAATTTTCAGTTTGTTCCTTTCAGTCTAAGATAAATTTCTTGTAGGTCACATAAGGATGAGTTGTGTCTTTTGATCCAAGATGTCACTCAATGTCTCTTTACTGGAGCGTTCAGTCTATTCACCTTCAATATAATTATTGATATGTATGTGTTTAGTGCTGTCATTGTGATATGTTTATTTTTGTGTTGCTGTTTTCTCTGTTGTTCTTATTAATCTGTTCTGGAACTTACTTTTTGTGAATTGAGTTTTCACCATTTTCAGGGTTGGTTTTGTGATTATTGAGACTCCTGTATTACGTTTTTTGATTTCATATGTTACGTCTTTATTGTGTTCTATAGCTGCCCCTATGATCCCCCCTAATAAACTATGTATAAACCCAATTTTAATTACTACCAGTCTTACTAACTTCCTCTCCATCTGAAAGGGCTATAACGACTGTAATACATCCCTCTTTTTGATAAGATGACATCATAATTTTCATGATATGATCACTGGATCATTTCTTTCACTATGACAGCTTTGATTGAGTATGTAGCCTCCCCTAACAGAGTAGGTTTCTGGGTGGTATGTCCTGAATTTGTTTCTAAAATATAAAGTTAGTGGCTTTGTTATTCTGAGCCAAGAGATTCTTTCAGTATTTCTTTCAGCTTTGGTTTAGTTTTTACAGTCTCTCATTTTCTATTTATCTGTGAACTTCTTCATTTCATTTTCACATTTGAAAGAATAGTTTTGCTGGGTCTATAATTCTTGGTTGGAAGTTCTTCTCCTTCAAGGATTTGAATTTGTCATGTCACTGTTTCCACGCCAGCATTGTTTGTGCTGAGAAATCCAAAGAAAGCCTGTAGGGTTTCCCTCTGAATGTTAGCTTTGCTTTGAGTCTTGCTGCCTTTAAGAGTTGCTGCTTATGTTTCATTTTATTAAGCTTGATTGTAATATGTCTTGGAGTCTTTCTCTTAAGATCTGTAATGAGTGGTGTTTGATATGCATCTTGGATATCTACATTCTCTTCTTTAATAATTTCTGTGAAGTTTTACCGTCAGTAGCTCAGCAATAGTACTCTCTGTGAGCTCAGATGTCTCACTCTGTTCAGGAGCTCTAAATAATCATAGGTTGTTCCTCTTAATAGAGTCCCACATGCTTTGTAATGCTTCCTTATTTTTCATGTTTCTTTTTTTCTGATTTCTGCTCAGAGTTGCTGGAGTCAGTAGCTCTGTCTTTCAAGTGAGAAAGTCTATTTTCCATTTGTTTCATTCTGTTTTCTTCGCTGTGAACTGAAGTTTCTATCACTTTGATTTTGCTCTTGATCTGTTGGATTTCAGAGTACTGGTGTTTCATCAGATTGAATAGCTTGCTTAATTTTTCATTTTGCTCTGTTGCATTTTGTATAAGGTCTAGGCGGGCTCTATGTAGTCCTTTTGTATTTACCTTCTGATAGTTTCAGAAAGGGAAGTTCTGTGGTGCTTTCATTTGGGGGGCTTCTGAAGCCATGGGTGATTTCTTGGTTATGCTTTTCTCCAGAATTTGTTGCTTTTCGGGTGTCATTTGAGTCAATAAAAGCTAGACTATATGCTATGAGGATGGACTACAGCTTTTTCTGTAGGCCATCTTAAAACGGGAGATGAAAGTTATCCGACAACTTGTAAAGCTAGTCAGGTTTTCAGGTGTACAGGTCCCTCTTTCCAGCTGGCAAATTAATCATCTTGATATGCAACCCCAGATACTATAAACTAGTTCAAAATACAGAAAGGCTACTGCCCTGCTGCCCTCTACTGCCAGGCCCCAGCTGTAGACAACACTGTTTAAAATACTGCTTTTCTGCCAGAAATGCACTCCAGTCTGTGCAGGTACTGCCTCCCAGCCTAGGAATTACGTCCAGCTGAGGCCTCTGTATGAGTATACCTGCCTTCCAGTGGAACAAGGTGGAGACCTATACAAGCTTTCCACCTGCCTTGGAAGAGGCTACTCATTGGCTGAGGCAGAAGGAGGCTACTCATTGGCTGAGGCAAGGGTGCCAAGTTGCACAGAGTCCAAAGCCAGGTTCTCAAAATACAACAATTTCACCAGCTGATCCTATCAGCTGTGTGTGTGACATTAGCTGCTAGTCAATTCCAAGCTCCATCCACAGGCTAAAATAGAGGCAAAAAAATTAAAATGGGGAGTTATCTTTGGGCCATGAAAGTCAGCACTCAACCAAGAGTCAGGCATGGCAAAAGAGAGGAGGTTTTCCTTTCAGTTCTATAAAGTCCAAATTGATAGCCCTATGCCATGTCCTAGGGCTCACTAAGTGTCCAGAAGGCTCCATTTAATTAACAATTTAGGTCTTGGTTTCCAGAGAGTTTTAAGGAGACTTGTGTTTAGTCTGCCATCTTGACTCTGCTCTAAAATTTTGATGACATTGTAGGATTTCATTGCATATATATTTAAAATTCATTAGCTAAAATGTTATATTGAATAGGTAGGTTGTTTATAACTTTTTATTATTAAAAACAAACTGCAATAAACAGCCTTGTGCACTTTTAAGACTATGAAATTTCCCAATAACCACTATGTTTAGAAGAATTTCCTTAATGTCAGTCCACAAGTATGACACCAAGAATGATAGCACAAGAACATTTTGGCAACTCTGTCCGTCGTCAGAATTCTAAGAACAGCGTTATTTCCACTGATTATTACAGAGATTTCTAAAGTTGCAAATTATGGTTAATCTATTATTTTCTAGTTTTTAAAATTGTGAGCTTTCTAAAATTAAAAAGAAAGTCAATTTAGTTATGTGATGTTGAAACCCAAGCTCCTCTATAAGAATCTGACTTGTACAGTAGATTATACAGTGGTTCTATTTAAGAAGCTCTTAAGGAAAGAAGATAACCAACAACTGATTTCCTTTTTACTGGTCTAAATGGCAAAGTGGGAAGGGATCAGGTGAGACCAGAGTTTTAAAGAGGTCAGAGCTTTAGAGAGCTCTCTGGTTCTCTCTGCTTCCCTCTTTCACTAGACTTGCCCACCAAACCGGAATACTCTGAAATAAAAACTACCTCATAATATATGTTTGTTTAGTGTATTCTAAGCACAGTGGGGCTAGAGGGTGCCTGGTAATTACATAAATGCCTTTATGAAACAGCAAAGACACTTTTTGTGAAGATACTGAAATCTAGAGCAAGCTTCACATCTTACCAATTTGTTCACAAGTACACAACTAGTCTTTTATTCCCTGGATTATATTATGGAGGAGATACCTGAGGATATGGTTCTATGTTCACTATATTTAGGATTTTTTAGGTGTGTTGTTGTTAGGTGCCATGGAGTCACTTCCAACTCATAGCAAACCTATGCACAGCAGAACGAAACTCTGCCCAGTCTTGTGCCATGTCCACAGTTGTTTTTATGCTTAAGCCCATTTATGGTGGTCAGGATTATGTCAATTTGGCTACTCCATGTTTGGTTTCTGTATCGAGTGGCAGGGTGGAGCCTGTGGTGGCTTTCCACCCCTCAGCTCTCATCCCTCTGTCTTCCACCACCTACTGCCAGTCTACTCACGTAGCCAGCAGCTCCTGATCTCTTCTGGTGCCTGTTGCCTGACCTGAATTAGCAGCTGTTGGATTCATCAACCCTTACATCCAGTACTTGAGATTCCTTTTCCCTGACCTGTCAATCCTGAGTTTACCAGAATCTGTGGCTCCATTTCACTGCCATCTTGGGATCCACTGACCTACACAACCAGTGATCTAGAACTCTGGTCTCTGAAATGCTGACCTTCGGTTCACCAGCTCCTGTGGCCACATGAGGCTTGTGCCAGGACTTAGGATGTCCAGCTCCTGTAATTGTGTGAGCTGTTTCCTTTATACATGTCTTTCCTTGTGCTTTGTATATAAATCTTTCCTCGCATTTTGTATATAAGCCTTTCCCTGTACATACACATGTTACTGGTTTTGCTTTCCCAGAAAACCCAGCCTAAGATGCCATTGTTGCAGCTACTCTGTCAATCCATTTTGTCAAGAGTCTTCCTCTTTTTTGCTGACCCTCAAATCTACCAAGAATGATGTCCTTCACCAAGCACTGATCCCTCCTGACAACATGTCCAAAGTATGTAGGATGCAGTCTTGACATCTTTGCTTCCAAGGAGCACTCTGGTTGTACTTCTTTCAGAATGAATTTGTTTGTTCTTTTGGTGGTCCATGGTACATTCGACATTTTTCTCCAGTACCATAATTCAAAGGCACTAATTCTACTGTCTTCTTTGTTCATTGTCCAGCTTTCACAAGTGTATGATGCAACTGAAAAATGTCATGGTTTGGGTCATGCACTCTTTAGTCTTCAAGGTGACATCTTTACTTTTCAATACTTTATAGAGATGTTTTGCAGGAGATTTTCCCAGTGCAATGCATCTTTTGATTTCTTGACTGCTGCTTCTGTGGCACTGACTGTGGTCTCAAGTAGAATGAAATTCTTAACTACCTCAAACTTTCTCCATGTTTCATGATGTTGCTTAGTGATCCACATGTGAGGATTTTTGTCTTTTTGAAGTTGAGGTGCAATCTATACTGAAGGCTGTTGTTCTTGATCTTCATCAGTAAAAGTTTCAGATCTTCCTCACTTCCAGCAAATAAAGTAGTGTCTGCATAACAGAAGTTGTTAATGAGTCGTCCTCCAATCTTGATGCCTCATTCTTCTTCATGTAATCCAGCTTCTCAGATTATTTGCCCAGCATACAGATTTGGAAAGTTGTGGTGAAAGGACACAACCTGGTTGCACACCTTTTGTGACTTTATGCAGTGTCCCTTTCTTTTCACATGACTGCCTCGATCCACATACAGATTCCTTAAGAGCACAATTAAGTGTTCTGGAATTCCTGTTTTATGCAATCTTAGCCATAATCCTTAGGTGTATTAACTATCACTACTTTTCAAGAAAAAAGTATTTAATTTGTTCTTACATTTAAAAAAATACTCTGTCACTTCAGGTCAAAAGAATATTTCATGTAGTTTTGTGTGAAGTGGAAAGATCTAGAGGTTATTCTTTTGAGCTTAACATCTCAAGTAAAAGACTATGCATTAAACAAATTTTGGTAATTCTGTTGTCTTCTCAAATATACTTATGTATATGCATATTGGAAAGAGGAAATCAATAACATCACTACAAATAACTAGAAGCTAAGACATTCAAGAATATTGTCACTGGGGAAACACCTACATAAACGGGTGTAACAAAGCTTATTTAGAAGTTGTTCTGCATCCCACTTTGGTGAGTGGTTTCTGGGGTCTTAAAACTTTGTGAGCAGCCATCTAAGATGCAACTCTTGGTCTCAACCCACTTGGAGCAAAGGAGAATGACAAACATCAAAGACACGAGGAAAACATTGGCCCAAGAGACAAAAAGACCACATAAACCAGAGACTCCAACAGCCCAAGAGCAGAACTAGATGGTCCCCAGCTACTGTAAATGACCAGCCTGAAAGAGAAAACAACAGTGAGTCCTGGATGGAGTGGGAAGAAAAGCATTGAACAGAACTCAAATTCTAGTAAATAAACTTCATGGTCTGACTGAAATTAGAAGAACACTTGAAGTCATGGCCCCCAGACAGTCCATCAACCCAGAGCTAACCCCATTCCAGAAGCACATTCTTCAAAGTTTAAACTAGACTGTAAAACATAAAATAATATTCGTAAGAATGTGCTGCTTGTTTCAAACAAATAGATGAAATAAAATGAGCCACTTGTTTCCAGAGACAGGATGGGAAGATAGAAAGGGACAGGAAGTGGTTGAACAGATGTAAGAAACCCAGAGTAGGAAGGCAGAGTATGCTGTCAGATTACAAGGATTGTAACTATTGTTGCATAACAATGGATGTATGAATTTTCGTATGAGACATTAGCTTGAGCTGCAAACCTTCATCTAAAACACAACTAAAAAAAAGAATATTGTCACAAAGCTCTATTCCCATACCTAATGATACCATCTATCACCTTGTCTAGGTCTAACTTCGATTAACTGTTTGCTTTCTATATCTCCTTTCTTATTAACTTAAAATATAGCAAAACTGATTCATTCACTAGTTAATTAGCCACCTCACTATGTCTATAACTTATCCGTACATACATTTATTTTAGTTTATCAGTATGTATTTCTCGCCAGTTGACTCCAACTCTTGACAACTTCATGTGTATCACAGTAGAATTGTGCTCCACAGGGTGTTCAATCCCTGATTTTCCAAAAGCAGAACATCAGGTATTTCTTCCTAAGATGCTTCTGGATGAACTTGAATATCCAAATTTTTTAGTTAGCAGATGAACACGTTAACAATTTGCCTCTTGCAAAGACTCCTATTTTAGTTCATCAGAAGATAAATATGTTCCAAGTGCATGTCTTGTAGGCTCATGATGTTGACCTCTTGCCTTCCCTTGTAATATGCTCCATTGCTTCCATACTCATCAGTACTGTATTCACCATAGTCCTAGTATTTTCCTAGTTATGCAGAATCCATTTCTTCCTGTTCTAGGTTTCCATAGTTCATCCCTCTGTGGTCTGTTTTTAATTGTTTTGATATCTGAGTCAGAGCCTACGAAAGAGAACATATTAAGGACAGGGAGCATGCCTTATTCTTTGACTAACTGATGCAACTATCCAAGGTTGCACACTGGCTGAGTGTTTAAAATGTGTTGTGAAAGTGCAAACTCATTTTTTTTTTCTTTATGGGTTTACTTTTCATCTTTTTTATTGTTTGTTTTATGTTTGTTGAGGCTCCTATGTTTCTTGTTTTGATATGTCACATTGTCAGTTTGCTTCACAGGCTACCTTTTTGATCCCATTGATGTTCTAAGTTTAAACCAATCTTTAACATCTGTAAATCCTCCTAATTTCCTCTCCGTCTGAAAGGGTTACAACCACCGTAGTAGATTCCTCTTTATATTGTGGTGACATCATAGCTGTCATGTTAAGATCACTGGTTCCCCCTCCCCCCCTTTTTTTCAATATTTTAGCTTTGCTTGAGCTTTGTGACTTCTCTAGCTGAGCAGGATTATAGATGTTGTGTTCTGCATGGCATCTCTAAGTATATATTTGTTGTTTTTGTTTTTCTAAACAAAGAGCTTCTATCAGTATTTCTTGTCATTTTGTTTGGTTTTTACAAAGTCTGTACATTTCTGTCTATCTGTGAATGTCTTAATTTCACCTTCACATCTGAGAAACAGTTTTGCAGGATATGTAATTCTGGGTTGGAAGTTTTTCTCCTTCAAGGGTTTGTATGTGTCACCCACTGCCTTGTTTCCAACATCATTTCTGCCAAGAAATCAGATAAAAACCAACAGTGATTCCCTTTGTATGTAAGTTTTATTTTAAGTCTTGCTGCCCCTAAGAGCCTCTCTTTATGTTTCATTTTATTAATCTTGATTATAATATGTTTTAGTGTCTTTCTTTTGGGGTCTCAATAAGCATATTGGATATCTATGTTCTCTTCTTTCATAATTTCGGGGCTATTTCCTGTCTGCAGCTCTTCAACAATTCTCTCCGTATTTTCTACTATCCCTCCATGTTCAGGAACTCCAATTATTCATAGATTATTACTCTTGATATGGTATCACATGTTTCTTAATGCTTCTTCATTTGTCTTATTTCTTTTTTCTGGATTCTCCTCATAAATGCTGGTGTCACTTGCTTTATCACTAACTCTGGCTTCTATCTCCTCAATTCTACTTTTTTAACTTTGCACTGAATTGTCTAAATCTGTAAGTTTATTACTGATCTGCTGGATTTCTGATCATTGCTCTTCTAGCACTTCACATAGCTTACTTAATTTTTCATTTTGTTCTGTTGCATTTTGTTTAATTTCTTGGAGGGCACTGTATATAATTCTTTTGTATTTTACCTCTAATAATTTCAAGAAGGCTTCTTCATCTGGGAAGATTTTTCATTCTGAATTTTGGGAGTTTTCTGGAAACATGGTCAGCTTCTTTAAACGGTTAGATATCAACTGTTGTCTCTAAACCATCAAGAAGTTGTTCAGTTTCTCTAGTGTTACACCAACAGAAGCTATGGCATAGCTCTAAGAGGGGTTTGGACTGCTGGGTTTGGACACTGGCAAATTGCTGTCGAGTCAGATTTGACTCATGGCAACCTCTACATTCTCTAATGACTGGCCCTAGCTGGGCTCTCAGGGATGGCAGGCCTCACCTCCTGACTGCTAAATGTGGTGAGTTACTTGTGGCTACTCCAGCATTGTGTCAGCTGAGCCTATGGTGTAGCTCATGGAAGGGAGGAAAGAAGGATGCCACCACACTCAGCTGCTCAGAACTGCTGCACTCTGTAGACACTTATTTGCTGAGAGGAGCACAGTCCAGCAGGTACCAAGAGCAATCAGGCCCTCAGGATTGGCAGGTCTCACCTTCTGGCTGGCAGAGATGGTGCCCTACTTACAGAATCTTTGAGTGGCTGTCATCCAATACTATGATGTGGCTTAGTGAAGGGTGGAGGAAATGCTGCCAACTCACTCAGCTGTCTATCACCGCTGCATTCTCCAGTTGGTCTTACCTTAAATGCTGCCTTACTGCTAAGATAGGAGCTGTCCAGCAGCTTCTGAGAGCAGGCAGGCCCTCAGGAGTGATAATTTCCATCTCCTGGCTGACAACAATGGAGCCTTATAGGCCATCCTCAGACATTATGATGTGGCTCAAAGAAGGGAGGGGTTAGGGTACTGCCAGGTCCAACTGTGGCTGCCAGGTCCAACAATGATCCCTAGGCGGGATCATCTCAGAAACAGCTGTTCTGCTGGAGAAGCACTTCTCAGACAGACATTGTTGCTCAGTGTATTAGCCCCCTCTGAGACCTTGGGCATAGATGACTCTACCACCTGGCTCACCAAGATGGTGTCCTGTCTGAGCCACCCTTCCTGCCATGAGTCAGCAGAATCTACAGTGCAGCACAGAGAAGGAGGGAGAGACATTGTCACCCTCAGTCGGCAGCTGGGCTCTAAAGATGTGGCTGTCTCAAGTGCAGTCTCTCTGCTGCAGTATATACCTTTCACTTAAGTACTGCAATTCACTGCATTAGTGTGCAAGCCACAGAGGCTTAGTAGATCCAATCCCTGCCTCCTGATAACAAAGAAGTTGTCCTTACCTACAGTGCCCTCAAATGATGAGTCAGCAGAAGTAGGACTCAGTGTGCTTCTGACAGTGTGCTGCTGCCTCACCTCTGACAGAGGTAGTTTCCCCTCTCCTGACACTCATTTCAATGTCACAACCCTCCACTAGATCCTAGGTCCACTAGAATGTCTACACAGCTCTGTTCATTTATTATTCGAGGCCTTAGTTGCCAGAGGGAATCAAGGAGACATGTGGGTAGTCAGCCATCATTTTTTTTATCTCACTTATCCACAGAGACTAAACCCAGACCAAAATGTTTAGAACCCCATCATATTAGAGTTCCCATAAAACTGATAATACATTAAGAATATCAGAACTTTCCATAGACAGTGCCCAAAGGGAAAATAAGTGTAATGCCTTTATAAATGTTCTCATGTACAGAATTAACTATTGTGGGTTAAAAAGGGTATAACTACATGACATGATCACATGTCTTGATAGTAGTAGCCAACTCACCTGGATTGTTCAATCAGTCCAGATAAGGGGACATGCCATTTGCAAATTAAGCAAAAGTTGTTAAAGTGTTTAAATTTCTCCTGAATTAATAATATTAATAATGAATTAATAATAATAATAATACATTATTAAGTGATTTACCTTCTTCCCTTGTTTACCTCTAATACATTTGTTCTGGACTTGCTTCACTTATTTGTTCATTTTGAATATTTTATTGCGCCTTACATGTAAGTTTGCTATCCAAGTCAATTTGTTATAGAAAACCTTGCAGACACACACTGCTATGCACCTGTAGGTGCAATCCCCACCCTGCGACAGCACACGTCTCCTTTCTATCCTGCATTTCTAGCGTCCGTTCAACCAGCTCCTGTCCAACTCCACCATGTTATCTTGCCTCTGGATAGCAGCTGCTTAGATAGGCTCATGTATGTACTTAAGCTGAGAAGCACACTCTTTGTCAGCATCTAGTCTAGTCCAATCTTTGTGTGAAAAGTTGTCTTAGGGACTGATTTCAGCTCTAGACTAATGAAGAAACTGGGGACCATATCTTATGTGGACACTACAGTCTGTCAGACCAAGAAATCTGGTCTTTTAATAGAGTCCTAATTCTGTACACCCATTTTTCTCCTGCTAAGTCAGGGACTCTGTGTTGTATTGTCTGTCAAGGCATTTACTGGTGTTGGCTGTATAGCATCTAGTTCTGGTCACATGCTGATATATTCTGGATTATATGGCCCTTTCTGCCTTTGGGTTTCCTATTTCCTTTATGTCTTTGATGTCCTTCATTCTGCTTGTCATGGGTTGCATTATGTCCCCCAAGAAATGTGTTGATTTGACTTGGCTATAATTCCCAATACGGTGCATTTCCTTCCACATATTGTGAATCCTGCTTCTGTGATGTTGATGAGGGAAAATGGACAGCAGTTATGTTGGTGAGGCACGACTCAAGTCACCAGCTTGTGAAATGTGAGAGAGAGAAGTGAACAGAGTAAGCTGGAAACCTCATAACACCAAGAAAGCTTCACCAAGAGCAGAACACATCCTTTAGACCTGAGGTTCCTCTGCTGAGATGCTGTCATTGAATTTGGACTCGGTCTACAGGACTATGATAATTTGTCTTATTGAATGGACTCATAACTTGTGAATGGATTTGTGACTTACCAGACTTTGACAACAAAATTTCTCTTCCTGAAGCCTTCTACTCATGGTATTTTTGGTAACAGTAGTACCTAGTGACTGAAACCAAATTTGGTACCAGGAGTGGGGTACTGCTTTAAAAGATACCTGAAATGTGTAAGCTTTTTTTGAAACTGTGAATGGAGGGAAGAAGGAACCCAGGAGAACTGCTAACACCTGAAAAGGTAGCAAATGGTGAGAAAACAGCAGCAGCAGGCAACTGGCAGCAACAGAACCAGGAGCTGACCCACAGAGTGAGAATGCTGAATGCCTGTGCACAGGAGGCTTCGTGGCAGAGTGGGGTGCCTCTGGACACTTACTGGTGGAACTAGGCTTACTGACCCATGGAGAGAGAGAGCTGATTTCCTATGTATAGGAGGCTTTCTGATAGAGTGGGGTGCCTAAAGGCACTTACACTGGTAGAACTATAGAACTTTGGAACATTTGTCCCAGCTGAACAGCTGCAGGCTTGAGGCCCAGCATAACGAGGCCATGAAATCTGAAGATACATGGTTGAGGAAAATCCGAGGTGCCCAAGTCTCAAAAGGTACAGTCATGACCTCAAGGGTTTCTGAAGGTGGGAAAATGGCCTCTGGAGTTTCAAAGAGTGTGTTGCCTAAAGCTGAGGGAGCAGATTTGCTGTCCCAGTGGGCCTGGAAGGCAGAACTGAAGCCCAGAGGCCTCCACTCAGAATTTGGAGAGTATGGCCAATGCCTAGAGTCTGAAGGAAAGGTTATAAAATATCTCAGAGTCTGAAGTATTATTTCTGAATCCATGAAGGCTAACATAATGCATTCTATTAATTTGCTTGGTGTCTGTTATGTCTTTCCTTGCAATTTCTCCATTTGTAATGAAAATGTGTAGTTTGTACCTTCCTGTACTGCCACTGTAGTTTGGAAAGATAATGTGTGTTCTAGATTTCACAGCTGAAGAAAAATTTATGGATTTTGGACCTGAACTTAAGTTCTTTTTATGCTGTAAATGAATGTATATTACATATTCTCATATGGTTTTGGGGCCAAAGGGTAAAGTGTCATGGATTGCATTGTATACCCCTCAAAATGTGTGTTTTGATTTGACTTGGCTATGAGACCCAGTATGGTGCATTTCCTTCCATGTGTTGTGAATCCTGCCTCTGTAATGTTGATGAAGGAAAATGGATAGTAGTTGTGCTAGTGAGGCAGCACTCAAGTTACCAGATTGTGAGTTATAAGGGAAAGAAATGAGCAGAGTAAGTTGCAAACCTCATAGCACAAAGAAAGCAGCACCAAGAGCAGATTATGTTGGCTTCATGGAATGAGTTTGGAATTTTCTATCTTTTGCCAGGCTCTGAAATAGCTTTAGTAACAATGGTGTTTACTCTTCTCTAAAAGTTTGGTAGAATTCTACAGTTACATCACGAGGTCAGGGCTTTTGGGTTTGGAGTTTTTAAATTATTTTTTAAATCTCTTCTTTTATGATGGGCTTATGAAGTTTTTCTACTTCTGTTTGTGTTAGTTTAGTAGGTAGTAAGTTTCTAGAAGTTTGTCCATTTCCTCAAGGTTTTTAAATTTACTGGAGTACTATTTTTCATAATGTTTTGATATTTTTAAAATTTATGTTGGTTCTCTTATGATATCACCCATCTCATTTCTTATTCCTGTAATTTGATACTTATTTCATCAGTTTTCTGAACGGTTTATCAATTTTGTTGATCTCTTCAAAGAACCAGCTTTGGGTCCTGCTAACTCTTTCAATCTTTTTTTACCCAATAATTCATTTAGTTCTGCTCTTCTTTTCATTATTTGCTTTCTTCTGGTGCCTCAGGGATTCCTTTGCTGTACTTTTTCTACTTGTTTGACTTATAGATTAATTGTCTGACTTATGCCCTTTCTTCTTTTTGGATGTGAGCTTTTATTGAGACACACTGTTCTCTGAGCACCACTTTTGTTCTATTCCAAAGGTTCTAGTAGGATGTTATTTAATTGTCATTTAATTCTGTGAATGTC
The DNA here is from genome assembly GCA_028571685.1 of Heterohyrax brucei. Taxonomy (NCBI): domain Eukaryota; kingdom Metazoa; phylum Chordata; class Mammalia; order Hyracoidea; family Procaviidae; genus Heterohyrax; species Heterohyrax brucei. Next base: position 3,473,802 of record CM053146.1, on the reverse strand, counting down.
TTTACTCCATTCTTGATTTCTTTTATAACAGAGGAGTTTTTGAGCAAGACGCTGTTCAGTTGTCATTTATTTGACTATTGTTTCCTGCTATTCATTTCTATGTTTATGGCTTTATGATCTGAAAACATACTTTGTAATATTTCAGTACTTTGAGTTTTTCAAGGATTGCTTTGTGACCTAATACATGGTCAGTTCTGGAAAATGTTCCATGTACATTGGAAAAGAAAGATAACTTGGCTGCTGTTGAGTAGAGTGTTCTGCATATTTCTATGAGGTCTATTGATAGTGGCATTTAGATTAGTGTCTTTATTGAGCTTTTTTTCTGTATATTCTGTCCTTCACTGAGGGTGACATGTTGACGTCTCCTATTCATACTGTGGAGCTGTCTATGTCTGCTTTTAATACAGTTAGTTTGTTTTATGTATTTTGGAGCTCTGTCTTTGGGTGTGTAGATATTTAACATGTTATGTCCTCCTGGAGTACTGTGCCTTTAATTGTTGTCTAGTATCCTCCTTCATCTACTGTGGTGGATTTTAAAGTCTGTCTTATCATGGATTAATACTGCCACTCCTGTTCTTCTTTGATTGTTGTTACCTTGATATATATATTTTCCAACCTTTGAATTTTAGTTTTTTCATGACTTTAAGTCTGAAGTGTGTCTCCTTTAGGCAACACACACTTGTGCTCTGTTTTTTATCTAGTCTGCCACTTTCTGTCTCTTTACAGGTGGATTTAGTATGTCTGCTTTCAACATGATTATTGACAGGTCGGAGTTTGGTGCTGTCATTCTAATGTATTTTTTGTTGCTTTGTAGACAATTCCTTTGTTCCAGTTAATTTCCTACATTGAGTCTTTTTGCTTTACATGATTTGTTTTTATCTTTTTCAGTGTTGATGGTTTTCTTTTTACTGAAACTATGTTTTTCTCTTTTTATTATCTAATAATTTTATTTGTTTATTTATTACAGTAAAAGAATAAAATTCTAACATCTATAAACTATCTCATCTATGATAAATCCTTACCCCCTGCCCTTGTGGCTGTCAGAGAGTTTTTTTTTCTTCTGTAGATAATTGCATTTTTAAGTCCTTATAACAGATGTCTCAAACAGTTGTTTGTGCTTTTGCCACTGACTGATTTCACTCAGCATAATATCTTCCAATTGAAGCCATATTATGAGATGTTCTGTAAAAAAATCATCATTTTTTTTTAATCATAGCAGAGTGTTCCACTGAGTATAGGTACCCTAGTTTGTTTATCCATTCATCTGTTGATGGGCATCTGGGATGAGTCCATCTTTTTGCTATTGTAGACTGTGCTGCAATAAACATTCTTGTGCATGTGTCTGTTTGTGTGACAGCCTTTATTTCTGAAGGATAAATTCCAAGCAGTGGAATTACTGAATCAAATAGTATTAACTATTTCCAGCTTTGTAAGGTAGTGTCAGATTGCTTTCCAGAGAGGTTGTACCAATTTGCAGTCCCACCAGCAGTATAGGAGAGTACCAGTCTCTCCACAGCCTCCCCAGCACTTGTTGAGTTTAATTTTTTGGATCACGGCCAACCTTGTTAGGATGAGATGTAGTTTTGATTTGGAATTCTCTGATAGCTAATGATTGTGAGCATTTCCTCATGTGTCTTTTGGCTGCCTGGATGTTCTTCTTGGTGAAGCCCGTTTCCTTTGCCCGTTGCTTAACTGGGTTATTTACCTTTTTCTTGTTGGTATTTTGCAGAACCTTGTAGATTATGGGATCAGACGACAGTCTGACGTGTAGTTGCTGAATATTTTTTCCCATTCTGTAGGTGATCTTTTAACTTTTCTGATAATGTCTTTGGATGAGCAACAGTGTTTGATTCTTAGTAGTTCCCATTTGCCTATTTTCTCTTCTGTCAAGTGTACTTGTTTGACTTCGAAGTCTGTCTAAGCTGTGTATTAGAACATCCATCATTGACCCTATTTTTGGTTGCATGATCTTTGTTGTTTTGGGTTTGGTCTTTGATCCATTTTTGAGTTATTTTTTGTGTAAGGTGTGAGATATGGGTCTTGTTTCAGTTTTTTTTGCATATGGATATCCAATTCTGTCAACAACATTTGTTAAAGAGACTGTTTTTACCCAGTTTATAATCTTAGGGCCTTTGTCAAACATCAACTGTTCATAAGAAGATGGTGACATCTCTGAGGTCTCCACTCTATTCCATTGGTCTGCATGTCTCTTTTTGTACCAGTACCAGGCTGTTTTGACTACTGTGGCAGTGTAGTAGGTTATATGATTCAGTACTGTGAGGCCTCCCATTGTGTTACTGTTCTTCAGTAATGCTTTATTTATCTGGGATTTTGTACTTGTCCAAACAAATTGGTTATTATGTTTCTCTACCTCATTAAAAATGACACTGGAATTCATACAGGTATTGCATTGGATATGTAGATGTCTTTAGTTAAAACATACATTTTCACAATGTTAAGTCTTCCTATCTGTGAGCAGGGTAGTTTTCTCCATTTATGAAAGTCTCTTTTGGTTTCTTACACTAAGGCTTGTATTTCTCTTTGTATAGGTCTCTTATTTCTCTAGTTAGATTTATTTCTAGGTATTTTATCTTCTTGGGGGCTATAGTAAAAGGTACTGATTTGGTGATTTCTTCTTTGATGATCTCTTTATTGGTATAAAGGAATTCTACTGATTTATTTATATTTACCTTATACCTAGATACTTTGCTGAACTCGTCTATTAGTTTCAATGGTTTATTTATGGATTCCTTAGGATTTTCTGTATATACTATCATATCATCTGCAAATAGGGAGATTTTTACTTCTTCATTGCTAATACAGATGCCCTTTATTTCTTGCTTTTTATTTTGATACATTGGATTGATAACTTCCTTTGCGGTTACCTTAATATTTACCCTTTATTCTAAATTTAAGCTAATATTTAATTTTTTTATATTGTCTTGACTTCCTCTCCATAGGAGAGATCTATGACTACATTTTGGAAGAGGCTTCTTTTTGTTGTTCTTTGATGTTTATGTAATGGCATCTGTTTCCCTATTTTCAGTCTTTTTCCTTTATTTTTCGTGATTGCCCTGTTAGGTTTATATCTAGTTGCTCTGATTTGTGTTCTTGTCTTGAGTTGTTACCTGAGACTGATTTTCTAACCAAAGGACTCCCTTTAGTATTCCTTGTAAACTTGGTTTGGTTCATACAGACTACCTTAATTTCTGTTTATCTGGAATATCCTAATTTTGTTGTTACGTTTGAGGGATAGTTTTGCTGGATACACAAATCTTGACTTGCAATTTTTCCCTCCTTTCTACATGTCCCCCCATTGTCTTCTTGACTGCATGGCTTTTACTGAGTAGTCTGAACTTAGACTTATAGATTCTCATTTGTACATTATTTTGTGTTTATTTCTAGCCAGTTTTAAAATTATCATCTTCAGTTTCAGAAGACTTGATTACAAGGTACTTTGGTGTTTTTCTTTTTGGGTCTACCTGGTATGGAGTTCAATGAGTGATCTCATCTTTCATGATATCAGTTAAGGTTTCTGTCAACACATCTTTAAAAATTCTCTCCTTGTTTTCTGTTATAACCCCTGTTGTTGTCTTCCAGTGTCTCAAAGATTATTTCTCATGATAGAGCCTCACACAATTCTTCATGTTTCTTGATTAAAAAAAAATTATCTGACTTTTCTGCAAATATGTTGGGGTCACATGCTTTGTCTTTGTTTCAGTCAACTAATGCTGCTTTAACAGAAATACTTCAAGTGGATGGCTTTAAAAATGGTAATTTTATTTGTCACAGCAACTTAGGTAAAAGTCAAAATTGAGGGTGTCAGCTTCAGGGGAATGTTTTCTTTGCTGCATTTGTAGGAAGGACCCTGCCATCAATTTTTCCCTAAACTGGAAACTCCTGAGGAGCATGGACCCTGGTCCTTTCCAAAGGATGCATTCAACTTCCAGTACAGCTTCTTGGTGGCATGAGGTCCACAAATGTCTCTGCTAGATTCTTTCCTTTATATGTCAAGGGACTGATTCTTGCCCCACCAAAGCAATGGTGCCTACCCTCTCACATTAACAGCACAGAGGCAAGGTTTTCAACATGGAGGAACATCATACAGTATCATGAATCACGACCCAGCCAAACTGCCACATATATTTTTGAGAGAACATACTTTAATCCATGACAGTCTTCATTCTCACTAATCCAGCCTTCCCTTGCCTCAATTCTATGCCTTTGACGTCCCATTAAGTTGTCTGATTCTGTAATTTTATTAATTTTCTGAATTTCTAATTCTTGCCACTGTGTGCTTTCTTGCATGCTGTTCAATTTGTTTTTATGCTCTTCTACATTGTATGAAAGGTGAAGATATAGTCAGTGAATTCTAAGAGATGTAATCTCTTTGTGAAGTATTTTTCTAGTGAACTTACTGTCAGTATTTTTTTAATTAAGCACTTACAAATCTGATCTTTCCTGATTTCTAATGATTACAACAAAAATCACTTTGCTACAACTTTTTACATTTTCTCTAAAGCTGTTTTAAAAAATGCTTTCTATCTGTCTGCGCCCCTTGAAAATTTTTAAGATAGGTTTTGTAATGCCTACATAGAAAATTATCTCTTAGGGTCAGATATTGTAATTTAGAGTCTAAAACAGGCTATTAATTATTCATGATAAGTGTCATATACTTAGACAATCTGTACTGGACACTTTTAGACATCTCGTTTCCCTAAGAGAAAATAATTGTCTTTGATAAAGACAATGACTGTGATCTTGCTACATGTATGAAATTTTGCTTTGTGAGAGGAATTAAGTGGTCCCTACAAGGACGTGCTGGGTCATATTTGATTTCATATTTATATAATAGTTGATGTCACCAAACTATGAATATGCATCATTGCTAATTCAGATCTAGAATTCTCAGTTTCCAGTGGAACAAGTTTTGATTCACAGCCAACATACCTCATTGCAGTCACCGCCCATCTCTCTTGGAGGTTTGTGCGTTGCTGTAATACTGAACAGTTCTCAATAAAACTTCCACACTAAGATGGGCTTGGAAGGGAGGCCTGGTGAATTACTTCTAAAAGTCAGCCAAGAAAAGCTCTGTGGATCCCAACTGTATGATAGGCTAGTGATCATGAGAATTACACAGGGCTGGATAGTGTTTCCTTTTGTTCCATCGTGCATGGTGTCACCAAGAATTGAGTATCAACTGGCTGCAGCTAATAGTAATAAGAAACTATTAAATAACAGAAGCATTTAATAAGCACTTCAAACCTAATATGTGATTTCATTTACCTTGTTTCTGATTTTCACACTAGCCTTATGATCTGGTGTCATCCCATTTTATAAACAGAGGTTAAATAATTTTCCCTGTATATTATGTACCTAATGTAACTTAATCTGTGCCTGTCTTAATCATTTAGTGTTGCTATAACAGAAATACCACAAGCTGATGACTTTAGGAAGGAGAAGTTTATTCTTTAGTGGTCTAGTAGACTGCAAGTCCAAATTTAGGGCATCGGCTCCAGGTAAAGATTTTCTCAGCTCTAAAGACAGATCCTTATCATCAGTCTTCCCTTTGGCTGGGGACATCTCAACACAAACACCACAGATCCAAAGGACATGCTCTGCTCCCAGTTCTGATTTCTTGACGGAATGAGATTCCAGTGACTCTGCTCATTTCTCTCTTTTCTATCTTAAAAGAGATTGGTTTAATACACTATCCAGTCTTGTTAACCTTATCAATATAACTGTCAGTAATGCATCTGATTCAATCATAGTGATAGAATTTACAACACACAGGAAAATGTCATCAAATGACAAAATGGTAGACTATCAATCACAGAATCATAGGAATTACGGCCTAACCAAGTTGCTACACTATTTTGGAGGGGCATAATTCAATCCATGACAGTGCTCAATACCTTAAACACCAAATCACAAATCCATAAGGTGTTATTTCCATGACAAAGATGTTAGAGACACTTTATCTAAGGTGTTAAAGACACGTAAATGAAAACATGTGTTCTGTGTAGGAGTAACACATTGTCTCATTATAACTGCTAGTGCTTCTGTGAGATTTAGTTTATCTGATTAGAAATGACTTTGCTGAGATACAGACACAAACAGCTGTGAAATATGCAAACAGTTGCTTATTTAAATGAACAAAAACAAAAATCCTCCAAAGTTTCTTCTATAATAAATAGAAATGCTTAACAACTTTAGTATAGCTGGGTTCTGGGCTAAACCACCTGTTACTTTCCTGGCCACTAATGATTTGTTTGTCTTCTTGCTGGCCATTCTTACCTCTTCCCTAAGTTTCTTCAGCATTCCTTTTTCAACTCCTTTTCTAGTAACATTTTCCATGTCTTTCCTGACCCAGTCATGAGTTCCTAGTTCTGTGGACATGTTCTCCTTCATAGTCAACACAATTGTAATTAGTTGTCTAACAGAGATAAACTATTTAACACTATGAATATTCATTAGTCTTCAAGGCTTTCTTCATTATATACCTACTCTCTTTGCCTTTCCTTGTGTTGATACAAGCATTGGACAGGTTGTCACACAAGTAAAATTATAGGGGTTGTAGCCATAGAGAAAGAGAGAAGAAAGAGATTGAAAACCTGACTTACAAAGTAAATGGAATAAAATGTTTTTAAAAGGGAGAATATAAAGATATGACAAATAAGTCTGTGAATTTAATAGTTTTAAGAGCTACATACTTTGCTGCTGAACATCACTATGGTTACCATCAAAGTACTCCCCTTGGGAAATGGTACACTGGTGCCAGTACCTAGTCCACCCTTCAAGGTAATTTTGGAATGCTCTGGAATGCCCATTGTGCGTGGTGGCATGGTGGCAAATTTACAGACTTAATTGTATTCTTGTCTATGAGGGAGTTTCTAGCCAGTAAACAAATAATTGTGTTGGAACACCATCCCTACTCACCTGATTTGGTCCCCAATGACTTTTTTTTTACCCAAAGATAAAAGAAGACATTTTGATGACATTTAGGACATCAAGGGTAATACAGCAACATCTCTGATGGCCTTTCTAGAAAGAGTTCCAAAATTACTTTGAAGGGCAGACCAGGCACTGGTGTCCGTACATAGTTTCCCAATGGGTGTATTTCGAAGGTATCTGTAGAAATATTCAGAAATGAGTTATGTAGTGCTTTTCTAACAAACTTAATTGGCAGTCCTCCTATATAGCCGTATATAGCGATGGTTAAACACTTGCTTCCTAACTGAAAGGTTGACAGTTTGAATTCACCTAGTGGCTCTGGATCCGACTCGAGGGCACTTGGCTTGGCTAGTGACTCCGTGAGAGAAAGTTCTGATGGTTTACTAACATCAAGAACCATGGCAAACTTTAGAGGGAAGTTCTCCTCTGTCACATGAGATGACTGTGAGTCAAAATCAACTTAACAGGAGATAACAAGAAAAACAAAGAAGAACTGCACATGTGAGTTCCCTGTTATTTTTTTGTAATTTTCTGAAAGTATGTCAAATCTGCTTGGCTCTCCTTGGGAACTCTATGGGGCAGTTCTGCTATGACCTCTAGGGTCACTATGAGTCAGGCCTGACCTGACAGCAGTATATCAAAAATAAAAGAAAGTTACAAAACATTGTCACACAAATGCTAAAACATAAGCCTTTCTGAAAACACACAGTCAATGTTAAGCCACAGGAGTTTATTGGAAGGCAATATTGTTCAAAAAAAAATCTACACAGAGCAGAAACATGAGAACTATTCTATGATATTTTAAATTTTTGTTGTTGTTAGCTACCTTCAAGTTGCTGCTCAACTCATGGAAACCCTATACATGACAAAATGAAATGCTAGTTAGTCCTGTGCCATCTGCATGGTCAGCTGTGGACAGACCTTTATGATTGAGAGCATTTTCAACAGCTGATTTTCAAAAGTGGGTAACCAGACATTTCTTCCCAGACTATTTTAGTTCAGAAGCTCTGCTGAAATCTTTTCAATGTCACAGTAACACACACGCCTCCACTGACATACTAGTCGTAGCTGCCTACGAGGTGCACTGACTAGAAATCAAATATGACTCTCCTGCATAGAAGGTGAGTATTTTACCACTGAAACACCAATATTTCATTTTGTACTTTCAGGGGTAATACACTGCTGTTAATTCCCACTTGTAGCAGTGACCCTATAGGACCCTGTAGAACTGCCCTATAAGGTTCCAACGGATTGTCTAGTGGATTTCAACTGCTGAACTTTTGTTTAGCAGTGGTAGCTCTTAACAAGTAAGACACCAAGATTTTGCCACTATAATTAGCATTAGCAAATCAACACACACCGACTTTCCACTGTTGTGCTTCAGAAATTAGATTGTTAACCGACTTATCCCACAGTATCTGGCACTTCCAAAGTTCTTAATAAAAATGTTCCTGAATGGATGGCTAACCCTAATTGTGACCTCAAAGCACTCTGTACTTGGTATTTAGTTACAGTCTTATACTTAGGGAACTGTATCAAGGGGTCAACAAACTTTTTCCATAAGAGCCAGATAGTAAATAATTTAGACTTTGTCAGTCACACGGTTTCTGTGCCAACATCACAACTTTGCAAATATAGTATGAAAACAGCCATACATCATGCAGAAACAGATAAGCATGCCAGCCAAGCCAAGCCAAGTGCCAAGCATGAGTATGTTAAAAAAAGTACTTGTATACATTAAAACGAGAAGTTAATGTAATTTGCATGCATCACCAAATACTATTTGTGTGATTATTTTCAACAATTTAAAAATGCAAAATAGTTTGAGGGCTGGACAAAGCAAGTAGCAGGACTGTGGGCCAAGATACGCACCTCCCTTTTTCTTCTGTCTTTTTTTTTTTCTGTTCGTATATCAATCGGCTGTCCAGAATTACATAAAAGTTGAAAGTACACAGTGTATGTACTCCCATACATACATAATCTACTCATACATAATCAGAACTGTAATAGTATTACTAATAAAAAAATCTTGTGTAAATTAATTAAAGATATACTTCACTTACATGAATCAGCATAATTGACTCATTGTACTTTATTAATTCAATAACTTTAAGTTGAAAATGCTGTCATATTTATATATTCTTTTGCCCTATACCACTTCCATCATGCCAAGAAAAGGAAAAGTATACTTATTATATACCAAGATTCTCTGTTTTATGAAGGTATTTTGCCTTCAGTGTCCCTCCGTGATCTCCTGCAAATTGCAGACTATGCCTGTTACATCAGTCCCCAGTGCCCTAAACAGGGCTAGCCAGCAGTGATGGACATGGCGTATGTAGAAAAAGGAAATAAAAATAAGACTATTAAAAAAACATACACACACATACGAACACACTATTCAAAAGTCTATGTTACTAACTAGGAAAATTCTATTTTTCGAACTTGTGAGTCTTCCAATGATGAAAAAAAGAAAAGTGTTTGCTCTGAAAAGGCAAGTGTAATATTTACTTTTTCAAATAACAAAAATAATAACAGAAATTTTACTCAATATGGTGGATAATAAATTTTAATTCTCAGTCTTTTAAGGTTTCTTAATAGATACAATGTCAAATATGTAAGTAAAAATTTTAAACATAATCAACAGATTTTTTTCTTCTGTTTGTTTCATTCTCCTTCATCCTCTTTCCGATGTGGTTCCCCAAGTTAATAACTTGGCAGTCTATGAAGTTTTCCAGACAGCTGTTTCAAATCTGCTTTCTAACCCCCCTCACATTCCCCCTGCTAGTCAACACACCTCCTACTGGCTGTATGCTAACATTCATTTCATCTTACGAAAATGCCAATACAAAGCAAATTACGAATGTTTTGTACTGTGTTTTCTGTGCTGATTTAAATGCAAATAAATAAATAAAACATAAATCCTAGGGATTAGGCTACGTAATTAAACAGTCCTTTGAAATCAGCTCTTCTCCTTTCAAATAACTTATTTTCTGGAAAATACACTTTAGAAATGTTATAATACTGTAGAACAGTTTCTACAGCAGTGACTGCCATGGATTTCATGTTCAGCTGTCAGCCTGCCTTACTTAAAGAGCGGGTATGCACCCAGAACAGAATAGACTCTTGCTGCTCTCTTCATTAATTTTCTTTAACAAATTTAGTAACAGCATGTCAGCCTTGGAGTCAGCAATTCCCTGTGAGACAGAAACAGGGCATCAGTAACCCTAGCTATTTAAATTTCAGAGGTCTCAGAATTCATATGTGTCAAATATAGTTCATAATACCTATCTCAGAATTGGATTGGGAGTCCTAACACAGAAACCAAAGTCAAAGTGTCTACTCTGGGGTCATGTTTGCAGAGGGTAGCGAAGGGGGAGGGGGAGGAGGGGCATTTGTCCTGGGGAGCAGATCTGAAAGGGTGCAGAGGAAGGGTGGGATAAGCTGAGATAACACTACTATAAACAATGCCTGACTGTGGCTGCTTACAGGGAGAGGAAAAGGTGTTTGTGTTGAGACCTTGGTGCTATCAGCATCTACCTATCTTGAAACTGGCAGAGGGAGCACCAACTAGGGGTTGCTCCTGGGTACCGGTTACCCTCCCTCAGCCGGAATACCTGATAAACATTGTTGTCTCTTCCTGTAGGAGACCTTCCTAACAGTGGCTTAAATACCACAGACATTTAATGTTCTAGGGTACACCTAACGCTGTAATTAAAGACTGAAGTGATGTACTCAGGTGGGCTACTGAAGCTACAAGCTCCATGCTTTCAGGAAATACTGACCATGCTGTGGCGAAAATGACAGATACAGTATTCTTTTTCTCTGCATTTCTTTTGCCCTTTTCCCAGAGAAGAAAATCTCTTCTTTCCCTTGAGTCCTATTGGTCAGCACTGGACCAGATGACAAGTATCCGCCAATCACTGGAAATCCATTGCCTCTGAGTTGCTTCAACTCTTAGAGACCCTATGGGATAGAGTAGAGCTGTCCGATAGGTTTTTAAAAGATCAGCTGGTGAATTAGAAATGCTGAATGTTTTTGGATAGCAGAGAAGCACTTAACCATTGCATCTCCAGAGCTCCAATCCCACTGAAAGGAAGACAGAATTACTGTGCTCACATGGTGAGTTACAATCTCTTCACCTGCCTGTTTTTCATTTAAGGAAAAAGTTGAGAACTGTGGTGGATCAGGATACCAGTGATGTCTACGACTTTGATGGAATTAAAAAAATAAAATGTAGCATTTAGTTGCTTCTCTCCTTCAATAACTATACATTGCCTGAAGTTGTATATATATAATTTTTTCCACCTAGAATTTACAGGAAGTATGAGAATTTTGAAAACAGGACAGGATAATTTTTGACATCTGTTTTACAAAAGCGGTGACATAAGTTTAGGCACATTGATCATGCTCAATAATGTAATTCTGGTTAATGGAATTATTTGTAAAGACTTTGAGCACTATATTATGCATGCCTTTCCTAAAAGGGAGGCATAGTTGTTAAACAAAGGGCTGCTAACCAAAGGGTCAGCAGTTTATAGCCACCATGTGCTCCCTGTAAACTCTATGGGGCAGTTTTACTCTGTCCTACAGGGTGTGAATCAGAATCTACTCTAGTGTACTGGGTTTTTTTCTGTTTTCTTTTTCCCAAAATGAGAAATCTTTTTGCTATTTGCATTTATTTTTCCTTCATGAATCAATTAAAAAATAAAATAAATTCAGTGGTTTTTGTCATTGAATAGTTTTTCCTACTTTAGATGAAGACGTAACACTTATGACTTGTATTTGTGTGTGTGTGTTTATCTATATGCATATATATCATTAGCTATACAATTCTGTTGAATATACACAAATATATAAATTGGATGTTATCACAAATCACAATTTATAGGTAAGAAAACTAAACCTCATAGAGACCAAATTATATTCTTAAGGTCTCATATCAAGTAAGTTACAAAGCTAAGACTAAAACTAGAGTTTCTGATTCTAAACCATTAAACCACCCCAAAACAGTTTCTCCTGCCAAGGTGATATATATATCACAAGTGATCTCTTGGTGATTGTAGTCAGCACTGTTTCCAGAGAGAGCAAGAGATAAATGGAAAAGAAATTTCCTTTTTTGGCACATGTTTCTAAATTTGGCATGGCTAGGCTTGGCTCTTGGCTTGGCAGGTTTATACTAATATAGTTCCACAGATATTTCAGGGGTCTCTTCAAAATAAATCCAAAAATTAGAGAAAGATGTGGTTAGGAGAATGCACTATCGAGACAGTATTCCAAACTAAATTTCTATTGATTTTCAAAAAAACTGGCAACTGGATTTCAAATATAAGTAGCAATGAATGTTCTCAAGGTAGCCTCTGCATTATGGTGTGAGGGGTGACTCAGGAGCGTGAGGGTGAGTGCTACAAAAGATCTGATAAGATCTTTTTTATTTATAATATTATCCATCAAATTTTTCTGGAGACCCAAGGTTGATTAGTCACTAGCAATTCTTCTTGGGAAATGATTCAGTTAGGGAAACAGATAGGTGAACAAATGTATTACAAGGTAATCAACAATGTCTTCAAGACAGAGATGATAATTGAGTTTGGCTTTCAAAGGCAAGGGGAAATTAGTCAGTCAACAGAAGTCCACAGAAGGAGGGAAGAGCAGTATGCGTGAACAGCACGGCTTATAAGCTGAGGAGAATTTATGTCAGCCTAAGACATTTAAAGAGTTGTTTTAATGGCAGGAAGCAGGTGATAAAAATGACTAGGTGTGATATCTAGTATCAGTATTTTGGTAGCAAGATTGAGTTTGCGGTAGAATTAGGCAGAACAATGGTATGGATAGGTTTGTGTGACTGTTTCCCTTCATTGAAATGAAGTTTATTGGCCTAAAACTGAAAAATCATGACCTGACTTGGCCTGAATAACTAGATTCATGGACCATGCTGACTCAAATCCCTTTACTCTAAGAGAAATAAAGAACTGATTAATTGTGTCCACTGCAAGTTTTTCTTCCCAGACGATGCAATCTTTGTCAACTGAAAACTTCCTATAGCACTTTTTAAATTTAATTTTATTTATTGACTGTGATTGAGTGAAAGTGTACAATCAGGTTTAACTTTGCATACCCGCCTATGTGCAGGTCCTTCTGCTCTCCTTGCCTGGTGAGAGCACACTCCTCCTTTCTGTTCTGTACATGTCATATCTTCTTAACAATCTCCTGTGCCCTCTTCTCCACCCTCTCTGCTTTTCTCTAGTAAGAGTCTAGTAGGATGACATCTTATAGATACATAGAACCATAAAGTGCACACATGATGAGTCATTTGGCACATAATCACATGCTAACTTGTGTTGTTACCTTAACTTTTTGATATGTTTTTATCTTATTTACCAAAATTATTTTAGCTCCTCATGAGCAGGGATTTTTTTCCCCATTTCTTGTATTCTGTAACTTATCACTGACCACATATCACATGTTTATAAAGAAAGAAAAGAGGATGTGGTGCAAATAATTAAATCAACATTAGCACTATTTTGAAAAGCTATTCTGAAGGCACAGATAGCAAAAGAAGGCAATAATCTGAAAAAAACATTATATGTGAAGTCAGAATAATCCATTATTACCAATGCTCTAAAGAGAGTGGTATGCTTGTACCTCACACATACTCTTTCTTCTCCCACACATCCATTCCAAGTGCCCATAAATCAGTGAGTGGACTTTTCTTTACCAAAAGCTTTCTAAAGGCAATAGTGCAGCATATTTTCAAGTGTCTTATGGATTGTGGCAATTAACTCTGCATGATATTTAGCATGTCAATAATTGTCTCTGCTTAGGATATCTTGTATAAAATGGTGATGAACACAAGTACCTTCTATATGACTCACAGCAGAGTTTAAAAAAAAAAATTCAATGAGGCAAACCACTTGTTCATTATTTCAGGGCTGACACTCTAGTGGTTACATGATTCTTTCCCTTCTGCTCTGTTAAGGGGAAAAAAGTGAAAGTGCTGAAGGGAAAAGCAAAGGATCCTGAAGCTCAATCCTACTCATTTAAGATTTCATGTACAAATGTCCTTTGGGTAAATACTCAGATTTGTCCATCAAAAATTTTAAGATTTCAACTTTCTGTCTTCCCTCTTTTTTTCTATTAATATGTGTTATGGATTGAATTTTGCTCCCCAAAAATACGTGTCAATTTGACTAGGCTATGATTTCAAGCATTGTGTGGTTGTCGTCAATTCGGTGATTGATAACATTTTGCTGAGTGATGCAAATTCTAATCTATGCCTGTCAATAAAGAGGCAAGATTAGACCATGATGACAGGGACGATGGAACAACGTTACTGAGGTCACATTCCTGATCCAATGTAAGGAGTTCACCTTAGGTGTGGCTTGCATCACTTTTATCTTACAAGAGACAAAAGGAAAGGCAACTAAGCAGACAGTGGGGAACTTCAGCCACCAAGAAACAACAGCCAACAGAATAGCAAGTCCTTTGGATCTGGGGTCTCTGCATTGAGAAGCTCCAGGGTAACAGTGACAAAAGGACCTTCTTTTAGAGCCAGCATACAGAGAAAAACCTCTCCTTGAGCTAACACCCTATATTTGGACATGTAGCCTCCTGGACTGTGATAGAAAATTTCTCTTTGTTGAAGCCATGCACCTGTAGTGATTCCATTATAGTAGCACTACTCGACGGCACTTGGCAGATAACCGAAACAGTGTTCAATATCTATGCAGAACTTTTAGGTACTTCGAAGTAAGATATGCTGGAAATATGAGTAATTCTTCTTTATGAAGGAAACATGGAAAGAAAAAGGAAATAACATAGTTGCTATTCCAACATTTGAAAGGTAAGTTTATTGGACTACAAAGTTTAAAAAGAATCTCAGTTGGTGGGTATCAGTCTGGCTGAGAACAGTTTCAATAGTGATTAGTATTCTATTGCTAATAAAAACTTGTTGGCAAAATGCCCCCAGAAGACGGCATTGTTTACACTACTGTCTAAGAGGAACAGCTGTTTACTTTTCACTACATTCAGATATGCAGTGTTCCTACTGAAATGTTAATACAACTTAGACAAATGTCTGCTGTTTAAGGTTTAAAGTTGATCTAAGAAACAGGTGTGTTTTAGAAGGAAAAAAGCTACAACTGTAAATAGGACTTTAAATGAGTTGCAATTTATATTATATATACTCAGTTTACATATGGATGCCATTTCCAATGTTTACTAATAACTTGAAGATGATCCACAGTTTGGAGACTTCAGGATAATGCATTTTCCTGCTTGCCTTTTAGTATATATTCCAAGTACAGTGTATGTGTGTGGCATGGGGGTAGGATGAAGGGGGGACAGGTAAGTTCATTCTGCCATTCTGTCAAAAAATAAAGCCAATGTTGTCAATACGTGTGAAATATTTTATTTAACTAAAGGAGTTCAAAGGGGTGTAGAAGATGGGATAATAAAGCGGGGCATTGAATTTGGTGACAAAAGACCTATGTTCCCTGGGTATAATTTTTCTACCTGTAGAAAGAGAGGTCTTACACCACAGGCCAGTAAGAATGTAGGGCTAGGGGCAAGCTAATATGCAGCTAGAGGAGTATGACACGGTGCCATCACTTTAGAGAACAACTAG
The DNA here is from genome assembly GCA_028571685.1 of Heterohyrax brucei. Classification (NCBI taxonomy): domain Eukaryota; kingdom Metazoa; phylum Chordata; class Mammalia; order Hyracoidea; family Procaviidae; genus Heterohyrax; species Heterohyrax brucei. The sequence continues at coordinate 3,458,225 of CM053146.1, read as the reverse complement.
CAACATTTATTAAAGCTGAAAATAAGCATTTCCAATGATCTATAAACTCAGCATCAATTTGACAGCAATGGATAACAGGTATGATCCAGAAATTCTACCCCTACGTATGAGAAAAATTAGAAGATGGGAAAAGATGACATAGTTTGTATTGGGAGAAAAAAAACTTTATAGAATAAGGTCATAGAATAATTGATGAACAAACTGACATCACAAAATGCAGTACAGCAGGGAAATAAAAGAAATAGCATCACATGCAGACAGATAAATTTCAATAATTCAAAAATATAATGTTGAGCAAACTGCAAGATGGAAAATGTAGTAGTATGATACCACTTGTGTATTACTTAAAATAGTGAAAGCAATACTACATTTTGTTTAGCCCTTTTGTTACCTTTTTAAAAAAACGTTGCATGGTGTGCAGCTTCGGTATTGGAATGCATAGTTCTTAATGGACTGTGGTTAACTTTTTGTTTGGCAAAATAGACTTTGAGAAACAAGGCAAGTAGTACTATAGTGTCACCAATCTGTAGTATAAACTAATTAAAATACCACAAATAATTTAAGCTCCTTTGTATATTTTGTCAGTCTCAATAAAAACTAAATAGAAAATTTATTGTGGGAAACTTTCCATTAGGATACATGTGGGAACCTCTGGCTTTCCAAATAGGACACAGAAAAACCAAAACAAACTCATCTGGACTCCTTAACCATTATACAGTACTGCCCTAAATATGCTTCCAGGTCTACCTCACACAAAAAAAATGGGGGAGGGGAGGGGCAATAGTTTACAAAACTGGAAACCCTTATAGCACAATGGTTGCGTGCTATGACTGCTAACCAAAAGGGTGGCAGTTCAAATCTACCAGGAACTCCTTGGAAACTCTATGTGACAGTTCTACTCTGTCCTATAGGGCTCCTATTAAGTCAGAATTGACTCAGTGACAGTGAGAGTTTACAAAACATCACCTAATATAATGCTTAACTTATACAGTAATGAGGTTCCAACTCTGGTAGAGCTTCATGCATTTCTAAGGGCCTTGACATTAAATGTATTAAAACCAGAATAACCATACTACCTTTGAGGTCCAGAGTGGAAAAAGTTGGTGGTATCTGTTAAATCAACAGTAACAAAAGGGTTAGGGATATAAATGCATGTAGTAAAATATACCAGATTATAAGAATATATTAACCAAATTTGTAAAATATTACCTCTAAGAACAAACAAAAACAACTCACTGCCACCTAACTGATTCTGACTCAGAATCAGGACAGAACAGAACTGCTCCATAGAGTGTCCAAGGAGTACCTGGCAGATTCAAACTGCTGATCTTTTTGGTTAGCAGATGTAGCACTTAGCCACTACACCACCAGGGTTTCCAGTGTGAGCTTTAGGTATGGCCAAAGAACAATGAGATCACACAAAATTACAAAGAGATTTAAATTAGTGGATATTTTGCTTCTTTTAAAATGTCTATGTGTTACATAACAGAAGTTGGATTATAGGTCACTTATGTTTTCTCTGGTGTCTCTACTGTAATTAAGTTAACTATGCAGGTGCTGTTTAACCTGGGATTCTCAAAGGCTAGGAGTTGGTTAGCAGCCCTTTAAAGCCCTCATCCTAAGAATTTAATGACTTACATCATTATTTTCAATTAGAAGCTTGGATGTAAGAAAGGCATTCGTTTATAAGTGAAAGGACCCTCAGAATTATTTCCTATCTAGAAAAAAATGAAGCTATCAACCCGGTTTCCATTCAACAATCTTTTAGCATTCCAGTGATGTGAGTTCAACTTTATTTTAACCATCAGAAGCTGCCTGAACCTGAGTCCAGCCTGTCATTGGCAGAATGGCCACTGAAGACCAGAGTTATCAGAAATGATGGTGTAAAATAAGTCTACCTAATTGATACTTTGGGGGAGGGCAGAGATGGTGCACATTTACTTTCCCTGAAGTAGGAAGAGTCTATCACCTCTGACTTGATTGTAAGCTTCACGTAGGAGAAATCATTATAGTTCCTCAGTTTGTTAAAGTTTGACAGCTTTCTCACAGCTTCAATAAAACAAAGTAATCTGATTTATGGTAAAGCAGGAGACTCCCCAAATATAAACTAGAAGCCAAAGGTGGAACCAAGTATAAGGAGATTCTAGGAAAAACCTGAAACAGTTCTTTGCCTTCTTTGTAAATTTTAATGTCTCAAGCCGAGTCTTCAGTTCTAGAATCCCACAGCCCAGGTGAGCCCTTACCCTGATCCTCCTTCCTGCCCCACCCAATTTGTCTCTACCTCTTTTCTTCCTTCTCAGATGTTAGAATTCAGAATCCAAAGCACTGAACACTTTGCAGTATTTTTCTGAAGCAATGTGCCAACAGCAAGGTAAGCCACAGAGTCACAGAAGGCCAGAGAAAGGAGGACATATGGAAATAGAGTATCTGGTAGGGAAATCAGACCGAGTGGAAGTACTGTCACAGAGCTAAATCAGAAAGAAATTCCAGCCATATCAATACCCTTTCCCACTAGGGGAAAATGCAGGACGAATTAAATGGCTTAATTCAAGCCTTCCTTCCTCTTCCCCTACCCATCTCTATAATAAATAAATAAAAATTAAAACAAAGAGAGAAAGAAAGAGAGAAATTATTAGCTCCTTAGGAAGCTTTCTGTGGGAAAGTCCTTCTTTCCAATGCGTTCTTTCAACTCCTTTTAGTATCCATTCAGCAGCCTTCTAAACCCTAGTTTAAATTTCAATACCTTTACTCATTCTCGAAACGGGGGAAGGAAAGGGGAAAATGGTTGAGGCATGGCTCAGGGAAAGAATTTCCTTTCCCTTCTTCTTCCAGGTAGTCGAAGCCAACCGAAGTAGCGGTCGAGGCCGGTGGGGAAAGCTCGAAAGCCGGTCAAGGACCCGCCCAGGCCGCTCTCATAGGCGAGCTTGGGGCGGGCCTGGCCGGGGGCGGTGCTGCGTGGCCCGCTTGCCTATAAGGAGCTGTCCGCCTCCCGGGTGCTGCTTTCAGCTCTGGCGCCGGACAAGGTGGATTTGGCTGCTCACGGAGCTCAGTGCTTGTTGTTGCAACTGGGTCTCCGTTTGCGCTTGAAGCAGAGGGGAGTGGGAGAAAACGGCTGGCGAGGAAGGCTAGTGCAGGGAATAGCAATTGCAAGGACTGTAGCCTCAGACGCAGCCCTGTAAGAAGCTCCTGCCACGGTTTCAGCGGAACATACAGGCGCGGGATGGAGTGAAGCTGCCAGTGCCTCTCCAAGGAGAGGTAAAAGGGGGTCAAGTGTTGCGGAGGACAGAAAAGAAGCTTCGACTGGCGCCTGTGAATTTGGGAGTCGACTGGGAGGGACCGCTTATTCCGGGGAAATGGATTCTGTACCACTGCTGACCAGCGTTTTGACTTTGCTCTTCTCCAGCTTGTGGCATTTAGGATTAACAGCGACAAATTGTGAGTACAGGGACCTGGGGGAGGGTAGGGAAGGTGCGGAAGGCTAGCAACAGAAAAATACTCAACTGTTCAAATGTGTTCAATTGTGTCTAAATAGAGGGAAAAGAAAAATCCTGATTGGTGATGTTCCGTCACCCCCAACCATCTCAAAAGTTAGCAGAGCTTGGGTGAGCCAGCCTGCTGGATTCCCTGCCCTTCTCCGGGAATAGCAAAGTTCTGTGGAGATTCGAAGATTCTCCTCTAGCATCCTGCCCCTGGCATTGCCAGGGCTTTTCCTGCGAAGGGCCAGACGTTCAGACAGTGCCAACACACTGGAGGCTGAGCTTCCAGCGATAGAAATGCTTCCAGTCACTGTGCTCGGTGACAGTGTCTCATCTCTGAAACGCCACTGCTTCAGATTTGCGGTATACCCAGAGTCCCACAATATATATGGCTTCCAGCTGACCCCTTGGCAGAAGGCTTGAGTTGGGGTGTCTTGCAACCAATGAGCGTGAGTTTAACAGCATTGAGACTTTTGGCCTAAGAGTCATGGCCCAGTGTATTCAAACCACAAGATCAATGGCTGCCCGTGTTACAGGAGGAAGAGCGTGGATGCACTTCCCCACCCCCAAAATCTTTGTGCCAAAGAACACATAATGAGAGTGCCATAAGTGTGCACTGTGGCGCCCCGCTCTAACCTCTGCAAAAGCAAGACATTTAATTTAATAGGCAGGAAGACTGGACACCTGGGGATCCACCACCTGCACTGTGTATTTAAAGAATCCAGTTCGTGAAACTTGAATAAATAGGTAGGGTGATCAGAGATTCAAGCTCAATTGCTCAGCTGCCTCCCTAGGGAGATGAGGGGAAGTACCCCCCCCCATCACTTGGAACTTCTAAACACGAAATAATGCAATCAAGCCATCTGTGTTTTTTTCAAAGATGGTTTATCAAGGTCCTTCAAGTTTCTGGACTGGCTTTCCTATCCTCTGCTCCCTCCCTGAAACTCAGAATAATTAACCATATTGAAGCAGTTCGATTTGATTTTTGTAATTTGCACAATTACTGTTACAGAAAAACAGAGAGATTGCTTACACTTAAGAGTTTTTCTACCACATTCTGACCCCCAAACATATCCAGGAGAACTTGAGTATCTGCTACTTCAACAGAATACACTTATATAAATGCTATATACTGAAGATAACTAAAACATAACCAGTGTTTCTGTCTGTTATTGGAAGTTTTGCAGAGCCAGAATCTATAGCTAGTGGTAATGCTTTGTAAACATTAAAGTTTGAATTTTTAAAGGAGGCGCATTATGATCAACTGCTGTAAAAATGGGAAGCCAAAGGCCCTTGATTAGAAATTATTTTTATGGGTAGGGATAAGTAGAACCTGACGTATCTTTGCAGTTTTGGTTTTTTAAGTGAAATAGTTCCCATAGTGCTTTAGAAAAAGATGTAAGTGGTTTTATAAGAGGCATTTAGGCATGATACTGAGGTAGTGTCTCTGTCTCCTAGAACACTAGAGGTCAGTATTGTCATAATGATGTAAAGGTGTGGCAGCAAAATAGCTGTGTTTTCAGAAAAGCACATTTGCTTAATCTGAATATAGTGAATACTTTGAAGATCCCCAAAGGTGGGACTGAGGAATAAGAGTGAGATAGGTATACAATACTCTGTAGGAATATGGTTTGTTCTTCCTTGTATACCCTTCTCTTAAGGGCCAGCACTTAAGTACATTATACAAAAGACATTTTCTGTAAATTAATTGATTTATAGTTAGTACGTTTTGATAATATTCTTAAACTCGAAATGGCATGGATTTGAGACCCATGCTTATCTTTACTGATTCAACAATAAAGTAAATTTTGAGCATTTAAAAGAAAACTTTGTGATAACGTGCTTTACTATTTCATCAATGACTGTTTAATTTCCCCATTTCCAATCAACATTTCCTTGAATGCAGGATGCTCACTAAATATTTTGAGGTCAGTGTTTTTAAGCAATAGTGGTAACACTTTTCTTCTTTTTAACGTTATGCAGCATGTGTTAGCTCAGTGAACAATAGAAGAATAGTAGAAAATTACACCTGAGCTCATTATATGTTAGTCATCTTTATCAAATATAATGCAGAACTTGTAAGAAAAATAATACTAATTGTTCTAAATTCCCCCAGAGTTCTGTTGTCTGCATATTTTATTCATAAAATATAGGGCTTTGATTTAATATTTATGTATACACCATCAAAATTTATATGCAAATATTAGGGAATAAGAATTTCCTTTCCAACGAAATCAATTTGTACAGGTTTATGAGATATTTGGAGAATTTTTTCCCCACAGATTATACCTTCTATATTTTGAAATAATGTTAAGTCATTTGGGGCAGTATCCTTGAAGATGGATTATTTAATCAAGATGTCCCGTGGTATCAACCTGAATGTGTGAACTTTGTTCAAGTAAAAAACTTTTAATTGCTTTCATTTTTCTTACAATAATTTGTTGTTGTTTTTGTTATTTTTGTGTGTTTGTGTGTTCTTCCATTACCTGACTAAAACTTGAACATTTATTTCATGAGTTTCTAATTAAAATAAAGTCAGGGTAGAAGGGCCATCTGTAATACAGATATTATGAATCTGTAGAGAACGTAATTACCTACCAGTAATAAAAACTCCAGAAATTCCCTCATTCCAGATTTTCAGGATATTAAATAGCTACAATACTTCCTTTGAGTTTTCTCTGAGGGAATTAGTTAATTTCAAACATAGATATAATAGGCCAATGTTAAATGAAAAAGCATTTTACATATAATATATACTCTGTTGACACAAGAAAAAGCAATTTGACATGATAGTTGATTAAGGTGAAAATAAGAGTGCAAAGAACTGAGATTTCTAGCCTTAGCTATGCCACAGCTAAGGTGTCAAATGTTAGTCAGGTGGTGCAACATTCATGCTCACAGACATGAGCAAAGTACATCAAATATGAATCTACTCCCAAAGAGTATTTTGCCGAGAATGTTATTCAAGTATGTGGTATTCTGAAAGACCCTTATAATAGTAGGATTAGCATTCAGAAAATGATAAGAATGTGTGAGACACAGTCACTATTCACTTTATTCTTAACAGTAAATGAATGTTGTGTGTTCATGAGGATCCTTAATTTCGACCAAAAAGAAAACACTGGGTAATCTCTAAGCACTTTATCTAACTTTGCTGTATGTAATAGATTGGCACAAATCTAGCCCTGAAAGAAGACTCTGAAGATCTTTATCCTAGTCTTTTACTCATAGAAAGAAATTCATTTCAAGTATCCTAGGATGTGAAAAAACTGCGTAGTGTTTTGTTCTGTTTTACATAGGGTTGTTATGAGTTGGAGCCAACTCTACGGCACCTAACAACAGGATGCCAAAAATCTTCAGGCAAAAAATTCACCATCTTTTGAGTGATCTGAATGAAGCTCATGCTCTAAACCAATCAATACGTAACACTATAAATAAATACATATTTGACTTACTTATTTTTTCATTAGGAAGTAGTTGGGGATTTTGTAGCATTTGTAGTGACAAAAAAATGAAAGGAGTATAAAGCTCATTTAAAATACTCCACTGTTTTTCCCCATGAATGGATAGCCTTATCTTTGACAATTCATAGGATCTCGCTTTCTTTTATTTTCAGGTAGACTCAACTCTCCCTTCCCCAACTCGTACTGGTATTACCAAAATTAGAATACATAAACTAAACACTAACAAAGTAGTTTCCACACAAGAGTAGAGAATTATGAAAAAATTAGCTTCCATTTGGAAAACTTCAAAAAATTAAACTTCCTCTCCTTACCCTTTTAATTTTCTCTAGTGAATGATTACCTTCTAGTTTTCTTTTTTTCTCAGATCCTCTGCTCAATTGCATTTCCTTTATTTTGGAGACCTGCTTTTTCTTTACTAAACTATTTCACTTTTTGATGCTTGTTTGTTACAAAGAAAGAAAGAAAAAAGAAAAAAAATCCTTTAGTTGGTGATCCAGCACACTTTAACTCATAAGCAGAACTCGTATAATACTCATTTTACTCTATCTGGCAGGAGGATGTGGAAAAGGTATAATTATATGAAAGATCAAAATATACTAAAGATGAAACCAATAGTACTGTATTTTGAGGTATTACTTGGAACCAAGAGTGACTTGTTTAGTTCATAATGAGTGCTGCCTTTGTTCATCAAAGTTCTGTCACTTTCTGGCTTGTGACCTTGTAAAGGTTATTTACTTATCCTCATGACAATGCAGTATTCAGAATTATATCAAATTATTATTAAGGTCCAACTATTCCCAGTGTATTTTTGCCTTTAACTTTTGATAGTACCTGCTTGCTGATCATTCTATTTTGGTGCTTTTGAGTTTTTTGTGCTTCTAGAACCATATTTAGGAAAACAGAGTATTAGGATTTTACACCTAACAATTTATGTAAACTTCGTAGGTGTTATCTCTTGTATTTTGTCCACATAATTTAACAATTCTGTACAACTAAATATGTTTTATTAAATCCAGTTTACCAGTAAACAAACATACTTCCATTGCATCATAGCCTCACTTAGAAATTGTCAAGATCCTTTCCCCGCATACACAAATACATAGTAACATCATGAAAGGTGCTCTGTTTACCCTTTCTCTTAGAACTCTATAGGTGTTGATTCTCACCCAAAGAGACCTTCAAGACAGAGTAGAACTGCCCCACAGAGTTTGCAAGGAGCAGCTGGCGGATTCTAACTGCTGACATTTTTGCTTAGCAGTCATAGCTCTCAACCACTGCACCACCAGAACTCCAAATATAGCTTACAGGTTTTCGGTAGCAGTAGGAAGGTAAATAATGAAAAGAAAATCCTTACTTGAACTAACATATATCCCTAAATTTCAAACTTTTTGCAAAGTGAGTTTACTTCCCATACATTCGGTTAGGCTCCTCATACGGCGTCTGTGGAAAGTTGGCTTGGTTTCTTCATGGTTAAATTTTGTAGCTCTATGCATGATAAAAGGGATGGAAGTATCCGTTTCCATACTAGTCAACTCTTAAGTCATAGCTTAATAAAACAACTAGACATTTGGCAACTAGATTTAATGAAAGATATCAGCCAAAGGTAAAATACTTCATAGCTGGTAGTACATGTGTATTTTGACAGAAATCTTGATAAGGAAAGGACACAGCTTCACTGAGGACTTGTCAAGATCCTTTCCCTATATGCCAAAATACATAGTAATATCATCAGAGGTGCCTCTGTTTACTTTTTCTCTTAGAAGCCTATAGATGTCATATTTATTAAATAGTTGCTACAAAGGGATGGTCCTGAACTCTCCCTGTCTAACTCCCTTCACCACTGCCCAAGATTGCCCTAATTTCCAACTTTATGGAGCTGCTTCACTTTCCCCAAATAAACTATACTGTCTCACACTCCTTGCATTAATTTGAATATGTAATTGCCTGGTCTAGAAAATCTCTATCCTTTTTTTTTTTTTTTTTTTTTTGCTTTCCTCTAATCAATTCCTTATAGCATGCACACACACTTTTCTCCAGGTGATCTATGTATTTCACATAGTTTTTTTTTGTAATCACTAATTCCCCAACTACACATAAAGTCTTTGATGCCCATATTTTATCTGAATACCTGTATTCAATGCTTAAAACATTAGACAAATGAATGAATGAGTATTTTTTAACTAAGAATTTTTATTTCTAAATGAAAACCTTTCTATGGCTCTGTCACTATAGTATTATTTTGTGTTTAAGTTTTAAGTTTGTTTTTGTTAAACTAAGAATCACTGCTTGTGACTGTCTTGGGAATGCTGAGGCAATATTAGAATGTGTTGTGAAATGAAAGAGCAAAAGTTTATGTTCTTGGATTAGGCTGAGATTTGGAAAATGATCTGAAGCTTGTATATTTCAATGACTGCATTGCTGAGATAACCTTATTCATGTGTGAAATGACCAGTACCTAAAAAAAGAAAATTTCTCCATCTGACCTCAGTACAAGTTGAGCCAATTATGTTGACTGACTTTATGCAATTTTTGTGAGTGTTTTTATGCAGTTTGAAAAATGCACAAATGTATGCTGTATTTTTTTCTGTAGCACATGATTTAGTGTAGGAAGAAACAGTTTGGATTGCACATAATAAGGGAAAGATCTTACTTTATTGCAAACCTAACGCATTAGCCTTAAAATAATATGAGGCTTCCATTTTATTCTTTTAAGGAAAAAAGAAAATAAATATTAGTAGTCTGTGTGTGTTACTCAGTTAAATAATCTCTCTCCTAAGCTCAAGTTTTTTCTATAAAACTGGAGGAATAAAAATGAATTAGAAGATAGAATCCATGACATTAAGGGACTCTGAACACCACGGAAGTGAAATACAGACATTGTCATCAAGTCAACCCTATAGAACATATTAGAAGCCCTATAAGGTTTCCAAGGAACAGTTAGTGAGTTTAAACAGATTTGCCCACATGAAATGGTCAAAGACTAGTGGAAAGAAAACAGATTAAGAAATTATTGATGTAACTCAGATGGTGATTACAGGACCTAAGGAAGGAAGTTTCAGATACTACAGGAAGGACATAATATCGGGGGGGGGGGATTCAAGACATGTGGATATATGACCTAGTAAATTCACGGAAGCACAAATTTGAGCTTGAAATGTATTCTATAGCTGTTTCCATTGTTTTTGACAAATGAGAACTATATATGCTAGAAAAGGTGTTCCATTCTCTGAAATAAAATTCTTCTCTGAAAATATCAAACAACCACATTCTCAATGCAGCGTATTTCATATTTGCATGACATGCTATAGTGTATGTTGTTGAAATACATCATCCTGATGCATCATCTAGTCTGTAAATTGTGCTGTTTTTTGTCAGCAGAAAGAAAACTACTCATTAAGGAATGTGTAATTAAACCTCAACATCTCTGTTTCCAGAGGGGTAAACCAGGGCATCATTATGACTATCAGTGGCTGCTCAGTGGAAGGAGAAAAAGAAGCTGGGTGTGCCATGTTGATTTGTTATCATTAGTAATTGGTTTGCTATCATAAATTTGATGTCTCTACATTTTTAATTGTTTTTGTGGATATTCTTGTGGGTTGATTAACACCATCTGTTCATTGAATCAGTTGAATTGATTGAGTTTTAAGGGAGGACAACAGCAATGTTGAAGATAGAAAGTGAAAAAAAAATGCCAAACACTCCTCATGATGCATATCATTTTAAACTATTCACCTTTGAAAGCAGAAATATCCCTCTGAAGGCAGTCCAAAGCAAATACCAGTCTAAAAAATTTGCCAAACAGGCAGATGTTATGTAGGTGTTAGTCTGGGCCCCTGTTGGCTGAGTATATGCGCTTGTTTCTCTGTCTCTTTTATTCCTTGCTTTGCTGTCACCTTTCTTTCCTCTTCTTCGCTTCCTACAGTTACTTGGCCACATATATACATATGTATATGTATATATATAACTTTGTATTACCATTGACTTCTCCCTGAGCTTCTGATTGTGTTAAAAATGTGAGAGGAGGGGACTAAGAAGTCTGTAGGATTCAAGCAGTACCTTGCTAAACTGTGTAGGCATAGCCACCAAATGTGAAATTCCCAACAAGGCATAATTATGAGGCAGTCCTGCCATGGAAAGCCCACTTGATTCCAGCACTGCCACCCATCTGTCCCAAAAAACTCTTCTCCCAATTCCATTAGTCCTCTGATTTGGTTAATATTAAAAAATGGAATTTTCAATTCACTGAGATAAGCTTTAAGATTGAAATTCCCACAGAGAGAGACAATATAGGAATGTAAATATATACTAAGTATAATTGAAAGAAACAGAACCTTTCTGGAAGGAAATTTCATAGAGGAGTTGGTACTGGCAAAGAGGGTGCTCTAACTCTGGCAAGGGCAGTTAACAGCTGTTAAGGGTGTTTAAAACAAGGGTTGCTGGCCCTCTAGTTTTGTTCAGCACTAATCGTTTATATTGCAAGGCTGAAAGCACAACAGATGATCAACCTGAACACAATAAAAACTTGTTAAATGGGCCTGAGTCACACAGTTGTCATTTGATTTAATTCTCACTGAGCTAATATTTTCTCTGGGCACTAACATGGACCTAGTAGAGGTAGCCTAAGTATATCATGAGTTGTTACTTTGTTGTTAGCAACTTTCACGTCAGCCCTGATTCATGGTGACCTCATGCACAACAGAAGGATATGCTGTCCTGTGCCTTCTCTGTGATCAGAACTTTGTGATCCATAGAGTTTCCGTTGACTCATTTTTGTAAGTAGATAACCTAGCCTTTCTTCCTAGATCATCTTAGTACAGGAAGATGGTGGTTTGGTGGTAGAATTCTCATTTTCCATGTGAGATACCCAGGTTCCTGACAATTAAACTTCATATACAGCCACCACCCATTTATTAATAGAGGCTTACATGTTGCTATAATGTTGAATACGTTTCAGTGGTGTTTCCTGACTAAGGATAACTGAGTTATCCTGTATAAAACACATATGATGTAGGCATTCAATAATTATATAGCTGCCATTATAATTGTTGATGGTGTTCAACATGGATTTTCCCTGTAAAACTAGTGAAAAACAGGGCAAGGACAACTGCTTTCTATTCTCATGTAAAGAAAGAATGACTCACTTTACCAGTTATCAAGGTAAATGGACATCTGTTCTCATTTTAACTTCTGTGTCAAAGAGGTTGTGAACAGAGTCAGCATCCCCCTGACAGAGAAATGTGATCTTTCTGGATTCATCACTTTTTTCTTGGGCTCCGTCATATTATGATCACTGCTTCTGGGACTGCTTGTGGAAATACTCATAAAGAGAACCTCAGAATGGAGTGGGAAAAAGAACTTCACATAGTAGGCAATGAGCAGCCTCTCCCCTACATTACCCACCCCCCCCCAAAACACTGAGCAAGCCCCTGCGGAAGATGTCAACATTATGGGAGAAGGGTCTATGAACAGACTTTCAAAGACCAGTGAATCTGAAGAGGATACATGCAATGCGTCCTCAGTTTCCTAAGACCTGCTTTTGCAGGAGACTTGGGCAGATAGTCTCTGGTTGATGCAAGAGGTTACGTGCTAGGCTACTAATCCAAAGGTTGTTTGGGTGAACCCATCCAGAGGAGTCTCAGACGACAGCCCTGGTGATCTGCTTCTGAATGATCTCAGGAAATGAAAACTCTGATAGAGCACAGTTCTTCTTTGATACAAATGGGTCCCTATAAGTCATGGTCAATATGGTCAACTCAACAGAAAGTGATTTTTTTTGTTGTTTGTTTTTTTCCTTTTCTTTGTTTTTTTTTTTGGCAGATAAGGGAAAAACCTGGGTAGAAATATATTTGCTTTCTGCTGAATATATTCTGCTTACTGCTGAAGCTGCTTTTGATGAATAAATAGCAGAAGGGATCTTCCAGTCTTGTTGACTTGAAGATAAAAATCCGATGTTGGTACACTGAGTATCTCATTTATGTATTCATTCAAGTACCTCATTTATGTATTTATTCATTCAATAACTGTTTGTAAAATGCCTGCTGAGCATTCACTTCTATATGTATCCACAAAAGCTTGTTGTTTATGACAAAGCAGTCAATGGGAGAAAACTTTAGGATGATGTATCAACATAACTCCAGAAACACAAATAACAAAGGATGTCAAGGTTACTTAATTGCATCTCCACTTTTCTTCTTGCTGGATTTATTAAGGACTTCTTCCTTATTCCTGTCTTTCCTCTCTGCTTCCTTGTCTCCACTATCTTCCCCTTCCTTTCAATTCAGCCGCTTTCTGATCTGCTGTCCCTTTCTTTCCTCTTCCCTCTCCTTTCCGTCTTCTATTTGTCTTCTCTTACTCTCTCTTCTGTATCAGTCTTTCACTTCTATCTTCTTTACCTTGCTATATGATTTGTTTAACTTTTACTAAATGGCTTGCTTTTATGTATTATAGCCCGAAGTGGTGTTTTAAAAACTTTTCCACTGAAGTGCCACTCACCAGAGAAAAGAGTGTTGGAGAACCCAAAAGAATCTGAGAGCTCATCTTTAAGTGGCCCCTAACTCATAAAATATCTTAAATTTTATTTTAAATAAGAAAGATGCGTGTTGCTCCATGATATGTTCATGTTTATACCACTAAAAAAATATCTCCCTGGAATCTCCAGTTAAAATTAAAGAGCCAAATTTATTCACTTAACCCATGGCAGAGGTCAACAGACACCTAGGGACAAAGGCTTATGTCTTTGGCTCTTCCTCCACATTAATATCTTCCAAGAATCCCATAGGAAAACTTCACTGTTTTTCTCTCCACTTCAAACAACCACCACCTTCACCAGATGCTGTCCAGACAGCTTGGACTCATGACATATCTAAGTGCATCTGAGTAGAACAGTTCTCTATAGGGTTTTACATAGCTATAATCTTTCAGAAGTGAGTTGAAAAGTTTTTCTTCTGAAGCACCTCTAGGTGGGTTGAAACCACCAGCTTTTCAGTTAGCAACCAATAACTTAACCATTGGTACCACCCAAGGACTTCACTTGGAAAACAGGCTATCGTATTTCCTGTTGTCAACTCCAAATGATCTATAAACTGCAAGTTATGATTGCTCAATAATAAGAAGTGAGAAGGACTTGTTATCTAACAGTAGAAAAGGAATCACACATGCCTGAATAGTAAAGGAGCATTTTAGGAAGTGTTGTGGGTATGAATTCTTACCTCCACTCTATATCTGCACCTGCTTCCTTTTCAGGGCCTCAGAGTAGACTGCTACATTCACTGTCTTCATATCTGAGTAAATAACCTCCGTCAGTTCACAAAGTGAACTGGGGTCAAAGAGTACAAATCTTTTCTGATTGGAGAGAGGATAAAACCACTAGGATATTAAAAATGAGGTTAATCCTTCTCATTGCACAATTGGGAAACTTTCGACACAATCAAACGAAAAGGAAATGGCAGATTGTAATGTGGGAACACTGGAGATAACAGATAAAGTTATGTGGTTCTTCTTTGGCAAAGTTTCAAAGCTATACCCCTTGCCAGGGGTGGCATTTGGGGTGGTCTCTGTCTACTGCTTGCCACAGTCCTATGGAGGAGCTGTTCTTACCCCTGCTCTAGAGTGAGGATGTGCTGGATGGCTTGCATAGCTAGGTCATTTACCTAAGATAAATAATTAATAACTAATGGCCTTGGGATTTGAATCTACCTCTGCCTGATTTCAAAGCCCACATTTTTCCCACTCTAGTTGCTATTTTGTTGAGCCCAGAGCTAAACGTGACCTATTCTTAAACTAGGAGATGTTCATCCTTGCAAGTCTTTTCTTCCTGTCATATCCAGAATGAACATGGTCTTACCAGTCAGGAATCAGTGTGCAATGCAACTTAATCTAATCTTGCTGGAAGCTGCTGTTATTCTTTATTTCTAGAACCACCACCACAAACAAAAAAAAAACAACACTGAAACAAACCTACTGCTGTTGAGTGGATTCTGACTCATAGCAACCCTATGACTAGAACTGCTTCACAGAGCTTGGAAGGAGTACCTGGTGGATTTGAATTGCTGATCTTTTGGTTTGTAGCCACAGCACCTAACCACTATACCACCAGAGTTCAGTCTCTGTATGTCTAACCAGTTGATTTACTCTTTAAAATTTGGTTCTTCAATCCTTCCTGACCAGGTTCTATGCCTGTGACTTGTGGATTCCAGGGTCAGTGTCTATTATTAATGTGTCTATTCTTGTTTTGAAGACCCTGGTAATGCAATGTTTAAGAGCTGTGGCTACTAACCAAAAAGTTTACAGTTCAAATCCACTAGGTGCTCCTTGAAAACCCTGTAAGGCAGTTCTAGTCTCTTATAAAATCACTATAAATCAAGTAAACTTGATAGCAACAGGTTTGTTTCTTGTTTCCTAGAGGACCTCCTCACTAAGTACAGTGTTTCTTTATTACATCTAATGCATCACCCACTTTAATTTGTTGGATATATATTTTCTTTTATTTAAAATCAGGAAATGAAGGATGTCCTGCTCATGACGTTTAGATCAATTACAGGGTCATATCAAACAAGAATTGGATGACATTTGGAATTAGGTGCAACCTAGTTTTATCTTTGGGCTATAGATTACTTTCCTAAACCCAACCTATCATGTCCTCTCACCAAGTGAGAATAGTTAAGAGAGTGGGTTCTGACAAGTGCGTAACCAATACCATCATTCTACACTACAGACCAGGTGCAGTGCTGAACACTCGCCCTGCTGACCTCATAGCATCCACTTGGTAGAGAAGGATTACCAAATGTGTGAACCCCCCTTCATCATAAGCTTCATGAAAAGCCAGCCTAGTGAATTTTTTTCTTTGTTCTCAAGCATTTGTGAGTTTTCCTCTCGAACATGGGCTTTAGCCTAGCTAAATTGTAAGGACTGTACTTTCTGCCTCCTATGCCTTCCTGCTTAGCTATTTTCTTGACTGAGTGTTACAGATTAGAAGATTAGATTGTGTTCCCAGAAGAATATGTGTATCAATATGACTGGGCTGTGATTCCCAGTATTGTGTGATTGTCCAGCATTTTGTCCTTTGATGACACTCCTACGTGGTGTATGTCATATCCCTATGCTGTGATAAGATGGATTATCGGAAGTTATACTGATGGGGTCTACAAGATTGCATAGTGCCTTAAGCCAATCTCTTTTGAGATATAAAAGATAGAAGTGAGCAGAGAGACATGGAGACCTCAGACCACCAAGAAAGCGGTGCCAGGAGCATAGAGTGTCCTTCCTACCTGAGGTTCCTGTGCTGAGACACTCTCTGACTGAGGGAAGACTGATGCATCACAAGGATCTTCCTCCAGAGCCAACAAAAAAAGAAAAGCTGACACCCTGAATTTGAACTTGTGTCCTTCTAGAGTGTGAGATAATAAATTTCTCTTTATTAAAGCCACACACTTATGGTATGTCTGTTATAGCAGCACTGGATAACCAAGACCCTCAGTAAACCTCCTTGCAACACATGTTAGATGTCCAATACTTTCAGGGTCTCGTCTCTCTTCAGCTATCAGTGGTTTTGATCAATAAAGCACATAGAGAGTCCTGAAGTAATTCACCATGAGTCAATCAATAAATGCTTTATGAAGCACTAGCTCTCCAAAAGAATGATCATTATGAGGAATAAGGCCTTAAATATTTAAACTTTATTTTAGGAGTAGAACCTTTTGGTTTCCCAAATTACGTCTTCTATAGGATTTCAGTACACAAATTAAAAAAGAGTAGCTTTGGTAAAAACGGGGAGAGGAGGTTCAGAATCCTACCACTTAGCTTATTCTTGGCCATTGGATTCTTCATGGGGGCATGTAGAGGAGACACTACCTTATTGTTAATTGCAGGAATCTGTGAATTCATTGTTTTATGCAAAAGTGATTAATTGTTACAATTTTTTTGAGAAAGTGTGGGAATGGCACCTCCAGTCAAGGCCAACATTGTGCTGTGTGCTAGCAAGTCTACACTGGACATTCACTACCAGTGTCTGTTTAGATTTTCCAGTGATTTGCTGTCTACAGTATTATATATTTTGAACATCATTCTGTCCTAAATCGCACTAAATAAACAAGGACCGGATCCAACTCGACGCACTTGGCTTTATGCATAATTCTTAGTAAATCAGTATTTTACTTCTGCTGCTTTATGTGCATCACAGGCCAAGAGAATCTCATTGGCATTTGTGGGTTTGTAAAGACAGTAGCTGATCAAAGACACATTTCCTCACATTCCTCTCCTTCACAATGACAATTTTTTATATTAAAGAGGAATAATTATGTAGAGGCCCTTCCATTACCCATGTCCATCTCAGACTTTTTGAGCGATTGCCTTAAAGTGATCTTATGTTGGCTGTACTTAAATTACCATTGTGTAGCACCAAAACCAAACTCACTGCTCTCAAACCAATTCCAACCCATAGTGGACCTACTGGACAGAGCATAGCCATCTCATTGAGTTTCCAAGGAGCACCTGATATATTCAATCTGCCAGCCTTTTGGTTTGCAACCTTAGCACTTAACCACTACGCTATGACAGTTTTCTTACATAGTGCAGTGAATGGCAAATAGCTACTTGATAAATTGTATTAAGGCTCAAAGAAGTTAGGTGATACCCAAGCACAGATAGCAGGCCTGGCTGAATTAGGGAGATCATAGAGACAAAGCTCTGAGTGCTCCCCCTGTAATTCTTAACTTTCATGAATAGAATGGACATTAAGCCTCCATCATAGAGGCCCTCTCAGCGCTCCCCTGTGCTATATAAAGTGACTATTGTTACCTGACATCAAACCAGCCTCTGACTCATCATGACCCAATGCGTAACAGAACAAAATGCTCCCAGGTCCTACACCATTCCTATGATCTGTAGTGGATCAACATAGTTTTCACTGGTACATTTTCTGAAGTAGACCACCAGGAATTTCTTCCTAGTCCATCTTAGTGTGGAAGATCTAGTGAAACTAGTTCAACATCGTAGAAACATACGAGCCTCCATGGAAAAATTGGTAGTAGTGATGCAGGAAGTGTGCTGGCCTGGAATTGGACTCTGGTCTCCCATAATGAAAGCAAGAATTCTACTATGAAACTACCAGTTCCACCAACTAATATGACTAGAAAGAGGGGAGGTACACATATTAAATTAAACTGTATCATGTGTGGATTCAGTCATGGTTGCTGAATCCGGTTGAACAGTTAATTTCAAACACATCCTTGAATGTTTTCTTAGAATACTGTCCACAAGGAAATTCTACGTCTAGATCTGCATTGTTCTCACACATGAAAATAATCCCCTTGACACACTCCTAGTGTCCCCTTTGCTCTGTCATTTTTGGTAGATTTGACAGAATGGATAATTTAAGATTAGGCATATGTGTATACACTTATGCTATAATATATGATGAATATACATTATCTAAAATAAAACCCAACTCATAGCAACTCTGTAAGACAGAGTAAAACTGCCCCATACAGTTTCCAAGGAGTGGCTCGTGGATTTGAACTATAAATCTTTTTGGTTAGCAGCCGAATAGTTAACCAGTGTGCCATGAGTAATCCATAGTATATTACAGATCGACAGACAGACAGACGCATAGTTTTTATAATGCATCCTTGCCTTTCTTGCATGGTGTGTATGCCTGATGAAATTGTTCATGGTTTTGTATCCTTTATGTGAATCTCTTGTTGTCCGGGTTAATAATAAAGGTTTACTATTCCCTAAGGTTAATATTGACTTGAGTGCCACCTTTGTGGATATTTACCTCTCTAGATAATGAACTGAAATGAGTATTTGAATGGAAATTAATATCTACTTATGATAATAAATTGAATATTTTACTAGAGGATGGATACATGCTGTTGGGAAGTGTTCAGAAACATTCCATTGCAGCTGCTCCTGTTTCAGGGTGGTGTTTAGCAAGCATCTGTCACATTCCAATTTGCTGTGATAATTTTTTGTAGCTCTTTCATACTGTTCTTTTACCTAATGGACAGGATGCAAAATTTCGAGTATAATCAACCTGACATTTCTGTAGCATAATCAAGAGATGTAGTATTTGAGCATATGGATAACAAGTATATGTTGAATTAATGAACACCTTGCCCTCGGAGCTTATTTATGCCAGTATACTGTTACCTGAAAAACAAAAACCTCCTTCAACAACAGTCTAATTAAATGAACAGTACAAAGTGATCCTTTTTGTTTGGAAATATTGATTTGTTGCTTTGAAATAACCTTATGGAATGGCATGTGACTGGAGATAGGATATGTGTACCTGTGTGTGTGTATTTGAAGTGTGCTCACTTTTTTATTAGTAGGTGAGTACCACATGATTAAAGATCTTTTAATGTATGAAATCAACTTGAAATTCTTTCTGAAATTGTGAACTTTTTAAAATAGAAATACAGCCCATTGCTCTTGTCATTACTCTTATATATTATTTCAGAAATATACACACTGAGTAATGGTCTAGTTTGAAAAAGATATATGACTGATAAACAGTTTATTTAAATAAGTCATGATAGGTGCTACGTTTTGTTACATATGCATGGGATATACCTTTGTATACAAATACACATATCGCATTCCTAGTTTTGTCTTTTACAAACAAGATAGATGAATTTAACTGGCATCTCAACAAATCTTTTCTGCCATTAATACTTTCATAAAAGACCCAGATATGGGAAAGAATATCATAGTTAAACACAGACTGTGGCTTAGTAGTCAAAGGAATAAACCACTGTGAAAATTCATTAGTAAAATTAATCCAAGAAACATCTGAGCTAGTGAAACAAAATCAATTCAAGGGAAGAATGTATAACTAGACTGATGTTCTCACCCTTGTCGATACATTGTTTATGTTGAAGATTTCTGTTTTATGCATATCAATTTTTGTTGACATTTGACTCATTGGGTTCCTATAGCTAAGTGTTTTGTGCCCTTGTTGAAGGAAATGATGTCATTTTGTGTATGGGAAAAGAAAATACTTCATTTAATGGCCAATGAAAATCTCTTCTTACATGCCATTCAATCCTTTTCCCAGATTAAAAACTAAAACCCTAATGACACTTCTGTCTTTTTGTGCAAAGAAGGATGGGTAGGATGGGTTCCTAGGAGAAGCTCACATGCTAATGGACACACATGGATACACACCCACACACCCACACACACACCCACACACACACTCTCTCTCTCTCTCTCTCTCTCTCTGTTCTACAAAGCCAATTATCTTTTCAGTGGAATTGGAGTGTTTGGATTTGGCCTCTATTACATGTCTGCTTTAATAAAAAATCAGTTTATAGATCAGAATTTAGAGGCTGAAGAGTTAGGAAAGGGAACTTTGGTAGTTATGTGACACATCCATGACCTGTGCAAACTATGCTTATTGTAAATGGGTGTTGGACTTTGCCAAATGCCTTTTCTGCACAAATTAATGAGATCATGTGGTTCTTGTCTTTGTTTTATTTATATGGCTGATTATATTGGTTGTATTTCTAATGTTGAACCATCCCTACATAACTAGTAGGAATCACACTTGCTTAAGGGGAATGATTTTTTGATGTGTTGAATTTTATTGGCTAGAATTTTGTTAAACATTTTTGTGTCTAAGTTCATGAGAGATAATTAGTATGTAATCTGGTGTCTTTACCTGGTTTGGGTATCAGGGTTATGCTGGCTTCATAGAATGAGTTTGAGAACATTCCATTCTTTTCTATGCTCTGAAATACCTTTAGTAACACTGCTGTTAACTTTTGTCTGAAAGTTTGGAAGAATTCTCCAATGAAGCCATGTAAGCCAGGGCATAGAGACAGATCATATATTTTTTTAACCTGTTCTGTCACCGTCTATCTCTTTATTGGTCACTTAATCTATTTACATTCAGGGTAATTATAGAAAGATGTGAATTCAGTGCCACAATTTTGATGACTTTTTTGTGTGTATTTTTGACAGTTCTTTTGTTCAGCTTAATTTTCTGTGTAGAGTAAAATTTTCTTTTCATCTTTTTCATTGTTGGTTTTGTAGTTGCTGAGATTTCATGTTTTTCTTTTGTTTTATTTTGATGTGTGTGGTTGTTAATTTCCTTTCTGGGCACCTTAATATTTCCTTCCATTTTTCTAAAATTAAACCAGTTTTTATTATTATTATTTTATATTAATTACAACAAAAGAATAAAATATCTAACACGCTTCAATTATTTCAGTTATGATAAACCCTCAACCCTCTACCCACCCATGTAGTCAACCCAGTCATTTTGTTCTGTGGATAATTTTCCTGTTAGGTCCTCGTACAAAATGTGTCCTTTTGACACTGGTTGATTTCAGCATATCTCTTCCAGGTAAGACCATGTTATGAGATGTTTTCTAAAACTGTCATTGTTTTTTTCTCATAGCATAGTGTTCCATTGAGTATATGTACCACAGTTTGTTTATCCATTCATGTGTTGATGGCTGTCATGGGTTGAATTGTGTCCCCCCCAAAATATGTGTAGCCATGTGGCTGGGACATGATTCCTAGTATCTTGTGACTGTCCTCCATTTTGTGGTTTCCCTAAACTGTATGTTAAAGGATTAGTGTGGGGCTGTAAATTCCTTCATAGGATTATTTCCCTGCCCTGCAGTAAAGGGAGTTTCCCTGGAGTGTGGCTTGCCCCACTCTTAATCCTTTCAGCCTGTGGGAGGTAAAAGGAAAGAGAAACAGGCTGAGAATCGGGAACCTCGTTACCATCAAGAAAGCAGCACCAGGAGAAGAGCCCGTCCTTCAGACCTGAGGTTCCTGCACCAAGACACTCCCTGGACAAAGACTGATGCAATACCAGACTTTCCTCCAGAGCTGACAAGGGGGAAAGCCTTCCCCTTGAGCAGACACCCTGAATATGGACTTGCAACCTACCGGACTGTGTATGAATAAACCTTCTTTTCTTAAAGCCATCCACTCTGTGGTATTTCTGTTAGAGCAGCCCTAGCTGACTAAAACAATGGGCATCGGGGTTCATTCCATCTTTTTGCTGTTTTGGACTGTACTGCAACAAACATTAGTGTACATGTGTCTGTTCATGTGATAACCTTTGTTTCTAAAGGGTAAATTCCAGGCAGTGGAATTATTGGATCGAATGGTATATCTATTTCCATCTTTTTAAGGAAGCACCAGATTGTTTTCCAAAGAGGTTGTACTGTTTTGCAATCCCACCAGGAGTGTAGGAGAGTTCCAATTTTCTGCACAGCCTCTCCAGCATTTGTTGTTCTATGTTTTCTAGATCATGGCCAACCTTATTGGTGTGAGATGATGTCTCATCATAGTTTTTATGTGAATTTCTTTAATAGCTAATGATTGTGAGTATTTCCTTCTGTGTGTTTTGGCTCTCTGGATATCCTCTTTAGAGAAATGTCTGTCTATATCCTTCACCTGTTGTTTAATTGGCTTATTTATCCTTTTCTTGTTGATATTTTGCAATATCTTGTAGTTTATGGATATCAGATGTCGATCTGACATATAGTTGCCAATTTTTTTCCCATTCTGGAGGTGGTCTTTTAATTCTTTTGATGAAGTCTTTGGATGAGCAAAAGTGTTTGATTCTTAGTAGTTCCAATTTATCAATTTTCTCTTCTGTTGGTCATGCTTTGTCTGTCAGACTTTGAAGTCTGTCTACATTGTATATTAAAACTTCCATTGTAGATCCTATTTTTTCTTAGATGAGCTTTATCATTTTATGTTTGATATTTAGATCTTTTATCCAATTTGAGTTGGTTTTCGTATAAGGTATGAGTTATGGGTCTTGTTTCAATTTTTTGCATATGGATATCCAATTTTACCAGCACCGTTTGTTAAAGAGACTGTTCTTACCACAGTTTAAAATCCTAGGGCCTTTGTCAAGCATCAACTGTTCATATGAGGGTTGTGGCATCCCTGGGGTCTGAACTCTGTTCCATTGGTCTATCTGTCTCTTTTTGTACCAGTACCAGGCTGTTTTTACAACTATGGCAGTGTAATAAATTCTAAAGTCAGAGAGCGAGAGGCCTCCCAGTGTGTTCTTCTTCAGTAGTGTTTATCCGAGGTTTCTTCCCTTTCCAAACAAAGTTGGTGATTTGTTTCTCCATCTCCTTGAAAAATGTCCGTGGAATTTGAATTGGGAGTGCATTATATAAGTAGATTTCTTTGGGTAAAAAAAGACATTTTCACAATGTTGAGTCTTCCTTTGCATGAGCAGGGTAGATTATTCCATCTATGTAAGTCTCTCTTTAGTTTCTTATAGTAAGGTCTTATAGTTCTTTGTAAAGGCTTGTTATTTCTCTAGTTAGATTTTTTTCCTAGGTATTTTATCTTCTTGGGGGTTGTAGTAAATGGAATTGATTTGGTGATTTCTTCTTTAATAATCTCACTGTTGGTATAAAGCAATTCTACTGGTGTACTTATGTTTCTCTTGTATCTTGATACTTGGCTGAACTCTTCTGTTAGTTACAAGAGTTTAGTTATAGGTTCCTTTGGATTCTATGTATGTACATCCATATCATCTGCAAATACAGAGATTTTTACTTCTTCATTGCTGATATGGATATCCTTTATTTCTTGGTCTTGTCTAATTGCTCTGGCTAGAACTCTAGCACAATGTTGAATAGAAGTGGTGAGAGTGGGCATCCTTGTCTAGTTCCTGTTCTCCAAGGGAATTCTTTCAGTCTTTTACCATTCAGGATGATGAAGGCAGTTGGCTTTGTGTAGATACTACTGATTGTGTTGAGGAATTTTCCCTCTGTTCATATTTTGGTGAGAGTTTTAGGCATGAATTAGTGTTGAACTTTGTCAAATGCCTTTTCTGCATCAATTGAGAAAAAAATCAAATGATTCTTTTCTTTTGTGTTATTAATGTGGTTGATTACATTAATTGTTTTTCTGATGTTGAATCAGGCTTGCATCCTTGGAATGAAACCAACTTGATCATGATGAATTATGTTTTTTATATGCAGTTGAATTCTATTGGCTAGAATTTTGTTGAAGATTTTTGCACCTAGGTTCATGAGTGATATTTGTCTGTGATTTTCTTTATTTGTGGGATCTTTCCCTGGTTTTGGTATCAGGGTTATGCTGGCTTTGCAGAATGAATTTGGGGGTATTTTGTCCCATTCTATGGTGAGAAATAGCCTCAGTAGTATTGGAGTTAACTCTCCTCTAAAAGTTTGGTAGAATTCTCCCATGAAGCCATCTGGGCCAGGGCTTTTTTTAGTTGGTAGATTTTTGATGACTTTTTCAATCTCTTCCTTTGTGATAGATCTATTAAGTTGGTCTACTTCTCCTTGTGATAATCTTGGTGGGTAATATGAATCTAGAAATTTGTCCATTTCCTCTAGGTTTTCAAACCTGTTAAAGTACAGCCTTTCATAGTATTCTGTTATGATATTTTTTATTTCAGCTGGATCTATTGTAACATCTCTCATCTGATCTCTTTTTTTTATGATCATTGAGTGAAAATGTACAATCCCATATAAATTTACATGGCCACCTATATGCAGCTCCCACTGCTCTCCCTGCCCGGTCACAGCACAGTCCTCCTCTCTGTTCTGTACATGTCATATCCTCCTAACAATCTCCTATACCCTCCTCTCCACCTCTCTCTCACCTCCAGTAAGAAGTCAAATCCTATAGATGCATAGAACCATAAAGTGCACACATGATATGGTCACTCTCTTTTGCCAAAGCCCATCCAGTCCTGTCCAAGGAGTTGACCTCCATTATGATTTATGGACATGAGTAGGAACAGGGCTGTGCTCCCAGAGGAACCCCAAGGTCCCATCTCATTTATTAATCAGGTTATTTATATCTTCTGCTGTTTTTCTTTTGTAAGGTTAGCCAATGGTTTATCAATTTTTTTGATCTTGCCAAAGAACCAGTTTTTGGTTTTGATAATTTTTTCGATTGTTTCTGTATTCTCTGATTCATTTAGTTCTGCTCTAATCGTGCCTGAGAGGTTCTTCTGTTGCTCTCTTTCTACTTGTTCAAGCTGTAAGGTTAATTCTTTAATTCGGGCCATTTGTTCTTTCCTGATGTATGCAGTTACAGAGATAAGCTGACCTCTGAGCACCTCTTTTGCTGTATCCCATAGATATTGATAGAATGTGTTTTCATTCTCATTTGATTCCATAAATTCCTTTATTTTGTCCTTGATTTCTTCCATAAACCAAGGCTCTTTGAGCAAAGTGTTGTTCAGTTTCCACAAGTTTCAATTTCTGCGTATGATAATTGTGTTCTCAATTTCAACTTTTATAGCTCTGTGGTCCAAGAAGATGCTTTGCAGTAAATCAATGGTTTGGATTTTATAGAGAGTTGCTTTATGACGTAACACATGTTCTATTCTGGAGACTATTCCATGTGCGTTGGAGAAGAAGGTGTACTTATCTGTTGATGGGTGAAAAGGTCTGTATATGTCAATAAGGTCAAGTTGGCTGATTGTTGCAATGAGATCGTCTGTATCTTTACTGAGCTTTTTTCAGGATGACATATCGAGAACTGAAAGGGGAGTGTTGAAGTCTCCAACTGTTATTGTGGAATGATCTATGTCATTTTTCAGTGTTGTCGGTATTTATCCAATGTATTTAGGTGCCCTGGTATTGGGTGCATAAGTATTTAATATCGTTAAGTCCTGCTTGAGTATTGAACCTTTCAGCAAATAGTGACCATCATTGTCCACATAGTGGATTTTACATTAAAATATGTTTCATCTGAGATTAGTACTGCCACACCTGCTCTTCTTTGTATGTTGTTAGCTTGGTATGTATTATTCTATACTTTAATTTTCAATTTGTTCATATCTTTAAGTCTAAGGTGTGTTTCTTGTAAGCACCATATAGATGGGCCATGTCTTTTGATCCAGGATATCATTCACTGTCTCTTTACTGGAGTGTTCAGTCCATTTACATTCAGTGTAATTATTGATAAGTATGTGCTTAGTGCTATCATTTTGATGTAATTACTTTTATGTTGATGTTTTCTATATTGCTCTTAATGTTCTGTTCTGGGCCATTCGTCTTTATGGGTTGTTTTTTTTTGGTGTCGGTTTTGTGCTTATTGAGACTCCTGTGTTGCGTTTCTTATTTTCATATGGTGCATTGTTAATTTGCTTTATGGCTGCATCTGTTATCTCTCTTAACATACTAAGATTAAACCCAATTTTAACTACTGCATAACTCTTTAACTTCCTCTCCATCTGAAACAATTATAACTGCTGTAGTGTACCCATCTTTTAACCTGATGGTGTTATAGTTGTCATGATGTGATCACAGATTCCCTCATTTTAATACTGCAGCTTTGATTAAGTTTTGTGACTTCTCTAAGTGAATAGAATTTTGGATGATGTGTCCTGCATTGTCACCTTAAATATACATTTAATGGTTTTGTTTTTCTAAGGAAAGAGCTTCTTTTGACATTTCATGTAGTTTTGGTTTAGCTTTTACAAAGTCTCTAAGCTTCTCTTTATCTGCAAAACTTGTAACTTCACCATTATATTTGATAGACAATTTTGCAGGATAAATAATTCTTGGTTGAAAGTTTTTCTCCTTCAGGGCTTTGACTGTGTCAGCCCACTGTTTTCTAGCCAGCATCATTTCTGCAGAGAAGTCAGACAAAAGACTACAGGGTTTCCCTCAGAGTGTTAGCTTTGCTTTGAGCCTTGCTGCCTTCAGAAGCATCTGTTTATGTTTCATCTTGTAAGCTTGAGTATAATATGCCTTGGTGTCTTTCTTTTGGGGTCTAGCTTTTGTGGTGTTTGGTAAACATCGTAGGTACCTATGTTTTCTTTGCTCCTAATCTCAGGAAAATTTTGTGTCAGCATCTCTACAGCAATACTCTCTATATTGTCATTTATCCCTCCTTGTTCAGGAACTCCAATTAAATGTAAATTATTCCTCTTAATGAAGTCCCACATGTTTCTTAGTGGTTATTCATATTTCTTTTCTCTGATTTCTCCTCATGAATGATAGTGTCAGTTGCTCTGTTCTCAAGGTCACTGAGTCTAACTTCTGTCAGTTCAATCCTGCTCTTTTGGCTTTGGATTGAGTTATCTAACTCTGTAATTTTATTATTGATTTGATGTATTTCAGACCACTGATGCTCCATCAGTTAAAATAGGTTACTAAATTTTTCATTTTGTTCTGCTGCATTTTATTTAATCTCTAGGAAACTTCAATATATAACTCTTTTGTACTTGACCTCCAATAGATTCAGAAAGGCTTCTTCATCTGGGAAATTTTTTGAATCTTCATTTTTGGAATTTTCGGGAGCATGTGAAGGCTGCTTCTTTAAATGATTAATTATGGTCTGCTGCCTGAGTGCCATCTAGACACTGTTTGATTTCTCTGGTATTAGGTCTAAGAGAATTGTTGGTCACCAGCTTTCTCTAATACTCTAGTGATTTGCCCCAGGTGGACTCTCTGGGATGGAAGTCTCTGCTTATTGGGTGGCAAAGATGCTGCCCTACTTAGGGAGAATCTGGTGGCTGTCAGCCAACACTATAATGTGTGTTACAGAGGGTGGGAAGGAAAGCTGCAGGGCTTCTCAACAGAGAGATCTCTAGGTAAATACATAGGCCTCTCAGCCTTAAAAGTAAACTTCACTTCTATGTGGAGAGCTGTCCAAGTGTTCAACTAGGAGCTGTCCAACATGCTGACCAAAACAGGCCTTCAGGAACAGCAGACTCCACCTTCCAGCTGATAATGAAAGTACTTTACCGTTTGTTCACAGAAGCTGAAGTTTTCCAGTACCATGAAACAGCAGAAGTGGAGGTCAGACTGCTACTGGCTCATTTTAGAGAGGGGACAGTTAGTCCGATACTAGTGACTAGTCAAATGCTAGGTCCTAGGTTCCCCAAATGTTCAGTGCTCCATACAAATATCATTCCAGGCCTTAGTTCTCAGAGGAGAATGAGGAGATGTGTGTCTAGTCTGACATCTTTTAATGGTCTTATTATTATTTTTTGTATCACCTTAACTTCCTTCTCTGTATGACAGATATTTGACTATTTTTTTTGGTCTCTTTTTTTTGTTATAATGTTGTCATCTTTTACATGTTAATTTCTGTGTTTCCCTATTTTCTATGTTTTACCTTTAATTTATTTTCATAATTTCCCTTTCAGAATTGGTTTCTTTTTGCTCTGTCCTGCATTATAATCTTGGGGCATTATCTGGTATTACTGGTGGTCTAACTGAAGTACTCCCTTTAATATTTCTTGTGATTTTAGTTTGTTTTTTGCAAGTTCTCTACATTTCTGTTTATCTGGAAATGTCTTAATTGCACCATCATGTTCGAGAGATAGTTTTGCAGGATATATAGTTCTTAGCTGGAATTTTTTTGTTTTTTCCTTTAAGATTTTGTATATATCATCCCATTGCCTTCTTGGCTTCATGATTTCTGCTGAGTAATCTGAATTTAGTCATATTGACTATCCTTTGTCAATTATTTTTTTGTTTATTTCTGCTTGCTTTTAAAATTCTCTTCTTATTTTTAGTATGTTTGGTTATAGTATTCTGTGGTGTCATTCTTTTGGGATTTACCTTGTGTGGTGTTCAATGAGCATCTTGGATAGATATCTTCTCATCTTTCATGATATCAGAAAGTTTTTTTTGTCAACAAAGTTTCACAAATTCTCTTTGCATATTCTGTTGACCCTGCACTGGTACCCCAATCAACTGTAGATTATTCCTTATGATAGAATCTAACATAACTTTTAGTGTTTCTTCAGTTTTTAAAAACTTATTTTATCTGAGTTTTCCTCAAATACATTGTGTCAATTACTTTGTCTTCAATGTCACTAATTAGGCATTCAACTGCCTCAGTTGTGCTCCTACCTAATGGGTTGTCTCAATCTGTAATGTTATTATTAATCTGCTGAGTTTTTGATCACTGTGCCTCAAGGATTTCTCACAGCCTGTTCATTTGTCATTAGGCTCTGCTGCATTTTGCCTGATCTCCTTTCTGATCTCTTGAAAAGTTCTAAATATTAAACTTGTGTTATACCTGTGATGATGCCGGGAAATTCTCTTTGTCTGGCAATTTTTTTTGATTCTTTGTTTTTGGAAATTTCTGAAATTGTCATGGTTTGTCTATTTAAGTGACGATACTGACTGCTATCTGTAAGAGATCAGCAAGTTGTTTTATTTAATTTTGTTTTTTGTGTTCTAATATGTTTTATTGTTTTGATTTGAAATGTCTAACAGGGTGGTTATGTAATCTGCTTAATTATTGATGCCTTAGAGACTCTAACATCCTGTTACTATATGGTTAGAGCTGTTACTAGGCATGTGGGCACACACATTTATTTACTTTTCTTGTATGTATTCAGCTCAAGTGCCCAAGTAGGTGGTCAGCAATTGTGTGGTGCAGGCTCTCCTCTACAGTCTGAGAAGGGCAGGGATGATTGCTATAGGCACAGGTAAGTGGCTGCACATGCTGATAAAAGTAGAGGACTGACAGCAATCTGTTAGTGTCTGTGAAGAAAGTTTGTCCTTGTTTCTTAATAAAATAGCTTTTTCTGCAGGATGCTGGGCATGCTGAGTATTGCATGCAGTGCTGAAAGACTTTTGAGGTTCCTTGACCCTTTATGCCTGGACCTAGACAGAAGATCTGTTTCAGCCCTAAATTCTGGGCTTAGGAGAGGTGGCAGGTCTTTTTCCTCCCTGTTTTCCCCTGTTTGTTAAATTGTTCCGATTCTTGGTGAATGGCTCAGTGCTTGTGCAAGGATTCCTACTTTTGGCTCAGGCAATGCATCAGAGTATACAGCCCAGTGCAGTGCAGAGAAGGGAATAGGAGACACTGGGAAAAGGGAAGAGAAGAGTTTTAGATCAGCATGTGGCACATTAGATGCAAGTCACTTAGCTTTTAAAGATGGAATGCCACTTTTCACTGATTCTGGAGGCATGAGTGGGCTTTCTCCCACTCGATCTCTCCTGATTTAGGAAGATGCTATCTGAACATCACCACTTTGCTTACCACACTGGCTACTACCGACCCTTGTGCAGGGTGCCAATTCTTATCAGATCTGGTCTGGCCAGTCCTTGGTACTTCTGGACCTATTCTCCCTTCTGTTTTTCTGTCTGATATCTCAGATTCCCCTTTGATGTTCAGGACTCTTAGAATGTCATATCTAATCGATTTACTTATTTATTTATTTCTCTTTTTTAGATCTTTGTTGTTAAAAGATCACAGGAATCATCTAACTACTATGCTGTCTCAGCCCCACCTACTTTTTCCCACATTTTAAAAGCAGAAACTCTTGACAGCAACACAACACAAGCAGAACCTCTTGACAGCAACACAACAAAGACTGATATTATTGTTGTATATGTCTTATCTCTTAGTAAAAAACAAACCAAATCCACTGATGTAGAGTCACTAGCAACTCATAGTGACCATATAGGACAGAGTAAAACTGCTCTATACAGTTTTCAAGGAGTGCCTGGTAGATTAGAACTACCGACCTTTTGGTTAGCAAATACAGTGCTTAATCACTAAACCACCAGGGTTTCCTGTCTCTTAGTACTCTGATAAAAAGGCACTTTATAGACAATGATAATATTTATACACATCTTTCTTTCCATTTTAAACCCATCCCCATTACTGGTGTTAGGTGTAGAGGAAGAAACGAATAAATACTGAGGGAAGATCCATTTCTCTCTACCTACCCTGATTTCACTCTGCCTTTTGATTCAGTCTTGCCTGGATGCTGTATTTTTTTCCTTTTTATTAAAAAAATTATGATTGAATGAAAATGTATATTCCCATATAAATTCACATGCTCACCTGTATGCAGCTCCCACTGCTCTCCCTGTCTGGTGAAAGCATACCCCTCCTCTCTGCTCCATACTTGTCTTATCCTGCTAACAATCTCCTGTCCCCTCCTCTCCGTGCAATCCCTTCCTCCAGCAAGAGATCAGCAGGATGACATCCTATAGATGCATAGAACAATAAAATTCTCACAATATATGGTCACTCTGTGTTGCCAAGTCCAATCCATTGCTGTCCGAAAAGGAGACCTTCATTATGATTAATGGTCAGGGGTAGCATCAGGACCAGGGACCACGCTCCTGGGGGAACCCTGAAGCCCCTGAAATGTACCCTGGATGCTGTATTTTGACTCCCATTCTGGGTTTAAAAGCTGTTGTAACCTACCCCCCTCCCCTGAAATTTTGTACACTCCACCATGCATGTGTGTGTATCTGTGCATTTCAGGGGATAAGAATCCTCATATTTCATGGGCTCTCTAAGGTAGGTCCATGGTGCAAATAAGATGAAGGAGGAAACACTAAGAGCATATAACCCTACAAGCTCTCAAGTAATGAAAGAAGGGATAGTGAAATTTTAGATGCCAGTGACTTTTATCTGTCCATGAACTGCATGTACTGTTTCAGTGCCTGATAGCAATCATTTTGAGCTTTAGGGGTACAGGGAGGAAAGGGAACTGGAACCATTTCCCACTCCATACCCCCTGCAAAACAGGATCAGGCTCGTGGAATGCCAATATCAGTGAGAGGGAAAAGAAAACTGAGAGGTTTTGCAATTTTGCCAATGATTGAATCTCAATTGCAAACAATCTGGAGTTAAATAGAGATTAACATTTTGTATACCAAGAATAAAAAGTATTTTCTTAAATTGTCAGAACCTGCCCCTTTGTCCTCTCTTCCCCTGCAATCTCTTCAAAAAAGAGAGGGGGAAAATGGAAACAAAACAGACAGGAGCAACTTAATCTCTAGAATTTTCAGATCTCTAAATATCTACCAGAAAAACAGCTGCTCCCTACTAAGAAACCACTGACCCCTAATCGTTTTCTGTTGTAGCAGACTGAAGATGGCTGAGGGATCCATTTCTCCCTTCAAATGTCAGGTGCTCACAGCAATTAACTAATCACATTTGTACTAGGTCAAGTAATGGGACGAGGTACCTTTTCTTCAAGAAAAGAAGACAATTGGTGTGTTAAGTGCTAAGGGGAAGATCTAGAAAGAGAACGTATTAATAATAAGTAAAGGTTGTTCTGGTGGGCCTGACATTCCCTGAGTAATCCCACACCTGCCGAGGGAGGATAAGAGGCTGATTTTAGAGGAGGAACGTATTGGCTTGATCACACATTTTCCATCTTACTGGTACTGAAATGTCCGCTAAATTCTCTGAGTTTTTGAGATTTTTGTGATCATGGCCACTCAACAATCCTTAGGATTGAATTTGAGAATACAATTTATTCAAATCATTCTTCTTTCATATCTGTTACGGCCTTGAATATACCATCGAGTGCAACTATGTGACATCAATACTAAGAATACTAATGAGAAGATGCACACCTAACAACAGTGGAATATTTATTACAGACAAGGAGCTATTCTAAGGGATTCACATTAGCACATTTAATTCTCATAATATTGATAAGTGGTAAGTATACTTTAAACTCTAGTTTACAGAAAAGGAACCAGAGGTACATAGAGATGAAGTCACTTGCCTAGGTCCTAAAGCTGGAAAGTAGAATAATCAGCTGAGGCAGTCTTGTTTCAGAGCCAACAATCTTCAAGTCAGAAGTTTGGTGGTGGGGTTTCTGTTACTTAGAGCAGAAAGTGAGGCTAGGGCACATAAAGAACCTTACTGATAGACAAATTACTGCCATGAGACAGAGTTTGGCTTTGACTGGAAGTCTATTGTATTGTAAAACCCACACTCATTGCTCCAGTTTATACCATTTCACTTCATTGTTGCTGAAGATGGAAGTTGAATTTTACTCTAAGAAAGCTGGCTGGTCCTTACCTCCGATGCATGAGTTCAGCCAAGTAATAAGGTTGCAGCCCAGTTAGACTTTATCAAGCATAGTGCTCTGAAAACACTCCCCTGT
Source organism: Heterohyrax brucei (assembly GCA_028571685.1). NCBI lineage: Eukaryota > Metazoa > Chordata > Mammalia > Hyracoidea > Procaviidae > Heterohyrax > Heterohyrax brucei. The sequence goes on along the minus strand of CM053146.1, from coordinate 3,425,424 downwards.
TTATGTCAGTGTCCTCTGCTTCATCCTTCTCGACTTTTCTCTTATGTCCATGGTATTGTCAAATATAGTCAATGGCACTCAACTATTAAAAGTATAAAGTATAGGCACTTTACACTGAAATACAGTCTTTTACAAGCTAGCCCTCTCACCCATTGACTACTTACTGTTACAACAGTGTAGCATGTAAGATGTACACTTGTTCAGAGTCTAGCTTCTGCCCTCATGGCACTTTTGGAGGCCAGGTCCGAGAATCACTTCAGTTTCTAGTGGCCTTGTTTTCATACTGTCCCTGCTCTTGGCCTGCTCCAGTGAGCATGCGCATGCAGGCACACCCCGACACATGCACCCCCCCACCCCCCCACACTCACACTCGCACTCAAACTTTTACACACAAGTCACATACACACACACACCGCACAAGTCATTTTTCATTGCTCATGTCAATAAGAGTGATGCCTATCCTGCACTGAAACTTGTATTTCTGTCTTTTATACGGTGCTGTTTCTGTCACTGATATATTCCTTCATCTGTGTTTCTATTTTCTTAGAAATGTATATTTCTAATCTCCCCCAGTGTGCTGTTCCTGGAAGCTAAGGTCACATCTACCCATCATTGTCTCTTCTGTGTAACTGGTAGCATAGAGTAGTGACGGCATGTCTTTCAGAAGAAAACAGAGTTGAGAGCTAATACTAGCTCTAACCATGGAATGTAACCTCAGGAAACCTCTTAACTACTTTTTTACCCATAGCAAAATGGTAATTATTTTTCTTCCCAGTATTGATTGAACCCAACTTCCAGGCACAATACTCATGTCATTTAAATTCACATTGATTTAGCAAAATAGGAAGAAAAGTAGAGAGAGGTAAGCAGAGATGAGTCAAACTGGTGAGGAACTACCCTTGAATTTTCTGGGACTGTCCTGACTTTCATTTCTTTGAGGCGAGAAGTCTTCTTCCACCTGTGCTTGCTGCACATGCTGCTCTTTCCCCTGGTGTGAGGCCTTTGACAAACTGGCAGGAAAGGGGAATGGTTTCTGGTACCATGCTCCTCTGGGATTTCAGGATATAGCTCTGTACTTTGATGAAAAGTACATTTGACTGAATTTCAATTTCTCTGAAATATCAGTCTCACAAACTGTCTGCACTCTTGGTTACGCTTAGCATTTTCTGCTCAGGGCACTGGCAAGCACTGAAGTATAATTTATAATAGGGACCAGAGCAGAGCAACAAACTCTCTTCAAAGTGTGTTAGTTCTGAATGAAATAGATACATGGAGAATATCTACAGAAGAGTTTGTCTGGACTGTTGCATGTTAAGGATCCATGATTAAATTCTAAAACAAAAGCACACTTGATTGTTCACTTCATCTAATATTGCTGTTACATAGGATAAGATCTGGGCAAATGACACATGGCAAAATGTTCCCTGGCAGTATTACAACACACTTATTCCTTTGTTTATTCCTACATTAAGCCCTAAAAACTTCCAATTCTAGTTTTGTGTCTATTTCTTACCGCTTTTCTGGAAACACACAAGCATACACAAACACAGTTCTCATCAATAAAAACAACAATCTAAGTAGGCACAAAAAGGTGGTCAAAGTTTTAATAGTTTCTAGATGAAGGTCCAATGGAAAGACCTTCTATGTTAGAAACCATGGGTTGCTTGAAAGAGGGTCTCCTTTAGTTTATCCCAGAGTACTTGGTGCAGCTGTTTACCTGCAAGAAAGCATCTTATTAGCAAGGGCAAGTCTGGAGTGGTCCCAATAAACCACAATATACCGAAAATCATGATTAGTTCAGTGCTGTGCTAGGGATTATGGACATTAAAAATGGCAGGTTATATGAATCTTGATCATAATGAAATTATCATTTCTAGAAGAATATAAGCCATTAATGTCAACATTAAATTTTAACCTCTGTAGCAAACTAGTATGATGTATTGATTAGAGTACTGATTTGACATTCGATTTCAGCCTAATAATCTTCATTTACTTTGTCAGCCCCACAAAATTTTGGTAAAAATATAGTGAGTCATCAAGTTTACCTGCCTGACACGTAGTAGGTACTGAAAGAATATTGGACTTTTTTTTTTTTTTACTTTGTTTAGTTTCCTTTTGGTATTTGTTCTGCAACATAAACTAGGGGTATGGTTTTCAAATTAATTGTGGCAATGAATTAGTTTATCTTATCCCCCTCTAACTCTGACCCCATCTATCAAGGATGAATAATTTTGTGAACTACAATAAAGTGAACCTACTACACAAATAGAGTGAATAAAATACCAACACATATACAAGCAAAATTTTTAATTCACAGTTTCCACACAGATAAAATTAAGCTGACAGATTGCTACCAGTCTGTAATGCTTGCTATCCAGTTCTGCTCTTGTCTCATCCTGAACTAGAACAAACGATCACAGGACCCCCTCCCTCTCCTAGTGTTGGTCTGCAGATCACACTTGGACTAGCACTAACAAGAAAACAATGATTTGGTGCTTAAATTATATCTGGTTTCAAGTAGAAAACATTGAATTATTATATTTGAAACCTTTAGTTCAAGCAAATATCGTTAGAAAGACCAGTCATTACTTGCTACTTGTGTGTGTGCGTGTATCTTACAAAGGAATCATGTATTCACAGGCGTGGAGGACACTTGCAGGGAAATTCTCAGATGACTGTTAATAAAAGACCTCTAACTAGAGATTAAGGAATTAGAGGTGGCTTAGATATTCTCCTTAGTCCCTCTCATCCAAGTCCAACTAATAGCAGACAGGAAATGGAAAGTAATGTAATCATTTTTCTGTGTAGAAATTTTTGCATTTTATAGATTTTCATCTCATAGTTTCTGTCCAGTGATTATTAATAAAGCTTTTGCTAACCCAAGTAGGTGAAGGTCATTGTCTTTGTGGTCTGCACTACCATCTCCTCTTTCACTACATCTTCCTCATCAATTTGGAATGTTCTATAGAAAATGCATGACTGTGTGTCATTCTCCTTTTTACACTATAAGAGATTCTTTTTGGCCTGGTCTGGTTAGTCTGTCTGAACTCACCCCTTCTTCCTACCGCTGCATTTACTCTGGCCTTTTATGTTCTAATTATTCTGAACTCTCAGTAGTTCCCTGCCCACATCTCGTTTTTTCATACTTCTGTACGCTTCTTCGCTCACACTGCTTGCTCTGTATAGACCAGCATCTGCCCTTCCTTGCCTATTAGCTTCTACGTGTTGTTCAAGAAGTAGTCCAGATGTCCTCCAGCAAGTCTTCTTGACATCTCCTCCCCCAAGCTGGGTTAGGTGTCCCTGGTCTAATGTCTGTCCTTTCTTCTGCATATACCTTGACAACTGAACTGGCCATATTATTCTGAAACCATCTGTTTGTCCTCATTTCTTATTCATCAGCAAACACCGAGCACATGTTTGAAAACTGACAATAACTGAGGTAACTGCCATGGCTACATTGAGAGACACTGAAGGATAGACCTGCATACTTATGAGCATAAATCAAAATTTATTGTACAAGTCCGGCTCTGGCAAAGCAGAACCAAAGATTATCAGATTCACTCACCAGGAAAATAAGAAATACACAATCAAGTCAATCTCTATTTCTTTGATTTGATTACTTTTTGAGATAAACTAAATCATGTACATACATTTAAAGTCCAAACAGCTGAGTGCCACAAACCATCACAATTGAGATCTCCATTTAAGGAAAGAAAAAAACAGGAAGGACAGGAAGAGACCACTAGGTTTAGGCTACAAGTTTGGGCTTGTTACTTACTTGTGCAATACATTTTTGGCAGTCCTGAGTCTCAGTTTCTTTAGCTGAAAAGCCATGATAATAACCTATAATATAGGGTTATTTTGAGAGTTGCATGGCATCATTTACATAAACACCTAGTACAGTGTCAAGTACAACAAATGGTAGCTGTTACCGTCAGAGACAGTTATTTATATTCTATTTAAAACCTTGTTTATTGTGACTATGGTATGTAATTTCTCAGTGTAATGTTACATTGTGAAGAAATAAAATCTGAGGGGGATAAACTCCAGGAGGTCCATCAAAGTGTGTCGTTGCTCATCAGAAAAATGTCTCTAGAAATTAAAGGAAGCATCTTATCTTAGCAAGTGCTTCTTAGCCTTGTCCTCGCTCATGACGATGTTGGAAAATTTGAGCTCTTCCAACTAAAGACCAGTATTGGAACTGAAGTTTAGAAATTAGTATGAAACAAAATAAAAGTAAAGGAAGATGATAAAATCGTTTGCTGGTAGAAAGTGACTTTGTTTTGGCATTAAATCATAGTGTTGATTAGATAAATATAGGCTTAGTGTAGTTACAGAGTTAGTGTAGTTACAGATAGTGAAGCACTTAAACTAGCTTAGGGGAGCATTAAAGAAACAAAGAAATTCCTCAGCTGGAGCATTAAAAAAGGCCACACTCTTTGCTAGTCATCGATAAATGGAGTATTCTTAGCTTTTTTTTTTAATTCTTTTCCGACTTGTTTGAGTTGGTTGTCTCTTTACTCCTTCACCCTTCATGAAGATATTATTTTAGGTTTGTGGTTTTTTTAGTGACATAATGCTTTTTTTACTAATGGAATAAATGTATGATGAAACTGACTGTTGGTAATATTTTGTTGTGTGATGTAATTTTTTATTAATATTATGTGCTACACATATATACCAGTAAATTTTGGTGCATGAGATGGCAAAGAAGGAGCATTTTATTCCATTGTACAATAACCTACTGCTGTAGAGTGGCTACAGATCAGAAGTGACTTGATGGTACTTAACAACAACAACGAACTATGGAAATAAGATAGGTGGAATGAGATTGAGGAAAATTTGTTTTTTCCTATCAAATTTTTTGTTGACTAGAACCTTCAAAACATGAGGTAACACATAAAAGCATCATTGTGTAACTGCTCTTACAACTGAATGCCTTATCACATCAAATCACGTCATGATGGATAATTACATCATTGCATAATTGCTAAACTGCATCATTACATAAATGAGAAAATACATCATGACCTAGCTGCAAAACCCCTGTGAAGCATGGCCCCGCAGAGCAGACGCACAGCCTTGACCGCCACAACATGGTAATGCAAATGCTGTACCTGCACACTAGGGTGATAGCATGCGAGGTGAGACATTTCTTAACTCCAGCCTCCTGTGAAACTAAAGCCCCACAAGGAAATGCTGTTGTGAGAGTATTACCACTGCAGCAAATTACCTCTCAGTATAAAACAAGTATTTACAGCTCAGAAACCAGAAAACAGGTCCTTGATAATTGCAGAAAACTTACATGGAGTACGTCAAAGACTCCGAAAAGTGCACTTACACTGTATTCCTTCTAAAAAGAAGTTTTTTACATGAATGCTACCTAACCCTGAAAACTCTCCTCTCCCAATAACACAAAGAATACGGTAAGTGTCCCTACAAAACTTATGCTGCTATTCAGAATGCTAAACGACCAGAAAACCTAAGTGGTATTTATTTATACTGTGTACAGGAAGTATAACAACGAGTGTTTACAGTGTTTTTCACCTGAAAACAACTTATGCATTTGAATGTGGCTTAATGCCAATGCTGAACAGTCCCAACAGCACAAAAGAAACAGTTAATATTCTTACACACAAAGGGAAAAACAGACAAAAGGCATTTACAGTTACTTTTAACCCCACGTCTTTATCTCATGACTTTTTCCCTCTGCTTTCAGTGACAAGGTTTTAGACGGAATCAGACACTGAATTCCTCCGTTTTACCACGAGTCGTTTACTCTCCCACTCATTGAAAGTGAGCTCACTGAAACTTCGCTTACCATTGTGGGGTAAGCAAAGAAACACAAGCTTTGGAACTAGGCAGAAATGGGCTTAAAGTTGAACTAGCCACGTAGATCTAGGATATTTAACAAGTCTCCTTTGTGTGTCAGCATTATCATCTATTAAACTGGCACAACTAAGTGTGCAATGTAGTGTTGATAAGAATACCAAGTATTAACATGCCACATGCAATATATAGACCACTGACATGTTAAGTCTTTATGAACCTGGCATCCCAGTTGTATTTTCATGCTACATGCAAGCATGTCTTTCTGGGAATTCACTTTGCTCTGCCATCAGTGAAACCTCTTTTTCCTGGATTTTCTGGTTTTTTTTTTTACCTATTCCTTCTCAGTTTTTCCTCAAAGTTTCTGTCAACTGTCAAATGTAGTGTCCTCTAAAACTTTACTGTTGTTTTTGTCACTTTTGATTTTCCTTCTTTATTTCATTATTTGAACTCTGGCTTTAGTCAGCACTAAGAGACTGACTGGACACCCTGGTTGCATTGTGGTTAAGTGCTACAGCTGCTACCTAAAAGATTGGCAGTTCAAATCCACCAAGTGCTCCTTGGAAATGCTATGGGGCAATTCTACTCTGTTCCTTAGGATCATTATATGTTGGAATCTACTTGACAACAGTGGGTAAGATACTGATCCACACCCATCTGTTTGTTGTACTGTGTTGGCTTGCGTGTATATGTGAGACTCAAAGCTATGCCACTGATAACTCAAATACCAGTAGGGTCACCTATCGTAGACAGGTTTCAGTGGAACTTTCACACTAAGAAAGATTAAGGAGAAAAGAGTGGCAGTTTACTTCAGAAAATTAGCCAATGAAAACCTAGTGGTTAACCATAGAATATTGTCTCAAATAATACTGGAAGATGAACCCTCTGGTTAGAAGAACACAATGATCACAACAGTAGACTGAAGGATGACAATGATCATGAAGATGGCACAGGACCTTCTACATACAGTCTACATGAGTTGGAGCCAACTAACAGTAATACTAGAGTAATAATTATTCTATCTCCTTACCAAATATTGACCTCCCGGGCTCTGTTACACCTATGGAAATCCCCATTTGGAAGGAGTGCAGGCGCAGAATACCCTTTCTATGCTCACTCTCTTTCATCAATCAAGCCTTCACATTTATTAGTATTTTCTTCCTACATGGCAAAACCATTATCCAGGATTTATTAATATTTATTTCCCCTTTCTTGCTCCCTACATTTAATAAATTAGAAAGTTCACCTTAACTCGTGCATCTGTCACTTCTTAGCTGGATTATGTTAATAGTCTACTAAGGAATCCTACTGACTCCATCCTCCCAGTGTCCAGTTCATTCTACAGTTACTTCACCAGAATGAACTACTAAAGGGAAAATATGGCCAACTCTCACAATAAAAACAAACAATGAAAATAACAACAGCCAAACAACAACAATGAAAACTACTCAGTAATGGCTGGCCAGTAATGTCTTTCAGGATGATAACTCTGGGGCTAACAGAAATAAAACAGCTTAGCAAACTTGTTTAAGATGCTGATCCTCAGACATTGATTCAGACCCCATAAATGAGACTCTCCAGACTGGATTATCCTTGTGAATATTCAGAGAATATTTAAGTGCATTATAAAGAAAAAAAACTTCCTGAGGCTCCAAAACTTTTCATAATCTAGCTGCTGACTGCCTTTCCAACATCATTGTCCACCATTCTTCCATATGAGTTACAGGCAGTTCCTTGTGATGTTTGTGTTTGCTGTCGACTTCTTGTCTTGAAGTGTCAACTTCTTTCCAATCTTGATTTGTCCACCACATTTGTTGATTCTTCTAGGGCTAGCTAATGTCAATCACCGCTTACTTGGCAAGCCTTCCCTGTGACTCGTGGCTCACCCCCACCGCTCATCCAAGCTGATTGTTCATTTACTCCCGTAACTTCAAGGACATCAGTAGCTCGTGGTTTCCTTGTGCCACCTCAGAGTAGTTTAGGTCCTTGAATGTATATCACTGTCCTTAATTGTTCATGTATTTCTCTGTCTTTTCAACAGCCGAGGAGTTTTTTAGGAAACACTGGTAACGTAGTGGTCAAGTGCTATGGCTGTTAACCAAAGGGTCAACTGTTTGAAGCCCCCAGATGTTCCTTGGAAGCGCTGTGGGGCAGTTCTACTCTGTCCTATAGGGTAGCTGTAAGTCAGAATTGACTAGACAGCAGTAGGTGTGGCTTTTTGGTTTTTCAGAGATTTATAACACTTAAAAAGCTGTATGGTGTGTATTAGGCCCTCAGTAATAGTTATGAACCTGAAGGATTATCTCTCTTTAAAATACTGTCTAATGGTTTTCTACTACCAGGTATATGTGTGAAGTATTTTTCATTAATAAACTTCAGCAGTCCAAGTAGTAACCTTATGTGGAACGTTTTTATCCTTGTGTCCAGCCCTGGTACTTCTAAGCAACTGCTTTTGCAAGCTGCTTCCTGCTAACTCAGTCTACCTGAATATTTAACTAGTCTTATACCTATTTCCCTAATATTCTGTATATTGAATTATGGTTCTACCTTTTTGGGTAATGAAATTACTTTTTGGCTTGCAGTTTTTTTTATAAAGGTAAACTTATTATCAACAATAATGTTGCCATTTCAATGTTATTGGAATTTTAGATGCTAATGTATTGTTGCTGTTTATATTTTGAGTCATGGAAATTAAGTGTATTTTCAATAATATCAATGCATTTTTATTTATTATCTCTGTTCTTTGTTTTTAACTCTTGCCTTAAGCAGTAAAAGCTTCCTTAGTAATTTTGTTAAATTTTTCCAAAATGAATGGACTCAGATTCATTTTTATTTTTAAGTTATTAACTGTAAAATGGATTTATGACAACCTTATTTATCAAAATTATGTTTATACATCTAAATTTTTTGTGAAATTATTAAAATAGCTGAAGGCCTCCAGTCATGTGAGTGTTCTCAGACTGTTAAGCTTTTTCTTTTTCTCTCTGAAAAGAAGCAGTGTGCAACACTGGAATAAGCAGTTTTGAAGACAGATTCTGTAAACTATTATCTGTGTGCCCTTGCACAGGGTATCATTCCTGATCCTCAGTTTTCCCTTCTGTGAAATGGAGACACTGATGAATTTTGTAGGGCTGTGATGGTAAAGTTAAAATGGAACTGCCTATTGTAACACTTGAAAAATATCGTTCACTTTGTTCATTGTGATGGTGTCTTTTTATTTCTTTTTTATCATAATAGGAAGCAGATCTTTCCATCACCTCCCACCCCCATAAAATCATTCTGAAGGAAAAGAATAACTACTCTTCTCATTTCTCTGGTATTATGCTCCCAGCATTCATTATTTTCTGCCTGGCATCACTGTAAAGTTATTCAACAAATGTGTGACTCTGGCCTCTTAACAGAAAGTTCTTTAAGGGCAAGATCCTATGAATGTCAACAAAGACTATATGTTAAGTAAATTCAAAAGTCTAATGGACTAGCAGAATGAAAAAAAATAAAAAAGGCAGGCACAGCATCATGTAAAGTAAGTGACATTATGCTTGGAGGAGCAATTTGCCTTCTCACAAACTCAACTCCCTTAAAATTCTGGAGTTAGAATAGAAGATTTTCCAATTGCAGTCATCTAAAGCTTTACAAGACTGTGTTTCTTTCTTCTTTTTCTGTAGTTGACTGGTGTTCACTACTGCTAAGGCTTGACACATGTGAGTAGATTAAGGAGAATTTTAATTTAATGTGTATAGAGTGGTCTCTTTACCTTTGTCAGATCTGTTACTTTGGAACAGATGATTCAGCAGGGCACAAAGTGGAATTAGAGACTGTACAGTGCCTGTATCTACTTGCTACATCAGACATTAGTCCATTATGAAGACATTGTCATGATTAATTAGGCTAAGCAACTCTCAGTCAGGAAAGCATGAGTGAGTTTGTTTTGCTGCAAAGGTCTACTTTGTTCACATTAATTTTGAAGGCAGCTAGAGGTAGCAAGTTACTTGGTAGAAACAGATTATGGGACTTATGATGTTTTTCAGATGCTCATGAGCAGATTCTCCTATAATTCCCTGGGACAACCTATGCTTACATCTGAGAAGCATGTTTACCAAAAAGTCTCAGAAATTGCAACTCATGTAGTCGAGAGCATGGATTATAAATAACCAACTTATAGTTGTGTGTATGCCCACATATGTGAGTCTACACAGGTGTGGAAGGGCATTCTAGTGGTTGTAAAAAGAGTTTGAATTTGTCACTGGGAAAACATTAGTCTGCGGAGTAGTTCTGTCACCTAATGGCTCTCCAAGTCATTTTACCTCAGTTTCTCCATTCACACAACAGAAATGATAAACCATACTTTATGTTTCACTTGTAGGAGATTAAAGCAAACAGAAAGCCGTCTTTACTTTCTTCATATTGCTAGACACCTGGGAAATATAGGGTAACTTTAAAAGAAAAAAAATGAAATCATCTCTGTAATCTTACAAAGTGCCAGATAGTTTCACCATGCTCATTTTGCACCTACGGTTAAGACCAGGAAATTCTTTATAATTCCCATTATGGGAGACATGATTTTATAACATTAAAAGCCTTAAATTCAAATGAATAGTTTTTATCCCCAAGTGACACAGCAGTTGCTGCTAACTAAAAGGTCGGCAGTGTGAATCCATCTGCTGCTCCTTGGAGACCCCATGAAGCATTTCTTTTCTGCAGAGTTGTTATGAGTCAGCATCAGCTTGACAGCATTTTTTTTTTTGTGTGTGTGTGGCTTATATGTCAGGTGTTATATTTCCTTTGTGTAGAGAAGTATCTGGACTGTTCATAGTTTCCTCAAAGGTATGACCTCAGAGAAACAAAATGATGGTAACAGAAGTGAGAACATTTTAGGGACAGAGGGAGATCTCTGCATGCTGTCTCAGTGGAAGGCCCCAACCCCCCAGACCCCACCATTACCCAGGGCAGCTGCAGGGTTTTTTTCTGACATCACTGGATGCCTTGATTGGCCTGTACCGTTTGTGTTGATATTCACGTCACTATCTGTACTTCTAGGTTATGAATTATGAGGGTCATTTTCCTCTTCATCTTTGTATTAGAGATGCTTAAAACGGTCTACCACAGAATAAATTAAAAAAAAAATTATTATTGTCATCAAATCGATTCCAACTCATAGTGATCCTGTAGGACAGAGTAGAACTTAGGTTATAGCCTTGGGTTTCCAAGGCTATAATCTTTAGAGAAATAGGTTGTCACACTTTTTATTTACCCCCAATCAACCTTTGTATTTGAACCACTGACCCAAGGATGGATTACTCAATAAGCAAGGTAGGCACATGGTTAAGGCATCAAGGAAAGAGTTACCAGCCATGTAAAGCAAAGCCCCTTAGATGCCCAGCAGACAGGACACGAGGAAGCCTGAGCGTCTCAGTGGAAGGGAGCTGGCATGCTGCTAAAAGAAAATGTACGAGCTCCAGCATGTTACAGTGTGCTGGCTGAAGTGAAGTTTTGGCCGGGTCAGGAGAGAGCCCACATGCAATAGGCCTCAGCCATGAGCCACACCCTCTAGCCCCCACTTCAACACCTTCACTGATGCCTTTTTTGTATGATTCTCTCCCATGTAATTGAAAAACCTCTCCTTAGCAAATTTCTTGAGAATATGCAGGTTCTTTCCAGTAAACAAGGCATGATTGTAGGCTGTACTGTCTAACTTTTTCTGCATTTGCCCAGCTGGATCCAATATGAATGGTCACTGGGCCATTCATAGACAATCGATAACAGAACTCTGATCTCTTTTGAGGGAATCATTTTGTACATCTATGTCGGCTGATCCAACAACCTTACATAAGAGGGCCAGGAATGGTCTTTGCCATGATACAAACACAAGGCTATGTGAGGTCTGACAACTAGGTTTGCGAACTCGTCCTAGAAAAAGTGTTACATAACCACATTGAAGAGTATGACTAAGGTCGCCTTTAAAGTACTGACTTTGAGAAGCTAAGCACTAACACCAGCACCTAATCCACTCTTCAAAGCGATTTTAGAATTCCTCTTCCAGAATGGACCCTTGGTGTCCTGAATGTCATCAAAATTTCCTCCTTTCAATATTTCCTTTATCTTTGGGTAAAGAAAAAAGGCTTTGGGGGCCAAATCAGGTGAGTAGATAGGATGCTCCAATACAGTTATTTGTTTACTGGCTAAAAATTCTCTCTTAGACAATTATACAATTAAGTTCACGAACTTGCTACTGTGCCAACATGAGCAATGGCCAGTTCAGAAAAAGTTTCAAAATTGCTTTGAAGAGTGGACTAGGCACTGGGGTAGGTGCATAGCTTCCCAAGGGGAGTACATCAAAGGTTACTATGGTGATATTTAGCGATGAGGTATGACCTTGTATGTTCTCATGTACATTCTGGTAAGCAGCTAATGGGAACTTAAGTTTCAGGTGATGTGAAAGAATGAGGAAACACAAATAAGTTGATCACCGAAATGAATTTTGTCAGTTACTTTTTAACTACATAGCATTTACCTACAGAGTTATACCTTTGGTAAACAATAATATTTATAACTTTAAAATATATGTTTGGTACACACATAAATGCAATTTAGCACACATTTAATATAATACAAACATTGGTAATAATTCCCATTGGTAAAAAAAGTTAAAAAATGCTAGAAGTATCAGTATTTCTCTAACAAGAAGTTTTACTTAATGTATGAAGTGAGTTATGCTTTTTTATTGTCTGTTCCATGGGATTAAGTGCTGTATTACTCTATATACACTAATAAATATGATACATATATATGACTTTTTTTGTGTGTATGTAACACTGATAATAATTAAAGGAGGTAACCAATGAGACAAAAGGTTAGCTCAGTACCTATGAATTCTGATCTCCCTCCTTTCCTTTCCTAATTCTCCATAAACCAAAATAAACCTGCTGCCATTGAGTCTATTCTGACTCATAGCAATTCTATAGGACTGAGTAGAATTGCCTCATATGATTTCCAAGGAGCATCTGATAGATTTGATCTGCCAATCTCTTGGTTAGAAGTCACAGCTCTTAACTACTATGCACCCAAGCCAAGCCAAGTGCCGTCGAGTCAGTCCACCTACATCTGTCTTTTTGACTCAAGAACTAAGAACATGAATACCTTTGTACACTTGTGATTCACTGATATCACATTGGCTGGGAAGTTCAGTAGTTATACTGAACTGAACTGATGGTCTTCCCCTCTGCTTGAGCATCTCAACTGCTGAGAGCAGTGTTCCTGACAAACACGCCATTACTGAACATCCTTGGTTTAAATGATTATTCCTCTGAGACTCATGAATCCTCTTGTTGCCTTTCTGGAAAAATTGTGGAATGTAGCTTTAAATTCCTTTCCATAAGAAAAATAGTCTTTGCATAAAGGGAAAAAAAAAGTTTGAGAGACTCAAGTTGTTCTCTTCCTTCTTTTCCTGGCGTTGGAATCCCAGTTACTCAGATATCCCACAACTGCTCTAGAATCTCACAGCTACTTCAGAATTCTACAGTGAGCCCCAAACCTCGAGGCTACTCCAGGCTTATCTTGCAAAATCTACTTTTCAGACCTCTCAACTTCGTGACTTGATCTTCTGCTTTTTAGTTTGCTCTCAACTAGAGAGCAAGTTTCTAAAAAAGAAACAATTATTATCTTGTTCTGGAGTGTGCTTGGTGGTACCTCGACTCCTGATTAGACATACTTAATAATCACAGTACGCAGTGTTTGGGTTTCTTATGGCCATTGTAACCAACTGTCACAAACAGTGTCTTAAAGCAACACAGATTTATTGTCTTAGAGTTCTGAGGTCCTTGGGCAAAAATCAGGGTGTTAACATGGCTTTCTTTCCTCTGAAGGCTGCAAGTGAAAATGTATTTTCCTGTGGTTTCCAGCATCTAGAGGATGCCTGCATTTTTTTTCCTCATGTTCCCAGTCCTTCATCTACAGTGGTGGCAGTGTCAGGCTAAATCTTTCTCACACTGCCATTTTTGAGGTTCATCAACATTGCTGCAGTTTTTAATATTTCATTGTTGGCTGAATAGCATTTCATAGTAAGAGTATACCATATTTTGTTTATTCACTGATGGACATTAAGTTATGTCTAACTTTTTCAGACATATAACACCTTTTGTTATGATTAATATACACTGGAGTTTGTATCTGCCTATTGTCTATTGTGAGTATACTACTATGAACTTCTGTGCAAATGTTTGCTTGAATGCACACTTTCAGTTCTGTTGAATATAGGTTATACACACATACATATAAGTGAAAAGCTGACTCATACAGTAGTTCTATGTTTAACTATTTAAGGAACATCCAGACTGTTTTCAACCACAGCTGCCCATTTTACAGTCCCATCAGCAATGCCTTGGGGTTCCAATTTTCCATGCTTTAGCCAGTACTTCTTGTTTTCCTCTTCTTTACATTTTGCTGATGACTAAGGTTGAGGAACCCTGGTGGCACAGTAGTTACGAGTGTGGCTGCTAACCAAAAGGTTGGCAGTTCACATCCACTAGCTGCTTCTTGGTAACCTTATGGGACAGTTCTGTTTAATAGGGTCACTGTAAGTCAGAAACAACTTGACAGCAAGAGATTTGGTTTCAAGTTCGGTAAACAAGTTGAACACCCTTTTGTGTGCTTTATTGGCTGTTTGTAAACCTTCACTGGAGAAATGTTTGTTCAGATCTTTTAGCATTTTAAATAGGGCTATTTGCCTGTTTGTTGCTGAATTTTAAGAGTTCTTTATGTATTGTAGATACTAGACCTATATAAAATATTCATGGTGGATGGTGGGAAGAGAACTCAGTGCCAGAAAAGACATGCAGAAGTGAACTGAACCAGCCGTGAATACGCTCAGGCAATGTTAGTTCAAGCTGTGTCTGTAGAGGTCCCACAGGGGACCGGAGGTGACCAGTTCTGCCCTGTCACTGCTTCCACAGAAATTTGGGTGTATTTCTCTTTTACTGTTTCCTGCAAATCATGGGCTGTCTCATTAGAATGCAAATTCACAAGGGCCAGGGATGCCTGCAACAGAAAGTCAGCTGTAGCTCATTCTGAAATTCTCCCTGGCGGTGCCTGACTAAACAAAGCTTCAGCATTTACTTCGTTGTTACATATCCCCTTCAAAGGAGGAAAAGCTGAAACTTAAATATTATGTTTAATCCATCTTTTAATATACTCTTTGTCTTCCACAAATCATTCCAAGTTGGATTTTATCCTTGACTGAGTGGTCAGTAATCCTTTGGGCTTGTATTTGCTTTCTGACTGGTGGTGTTCATCATTTTACTTTTCCTTGTAGAAGCTTCTCTTATCATAAAGCTACGAGAAAAGAAAAATGGGCAGAACATGGGCGTCAAAAATGCTTTTTAATCCATGACTCTCAAGGCATATTGGTAGCTGCTTCATTCAAAGAAGTCTTCGGAAGAATGTTCCAGTGAGTGCTTTCCTCTCTTCCAGCTGATGAGAACAAAAAGACAGAATGTGTAAGACCCATTCCAAGGTTTTAAGTGTTTGTAATTTAGTTAAAAATAGAAGACATAGCACAATGTTAGACAAATAAGAAAGGTAAGATGAAATAGTTCAAAAGCTAGCTCAAGGCCATCAGCTAAATAATGTGAGAATTGGATTTAGAACCTATTCTCTGAAATATGTCCAAAATATAGTTCAGCATCTACTTTTTTAAAGCTGCTGGTTTTCCCTCAGGATTTCTATCTCAATGATTACCATTGTCACCCTAGATCAAGTAAAGGGAAAAGCTCAGGGTCATCCTTATCTCCACTCTCTCCTCTCTCCTCATTTTCAGCTCACATGAGTCCTAGGTATCTCTCACATCCTTCTCCAGCTATACATCCTTCTACCTAACCCAGAGCTTTTTTCATGCCACTCTTGGTTTATTGCCACCATATTTTAGAGGATTTATTGCCTTCGGGGTTATCTTTCTAACTTCATCGGTGAAATCCAGCTATCATGTTTATTGGTATCTTTTTGACAGCAAATTGGATTATGGTCCTTTCCTGTTTAGCACCTTTAATTCTGTCCAGTTTCTATAGGATAATACCAGTCTTCTCACCTTAGCACACAGGATTTTGGTAATCTAATTTATCTCTCTCCTTCCTGCATTTATTATAATCACCTTTGTCATACTCTTTCCTTCCTTTTTCTTCTTCCTTTTCTTCTTCCACAATGGATTAGCAATGGATTAGCAATGAAAGACTTAATTGTAGTTTCTTATACAAACTAGGGTATTCCATTCCTTTGTACCTTTCCTCCAGCATTTCTTTTCACCTTGAACGCCCTTCTGCATTTTTGCCTAGGCAGCTTAAAATCACCAGACACTCCTTGGAAACTCTATGTGACAATTACACTCTGTTATATGGAGTCACTATGAGTCTAAATCGACTCAGCAAAGGATTTGTTGTTGTTGTTTTTGTTTTTAACTACCATTCATCTACTTTTCATTATTAGGCTATGAGATTTTCTCTACCAGAAAGCTGTTCCTGACCCCAAGATGGGCGGTGATTCCCTAGAACTGTGTTTACATTGGAACCTTAGTGACTCAGTGGTTAAGTACCTGACTGCTAATCAAAAGGTTAGCTGTTTGAGTCCACCAATTGCCCCTTGTAAATCCTATGGAACAGTTCTGTTCTGTCCTATAGGGTCACACTATGAGTCAGGATTGACTTAATGGCAATGGTTTGGTTTTTATTTACATATTCATCTATCTATTGGTGGATACATTGTATGAAAATTACCTGTCCTCTTACGTGACTCACTGTTTATACTATCACCTTTCTGGAAGCTGGGATTCCCGTTTTAACATGTATATTTTTTTCCATTGGTGTGCCCATTATTGTGTCGAGTACATAACATATGCTCAACAAATGTTTTCACATGATTTAATAAGCGGAGAAGACTTAGAGCTAGGGATGGGGAAAGTTCTAGATTATTTTTGTGTGGAACTATTATTGCTCAATCAGGGTCAACAGATAACAGGATACAAAAGACATGTCCCTTTAATCTGAATATTCTTTATTTTTTTGGCATTTTTCCATTGAGGTTACAGCATTCACATTTATATTTCTTCATTGGGAACATGGTTTCTGGGGGATATGCATCAGGCATCATATTCATTCAATTTTGAATTCATCTAATAAATAATGATAGTGATAAGAGATTTGAATTTTTGTTGAGTTCTTTGTTTTGATTTAGTTTAGTTTGATTTCTTAATCTCTATTGATTTTCCCTTAAGACCTGTCCTTGTCTTATCAAAATGGTCAGAGAAATTTGTGAACTAATTAAGATTATAATATGTGACATACAGTTATATGCCCCATTTTTGTTACACCAAGTTAAGTATGTCATCTTAGGCTGATTAATATTTAGATGTCATTGTCTTCTTATATAAAATGAGAGTGCTTCACTTTCAACTTTGGTGTTATATGATTCCAAATTCTAAAATTCCAGTTTATATATCACAAAAGGTATTCACTGAATTCTTTATGCTCAGTAATGCTCTCCTAAAATAAGACAGTCTAGTCATTTTTCTTAATTACATGTTAGAAAGACATGTTTAACATGCAAGAAGCATTAAAGGAGTAGTATCAAAGCACTTAGACTGTATTTGACCTACAGTACTCAACACATATTTCTTACAGTCAGTGAGTACTTCCGGATTCTCTGTAATGAATGCCTGGGGCATAAAAATGACAAAAGAAGTGTCTGCCCAAAGTGCCATAAGGCATATAATCAGTATTCAAATTCTTTGTAATTTTAGGTATATAATACTCATAAAAAACGTGAGACATAAGATTATAATGAAATAGATTTCCAAGCCTGTGCTTGATGTGTCCTGTTAGATGGGGCAGCTTTTCTTCAAGAGATAAACTGAGTATACCAAACATCACCTCTGCTTCTCTGCTACTGGTTGTAACTTAATTTAATGCCCACTGATAATTGTGCACAAGTGTAGGAAATGCAGACTCTATGTCTGGGTGACAAATTAACAGAAAATATTAAAGAGAAATTTGGACATAAAATTAGTTGATTCAGATACAGAAGAATCATAGCTTGGGGTCCTTTAGTTAATGAAGCTGCTTGTAGGATCCACTGGCTGAATGTGGTCAAAGGTAGTGCTAGGAGACATGGGAAGGAATGTGTCTAATGATGGAATACCAACTGTCATTGTTGTTAGCCACCATCTAGTCGACTATGGCTAATGGCAACCCCATCCACAATGTAACAAAACACTGCTTAGTTCTGTGCTATTTCAATGATTATTGGAGATTGGACCATTGTAATCCGTAAGGACTCATCGGCCAATTTTCGGAAATTAGACTATCTTTCTTCCTAATCTGTTTTAATATGGAAGCTCCTCTGACCTTTGTTCAGTATTATAGCAACGTGAAAACCTCCACTGACAGATGATGATCGCTATGCATAAGGTACATTGACTATGAGTCAAACCTGAGTCTCTTGCATGGAAGGGGAGAATTCAACTACTAAACAAGCAGTGACTCAGAATACCAGTTAGGAAGACATACATATCTCTTGTTGAGAAATGAAGGTCCTTATTAGTACAGCAGCAGATAGAAAAGAAAACAAGCGAAGGATGTAGATTCTGTTTCCAAAAAAAAAAAAAAAACTAAATAAAAGTGAACCCAGTGAGGTCTAGAAGTGAGATGGTATAGATGGTTTATTTATAAGAAAGCCTAATAATAGCCATGGAGCTGACCATTATTCAGATCACAGTACCGAAGCGCTGCTGGTTGTGCAGTGTGATAAACTGAGACATAGTAGACCTTCCAGCTTGGATGATTACTTTAAGGTAGGCAAAATATTTCCATGCCTAGGTCTTGAGCTTGTTTTATGGATGAGCTAGCTTATGACTCTTTTGGCCCATTACATGTAAGGATAAGTCTGTCATGCTCTTTGGGTAAGATAATTTGGGTAAATGTCTTTAGAAATCAGGGAAAATATTAGCTAACTGATTAGTGAATGTTCTTTTACAGATCAGTCAAGTGAATGGCCAGAGACTGAAGCAGAGGATCCAAAAGTTGATAAGCGAAATTAATATTCAAAAGATTACACACACAATATTGCTACCATTCCTGATCAGAAGTAGGACCATGTGGTTCCGCCTGACCAATTCCAGGTTGTTCAGCCTCAGTCCTACATGCTCAAGGAGTTCATGCCCACAATCAATGATAAGAAATAAATGACCCTTTAAGTCAATACAGAGTTGGGTTCAAATGTCAGGTCATCTAAGGTCAAGGTTGCTCACCTTGGTCAAATTCCTAAAACCCTGCATACAAAACTTCATATGACTCTTTAAAAAGTTACACATTAGAGATGTAAACATGAAAAAGCCTCAGAGGTTTCCAGCACCTAAAAAATCATTTTTAGAAAGAAAGAAAGAAAGAAGAAAAGAAAGGAAGAAGTATGTTACTATAATAACACAAATAATCCAAATGTGAAACACAAGAAGGATGATAATTCCAGGCCACAGAAATAGGAATTCAAGTCCTGAGCAACAGCTTCCTCCTCTCATAGTTAGTGTTCTCTGTTTAAAATGGTTGAGCTAAAATCCATAAACTAGATGACTCAGAATCAAAAGAAATCCAATTTAGTTCATACTATTGATACTAATGTTAGTTTCAGTCTGGAGGTTTATCAGCTTAAGGGTCCATCTGTTTCATAAAGCTAAAAAAGGATGATGTGTTCAGAGGCTGATTTGGGACTCAAATGGAGAAATACCAAAACTTTCTGAAGCTATTAGCAGTAAATGGACATGTGCTCGAGGTAGAATTTCAAAGCAGTCACTGCAATTGTCAGAGGACTGACTGCTTCCCTGTTGCTTCCGGTCTAGGTAATGAGGCTCATGGAAAAATCTCCAGTCCGCTAGCACAGGGCATTGTGCGCACGCTAGAAGATCGTGCGGCAATGTTGCTGTGTCTGTAAGTGTGCTGGCTGTTGGGGGTGTAAGATAAGAAAGTGGGCACTTCTTTCCACACCTTGAAGGGGATTATGAACTCTCACACTCAAAATCTGGAATGCTTTGTTAAATCCAAATGATTTCACTTTGTCATTGAGGAGAGCATAAACCAGGTTTCTTTTCAAAATTACCACATTTCCTCAAACCTAAGAAAGATATTATTTTACAGTTTAATATTTGGAAATTAAGAAAAAAGAAAAAACTTAGGGAAAAAGTGAGAATAGTTGCAAAACTCAAATGTAATCAATGTCACTGGATTGTGCATATAGAAAGTGTTGATGTACATTCTGCTGTACATATTCTCAACAGTAACAACCACAAATTAAAGAAAAACAAAGATTCTGTAGATCACAAGAGAAAATGGTCTGATGCAGTGCTACAAGGTGAGCCCCTTAAATGGGAAGGCACACAGAATACACAGTGGCTGCAACAGTAGGCTCAAATACACCAACAACGTAAAGAAGACCCAGGACCAGGCACCTCTTCATTTTGTTATATGTAAGGTTTCCGTTAACAGAAACCAACTCTGTGGCAGCTAATAGCTACATCAATGTGGACTTTTCCTGGTTCCTAGTTCTAGTTCCACTCTGCTATCTCTTAGTTCTCAGTGGGACCCATTTTCAAAAGAATCACCTGCTTGCAAAACAACAATAAAAATGCCGTTGTGCTCTAGTCTGCCTCCACTCATGCAAATCCCACGTCTGTCTGAGCAGAACTGTATTCCATAGGGTTATTGATGGTGGTTTTTGTTAGAAGTTGACAACCAGGTGTTTCTTTTGAAAAACATCTGAGTAGATTCAAATTGCCTATCCATTCACAGCTCATCACATTAACTATTTACACCACTCTTATTTGGAAATTAGGATATAGAAGTATTTAATCTAGTAACGAGATTTTTCCTTCTGATAACTGCTATTAAATGAAAAATGTCCTCTGTAACCAGTAACATCTGAGAAGTGAGTGGTTATGGCATGTACTCTCTAAGTAGCCCAGCTCTCTGTCTTTAGAAGAAGATATAATCCTATTATTGTCCTTGGGACTTTCAACATAGAGTTACGTAGTCTAGTCAGAGTTCTTCAGTCTTATCTGTGTTACTTTTACTTCCTAAAAGTACCTCTAAACCAAGCTGAGCCAAAACAAATGTTTAATCAAAAATATTGTTTTCTTATTATGGAAAAAATCAAGATAGAAAGTCAAAATACAAAACCAAAAGTACATGAAAATAAATAAGTAAAAAAAATCATGTTCGTAATACTCAAAATATACTGTCCAACATTAAAAACTTTCCTATACACTTTATGCAATTTTATTAAAGAGAATGAAGAGCAAAGTAATCAGAAGCATGAAGTACAGATATCTTATTGCTAGCTTTTGTATTTGTCCATGCATTTCCATTTATTAGGGACCTTTATATGTGTAGCTTTCAATTACTTTATAGTGGCTTTTCCCTTCCATCTGCAGAAGGCTCATTAGAATGTTTTGTAGGGCGGGTCTGGTAGATACAAAGTCTCAGCTTCTGTGGTCTGAGAATGTTTTAGTACCACCATCACTCTTTTTCTTTCTTTCTTTTTTTTATTGTGGTTTAGATAAATGTTCACAGAGCAAAATAGTTTCTCATTGAACATTTGTACACAGAGTGTTCCAAGTCATTGGCTGCTACCACATTAATGTGTCAACACTCTTCTCATTCCTTCTCTGGGTTTCCTATTAGCTTCTGTCTAGTTTTCCTTCACCTTCCTGTCTTTTAATCTTTGCTTTGGGGCAGGTTTTGCCTTTTGAATTTCATATAACTCTTCTAAGAACGTCTTTCCTCTCAGTTGTCACTGCTTAGTTTGTAGGCCTAAGAGTTTGAATGCAAAGTAGTTCAAATTCAGCAGGTTGCTAAGAGTTGGAATTGACTCAATAGCAGTTAATGTTGTTTGACTCAAGTGTAGTCTCTGGGAATGGTTTCTGTTCTGTGTTAGTCTCTATCAAATCAATAAATCTGGGCTTTGTTATGGATATTGTGTCTGCATTTCTGCTCTTCTTAGGACCTTCTACTGTGATCACAGTCAACACAGTCAGTACTGGTTGCTGGGTATTATCTAGTTCTTTTGGTATCATGGTCATCTAGACTGTCCATTAGTGCTTTAGACTAATTGCTCCTGTGGGTCTTAGGGTTTTTCTGCTTTGGTCTACTCTGTATGAGACCAGTACTTGTGTCTTAAATGGTTGCTCTGAAGTTTTTAAGACCCCATATCCCACTCACTAAAGCTAAATGCAGAACACTGCACTTTTTTTCCTTTCATAAATATATGTTTTTCCCCAAAAGATCAGTCCCATTAGCCTATTCACATAAAGAGTCAAACTAGTTAAAGTTATAACTAAGCACTACTAAGTATTAAAATAAAATATTACACAAAGATGTGAGTCAAGCTTTTTCAGTTAATACCTTGCCTTTATCATCTGAATCAGTAACGTAAATTTCAGTTGCAAACATTTGTTCACTTGTTGGCTGAAGAAAAAGATCAATTGAAAATAGGATGCTGCCCTTGCCCATATATCATAACAAAGGTCCACTCTTTGGACACGAATGGATTGGACTTGGCAATGCAGAGTGACCATATATTGGATGGACTTTATGGTTCTATGCATCTATAGGATAGCATCCTGCTGACCTTTGGCTGGAGGAAAGAGAGTGGGTGGAGAGGAGGGGAAAGGAGGCTGTTGGGAGGATGAGACATAAATGGAGCAGAGAGGAATGGTATGCTGTCACCAGACAGGGAGAGCAGCGGAAGCTGCATGTAGGTGGGCATGTAAATTTACATGGGAATGTACATTTTCACTCAGTCATATTAAATTTAAAAAAAAAAGAAAATGAGTATAGGAAAAACATGAGCATGATCTTAGCACATTAGCAGGTGGTATTTTAGAATACTGTCTTCTATGAACTATGCTATTTCAATGGATGTTGATGCCCCACAAGACTATAGTCCCAAACTTAAAAGCCTCACAAGGCATTTAGTTAGGTCCAGGAAGTTTCCATGATTACTCCTCTTGAGGGTTCAATTATCTACACTAATATACATACAGTACCTACAAAAGTGTAGTAGTAATATCCACATTCAAACCTGCATCTGCAGGTGAGTGTGATTTCTCATGACTTCCCTTTCCCCTTTAGCAGTCCTTACCATCTATATACCCATTATTATTATTTGTCAGTACAATTGTAGGAAACAAACCACAAACCCACTGAAACTGAGTTGACTCCAACTCATAGCAACCTTACAGAACAGAGTAGAACTGCCCCAGAGAGTTTCCAAGGAGTGCCTGGAGGATACAAACTGTAGCACAGTTGTCTGTTTTATGGTAATTATTGTGTGTGCCCTTTATATTTTTTGGTCGTCTCATTGCTTTTCTTTGCCTTGATCCTGTTATGCTGACTTCCCCCTGCCATGTAATGATTTTCCCTTCACCAATATACCAATATTAAAACCTGTCTTTTTTCTAGTTGATTCTCTCTCCACCTCCCTCCCATTCCCGATAACCATCAAAGAATGTGTGTACGTGCATATGCAACAGTTGTCTGATTTTTTCTTTTTTAGTAATAATGGTCTCAAACAATATTATTCTTTTTGTGATTTACTTATTTCAATCAGTGGAATGTCCTCCAAGTTGTGAGATGTTTCGATAATTCATTGTTGTTTTTTATCACTGTGTAGTATTCCATTGTGGGTATGTACAACAGTATATTTATTCATTCATCTATTGATCAACACTTAGGCTATTTCCATCTTTTTTCTGTTGTAAACAGTGCTACGACGAACATGGGATTGTATGTCTTTTCCTATCATGGCTCTTATTTCCTTAGGCTTTATGTCTAGGAGCAAGATTGCTGTTATCATGTATTTCTATTTCTAGCTTTTCAAGACTTGTCACCTTGTGTATTATTTTAAATTTTCACCAGCAGTGTATAAGAGTTCCAGTCTCTCCCTAACATCATCAGCATTTGTTTTCCGACCCCGCCCCCCCATTGGTGCCACTGTTGTCAGGGTGCGATGGTGTCTTGCTGTAATGTTGATTTGTCTCTCTATGGTGGCCAATGATATGGGGGTTTCTTCATGTGTTTGTTTGCCACCTAAATGTCTTCTTTGGTGACATGCCAATTCATATCTTTTGCTATATTTTTTTGCATTGGGTTGTTTGTTTTTTGTTGTTGAAGTGTTGAAGTTTCCTATAAATTTTAGAGATTTTGTCTTTGTTATATATGTTACAGCCAATATTTTTTCCCCACTCTTTAGGTTCTTGTTATACATTGAATTGTGTCCCCCCAAAAGTACGTATAGCAATTGGCTGGTCTGTGATTCCCAGTATTTTGTGATGGCCCTCCATTCTGTGATTTTCCTATGCTATGACTCCTAATCTACACCGGTGATTAATAAACTACGTTAGGTTAAAGAAGATTTGGGGTAGGACAGTAACACCTTTCTTAAAGTCACCTCTCTGCTCTATTGTAAAAGGAGTATCCCTGAAGTGTGGTTTGTACCACCTTTTTGTCTTTTTATCCTATACGAGATAAAAGGGAATGAAAGCAATCAGAGAAATGGGGAGCTCATACCATTAAGAAAACTGGGCCAGGAACAGAGTGTGCCATTCAGGCTTGAGGTATCTGTGGCAAGATGTTCTCAGGCCAAATACTGATAAAATATAAGGACTTTCCACTAGAGCTGACAAAGGGAGTGTGTATTCCCCTAGTGCCAGCACCCTAAATTTAGACTTCTTGCCTACTGGACTGTGTAAAAATAAACTTTTCTTTGTCAAAGCCATCCACTTGTGGTATGTCTGTTAGAGCAATATCAAAGGACTAAAACAGTCTCTCTCTTTTTTTTTTTTTTAACCATTTGAGCATTTTAATTATGTTTGGTATGCTATTCATGCCATGTATTAGTTCTCCCAGATGTGGCCCTAATTTTTCTTGCATGATCTATATAGTTTTAGGTTTTATGCTTAGAGTTTTGATCCACCATGAGTTGGTTGTTGTGTATGGGTTGAAGTATAGGTCCTGTATCATTTTTCGTCAGAAAGATACAAAGTTTTTGCATGGTCATTTGTTAAAGAGACTGTCTATTCCCTATTTCACAGACGTTAGTCATTTATTGAAGATCACCTGTCAATAGATGGATGGATTTACGTCTGAGTTCTCAATTCTGTTCCATTGTTATATTTTTGTGTTTTTGTACTAGGAGCAGGCTGTTTTCATCCTCTTTTTCTTGAAGGATAGTTACAGGCATAGTATTCTTGGCTGACACTATCTTTTTTTCCCCCTCTGCATTTTAAATGTATCGTTTCATTGCCTTATGGTCTCCAGTATTTCTAAGGAGAAATTGGCACTAGTTTATTGGAATTCTTTGTATGTGACTGTTTGTCTTCTATTCATAGCTTTCAGTATACTATCTTTATCCTTACTTTTTGAGAGCCTAAATATGATTTATCTCCTGTAGATCTCCTTGGGTTAATTTGAGATTCTTGGATTTAGAGATTCATGTCTTTCATTAAGTTGGAGAAAGTTTCTGTAGTTCTTTAAATATTGTTTCTCCCTTTTGTCACTCATCTCCTTCTGGAATTCCTATGATGTATATATTATGTCCCATAATTCCATTAAATTTTGCTCAGCATTCTTGAGTCTCCATTCTTTTTTGTCTTTCCATCTCCGCATCTTTGATTTTTTTATCATCTGACTCACTGATTCTTTCTTCTGCCTGATTAGATCTTTTGTTAAATCCTTCCATTATGTTGCCCTTTTCAGTTATTGTCCTTTTCTGTTGTAGTATTTCACTTTAATTTCTTTTTAATCTTTTTTAGGTCCTCCTTTTATTCTTTAATTATTTTCCTTATTTATTTTAGGTCTTATTTACATTTTTCTTTAAGTCTTGAATTAAATTTATTACTGTGTTGTATTCTTACATTCTTTTCAATTTTTGGTCTTCCATAGATGCACTTGCACTCCCTTTGTCATTTTCATATATATGAACCATTATTCCTGTTTATTTTGTATGCCATGTCATTACTTTCTTTTTCTTTTTTTGTTTTTTTTTTGGTCACTGGGGTCTTAACAGCCGTCAAGAGATCATCTAAGGAACAACAATTGTTCTGTATTTCCCTGTAGAAACAGGATGAAGGAAAGCTGGAATAGGAGGAGAAAATGGAATGTGTGGCTAATTGCCTCTATGAACAACTACTCCCTTTGTTATGAGACCAAAAGTGGGCAGCACATATGGGTACTAATTCAGAACATTTTAATCAAACATTCTGAAAGGGAATCCTAATCAAAAGGGGGAAAATATAGAACTGAATTTAAAATTCTTATGGGATCTAGATTTTCTTATGGAATCCAGAATCATGGAGACTAGATGAACCCCTCAAATTATTGCCCTAAAATAATCTTTAAATCTTAAAAAAAAAAGTTGCCCAAATCTTCTGACAACAATAGTTTAGCTTAACTGGTAAAGAAAGACTGACAACAGCAACTCAAAAGTTTACACAGGAACCTTAGAGGAAGTTAAGTTTATATTAATGGGGGGCGGGACTTAGAATAGGAGGGTGAGTGTGGTTTCACAACTCAAAGAATATAATCAATGTCACTGAATTGTACATTCCCAAACTGTTGAATTGGTGTATACTTTTAGAGTGTGTATTCTCAACAACAAAAATCAATTATTTTTAAAAATTTACCTATGTTTGTTTATAAATGTATCCTGTTAACCTCAAGCTGATCCTAATTCATAGCAAGCCCGCAGGACAGCATAGATCTTCCCTATAAGCTTTCCAAGGCTATAATGTTTATGGAAAGAGACTGTTGCATCTATCTCGTGTGGAGCAGCTAATGGATTCAAACCACAGGTTTGAGGGTTAGAGTAAAGTGCTTAACTGCTGCACAGTCAGGGCTCCTTATGTCTGGCACATACCAGCATTATAGGACAGAGTAGAATTGCCTCATAGGCCTTCCAAAGAAAGCTGGCAGATTCAAACTGCCAACTTTCTGAATAACAGCCTGACATCCTAACCATTAGGCCACTAGGGTTTCCTATAAAGGTATATCAAAAAGCAGTATAACTACTATTATTCAGTAATTCTAATTTAAGACTTTGGAAACAGAAAGGACTAAAGTTGTTAGCATTATTTCATTGTAAGATCCTTTTAAGAATTGTCTGAGTCTCACTGGCAACACAAGAATAAAAAGGGGTGCACCCTGAGATCCCCACTAAAAGGCCTCAACTGATGGTCCAGTGGTTTCAGGGCCCCTTGCCCTGATGCTGCCCTTGACCACAAATCATAATGAAGGTCCACTCTTCGGACACAAATGGATTAGGCTTGGCGATGCAGTGGCCATATATTGGATGCACTTTATGGTTCTATACATCTATAGGATATCATCCTGCTGACTTCTGGCTGGAGGAAGGAGAGTGGGTGGAGAGGAGGGAAAAAAGAGACTATTGGGAGAATGGGACATGTATGGAGCAGAGAGGAATAGTGTGCTGTCACCAGGCAGGGAGAGCAGTGGAAGCTGCATATAGGTGGGTATGTAAATTTATACGGGAATGTACATTTTCACTCAGTTATATTAAATAAAAAAAATTTTTTTAAAAAAAGAATTGTCTGAACAGTGCTTGTCCTGTCATTGTGTAACTCATGATATGGAGAAAAGTCTTGTCTAAGCCTTGGCAAGTTGTGATACTCTTTTCTAAGATTGGATCGTCTCCAACATTTTATACTTTGTCTTTTTAGTGTTCTGAAATGTCTGTGACAGTTTCTTTAATCGAAAGGTTTTTTTTTTTTTTTTTTTTTCTTGCCCTTACTTCCTCTGGGGCATCTTTATCCTTTTCATCACAACACTTCTCACTTATGTTGACATGTTTGCCTTCACTAAGTTCCTCTGGCTGCACATCCCATGTCTTATAAAAGGCAGGAATGTCAACAGTCACACAGTCAATTGCTTGTTCTGTAACTGCATTTGCTTTTTATTCAAATTCTATTTCCAGTGTTATGTTTTTCTTTGGCTACACTTTTTCATCCTTGATGACCAATCCCATCTTTTGATTATCCATTTTTGTACAATATGAACATCTGTTTATTCCTGAGAGACAGAAGGCTATCCTTGAGACACAAGGGAATAACACAATTATGACCTTGTAACTGCTTTGTGAACAGAATTACACATAAGCAGTGACCAGTCATCAAAGGCCTTTCAAGGAAGTAATGTTATTGGTCACTGCTTACGATCGTTTGTTGCTGATTTGTTGATGTGTAGACTGAAGAGCTGGTGGCAAAGTTTGTATTTTATGCAAATATTCAATGCTAATAACTATGGTTAAAATTCAGATCACCTTACACCAGAACCCACAGAAACTTTACACTCTTTGGCTTTCAGTAGACTTTGTAATATTGCCTCACAGGATTCTCATGTGGTACTCATAACCACACCTCTTTCATCAGTTGGATAAACACCACTGCTGATTTTAACTGACCATTCTTCTTGGTGAGGAGAGTAGGATAATCTGTGCCACCTTTGAGCTACTAAGGACCCCACCTTCTGCTAATACCAGAGGCTTTGACTCTTCAGTGTTACTGAGACTGCAGGGAAGATTTTGGAACCAGTATAGTGTATGTATGGCAATGCTTACATTGGATGTTTCTTGCATTCTCAGTCCCAAGACTCTACACTCTTGCGAACTTTAAATTTGCCTTTCTTTTCTTCATTTATTTTAACTTCTTGTACCTTTATCAGCTCCTCTTCTGCTTTTATCCTTTCTTTTTTTTTTTTACAAAAGCTCTTTTGGTGCCTTTGAAATTCTTTCTGGTGTACTGGTTAGGAGCTGTGGTTGCTAACCCAACTGCTGGCAGTTTAAATCCACCAGGACTTCTTGGAAACTCTATGGGGCAGTTCTACCCTGTTCTACAGGGTCAGTAGAAGTAGGAATTGACTTGATGACAACAGATTTTGTTTTATTTTAGTCTCTTCCAATAGAAAATGATTATATACCACCCTCTCCAACTCAAGGTGGTGTCTGTACATTTTAGCAAGGGCCTTCTGAAGAGAGTGCTCCAAATCTCTAATTAAAAGATGAGTTAAGCCTAAATGCTTGGAGCTAGAAGTGATCAAGATGGTGTAAAATCGTGGAACAGGTTGAAGAGGATAGAACTGTCTTTTAGGCAGTTAGCTAGCAGCTATTTCTTTCACAGGCCAATCTGAGCACTGTTTTCTATATTTTTAAACTCATTGTAAGGAAGAATGAAGTGGAATGTTTGCATCTTAGAATAGAAATATTGATTATTCAAAACAGTGGTGCTGAAGAGAAAATCATCATAACACAGAAGGGACAGAACAAGGTAGTGGGGCCCGTAGATCTGTCTGTGAGGGCCAATCCATCAGCAACAATCTCCGTGACTTAGGGGAAATCTGAGCCTCAGTGTTTGTTCTCTAAAAAGAAGTAAAGATAATCTCAAACTTTTATTGTTGGTGTCAATGAGCATTGACAAATATTTTAGTCAAAATGACTGGCACATAGTAAGTGTCAAACAAGTCAACCGTCATTATCAGGACTTGGGAGTGAAACACATTTGCATGGCCATATGTATTTTATTTGTATTTTATCATACAATGCTCCTGTTGTTTCTTTTATTTAAAACATCCAGAAGTCCTTTGTAGTGCCTCCCACTATTTATGCTTCAATCATTGCTTCCGGGAAGGTCATAAGAACAATTTATTTACTACTCCTGGGTGAAAATACTTCCACATTATATTCCCTGCCATTTGCAAGGTGTAGCATGCAAACTGTACTCAGCATTTCAGACTGTTTGGGAAGAGGTCTTTGGCAGCTTGTTGTCCTCATAAGCAAAGTACTGGAGATGATATCCCAGTTTCAAATCACATTTCTAGTTTCCTGGCATATGTGTTTTCACAAGTCCTTGATAGTTCTCATTTAATAACATCCTATAAGGCTTTGACTTTGTAAGAATTATGAACTAAGCATATGATCCAGGTTATGTTGACATACACCAGTTCTGGCCTCAAAATTTTCCACTGCAGGCACAACAGGGTTAGGCTTCAAAGTCTTAGTCCTTATTCTTTGATCTTAGAGTCTGTGCTTAGATTTCTTTGAAGTTTATGTTGCTTTCAGCTTGGACTGCTCTTCCTGGCTCTCTTGTCTCTGATTAAACAGGTGGCTAGATGAGGTTTGGGTCCCGGATATTATCTTTTAGTGAAAGTAAATAGATTCAGGCTAAATTCTCTCTGGTTTGTGATATAGCGTGACTTAAATTAGTTTTGGGGAGTGAGGAGTTTAACATTGCTTTCAAGATATTCAAACAGGAAAGTAGTCTTTGGGCTGCTTAACTTCAGAAACACAGGATACAATGAGGACATCTGGATATGGTTCTCTATTTCCTTACGAAGTCTCTTGAAGGATTGCATGGTGGGGCTGAAACATCAATGGCTCTGGAGTGAGATGTCTTGTTAACCAACCTATGTGATCTTAAGACTAAAATACTAGAAAATGTACGGAACAGATTACGACAACAATAACAAACATAGAATTCCACTCTTCGAAATGAAACTTATTTCCATTCGTAGTATGTAACCATAAATCTTACAGTCCTCTGATTAGATATACATTTATTTAGTCATGCAGGTGATATGTTTACACACAGTGCTATGTTCTGCATATTAAACTTTAGCCTTTTTATTTTTATTTTTTAATTCACTAATATGTTGTGAACATCTATCTACACCTGTAAAGCTGTTTGTAATGGGTGAATAACAGTTTCTTACGAAGGAAAAAGAAGTAGCCGGCTGCTTCCATAAAGATTTACAGCCTTGAGGAACCATATGGTGGATTTGTACTCTATCTTTCAGGGTGTCCATGACTTGGAATCCGCTCGATGCCACTGTTTTTTTTTTTTTTGTTGTTGTTGTTTGTTTTGTTTTTTAATAGACATAATGACTTCTTTTCACATACCCTTAATTATGCCCTTCATGTAAGTAACTAGGGAAAAAAAGGTGTTAAATTCTATGAAAACAGGCTAAGCTGCAGACACTTAAGTACTGATCTGAGTTTAAATCTCAACTCCTCCTTCACTTAATAGCAGTATGATCTTTGTTCTTAATTTCAAGTTATCTTTGGCTCAACAATACTGGTTTACCCTCTGATATATCATTTTTCATACTGCTATACAGTCTTCATTTGAAACAACTTATTTGATTATTGACCATCTGTTGTATGCTAGTCATCTAGAAGGAAAATACACTTTTGTTGCTTATCCCTACAGACCACTAGTAAGTCAATGGAATTATTTGTTTTAATTTGTGTTACTCTGATGACACAGACGGAGGGAAGGACTTGAGTTCTGGTTTCTTCAGTGAGTTTATACCAGAAAATAAGAGTAAGAGAGTAGAAAGAATGAGACAGGGAAAGAAGAAAGTTCATATATGGGGTATCAGATAAATTTTGTATGTAAAGGACTTCTGTAGGACTATTATGTGGGCTCTCCAGTGGGGTAGAGAACAATTCTCAGATCTGAATTGCCAAAACAGAGGAAGCTGGGGCATTTACTCATTGCTTGAAGGCTACTCCCAAGGGCATTAGTTTTCTTGAATGCATGTAGAGCTACAGAAAACGTCCTGCAGTGTGGAGACACAGACTGGTCCTAGAAGTTAGGTCCATCAGTCTGAGTCTAAGTTGATAGGGAGCGCTCCACTGCAGCCGTGGCTAAAATCATAAGCGGGATAAGGGATTGTGACTTGAGACAGCAAAAACACCTGCTACACTATTCCAGTATAATAGGCAAGAAATTTAATCTCAGAGAGCTGAATTTATTTGCCCAACAGCTAGGCTACATGCTCTTATTTCCTTTCTAAAACACTGCATTAACTCCCAGAAGGCACAACTACTTCATACTTTCTGGAAGCACCTGGTACTTTCACTACTGCGGAGCTTCTTTAGCACATCACAGTAGCTCGCCATACTGGGCATACCCATCAGCCTCTAAGCCTCCCACAGCCTTCGAACTTGGGTGTGGGAACTGTATCCTGTTCACTTTTCCAGCTTCTCATTTCCACTGGAAAAGACAGTCCATTTGTACAGTTTGTTTCAAGTTGTGGATTGCAATATCTTGTTGGGTAGCGTAATTCAATTTAGTTGGTCTTGGCTAGTATTTGCACAGTAACACAGAGGGAAAAAATGCCAAACTTGCATGACTTCCATTAACCACCCCCCCAAAAGGTATTTCCATCATGTGTGAGTTTCTGTGTGTATACTAAGCTTCTATGAGAAATTTCACTCATATAGGAGTCATGGATAAGAAGTTTTAAAAGTCATTCACTTATAGCAGCTTAGTAATTTTCAAAATGCCCAAGTTAAATCTTATCTATACCACATACACTCACAGACTGACTATGCCTCAGTATAATATTACTAGCATGGTGAGAAGTGCTTCGAGCAGTAGTACCTGGCACATGCAGAGCACTAAGTAAATGTTACTTGCTATTATTGCAAAAGTATAATAAATTCAAAGTATAAAGTTTACATGCAGACTTTGTTCATTACTAACACGGAAGATGAAAATTACCAACATTTTCAAGTAGTGAAAATAGCTACTATTCGGAGTGAATTAAAATAAAATCTTCTGTAATTTTCTTAGCATCCTTACCCCTAATTTCCCTCTTACAAGATCTATAAACACAGTATTGATTAACTTAAACCATACATACTCTTAGGAAAATTAATGTAAACATTTTACATTAATAATCTAAACTCTATTCAAAAATACATTTTGCTTATTATAGAGAATGACTGCGAAAGATGGTCTCTGCTGTGAATAATATTACAATGTAAAAAAGAATAATGACTCTTAAAAATGCTACAAACAAGGAAAAAATGCCCATACCTTCTATTTCAAAAAGAACACTGTAAGTTGGGTTTTGTGACTGTGGCAGTGGCCTTGAAACCCTGTATGAATGTGGGTGGTTCTGCCGTTTGAGAGCTGTAGTTCCTGAATCTGAATGTATAGAAAATAATTCTGGGGAACACAGAATAAATATTTTCAGACTCTGGGCCAATTTCATTGAAAGCTGAGAGTGTTTCTAAATCCATTTTGTCAAAAGTGCTCCCCTCAAATGACACCAGATCTAAGAAAAAGCAATTTTGAGAACGCTTGACCTAGAACTTGCCGGCCACTTTTCCTTGGTTTGAAATGCTGCCATCATCATTCTTTTTAGTACATCTGCAACAATTACACAAAAACTTGATTTCCACTGTTCTTCCAAAAACAGTGGTAAAAAATCATAGAACCTAAGATTTTAAAACGTCAGAAAAGGATGTCAGATGCCATTCTCTCCAGTCTTCACCTACGATGACAATTCTTCTACTGGTCTCCCTGATGGGTTTTGTTAGATCTGACTGAAGATTTGCAGTGACAAACAGGCATTTGTTTCCAGGGAGAATGCACCGTTGCCTTCACAGGCAGATTTCCACCTGTTACAACCGTGGCCAATCTCAATTATTACTATGTTTTATTCATAAAAAATCTTAAAACAAGATGTATTTTTTAAAATGGAAGTTCAGTATTACAGATGTGTTAATTTTATTTTTCTAATACATTTAGATAAGAGCATAGGAAGATGATGTGTTGGCTCTCGTGGCACCCCTGAACCAGCCTTTTGGGAAACACTGCTCATGAGTAAGAGGAAATAAACCTCATATTTGTCTTATTTAACAGCTCTTCAAATTCATGTCCCTGCTAACATTGCTCTTCTCCAGGCTGAGTATCTGTAACTTCTTTGTAGATCCTTGTATGAGATGACTTTGTGACTGTTCTCCATCCCAGCAAACCTCATTTATTCTCTGGTTTGTCAAAGCAGCTTTTAAAATATGGAAGCTTTTGTAAGGTATTAATTTATATTTGTCTCCAGAGAAATGTCAGCATTCTAATACAGCTTGCTTTGGGACCTATGTAGCCTCAGGTAAGGAAGTTTGTTTTTGGATGGTGTGAATGAGTTACCCATGTTGTCGCTGCTGCGTGATGCTGAGTCGGATAGAATCGCCCCATAGATTTCCCTATGCTGCAGGCTTTACAGGAGAAGATCACCAGGGCTT
This sequence comes from Heterohyrax brucei, assembly GCA_028571685.1. Taxonomy (NCBI): domain Eukaryota; kingdom Metazoa; phylum Chordata; class Mammalia; order Hyracoidea; family Procaviidae; genus Heterohyrax; species Heterohyrax brucei. Next base: position 3,391,467 of record CM053146.1, on the reverse strand, counting down.
TTCTCTTGCAGAGGCATTTTGTGGGTTTGAATAGCTCACGTTTTAGTTAGCACCAGAGTACTTAATCATGGCATCACTAAGATGCCTTGAATTAGTCAAAAGAAGGAGAATTTCTTATGGTGGTTCAGAGTTTTCTCCGTGTTTCCATAGGGAATGGAATGGAATGGTGAGTTTTTGCCCAGATGTGATGGCATAGGATAAACTATCAAACACATTGCTTTTTTCCTAGGACTGCTAGTATAAAACAAATGTCCCACTCCTCCCTTATTTCTAATTATGCTCTTAATTTTGAGATAATTGTAGATTTATATGCACTGGTAAGAAATAATACAGATTTTTTTTAATTGTACTGTTTACTTGGATTCCCTTAGTGATAGATAATGTCTTGCAAAACTGTAGTAGAGTTCACTCTGGCAGTATTGGCATTGGTACAGTAATGTACAGAACGTTTCTGTCGTCACAAGAACCTTGAACCCTCACCTGTGCTTTAGGACGTCCTCTTGCAACCCATCTCTTGTCTTCACCCTTGGCAACAGCTAATCTCTTGTCCATTTCTGTAATTTTGTCGTGTAAGCAACAGCGTATCAATCAAATGAAACAGTATGTAACCTTCGGGATTGGATTCTTTTGTGTGTGATTAACTGAAAGCATGCATTCCAAATTGGTTTTGTGGGCCCACCTATCTGCAGCTTCCTCTGCTCTCCCCACTCGGTGACAGCACGCTCTGCCTTTTCACTCTATATTTCTAGCATCCTCTATCAAGCGTCTGTCCCCCTCCACACCCTCTTCTCTCCCATCTAGAAAGAGACCAGTAGGACAGCCTCCTGTAAATGCATAGAACTGTAAAGCGCCACACACCACATGGTCACACTGTGTCCTTGAGTCCAGTCCATTCTTATCGGAAGAGTTGACTCATTACCGGTTTCCCATCAGGGACAGCAGCACGTCTAGGGGCCAGTTCCCAGGAAGACCCTCTAGGCTTTTCGACCATTAATTCAGGTCTTTTAGTAGCATTCTTGGTCTGCACCTGTCTTTTCCTCGTGTTGCTGTAGGGACTCTGCACTGCGTCCCCTGTCATGGCTGTCTTCGGTGGTGGCTGGGCAACATCTGGTTCTTCTGGTCTCATGCTGATACAGTCTCCCGTTCATATGGGTCCTTCTGTCTCCTGGGCTCTCTCCTGGTATCTTTGTTGTTCTTGGTGATCATCTGTTCCTGATGAGTAGGGACCATTTGGTGTACTTCAGAGGACAGCTTGCTAGCTTTTAAGACCCCAGACCCCACTCACCAATATGGGGTGCAGAAGACACTCTTAGCACTAGACTACTGCCAATTGCCTCTATGTCCCCTGAATGCCCCCTTCTTCCCAATCTATCCTTTGAAAAAACTAGGTTGAGTTTAGAAAACCTTTCAGTTTATGCTGAAGTCCAGTTAAGCCGATCTAGTCTTTACTGGGTGATGTCATTGCTTTCACTTAACCAAATTTCTATCAACTATTTAATCTATGCTCAACCCTCTTCCTGCCTCCCACCCTTGTAGCCTTGAAGAATCTTCTGTGCATAAGTCTATTTTTAAGTTCTCCTATAGTATTTGTCCTTTTGCCACTGACTAATTTCAATCAGCATAATGTCTTCCAGTTGAAACCAGGTTATGAGATATTTCCTGAAAGTATCATTGTTCTTTATTATTACTCAATGTTCCACTGAGTATATGTATCATAGTTTATTTGTCCATTCATCTGTTTATGGGCAGGTTGATTCCGTTGTTTTGCTACTGTAGGATATATTTTGAGCAGTGGGATTACTGTATGAAGTGGTATTTCTATTTCTAGCTTTTTAAGGAAGTGCCAAATTGTTTTCCAAAGAGCTTGTACTATGTTGCAATCCCACCAGTAGTGTAGAAGAGTTCCAATCTCTCTGCAGCCTCTCCAGCATTCGTTGTTTCGTGTTTTTTGGATTCTGGCCAACCTTGTTGGTATTTCATTGTAGTTTTCATTTGGATTTCTTTAATAGCTAATGATCGTGAGCATTTCCTCATGTCTTTTGCCCACTTGAATGTCTCCTTTGGTGAAGTATCTACCCATCTCCTTTGCCCATTGCTTAACTGGGTTATTTACCTTTTTCTTGTTGATATTTTGCAATACCTTGTAGATTATGGAGATCAGATGTTGATTCAACATATAGTTGCCGAAATATTTTTCCCGTTGTGTAGGTAGTCTTTTAACTCTCTTGGTGTCATATTTGGATGAGCAAAAGTGTTTGATTCTTAGTAGTTCCAATTTATCTATATTCTTTTCTTTTGTTTACGATTGTTTCTCAGATTTTGAAGTCTGTCTAAGCCTTGTATTAGGATTTCTATTGTTGACCTTATTTTTTCTTGCATCATCTTTATCATTTCAGCTTTGAGATTTAGGTCTTTGATCCATTTTGAGTTAGTTTTTTTGTAAGGTGTGAGATATGGGTCTTGTTTTAGATTTTTTGCAGATGGATATCCAATTTTGCCAACAGCATTTGCTAAAGAGACTGTTTTTACCTTAGTTTACAATCTTTGGTCCTTTGTCGAGTATCAACTGTTCATAAGAGGATGGTGATATTTCTGGAGTCTTTATTCTATTACATTGGTCTATATGTCTCTTTTTGTACCAGTACCAAGCTGTTTTGACTACCATAGCAATATAGTAGGTTCCAAGGTCAGGTAGTGTGAGGCCTCTCACTGTGTTTCTCTTCTGCAGTAGTGTTTTACTTATCTGGGGTTTCTTCCCTTTCCAAACAAAGTTGATGATTTGTTTCTCTGTCTTATTAAAAAATATCACTGGAATTGTATTGGGATTGCATTGTATATGCAGATTGCTTTGGGTAAAATAGATGCTTCACAATGTTAAGTCTTTCTATGCACGAACAGGGTAGGTTTCTCCACTTATGTACATGTCTTTTGGTTTCTTGCGGTCTTGTAATTCTCTCTGTATAGGTCTCTTATTTCTCTGGCTAAATTTATTTTTAGGAATTTTATCTTCTTGGGGACTACAATAAATGATATTGATTTGGTCATTTCCTTTTTGATGGTCTCTTTTTTGTTGTAAAGGAATTCTACTGATTTACTTATGCCTATTTTATCTGACATTGGATTTTAAGGCATTTGTTTTTTCTTTGTTTTTATTATGTTTTCAATGAAAGTTTACAGAGCAAATTAATTTCTTATTCAAACTGTCTCCACAAATTGTTTCACAACATGTGTTAGCACTCTCCATCTTTCTGTTCTGGACTCCCTGTTTCCATTTGTCTAATTTCCCTGTCCCTTCCTGCCTTCTCATCTTAGCTTTCAGGCAAGTGTTGCTCATGTGGTCAACTGTACTTGATTAGAATGAAGGGCATGTTCCTCACATTTGTTAGTGTTTGTTTTATAGGCTTGTCTATTCTTTGTTTAGAAAGTGGGCCTAAGGAATTGCTTCAGTTTGTAGTTAGAAAGATATCAAGGGCCATAGTCTTGAGTGTCCTTCCAGTCTCTGTCAGACCAGTAATTCTGGTCTTTTGTGGTGAATTTCAGTTTTGTTTTACACTTTTCTCTCACTTTATTTGAGATGCTCTGTTGTAAAACCTGTTAGAGTGGTCAGTGGTCGTAACCTGGGACAGTCTAGCTCTTCTTGGCTTATGTTGGTGAAGGCTGTGATTCATGTGGTCCATTAGTCATTTGAACTAATATTTTCCTGTGTCTTTGGTTTTCTTCATTCTTGTTTACTCCAGGTGGAATGGCATCAACAGATCTATCTTAGATGGCTGCTCCTGAGCTTTTAAGACACCGGATGAAATTCACCGAAGCAGGATGTAGAACATTTTCTTATAACTCAGTCCCTCACGGTGTTTAGATGAGTCAGAATTGACTCTACAACTCCTAAAAATGATAGCAAGAAAGCTTCTATGACTTTGCCTTGGTCACGTTGTAATGACTTTCTCTATATTGTGTGTTGTCTTTCCCTTTAGCAAAGTTAAAATTTGTTTATTGTTTAGTTAGTGACTTTACATCCCTTAATCCCTTCCCTCCCTTATAACTATCAAAGTTTTTTTTTTTTTTTTTTTTTTTTTATTTCCTGTATGTAAACCTGTCCTTGAATTTTTATAATACTGGTGTTGTGCAATAGCTGTCTTTTTGTGACTGACTTATTTTACTCAGAATAATGCCCTGCAAAATCTTCATGCTGTGAGATGTTTCCTAAAGTGATCAATGTTTCTCTGTAGTGTTCAACTGTGTGTATATACCACAACTTGTTTACCCATTCACCTGTCAGTGAGTACTTAGTTTAGGTTATTTCCTTTTTTTGTTGGGGGCGGGGGGGCTGTAGTAATTAGCACTGCATAATTCTCTGGAGATTCTCCAATGATTTTACACATATCAGCACTGTAACATGTTCTTTTTCATTGGTGATTAGTATTCCATGGTGTGAAGTATGTAACCATTCACCTGTTAAAGAATATCTGGGTTATTCCCGGTTTTTAGCCATTATAGATACCCCATTATGCAAATTATTATTAGGTTTTTGTGTGAAAATAAGCTTTCCTTTCTCTGGCGTAGATGACCAAGAGTATAATTGCTGGGTTGTGTGGTAATTACATGTTTAGTTATACAGGAAACAGCAAAACTGTTTTTCATCTTGGCTATACCATTTTCCATTTCTTCCAGAAATGGTTGCATGATTCCATATCACTGTATTCTCAGAGCCAAGCCTTTGGTATTGTCACTGTTATTTATATTAGTCATTCTTATTACTGTGTAGTGATATTTCATTGTTATTTTAGTTTGCTTTTCCCTGTTGACTTTTGAGAACTTTCATGTATCCTCGCTATCAGGGTTTTCTTGGATATGTTCTTTGCAAATATTTTCTCTCACTGTCTTTTTTACCCATCTCCTTAACCAAGACTGTCTCAGAGCAAAAGTTTATTGTCTATCTATCTACCCGTCTGTCATCTATGTATCTATTTTAATGAAATCCAATTTATTAGTTTTCCTTTTAGTGATTGTGCTTTTGATGTTAAGTCTAAGAAATCACTGCCTAACCCTAGATTCCCAAGATAACATTATATGTTTTTTTCTGCAGTGTTACAGTTTTTAGTTGTACATTTAAGCCTGTGACATGTTTTCAATTAAATTGTATATAATGTGTACAGTTTATGTTGAGATTCTGTTTTTTTTATTGTGACTGGGTGAAAATGTACTTTCCCGTATAAATTTACAGGCCCACCTATATGCCGCTTCCACTGCTCTCCCCGCCCGGTGACAGCACGCTATTCCTCTCTGCTCCGTACATGTCTCATCCTCCCAGCAGTCTTCTTTCCCCTCCTCTCCACCTACTCTCCTTCCTCCAACCAGAGGTCAGCAGGATGATATCCTATAGATGCATAGAACCAAAAAGCGTATCCAATATATGGTCACTCTGCATCACCAAGTCCAATCCATTCATGTCTGAAGAGTGAACTTTCGTTATGATTTATGGGCAAGGGCAGCATCAGGGCCAGGGGCCATGCTCCCAGGGGAACCCCAAAGCCACTGGACCATCAGTTGCAGTCTTTTAGATTCTTTTTATTTTTGTTGTTTTAACCTGTGAGTGTACAAATGCTCCAACAGTACCATTTGTTGAAAAGATTATCTCTCAGACATTGGCTTGCATTAGAGACTTGTCAAAACTCAGTTGGACATGTTTGTGTTAGTCTACTACTGTGTTCCGTTTCTATCTCATCGATTTATATATCTATGCCTCTGCCAATAACATTAGCTTTACTTCTGTGTCTGCAAGATGAATCTTGAAATTGCGTAGTCTGTTACCTTTTGAAGCCCTGGTGGTATAGTGGTTAAGAGCTGTGGCTGCTGTAGTCAAGAAGAGGTCAGCAGTTTGAATCCACCAGTTACTGCTTGGAAGCCCTATGGGGTTGTGGGACAGTAGTAGCCTGCCCCATAGTGTCACAGTTAATCTGATGGTGACTGTTTTTTGTTTGTTACATTTTAGTTTACCTTTCCATTTAAATTTTAGCTTAATGAATATGCAATAAATCTTCTTCGGATATTGATAACTATGTTAAATCTGAATCTACATCTTTATTATTTTGAACCTTCAAATCCATGAAACAGAATATCTCTCCATTTATATACGTTTACATTGATTTCTTTCATCAGTTTTGCATAGTTTTCAGTATATAAGTAGTATATATTTAAGATTTAGACCTCTTTTAATTATTCCAAGCATTTGTAATTGGTATTTTATTTTTAGTGTCCTTGTGTTCGCTACTAATATCTAGGACTGCAGCTCACATTTTTAGGTTTATCTTTAATTCTCTAAGCTTGCTAAACTCATTCATGGGGCTATCATGAAATTTTCTGCATAGACAATCATGCCAGCAACAAATAGCAGCAATTTTATTTTCTTCTTTGCTGTCAGTATACATTTTATTTCCTTCTTTTGCCTTGTTGCACTCACTTGAAATATGAGCTATGTGTTTACTGAGAGTGATGAAAGCAGACTAACTTGTTCTGATCCCAGTCTTAGAGAGAAAACATTCAGTTTCTGGCTTCAACTCGATGGCACTTGGCTTTTGGCAAGCATGATGTTAGTTGCAGATGTTTTATAGATGGTACTTTAACAAAGAAGTTCGACTCAGTTCCAAATTTTTCTTATGCTAATTGATAAGATCATGTGATTTCTCCTTTTTTAGCTTATTAATATAGTGGTTTACATTGATTTATTTCTGAATCATGAACCAGTCTTATGCCACTGGTGGGTGGTAGGAACAACAGTTACTAACGGATTTATGTAACTCTTTATAAATTATAGAATTCTGTATAAACAATCATATCATCTGCAAAGAGGGAAATCTTTACTTCTTCAGTGCCAAAAGGGATGCCTTTTATTTCTTTGTCATGTCTAATTGCTCTGGCTAGAACTTCTAGCACAATGTTGAATAGAAGTGGTGAGAGTGGGCATCCTTGTCTAGTTCCTGTTCTCAAAGGGAATTCCTTCAGTCTTTCACCATTCAGGATGATGAAAGCAGTTGGCTTTGCATAGATGCTGGTGATTATATTGAGGAATTTCCCTTTTATTCCTATTTTTCTGAGAGTTTTAAGCATGAATGGGTGTTGAACTTTGTCAAATGCCTTTAGAGCTAATAAAAGAATTTGGCAAAGTATCGGGATACAAGATAAACATAACTAAATCAATAGGATTCCTTTATACCAACAATGAAATTATTAATGAAGAAATCACCAAATCAATTCAATTTACTATAGCCCCCAAGAAGATAAAATACCTAGGAATAAATCTAACTAGAGAAATAAGAGATCTTTACAGAGAAAATACAAGACCTTGCTACAAGAAACTAGGAGAGACTTACATAAGTGGAGTAATCTGCCCTGCTCATGGATAGGAAGACTCAATATTGTGAAAATGTCTATTTTGCCAAAAGCACTCTACTTACATAATGCAATCCCAATACAAATTCCAGTGACATTTTTAAATAAGATGGAGAAACAAATTATCAGCTTTATTTGGAAAGGGAAGAAACCTCGAATAAGTAAAGCACTACTGAAAAAGAAGAACATACTGGGAGGCCTCTCACTACCTGACTTTAAAACCTACTACACTGCAGCAGAAGTCAAAACAGCCTGGTATTGGTACAAAAGGAAACATATAGACCAATGGAACATACAGACCATATAGAGACCCCAGAGATTCCACCATCCTCTTATGAACAGCTGATATTTGACAAAGGTCCTAAGATTTTGAACTGGGGTAAGAACAGTCTGTTTAACAAATGGTGCTGGCATAATTGGATATCCATCTGCAAAAAAATTGAAACAAGACTCATATCTCACACCTTATACAAAAATCAACTCAAATTGAATAAAGAACTCAATATAAAAGCTAAAATGATAAAGCTCATCCAAGATAAGATAGGGTCAACAATGGATATTTTAATATGCAATACAGACAGACTTCAAAATCTGACAAACAAAACACATTCATCAGAAGAGAAAATAGATAAATGGGAATTAATAAGACTCAAACACTTCTGCTGATCCAAAGACTTCATCAAAAGAATTAAAAGACCACCTACAGAATGGGAAAAAAAATTTGGCAACTCTATGTCAGACCAACACCTGATCTCCATAATCTATAAAGTTCTACAAAATATCGATAAGAAAAAGACAAATCATGCAGTTAAGTGACGGGCAAAGGAAATGGACAGACACTTCACTAAAGAGGAGATCCAGGCAGCCAAAAAACACATGTGGACATGTTCACGATCATTAATTATTAAAGAAATTCAAATCAAAACGACAATGAGATACCATCTCACCCCAACAAGATTGGCCATGATCCAAAATATGCAAAATGATAAATGTTGGAGAGGCTGTGAAGAGACTGGAACTCTCCTTCACTGTTGGTGGGATTGCAGAATGGTGCAACCTCTTTGGAAAGCAGTTTGGCGTTACCTTAAAATAATGGATATAGATATACCATTTCACTCAGTAATTCCTCTGCTCAGGATGTGTCCTACAAAATCAAGGCCATTCACACCAACTGCTACATGCACACAAATGTTCACTGCAGCACAGTCCATGATAGCAAAAAGTTGGAATCAACCCAGATGCCCAATAACAGAAGAATGGATAGGTAAACTTTGGTATATATACTCCATGGAGTACTATACACTGATAAGGAACAACGATGATAGCAGAAAACATCTCTCAGTGTGGTCTCAACTGGAGGACATTATGTTGATTGAAACTAGTCAGCAACAGATGGACAATTATTATATGAGATCCCTACAGTAAAAACTTAAAAGTATACTCATACACAAAAGAAAAGACTCTTTGATGGCTACAAGGGTGGGGAGGGTGGGAGGGTAAGGGGCGAGGGTTTATGTTAGATAGTTGTTAGAAATTTGGTTGGGTGAAGTTGGTGACAATACGTATTAGTAAGAAGATCAATATTCATGGGACTTCAACGCAACTTGTGTACTCCTCCTCTCTTAACCTAGTATTGTAAGCACAGAGTCTGTACATTTTCATTTTTTATTTAATAATAAAAAAAAATTTTTAATTATACAATTCTATTTGCAAAGATTTTCTGAAAGACATTGGTATCTAAATCCATGAAGGATATTGCTCTATTTTTTTTTCTCTCCCTTGTACTTCCTTTATATGTTTTTGGTACCAGATAATATTATATTCATAAAATGAAATGTAAAGTATTCTCCCTTCCTCTATTTTCTGGAAGAGATTGCTTAGATGGTGCCAATTCTTATTTAAATATTTGGTGGAAATACTCTAGTAGAGCTGATGGTTTATTTTTTAGTGGTATTAAAACCACAAATTCAATTTTCTTAATAGTTATTGGCCTATTTATAATCTATTTCACATTAGATGGGGTGTAATAGTTCATGTTGTTAAGAAATTAGTCTATTTTATCTAGGTTTCAAATTTATACGTATAGAGATATTTGCAATATTTCCTTATCTTTTTGATGTCTGCAGGATCTATAGATATCTTCTATTTCATTCTTGATACCAGCAATTGTGTGTTCTACCTTTTTTACTTTTTAAGTGTTACTAGAAGGTTGTTAATTTTATTCATCTTTTCAAGGAATCAGATCTTTCGTTGATTTTTCTCTATTGTCTTCCTATTTCCAGTTACATTGATTTTTGGCTTTATTATTTTCTTTCTACTTGTTTGGATTCATTTTGCTCTTCTTTTTTTTGTAAGCTACAGCAATTGGATCTTAGCATATTAATCTGAAATTTTTCTTAGTGTATGCATTTAGCGCTACAAAATTTATCTTCTTGATAAATTTCAACTTTTTAAAAATTTTAATTCAGTTAAATATGTATACATAAAATTTCATTTATCTTGGGACTTCCTCTCTGACTGACAGACTATTTAGAAGTATATGGTTTAGTGCGGAAGTATTTGGGGATTTTTCTATTTACTTTCTGCTAATGATTTGTAGTTTGATGCCATTGAGGTTGAACAACATAGTCTGTGTGATCTCAGTTTTTTAAATTTGTTGAGGTTTATTTTATGCCCTGTATATGGTTTATTGTAATATACATTCTGTAGACACTTGAAAAGAAAATGTATGTTGCTACTTTAGGGTGGTATGTTCTATAAATGTCAACTAGCTCCTGCTGGTTGATACTCTTGTTGAATTGTTTCATGCCCTTGCCTATATTCTGTCTAGTTTTCTCTCTCAGTTAGAGTGTTCTCTTTTGTTCCATTTGCCTAGCCCTCTGTAAATATCATATTGTCTTGATTACTGTGGCCACATGATGAATCTTAAAATTGGGTATACTTTTTTTTTTAACTTTTCCTTTCCACATAAATTTTAAGAAAAATCATTGTGTATACACATGCAAATATATGAAGAAACTAAAGATTTTTATCAACTTCTAAAGTCTGAAAATGATCAAATATGCTATCAGGCTGCATTGGTAATTATTGATGATTGGAATGTAAAGCTGGAAACAAAGAAGGACTCGTTATTGGAAAATATGGCCTCAGTGATAAAAATGATGTCAGAGACACATGATAGAATTATGCAAGATCAACAACTTCTTCATTGCAAATGTATTTTATCACTAATGTAAACAGTGACTGTAAATGTGGACGTTGCAGATGAAATACGCAGGAATCAAATCTACTACAGCTTTGGAAAGATGATGGAAAAGCTCAATATCAGCAGTAAGAACAAGTGTAGGGGCCAGTTATGGAATGGCCCATCCATTGCTCACATGCAAGTGCAAGTTGAAACTGAAGAATATTAAAACGAATCCATGAGAACGAAAGCACAACCTTCAGTAGATCATACCTGAGTTTAGAGACCATCAAAAGAATGGATTTGATGCATTGAACATTAAGGACCAACGGCCAGCCAAGCTGCAGAATGATATCAAGGACATCAGAAGGAAGAAAGGAAGAGGTCGTCAAAAAGACAGGAAAGGAAAATAAGACCAAAATGGATGTCATAATACATTCTGAAACTTGCTCTTGAATGTCAAGTAGCTAAAGCAAAAGGAAGAATTGATGAAGTATAAGAACTGAAGATTTCAATGGGCAGCTTGAGAAGACAAAGTGAAGTATTATAATGACATGGGCAAAGAGCTGGGGGTAGAAAACCAAAAGGAAAGAACACTCTGAACATTTCTCAAGTTTAAAGAATTGAAAAAAAACAACCAACCAACCAAACAAACAAATATCCAAGCCCCCAATTGCAGTAGCAAAGGATTCTATAGGGTAAATATTAAACAGTACAGGAATCATCAAAAAACATGGAAGAAATACAGTCATTACACCAAAAAGAATTGGTTGATGTTCAACATTTTCAAGAGGTACTGAAGGAAGAAGTCTAAGCTGTAGCAAAGGCATTGATGAGAATCAGGTCTCCAGGAACTGACAGAATACTAACAGGGATATTTCAACAAACAGATGCAGCACTGGAAATGCTCACTTATCTGTTCTATGAACTTTGGAAGGCAATTACCTGACTGAGTGACTGGAAGAGATCCATATTTATGCCTATTCCCAAGAAAGTGACCCAACCCAATGCAGAAATTACCGAACAATGTTATTAATATCACATGCAAGTAAAATTGTGCTCAAGATTATTCAAAAGCAATTGCAGCTGAATATTGACAACCAGTGATACAATTGTAGATGTCAGAGGGATCTTGGCTGAAAGCAGAGAATATGAGAAAGATGTTTACTTGTGTTTTATTGACAATCAAAGGCATTTGACTGTATCAGTTACAAAAATTATGAATAACATTGCAGAAAATGGGAATTCCAGAATGCTTCATTGTACTCAGGATCAAGAGACAGTCATTCTAATACAACAAAGAGTCGCTACTTAATTTAAAGTTAGGAAAGGTGTGCTTCAGTGTTGTGTACTTTCACCATACCTATTCAATCTGTGTTCTAAGCAAATAATCCTAGAAGCTGGACTATGTGAAAAAGAATGGGACATCAGAATTGGAGGAAGAGACATTAAATACCTGTGTAATGCAGATGACACAATCTTCTTTGCTGAAAACAAACTTGAAACATTTGTTGATGAAGATCAAAGCCACACCATTCAGTATGAATTACACCTCAATGTCAAGAAAACAAAACTTGTCAGAATAGAAGCAATCAACAACAAATGATGAATGGAAAAAAAAGTTTGGGATTGTCAAGTATTACGTTTTACTTGGTTCTGCAATAAGCACCCATGCAAAGGCCAGTCAAGAAATCAAACGATTTGTTGCATTGTAAAAATCCACTGCAAAAGACCCCTTTACAGCATTGAAAAGCAAAGATATCACCTTGAAGACTAAGTGTGCCTGACCCAAGCCATGATATTTTCATTTGCATCATATGCATTAAAAAAACTGAACAATGAATAAGGAGGACAGGAGAAGAATTGATGGCTTTGAGTTGTTGTGTTCGAGAAGACTATTGAATATACCATAAACACCAAAAGAATGAGCAGATATGTATAGGAAGAGGTACAATCAGAATACTCCTTAGAAGCAAGGATGACGAGATTATGTCTTCCATACGCCTGGCATGTTATCAGGTAGGATTAGTCCCAGGAGAAGGACATCATGCTTGAGAGGAAGATCCTCAGTGATACAAACTGACACAGAGCTGTTATAATGGGATGAAGCATAATGATTGTGGGAGTGTCACAAGACTTGGCAGTGTTTCATTCTGTTACACTTAAGGTTGCTGTCAGTCTGAACTGACTAGACAGCACCTAAGAACAACAACAAGATAAATACCAAAAAAAAAAAAAGTTTAGTTTCTAATTATGTTAGCCAAAAAACAAAAGAAAATACAAACAAACAGGAAAAAAAAAAAAAAAAAAAAACCTGTTTCCATCAATTCCAACTATAGGACAGAGTATAACTGTGATAATATTTCCAAGGCTGTAACGTTTACATGTCTCTTGTGGAGTTACTGCGAAGTTCACACTGCCAACCTTTTGACCGGCAGCCTAGGGCTTACTCTCTGCTCCACCAAGAACAAAAACAATATAGCAACAACAACAAAAACCCATTGCCGTCCAGTTGATTCTGACTAATAGCAATCCTGCAGGACAGAGCAGAACTGCCCCATAGGGTTTGCAAGAAGAGGCTGGTGAGTTCTAACCATCAGCCGTTTGGATAATAGCTCTACCTCTTAACCACTGTAGCACCAGGACTTCTTAATTTTGCTAAACCTGTGTTAATATTGGGAGAATTTACAGTTTTAGTTATGTTGAGTTTATTGTTTTTTAGTTTAGTTAAACTGTTTGACCATTTCTCCATTTATTCTTCTCTTTCAGTATTTGAAAGAACATTATGCTACTTCATTTATCCCTCCCCGGTTTGTTACGAGAAATCCAGTGTTAGGCCACTTGTAATGTTAAATCTGTAGGTTTGGCTTTTGTCAAATGTTGGAAGTTTTCACCCATTGTTTCCTCGAATACTCCCTTAGCTCTATCCTCCTTCTCCTTCCATGTTTTAAGATTCCAGTGTTGTGAATGCCAGGTTGTGTTGTGAGATCTCACAGGCCCATGAGCGCCTGCTGTTCTTGTTCTTCATTAATTTCTTTTCTGTTCTTACCCTTTCTGTTTTAAGATAGATCATTTTTTATGGATGTATCTTGAAATTCACCATTTTTTGTTATGTCTATTCTGCTGTTGAGACCTTCACAGAAACTTTTTTCCACAGTTAGTATGTTTCTCAGCCAAATGTTTCTGTTTGGTTATTTCTCATATCTTCTGTTTGTTTGTTGAGTTATTTATTTAGTTTTTGCTGTTGCTTTTTATTTTTTTATTTATGTCAAGTGTGCCCATAATTGCTATTTTAACTCTTTGTCAAATAATTGTAACATGTATCATTTTATTTGTTGTCTGTTTTTATTTACTTTCAGCTTCTTCTATACCTTGGTAAAAGGAGTAAATTTTAACCACAACCTGAGTACTTTTGTATTGTTAAGACACTCTGCATCTTATTTAATTATTTGACCTCAACTGATTGCTTTTTTTTCCCCAGACTGTCTGGGAGATGAAGTGGTTACCAAGTCATCAATCCCAAATGGACATAGAGCAGATTCCCCCATTTGACCCCAACTGACAGTTGAGGTAGGGGGTCCTCATTACTTCTGGGTAGGAATAGGAAATCTGGTTTTCCCCTTTGACACTGTTGTGGGAGGAGGACTTGTCACCACCTGGCCTTGCCTGGTGCTACCTCTAGCATTTACAGTGAGTACCGGGAATGTTCTCGTACCTCTATTAGACCAGCTTTCTTCACCAATGATTTTCATGATTTCAGTCTCAGATTCGGGACCGTAAAGCTTTTCTAGAGCTCCCAATCTGACTTTCCATGTCGTGTCATTATGACAACTGACTCGGGCTGCTATCATTTCTGTTAAGATCTATCTCCCTCACCACATCTGTCACCACAAATTTCATGATCATATAGAGACAGGACTAACTCATTTTCTCTTTATATTCCTTATACTTGCATTGACGATTTTATAGTAGGACCTCAAAACACAATATGGAATGAATGTATGGATTAGCAACATAAAGCATAATAATAACAAACTATATTTGTGAAAAGACGGTTTCTGATTGAGCAGTCCTTATTTAGAAAATATTTACTCCCTAAATCAAAATATAATGAGATGGTGTATAAAATTACACAAAATATGAGTCCCAGCGTGCTCTAATTTTTTCTGACCTTATAAAACAAACAACAACAACAAAAAAAAATACTACTGTCAAATCGGTGCTGTCAAGTCACAAATGGAAATCTTTGTGGCCAGTTGTTAAGTGCTACCTCTGCTAACCAAAAGGTCAGCAGTTTGGATCCGTCAAGCACTGCTTAAAAACTCTATGGAGCAATTCTACTTTGTCCTGTAAGTCACTATGAGTTGGAATCGACTTGATGGCACTGGTTTTCTTTTTCTTAAAAAATGAAGTATTATTTTGATGAGAGTATTTGCTTCCTTGATATATATGTATGTACATACATGCATACACATATGTACAAATGAGGACTATGAGTTAAGTTCGCAAAGTCATCCTATAAAACGTGCTACATACCTCGTTGCTGAATACTACTAACGTCACCAATGCTAGCATCTAGTCCACCCTTCGAAACAACTTTGGCACTCTTTTTCTGGAATGGCCATCAGAGCTGTTGTCATCTTACCCTTGATGTCCTGAATACCGTCAAAATGTCTTCCTTTCAATATTTCCTTTGTCTTTGGGTAAAGAAAAAGGTCATTGGGGGGCGGATCAGATGATAAGGAAAGATGTTCCAATGCAGTTTAATGGCTCAAAACTGCCTTACAGACAAACATACAGTTAAGTTCAGGAACTTGGCCACCATGCCACCATGGCCATTCCAGAAAAAGTTCTAAAATTGCTTTGAAGGGTAGACTTGGCGTTGGTGTCTGGCGCATAACTTCCTAAGGGGAGGACTTAGAAGATGATCACAGTGACATTCAGCCAGTAGGTGTGTAGCACTTAGAACAATTAAGTCCGTGGATCTCAAATCCATATTTTACACACACACACTTAAAGCCAAACCCACTTGACTCATAGCAACCCTACAGAACAGAGTAGAACTGCTCTACAAAGTTTCCGAGAAGCGCCTGGCAGATTTGAACTGCCAATCTTTTGCTTAGCAGTTAGCAACTGTAGCATTTACTCACTACCAGGGTTCCATGTGCATATGCCCATACATATATATATACACACAAATATATATATATATATACACACACAAATATATATATATTTATATGCCAGCCAAGCGCCGTCAAGTCGGATCCTACTCATGGCGATCCATATAAATATATAGAACATACATATATATGTATATGGAACAACAACCAAAAAAATTATTGCTCTCAAGTTAATTCCAACTCACAGTGACTTTATAGCATAAAATAGTATTGCCCCATAGGGTGTCTGAGGAGCTGCTGGTGGACACAAACTTCCAATCTTTTGGTTAGTACCCCAGTTCTTTATAACCGTACCACCAGGGCTCATATGTGTATGTATATATATATATATATATACTGTGAAATTATATGTTAAAATATATATAAATATATATATCTAGGGTTGAAGGCAAAATCATTGATTAAACTGTAATAAATTGATATAAAATATAACTGATTGATTCCTGTGTGTTCAACATAATGCTGTTAGTATTTGAGGTGTTAAAAAGGTGAAAGAAGAAATAAAAGGCATGATCCCTTCTTTAATGTTATTTATATTGTACTTGAAAGGCACAATTTCTATAAAATAAGTAATAAGAAAACAAAACAAGACTATCTTCATAGTAGAGTGCTGGGTTGTACACAGTGTATTCTCACAAGAACAGCAATAGTTTTAAAAATGAAAAATATGAAATCCGCATTGATTGTTCACTATGTATTAGCCATTATGTGAAACATTTTTATATGCTATCACTCAGAAAACCTTTCAAAATTGATGTTATTAGTCATGTGTTTTCACATATGAGAGACCAAATAACTTCTTTAATGATACATAATAACTGCCAGAACTTGGTACACCTAACGCTAGCCATAATCTTTTCAGTAGTCTCACGTGCATGCAAAAGCTGAACAATGAATATGGAAGACCAAAGAAGAATTTAAAAAAAAGGAAAGAAAAAAAGATAACAAGCCTATTGCTGTTGAGTCGATTTCTATGCACAGTGACTCTATAGAACAGAGTAGAACTGCCACATAGAGTTTCTAAGGAGCACCAAGTATATTAAAAATGCTAACTCTTTGGTTAAAAGCACTTAACCACTATGTCACCAGGTTTTCAAAAGAACTGATGCATTTGAATTATGGTGTTGGTGAAAAATATTAACATTCCATCAACTGAAAGAAGAACTAATAAATCTATCTTGGAAGAAATACAGCAAGGTTGTTTCTCAGAAAAGATGACAAGACTTTTGCATGTACTTTGATGTGTTACCTAGAGGGACCAGTCCCATGAAATGGAAATCTTGCTTCAGCCTGAGAAAAAAAGACTCTCAGCGAAATGGATTGATGAAGTGCGCTTAAGCATAGCAGTAATTGTGATGATGGCACAGGACCAAGCAATGTTTCATTCTATTGTACATAGATGGCGGAGAGTCTAAAATGATTAAATGGCGTTTAACAGCAATAGCAACTGACAGATGTGAGAGTCAAATATATTTTGGAACAAAACATGTGCTCTGTCAAATATACCAGGTCATTCAGCTGAATATCCAGTAAGATTTTAATAAAGAATACATGTTTTAAGAATTAGAAGAAGGAAGAGATTAAAAGGGAAGAGAACAAATTTACATCGAGAAAGCGTGAAAATTAACCAGGACCTTAAATGGTGCATAAGCTGTGGACGTCTGGAGAAGAAGAAATGGAAGAACTGGCTAGAGTGATCAAGTACAGCGCGATCCCTCAGACAAGGAGGAGCAGACCAGTCAGACAACTACACAGCAAATATGGGAAATAAATGGAATTTATCATGGTAGGTCTAGTATTTAGTCTGAATTCAAATATAGGCCACTGGAGACGAAGGATTTTATACTATAAAGGACTGCTTCACACATCTGGGTGAAAGACTGAATGTGAGGTAAGGGGAGGGCTGGCTTGTACAGTTCAAACATTTGAGTGATTATTAAAGCATGGTAAGCAGTGTGATAGAGAACAAGGCTGTTACTGAATTAAGTCTTCACAATATCCTAATTTGTGACTTTGGGAATGCTAAAAAACCACTCTGAACCCAGTTTCCTTTGCTCTTCATTAAGACTGGCTGCTGTCAAGTTGATTCTGATTCCTAATAGGACAGAATATAACTGCCCCATAGTTTCCAGGGAGTGTATCATAGATTTGAACTGCTTACTATTTGACTAGCAGCAGTGCATTAAAAGGAAAGATATGATATAGTCACTCTACAGGGTTTCCGTAAAAATAAAGTATATAAAGCACTTAGGCTCACAACAACTTTGAGTTGATATTCTAGATGAACGACAGTGCAGTGACTAAAAGTTATGGCTGTTGTCATGGAATAAGCTGTGTTCGCACAAAACTGTGTAGCAATTTGGCTAGACTGTGATTCCTAGTATTGTGTGATGGTCCTCCACATTGTAAATCCTGCCTCTGTGATATTAATGAGAGAGGATGGGTGGCAGTTGTGTTGGTGGGGCAGGACTCAAATGTGGAAGATTGTGTTGTGCCTTGAGACAGTCTATGTAATATAAAAGAAGGAAACTAGTAGAGAGATTTGGGGACCTCATACCACCAGGAGTGCATCCTTTAGAAAGGACTCAGGGTACCTGCACCTGAGAATCTCCCAGTTTAGGGGAAGACTGATGACAAGGACCTTCCTTTAGAGCCAGCAGAGAAAGCCTTCCCCTGGAACTGATGTCTTACATTTAGACTTTTGTCCTACTGGACTGTGACAAAATAAAATTTCTCTTTTAAAAGCAATCCATCTGCGGTGTTTCTATTACTGCAGCACTAGATGACTAAGGCTGCTGTTAACCAAAATGTCAGCAGTTTGAATATACCACCTACTCCTTGGAAATTCTGTGGGGTAGTTCTGCCCTGTCCTATAGGTTCACTATGAGCTGAAATCAACCCAGTGGCAACAGATTTGGGTTTGGGGTTTCAGAGGGAGAAGGAAACAGTGAAATAAATGATGGGTTTGACGTGAGACTCCAGTGATGTATTTGTTCAGGAATCACACATGCGTATTTTAGAAAGTCATTTGCTCTGGACTTTGTGGAACATCAGGAGTCCGCAGTCCATGAAGTCAGATAACAGCCTCCATGCCCTAGAGATCTTTGTGTAAAAACTGTACAGAGCTGTCAGCACCTATGATTCTGTGTTAGATTCTGCTGAGCCAGCTGGCTGAATTGAATACCCAAAAGTAGATCAACATACTCTACCTGAAATCCTTTGGGAACAAGAAAACTTCTGCTTTGCACATTTTGTGTCGTTAGTTTCTGTGAAACCTCTGTGTCCATCTGGGTTAGCTCTTAAATATCTCATTGTACTGTTAGGTGCTGTCAAGTTCATTTTGACTCGTAGCACCCCGTGAGACAGAGCAGAACTGCCCCAATCTTTTTTATTTTTCTTATTAAATAAATATTTTATTGTGTTTTTGGTGGAAGTTTATGTAGGAAATTAAGTTTTCAGTTAATAATTTCTATTCATGTTGTTCAGTGACACTGGTTACATTCTTCAAAATATCTTTTTTCTTATTTCTGTTTTGATTATTCTGTTTCCACTAATCTAGCTTCCCTGTGTCTTCCCCTCTCCCAACTTTCTCATCTTTGGTTTAGGGTAAATGTTAAACATTTGGTTTCATCTAGATAATTGTCTTGGGGAGCACAGAACTCATGAGTGATTTTATTTGTTTTATTGGTCTGGGCTGTAGTGTTTATGGAAGCAGATAACCAGGTCTTTTCCCATGGAGTTACTGGTCCAAACCATGTCTTTCAGATGGCAGTCAAATGCATAATCATTCCTCTATGGAAGTTCATCCTTTTACAGTTAGCCATGTACAGTTTCCTACATGACTTCTGATGTTCCCTTACCTTTTTATCACTTCTGTACTTGCTGAGATCTGACCCACCCCTCAGACCTTTTTTTTAACCCAGTGATCGGTGTTTGGTCCTTACAGCTGTCCTGCTAAATTGTTAGGTACTACTGTACCAAATGCAGGAGGCTGATGAATTGTAGAAAGTTTAAGGGATTTATTTGGAGTCAATGGAAATTACAACAAAGCCAGAATAGGAGAAATATGGAGGAAACTAGGATTAAGTGAATTTATGTATCATCTAGTTCAGGAGTCAGCAAACTTTTCTTGCGAGAAAAAGATGGTAAATATTCTTCAGTCTATATGTAGTCCCTGTGTATTTTCAAATACATTTCAAAAAACAGATAATGCTGGATCCATGTAGAATTCTTGCCTTTCATGTGGGAGACCCAGGTTCAGTTTCCAGCCAGTGAAACTCATACACAGACATCATCCATTTTTTTATTGAACACTTCCATGTTGCTGTGATGTTGAACATTTCAATGACTTTCCTGACTAAGATGGATTATAAAGACGGACGTGGTGACCTACTTCTGCAAATCACCCAGGCATCACCCTGCACATCACAACATTCTGATCCACACAGCCTATCACAGGTAGCATTTCTTTTCATTGTATATTAGATCATTGTAAGTTGTGGGCCAACTTTGTGGAAGCTAACAACAACAGCAGCAAAAATATGGAAAACATTCTTAGTTTGCTGGCTGTACAGAAACAGATCATGAGCTCAATTTGGCCCAAATGTCATGGTTTGCTGACCCCTGAACTAGTTCACGTATTTTATTTTCTGAGTAAAAAATATCAACTGGTGTGTGAGCTGTCCAGATCCCCCAGCTAGAGAATGACAAAACTGGGGTAGATGCAGGTTTTCTCACAATGTTTTCTTTTTCCCTTTAATTTAGTTTCCTGAATGATTGCGGAATGTGGAAGTAGTGACTTGCCTACTTAAAGTCCAAATAAGGTCAGCCAAAGGGCAGTGCAGTTTAGGGCGCCAGGCCCTGTCCAGCTCTCTCTAGGCCTCATCTTATCACGTTCTCATTGTATAATTATGCATTTTATTCCCCCCCCAAATTATTAGTATAAAAGAACAGAAGAGATCCATAGTAACTAAACAAACAAAATGGTGCAATTGAATAACAGAGATAATTAATAGGGAGGTAACAATGCCAAGAAGGTGAAGAGTATCTAGGTTCTTTAATTTGGGGTTTCCTACTGCAGAGAGAGATTTGTGGTTGGTCACAAAGATTGCAGTGTCTACAATCTTAGAAAGAATCAGCTGTTCACTGGAATACAACCTATGCCATACAACAAAGCTGAGTTCTACGGCAGGAACCTGGAAGATTATCAGACCCTGGGGAATTACAGTCCTATTGCCTTCAGGACTTTGGAGTGGGCATTGACAAGCAAGTTATTTAACAAGCATTTTAAGAAGTCTGGTTCTTTATATTCATACCAGATGTCAATTTCTCTATCCTTTGCCCTGTAGATTTGACAACTGCCAACATGTAATAACACCCCCCTCCTTTGTCCTCAAGCCTCACAGTAGCTGTCAGATTGTACGTAATGAGGAACGATCTGGAGAAGGTGATAGCAGCAAGGATACATGCTTACCTTCAGAGGCCAGACCTAAGCTTGAAGATCTTAGGAGCCAGACTACAATAGGCCAGCTCAAAGATGGTGATAGTTCCCAACTGAAACACTTCTTATCATGGACATACACCCCGTTGTGTTTTTTTAACTTCAAATCACCAAAGGCTCAACACAGGGTAGGCATATAATGCTGTTGGACTTCTGGTCACTCTCGCCTCACCTTCACCTCTCCCCAAAGTGGCTGGTGATTTTGAAGGTTTCTGTGTAGAGTTTACAGACTTCAAACGCATGACTTCTTGAACATTCATTGTTTTGCCAACTGATGAGATCACAACTGTACTTCATGTTGTCAAGGCACAAGATACACAGTAGAGAGTGTCTGATCCATTCCTTCTTTAAACCTCTGACCCTTCCTAGTAGGAACTCAGTCTCGTACTCATCCTGCTCTGATTTCTTCCAAGGGTAGCTTTGCCTGTTCTTCGTGTTGCTTTCTCAGTCCGGGTTTGGACTCTTGCTGATGCTCTGTCCTAACTCAGAGTCCAGCCATTCAGAATCCGCATTCCATTTTCTTGTGACTGTCTTTGCACACCATCTGTTCCTTCTCAGAACCATAGCCCCCACTTGACTTTCCCCATTTGGGTAGCTCTCAGTTTTCTCTAAGCGGTAAGCCTGAGGGTGTGTTGTGCATTTAGGCTGGAAGTGGCACTGGGGATCAGACATGGCTTCAGTAGGGATTTAAGGATCACAGTAGGGACTCTGAAAGTAAAGTGGTGGTGTACGAGAACTAGTTTGGTCTTCTAACTGCAGACAATTACTTCTTGGAGTACTGCCTAGCCTGTACATTTAATTGGCCATCCTAATCAAAGTAGTGAAGTAGCTGGAACTGGCCTATATGTACAGCCTAAACTCAGTACCCTTGTGTTCTATTTTGACATCTGCTTATGGGCTCTCTGACACTCTTTTATTGTGTATTTTGTACACAATACATGTTTTATATATGTATTTGTACTGTAAGATTTATTTTTACTCATAGAATGAAAGGCATCATCTCTTGTCAAGATCATCCTACTCAGCAAGTGAGAATAGGATTAAGGAAGCCCTTCAATGTAATTTATCCATATGGTTCAATTTTATGAAGTTTTCTTTATTTTGCTTGATATCTTTTATCTTTAAATTATTATTAATGGAGAAACAGAATAATTTATTGGTTAGACCATGACCTTTGGAGCTAAGTAAGCCTATGTTGGATTCTTTTTCTGCTATATTCTTGCCGTGTGTGCATATGTAAAATCCCTCAGTCTTTCTGACACTTTTTCTTCACGGGAACTGGGTGATAAGACCAGCTTCCTTGATGGTCTGTGGTGAGAAATAATAGTGAATATATGAAAAGACTCTAATAGAGGCCAGTATGTGACTGATATTCAATAAATGGTGCATATTAGTATTGTCTTAGATTTTAGACTTGTGTTTTGAAAGAGGGAAGATTGGTTAAACATAGTGAACTCAGTAATGATCTGGTATGAGACAAGTGCTTGATGATTTTCTCTGGATGTTTAAATATGAATGATTAGACACAGTATGTTTCAGGTTAGGATATGAGATGACTGGATATTATTATTTCAGAAGGAATATTCACCCAAAATCACACTAAAAAAATAAAGAATATTTGATTTTGTAAAGGTACAGCACAAAAAGCCACAGCTGATATTTCACCTCACTATTGTCATACTCTTAAACTCCATAATCAGGTATAATATAGGGGAAATATATAACAGGGGGACACTAATAATAACATTGCATTTGCATGTTATCTTGATAGAGTAAATACAGAGATTATTATTTCAACACAGCATTATCTTGCATGATTTGTATTGATGATATTACAGCCTCATTATTCAAAACTAAGCTGGGAAATTTGCAGATGCAACTAAATTATGGGGAGCAACAAATAATGCAATATAATGCATTCTAAAGGAAGAGAAATTTGTTCTTTTGGACACTTCAAACTAACAGAGAGCAAGTGAATGGTAAATATACTTTGGTGTAGATAAATGGTGAATAATGAATTTGAAACACCAAGTAAAAAAAATGCATAGTGAATTGGAAGTGCTTTATTACAATGGGATCCTGATGGCACACTGGTTGTTTGGCTGCCAACCAGAAGTCAGCAGTTCGAATCTTCCAGTCCCTTCTTGGAAGCTCTACAAGGAAGTTGTACTCTGCTTTATATGGTTGTTCTGAATCAGAATTAACTTGCTGGAAATAAGATTATTACAATGAATCAAATAAGGCTGGTGAATTATTAAGGGGGATGGTTTAAACATGCAAACTCATAGTTTCTTTTGCAGAGAGAGGCAGAAATGGTCATGAAATGCAACAACACTTGAGAAATCAGAATTTCAGAGAGAAAAAAAGCAGAGATTTTAGAGTCAGGTCTACATGTGTTCAGATTCTTCTCTGTCATTTTTATAAGTTATGTGACTAGTAGTGAGTCTACTTAGCTATTTGAGTCCCAGTTTCTTCATCTGAAAATGGAACAATGATATTTTCAAAAACGGTTAACATAGTTTTGTTGGTTGAACACTGCACAAATATGCCTCGTGAAGCAGCATCCTTGAAGCAGCATCCATCACCTTGGAGGCATCTTAAATTTGTATATTTGTTATTACAACAGTGTTCTGAAAGATGCTCCAAAGTTTCATGTTTCAAAAATTTAATATAAAAATATTTCAGTATATGTAATAAAGTATGCTGAGGAAATAACATGTCTTAAAATTCCTACACAAGCACCATAGGAACTATTGCCAACTCTGGAGGTTACTTGATTTGAGCCGCGGAGTACCTGGAACACAGAGGCACTGAGTAAAGATAGAAGTCTGTTGACAAAATATGGGGACTAGCTATTATCCAGGCTCCCTCGGGATGGACATCGCCTGCTGATAAGAGGGCTAGACTCACTGGGTCATGCAAGTGTTTAATCTATCCATATGATAGACAGAAAGTTTGAGGTTTGAGTCCACCTAGAAGTGCCTTGAAAGGATGCCCTGGTGACAGATTTCAAAAATATCAGCCACTCAAAACCCTATGGAGCCTAGCTCTGACATGCATATGGTCTCCATGAGTCAAATCCACTTGATGACAACTTTTTGTTGTTGTTGTTTGTTTCCCACTATAGATAAGTGTGAGGTGAAGCAGTAAGAACCACAGGAGTACTCAACAGCACTGGATGCCACCCTCCTCTGTGCTGCTGCAGGATCATACTTTTAAAATGGTCCACTGCGATTATCAGTTTACTTACATGACTCATTTCCTAGAGTTCATGCTCCTTGCGAGGCTGAGAGCATGCCTTTAATTCCCTGTTTTCACAGGCAAGTACCTGTAGCATCATAAGCACTTGGTGATTGTTTCTGAGTGGGTCATCAATGAGTCTCTCTTCTGTGAGCCGCCACAAGGGCAACATTGTGTTTCTGGGTTGAAATCATTTCGCTTGCCGTTACACATGCTTGTATTCTTCTACTTCTAATTTTAGGTTTTGTTTGTTTGCATTCATTGGAAGCACACTGGGTGACAGTCACTGTGGTAAGGGCTTTTGAGTTTTTATTTCGTCTTTAGCTTGGTTAGCCATAGTTTTCAGATAATGAAATCAGGGCTTATGTTGTTGATGTTGTTATTAGCTTCTGCTTAGTCACTCAAGAAGACCTCATGCACAATAGAACAAAACACTGCCTAGACCTGGTACATCCCCATGACCACCTGACAATTTCATTGGTTAATTCTTGGAATTAGATCACTAGGCCCTTCTTCTTGTCCATCTTTAGCCAGAAAACGGTGTGCTGAAATCTGTTCAGTATTATAAAAACACACAAGATTTTGCTGAAAGTTGGGTGGTAGATGTGCTTGAGATGCAGTGACTAGAACTGAACTGGGTCTCACACAGGTAAAGTAAGAACTCCATCACTGAACACTCTGCCCCAAGGTGTAGACAAGAAAAGTAATTTTCCTAAGCTTACCAAGGGACCAGCTGATATCAGAGCAGGGATTCAAAATTGTGGGCCTTTCCCCACTCTTCCTAATCCTTACTCTTAGTGTCCATTTCACTGATGACATAAACCCTCTCCCCTTCTCAATTATTTAAAGTTCAACTGATAATTTCCCATTTTGACTGACACATACTTGAAATATTTACACCTCACTTGGTGGAAACCCTGGTGGTGAAGTGGTGAAGTGCTGTGTCTGCTAACGGTGAGGTCAGCAGTTCAAATCTGCAAGATGCTCCTTGAAAACTCCATGGAGCAGTTCTACGCTGTCCTGTAGGGTACCTATGAGTCACAACTGACTTGACAATGGTGAGTTTTGTTTTGTTTCTTATTTTTTGTACTCTTCTATTATGTAGCTTCAAACAAATCTGGTATCCTTACACTGTAATTCAACTTCCACTAACTGTCTTGAGTTCCCATTTGTTCTTAGATGAATTAGCTTCTCAGTTGGCTTTCATATTGCACCATTATGCATCTGCCCAACAAATTCAGTCATATAGAGTGTATGGGATGTATTGCTAAAGTAATTATAGGAAATCCCTTTGGGCAAGAGTTATGAATGAGAAAATAGAGTCTGATCTCATCACTGTCGTGTAAAGCCTTTCAACATATCCTTATTGATGCCTTGATTAACTGTATTGCTTCAGATCAAGGACACAGTTGATTTTTTATCTAGACACCCGTCTCCAAGTGTATACCTTTCCTAGTCTGCAACTTAAATCCCTCATATAGCCCTCCCTTATTTTTCTTCTTTACTACCCTGTACACTCTTCAAGGATAACAATCATGCCTTATTCATCTTGATGAACTATTGATGAACTACATTACCAGCCCTGGGCAAATAGCTTCTCTCTGTGTGTCCCAAAGAAAACAGATGTTTTCATTTTTCTGCATTATTTGTCAGATAGTATTTATACCATATAATATGATGCTTTCCTAATAATAACTAGAATTTTACAATTACTGTACAAGTTACAAAGCATGTTCATGTATGTTATCTCACCAGGTCCTTACAATAGCTCTGGGCAGTAAATAGGTTAAGCATTTTTACTTTTCATTTGAGATGCTTAGAGGTTAGGTTACATGCCCACAGAATGCGAAATTAATGAAGGCTTTTGTTGGGGTTCTGACGCAGACATTCATATTTTAAAGTCTATTTTTTGAAGTTATTTCAGCTGCTTCATTCCAATTCCATCTCTGCCATGAGGCCTTTGCTTTGCAAACATCCTCTCCTCTCAACTCCCACATTCTTTGATAACACCAGGAAGTGTCTTCTTCAGCTCCCCATAATCTTTATCATATTAACAACCACACAACCGAACTAAAATAGTATGAATGTCATGCAAACACAGATTCAAAATAAGTCCCTTCCTTTCTCATAATTCCTTCCTGCTTTAATCCAGACCTCTTGTAAAGACAGTCTGATACCAACAGAATCTGAACTGTCTGCAGTGTGCCCTTGGCACTTAAGCGTGCGTCACGTAGTATTAGATGATCTGGTTACTTTCATTATTTCCTCTGTGCTCTCTCTGAAGAAGAATAATGATAACTTCTGAAACACATATCCCAAGAATGGGCTTAAAGTGCTAGACAAACTAGAACATTAACAACAGTTATGTTTAATAAGTACTTAACTATGTGCTGGAGATGGTTTGAAGGATATTACGTGTTACTGAACCATTTAGTCCTCATAACAAGCCTCAGAAATGATGCACTATTATCATTCTCATTTTCAAAATAAGGAAACAGATGAAAACATGTCAAAGGATAAACTAGTTACATTCCAAAGCTGGCTATAAGTACCCAGGCAATGCTACCTCAAAGCCTGTGTTTTACCCTGCTATGTATGCCTACAATGTGTTAGAGTTGGAATAAAAGATAATAATGTCAGCTTAGAGCCTTGGATAGACTGACATAATTATTCTGGGAATTCACTCCATGACAGCCACTATTAGTTGTAATTGATTCATTGGCAACGAATTTGGTTTTTGCTGTTTTTTTGAAATGTGGTATTTTTCTCTCACCCACACTTTAGCTGGAATAGAACAGGGCCCACTGAACTAGACGGTGACCCGATCACACATATTTGGAAGGTAAGAGAATCTTGAGATGACTCACAAAAATGAGACTCATAATAATGATAATAATTAATGCAGATTTTTGGATCATTTAGTAGAACACATTTCTTTTTTTAATGAATATTTAATTGTGATTTAAAAGAGAGTTTACAGTCTAAGTCAATTTCCTATATAACCCACCCCCACACCACCACTGTGCAATGCTACTGCTCTCCCCACCCTGTGAGAGCACACTCCTCCTTTCCACTGTGTACCTCCTATACCCATTTGGTGAATTCCTGTCCCACACATTTCACCCTCTCATCTCACTGCTGGACAGGAGGTGGTCGGACACTCTCATGCATACATTAAAGCCGAGAAGCACACTCGTCTCCAGTGTCACTCTGTGTCTTATAGTCCGGTCCAGTCTTTGTCTGAAGAATTGGCTTTGGTACTGGTTTCGGTTCGGCGCTAACCGAGCGTCCCAGGGCCCTGTCCTCGGGGAAGCCTCCAGTCTGTGGAACCATCAGGTCTGGCCTTTGTCTCGAGTTCTGCTTCTGCACCCCCATTTTTCTCCCACAGTGTTGGGAGTTTCATGATGTGTCCCTTGTTATTCCGGCCTCGTGCCGACGTGGACAGCCGGCAACACGGCCCCTTCTGCCTCCTGTGCTCAGAGTGCCCCCTGTCGTGGATGTCCTTTCTTCTCATCCGCTCCAGGTGAACTGGGGCCATTAGATATTGTTGACATTGAAGCTTGCTAGCTTTTAAGACCTGGATGGCACTCACGAAGGTGGAGGCACGGTATTTTCTTAAACAACAACAAACAAACTTAGTTATGCCGATTGGCCTAGATGTCCCCTGAAACTACGGTCCACAGACACTTCCCTGTTACTCTGTCCTTCAAAATTTAGGTTACATTTAGGAAACCTGTTAGCTTTTAGTATAGTCCAGCAATGTTAATCTCCCTTCTATGGTTTTCTGTCACTCCCTTCGTTTACCCCCTTTCTTTCTGCTGTGTAATCTATGAACACCCCTCTCCTTCCTTCACCTACCATGTAATCATTAAAGATTATTTTCCTTTGTGCTTAAACCTTTTCTTGAGTCCTTATCATGGGGGTCTCTTACAATATTTTTCCTTTTGCTACTGACTAACTTCACTCGCATATTTTCTAGATGACTCCATGTTACCAGATGTCTCCCAAGATCATTATTGTTTTTTATTATTGCATAGCGTTCCCTCGTGTGACTGTACCACAGTTTGCTTGTCCATTCATCTACTAATGAGCACCTTGTTTGGTTCCAACTTTGTGCTTATTGTGGACAGTGCTGCAATAGACATAGTTGTACATGTATCTATTTATGTGATAGCCCTTGTATCTCCAGAATATATTCTAAACAGTGTGATTGCTGGAGCATATGCTATTTCCTTTTCCAGCTTTTTAAGAAACCACCAAATGGCTTTTCTAAGTGGTGGTACTATTTTACGTTCTCACCAGTGATGTAGAAGAGATCCAGTCTTTCAACAACTTCTCTAACATTTATCATATTGCTTTTTTGGTGTTAATGCCAGCCATGCTGGGGTGAGATGTATCTCACTGTAGTTTTGATTTGAATTTCCTTCATGGCTAATGATCATGAACATTTACTCATGTGCCTGTTAGCGGCTTCAATGTCATCTTTTATGAAGTACCTGTTCATATCCTCTTCCCATTTTTTAATTGGGTTATTTGCCTTTTCCTTGCAGAGGTTTTGCAGCACCTTGTAGATTACAGAGATTAGATGCTGATCCAGTTTGTGGTTGCCGATTTTTTTTTCTCAATCTGTATGTAGTCTTTTTTAATCTTTTCTGAAGTCTTTGGATGGGAATAAGTGTTTGATTTTTAGGATTTCCTGGTTATCTATTTTCTCTTCTGATGGTTGTACATTGTCATTAATAGTTTATAGTCTGCTTATGCCATGTATTATGTATCCCAGCGTTGCCCCTATTTTTTCTTTCATCATTTTTGTAGTTTTAGATTTTATATTTAGGTCTTTGATACATTTGGGGTTAGTTTTTATGCATTTTGTTAGATATGGTTCTTGTTTCTTTTGCAGACAAAAATCCAGTTTTATGTGTACTGTTTTTTGAACAGAGTATCTTTTCTCTAGTTCATAGACTTTGGGACTTTGTCAAATATCAGCAGCTTCTGGGTAGATGATTTTATATCTGGATTCTCAATAATGTTCCGTCAGTCTATGTATCTGTTTTTGCACCAGTACCAGGCTGTTGTGAATACTGTGGTAGTGTAATAGGTTTGAAAGTCCGATAGTGTGAGACCTCTCACTTTGTTCTCTTTCTTCAGTAATGCTTTCATTATCTGGGGCTTCTTCTTTTTCCATATGAAGTTGGTGATGTTTTTCCTCCACTTTATTAAAAAATGCCACTGGAATTGCATTACATCTGTAGCACTCTTTGGGTAGAATAGACATGTTCATGATGTTAAGCCTTCCCATCCATGAAGAAGGTAGATTTTTCCATTTCTATAGATCTCTTTTGATTTCTTGTTGTACACTCTTGTAATTTTTTTTTTTTATAAAGGTCTTCTACATCTATAGTTAGATTTATTCGTAAGTATTTTATCGTCTTGGGGTCAATTTTATGTGGTACTGATTTTGTGATTTCCTCTTTGATAGTTTCTTTGTTGGCGTAAAGCAATCCAGCTGATTTATGTATATTTATCTTATATCCTGATAGTTTCCTGAACTCTTCTGTTAGTTCCATATTCTGTAGTTTTTTGGTATGAGATCATGTCATCTGCAAATATACATACTGTTATTTCTTACCTACCAATTTCACTACCTTTATTTTTTTATCTTGCCAGATTGCTCTGGCTAGAACCTCTAGGACAATGTTGAAAACAAGTGGTGTCAATGGGTATCCTTGTCTGGTTCCTGTTCTCAAGGTGAATGCTATCAGACTAACTTCATATAGGATGACGTTGGTTGTTGGCTTTTCATAGATGCCCATTATTATGTTGAAGAATTCTTGTTCTGTTCCAATTTTTCTAAGACTTTTTAACATGAATGGATATCGGACTCTGTCAAATGCCTTTTGCGCATCAGTTGAGAAACTCAAGTGATTCTTACCTTTTGTTTTATTTATGCAGTTGACTACACTAATTGTTTTTCTAACACTGAAACATCCTTGAATCCTTAGTATGAATCATACTTGGTCATGATCTAACAAAAATACCATAGGTAGATGGCTTTAACAAAGGAAATTGAATTCTTGCAGAATTCAGCAAACTAGAAGTCTGAATTCAGGGTGCTATTTCCAGGAAATGTGCTCTTTGTTGGCTGGGGAAAAGGGTCTTTGTGATGCATCGGTCTTTCTTTGGTCGGATTGCATCCTGGCACAGAAACCTTAGGTCTGAAAAGTATGCTCTGCTTTTGGTGCTGCTTTTTCCATGGAATGACATCCCCACTCTCAGCTTGGTTCCCTTTCCTTTTATTTCTTGTAGGATAAATTGATAACAGGTGGAGCAAGCCACACTTCATGAAAATTCTCATTATGTTGGAGCAGGGAAGTGACCTTAGAAGGTGTTTTACAGTCCCACACTAATCCTCCTTAACATAATCCAGTCTATTAACCACAAGCAGAGATTGGGATTTACAGCACGGCAAAAGAAAGAAAAATGGAGGACAATCACAAAATACTGTGAACCATGGCCCAGCCAAGTTGTTACACAGAATTTTAGGGGGACACAATTAAACCCATGACATCATGGTGAATTATTATTATGCTTTTTGTATGTTGTTGAATTATATCCACTAGGATTTTGTGGAGGATTTTGTATCTAAATTCATGAGAGATGCTGGTCTGCAATTTTCCTTGTTTGTGCTATCTTTACCTCGTTTTGGTATCAGGGTTATGCTGACTTCCTAGAATGAATTTGGGAATGTTCCATCCTTTTCTCTCTGTGAAATTCTTGTAGTAGTAGTAGTACTAACTCCTCTCTGAAAGTTTGGTAAAATTCTCCAATGATGCTGTCTGGACCAGAACTTCTTTTGGTTTGTAGTTTTTTGATTACTTTTTCAATCTTGTCTTTTGTGATGGATTTATTAAGTTGTTCTAGTTCTCTTTGTGTTAGTTTCGGTAGGTAATGTGATTCTGGAAATTTGTCCGTTTCCTCTAGGTTTTCAAATCTGTTATAGTACGCCAAGCCAGACAGTTTTTCAAAATATTCTGTTATGATTCTTTTAATTTCAGTTGTGTCTGTCATGACATTACCCATCTCGTTTCTTATTCAAGTTGCTTGCTGCCTCCCTTGTTTCTCTGTTGTTAGTTTGCTATGGTTTATAAATTTTGTTGCTCTTTTATAAAAACTAGCTGTTGGTCTTATTAACTCTTTCAGTTGTTTCTCTATTTTCTAATTCATTTAGTTCTTCTCTAATTTTTATTAGTCGTTTTCTTCTGTTGCCTGAGGGATTGTTTTGCTGCTCTCTTTCTTGTTCGTGTTGTAGGATTCTTTCATTTTAGCCCTTTCTTCTTTTTTGGGTATGTACATTTATTGAGATAAATGAGTGTTGCTTTTGCTGTGTCCCACGGGTTCTGGTAGGATGTGTTTTCATTCTCATTTGAGTCTATGATTTTTTTTTCCCCCCATCCTTGATTTCTTCTGTAACCAGAAGTTTTTGAGCAAGGTGCTGTCTAATTTTTGTGTTTTTTTTTTCCCCTCTTGCTGTTTCTGCTATTGATTTTGATTTTGATGGCTTTGTAATACAAAAATATCTTCACATTTCATTATTTCAATGATTTGGACTTTGCTAAGGCTTGCTTTATGGCCTAAGTTGTGATCTATTTGGGAGAAATTTCCATGTGCATTAGAAAAGAATGTCTACTTGTCTGTTGTTGGGTGGAATGTTCTGTATGTAGCTGTGTGTTTGAGTTGCTCGCTTGTGGCATTTAGATCTGTGTCTTTATTGAGCTTCTGGATGTTTTGCCCATCACCGAAAGTGGTGCGTTGAAATCTGCTATTATTTTGGAGCTGTCTATTTCTCTTTTTAATGAGGTTAGAATTCATTTGATGTATTTAGAAATGCTGTCATTGGATATGCAATATTTAATATGGTTATGTCCTCCTGATGTATTAACTCTTTAATCAGTTCTCTGGGGTGGATGTTAGCTTGAAGTCTGTTTTATCTGAAATTTATATTGCCACTCCTGTTCTTTTTTGAATGTTGTTAGCTTGGTATCTATTTTTCTATCCTTTGAGTTTCTGTTGTTTATCCTTAAGTCTAAGGTGTGTCTGTTGTAGTCAGTCTTTAGATGGACTGTTTTTTTATTCTACTATTTTTTGCCTCTTCATTGGTGCATTTAACCTATTTCTATTCCATTTAATTATTGATAGATATGAATTTAGTGCTGTCATTTTGGTATCTTTGTGTACTGTTCACAGTTTCTTTATTTAACTTAATATTCTGTTCTGAGTCATTTTTCTTCATGTGTTTTCATGGTTTTGATTTTACATTTGCTAAAAATTCTTAAGAGGATCTCTGTACTCTCTGGATCCTTCTACTCATATGGAGAAATCTGGGCTGGGAAAATGACTTAACTGCTCAAAACTTCAATTGCTTTGAATGTAATTTTGGATTTAAAATACTACCTACCTCACAGGGCCATTACTATAATAAATGAGAAAAGGAAAGTTAACTACTTAAGTTAGTGCCTGGCACATTCAAAGTGTCCAATAAATGTAATTCTTATTGTTGGCGCCTATTGTCTTTCTTTTTAAATATTTGTATATGATACAAATAGGGCATTTGTATGTAATATAACTATACTATATAATATTGCGATATCGATGTACTTGTTGAAACCTGCTGTCAGATTGGTCCTGGACTCATACTGACCGCATGTACAATGAGGTGATATGGTGCTAGTCTTGCACCACCTTATGCTTGGTTGTGGATCAGACCATTGTGATACGTGGAGTTTCACTGATTTTTGCAAATAAATTGCCAAGCCTTTCTTCATAGTCTGGAAGCTCAACTGAAACATGTTCTGCATAATATTGACACAAGCTTCCACTCACAGACATGGGTAGTTATGCACAATGTTCACTGGACAATAATTGACTACATGGAAAGCAAAAATTCTACCACAGAAACAGCAATGCCTGCATGGAAATATGCATAATAATAAAAATATAAAAAGTTTAAACACACACACGCACCCAAAAAAAAAAAAAAGAAAGAAAAGAAAAAAGCATTCATGAAATTCTAACTCACACTGGCCCTATTTGACAGAGTAGAACTGCCCTCTAGAGTTTCCAAGGAGTGGCTGGGATGAACTGCCCGTATTTCGGTTAGCAGTTACAGCTCTTAAACATTGCATCACCAGGGCTTTTACATAATAACACATAAACAGTGAATTTTTTTACATATATGTATATGTAAATATATATATATTCCCAATCCTTTGTTGTGGATTAAATTATCCCCCTGCAAATGTATGTATTGATTTTACTGGGCCATGACTCACAGTGTTGTGTCATGTTTCTATATGTTATAAATCCTACCTCTATGATTTTAATAAGTGAAGATAGGCTCCAGTTGTGTTAGTGAGACAGGGTTCAGTCTACAAGACTGAATCATGTCTTGAAGCAATCTCTTGAGATATAAGAGAGAAGATGAAGAGTCAGGAGGACCTCATGCCACCAAGAAAGCTCTGCTAGGAGCAAAATGCTTCCTTTGGACCTGGGGTCCCTGGACAAATACACTTGTAGTCCAGAAGAAGTTTAATGAGAAGATCAACAGAGAGATAAAGTCTTCACCTGCAGCAAATGCCCTAAATTTGGACTTTTAGCCTGCCGTAAGGTAAAGAGACAGTCTTGTGGTATAGTGGTTAAGAGCTATGCCTGCTGTTTGAATCCACTAGGTACTCCTTGGACACTATATGGAGCAGTTCTACTTTGTCCTGTATGGTTGCTATGAATCAGAATCAGCTTGACAGAGCAGATTTGGTTTAATATGAAAAAATATATTCCTCTTTGTTAAAGACATTCATTTGTGGTATTTCTGTTATAGCAGCACCAGATGACTAAAACACCCTTATTCTACTCTAGTTGATTGCTGCCTTAGTTTTCAGTTTCCCTGAACAGGTTGACCAAGTGGTCCCATCTTTATTTTCTTTTTCTTCCTTTTGGGAAAACTAGAAGTATAATGAGTGATGTACATATCATACAAGTTTGATTATCAGCTTAGGCTTCCCTTGTATCTCTTCAGTTTCCTCTTTATTATTTTGAGGCACATTACTGGGTCTCATGCACTTTATCCATAAATTCCAGTATGTGTCTTTGAGTGGTCTTTTGTTTCTACTTCTTCAATTTCCATTCACTCATCAATATAAGAACAGTTGTTGATTCCTGACCCAGAAATAATGGACAGATTGATGGTTTGTTCTTAGTTCTCTGGCAGTATTGCACATGGGCACCCTTTTTTGGAAATTCAAACTAAGCACACGGTATTCTCTCTCTTGCCACGATATCAGTAGAAGATTTTAGGTTTTCTTTGTTTCTGTGAGGCTGTCTAACAGCTGCCTCATTGAGAAACCAATGGATAACTTTTTCTGACCCAACTGTACTTGATTCTCTGAGGCCTTTTGTTACCTTAAAATGAAATAAATCTGGAGTAACATTAACATATGACATAGTTTATTAGCCGTGGCAACTTCTGCTCTCTTAACACTCCATATTGGTAAGTGAAATTGTACAGCAGAATGAAATCCTTAGCATAGATATTTACATATATTGTTGTTGTTGCTACTGTGTGACACTGACTCTTGATGAAACTGTATGTCACAGAGTAAAAGTGCTCCCTAACCTGTCATCCTAATGGAAGCAGACTGCTAGGTCTTTTCTTCCACAGGGCCTACCACAGATTTGAACTGCTGACTTTTGGTTAGCAGCTAAGTGTTTAATCATTGTACCACCGGGGGTCCTCTTAATGTTATTAATACTACTTAATTTCCCATTTGGCTTTCCGTAATATGTTTTTCTCCTTGTTTACTTCACACCGATTGTAAATTCAGAATGACTGTCTTCAGCTGCAGTCTTCCCATTTTCAATCACACATGTGATGTGAACCTTTCTTTCTTTGTCTTCTACATACTTTTCGGGGAGACTTCTTGCATAGTTATTGTTTCAACTTCATGTCCATTTCCATGTATATGGTTCCCTTTGGCTGCATCATCTAATGTCTGTAATCTGTTTCCATTTGAGTACTTTGTAAACTCTAAAACATACTACAGTAAAATATACCATCTTTCACCCCAAATTGTTTATGTATTAGCTGTCTCAGTTACTTTAGTGAATCACATTACTGAGACATAGAGACCATTATTTTTTAATAACAACAAAGTTACCCTCTCATAGACTGGGAATAAGGAAAAACTTTACTTTCATTTTCTTAATAATAAATCTTTGGTTTTTAAAACCTTCATCCTATCATGCCAGCATTTTTATGATGAGTTGTTGGTATTTACTAGTCTGGCACATCCCATATACTCTTATCAACTTGTCAAAGAAATAAGCATTGCTGTGATTCAGAATCAACTTGACAGGAGTGGGTTTGTTTTTTTGTTGTTATTTTTATTTCAGCAGCACTAGTGTCTTGTCCAGCAACTGGCATACAGAAACTTAAAAATGTTGAATGAATTAATATCCAAACTAGATTACTTTCATATCACTACTGGAAGTTCAGAGATCCTCTATGAAATCAATGACAAAATCTTATTTTTATTGATTTCATAAATTCCAAAAGTACTTGAGAATGCCTGGATGAACTCAACTTGCAAGTTAAAAAGTCAAGAGAAATGGAGTTATATGTATTTTATTAGGTTAAAAGGAGAATAACTACAATGCAAACATTATCACCATCCTTTGGTGAAGAGGATATCTGTTTATTTATACAAGTATGCTCATTAATTCTTTTATTCACTGACAAAACTTGTTTACCCAATGTCTACTTTGCCATCACCATAAACAACTCACTAAAACAAAACAAAATTTAAAGAATCCTTTAACTCTCCTGCTTTCTTCTGGTAACCACTAAAAAGTTTGGTCTTTAAAAATTTGCATGTTCTTTTTTATTTCATTAAGGATAAATCATATAATATTTGCCATTTTGTGATTGATTTATTTTACCAAGCATAAGTTTTTTTAAGGTCCATTCATGCTGTAGCTTGGCTCAGAATTTCATTTCACTTTATAACTGAAAAAAATTATTTTGTATATATGTACTACATTTTATTTATCCTTTCATTTGCTGAGGGACACTTAGAGATTGCTCCAATCTTTTGGCTACTGTTAATACTGCTGCAGTGAACATTAGTGTACATATATGGGTGGTGGTTGTACAACATGGTCAGTGCAATTGTTATCAGTAAATTATGTAACTGAAAAATGTTGAATTGGCAAATGTATTATGCATATTTTTATAGGAAAAATTTATTTTTATTATTTTTTATTTTTTATTTAATATGACTGAGTAAAAATGTGTTTAAAAATTTAAAAAGATCTAATTTGGTTAATATAGGATAACCCATTTACTGTTATGAAAATTAGAGTTAAAAATGTTTTCCTTGACCTGAAGAGATTTGTAAATTAGAAGGAGAAATGAGATATGTATATAATAAGACAACATGTGAAATATATGCTGTATTAAATATAAAGATAAACTAGAGTTTACAGGGAATAAGTAGTTTTCAGGTTGTGGAAATCAGCAGAAACTGCACAATTTATTGGGGCTTACCTTCAACATTCAGAGGGATATCAACCTGCAAATACAGACAGGGTAGAGTGACTGTGACATTCCATGTATGAGCAAAAGCATAAGAAAATAGCAAATTTAAAACAAATTATGCTTGGAAAACATGTTTGAATACTTCTGTATCAGTATGCTGGATGATGAAATATCACCATCATCTTTGGGTATAATAGAGACTGGATCAGATATGTGATATAAGAAAATGCTTATCTTATATACTTACTTATATAAAAAAATACTGATCTGTTAGTCTTTCTGATATGCTTAGCCAAGCCAATCAAGTGCCGTTGAGTTGGATCCGACTCAGTCTAATCTTAATCTAATTAATTAACATTTGCTATAATTATTGCTCTATCCTTTTATGAGTATGTGTATAAATGCATATGATTATTAATGGTTTGTCAGGTTTAGAACACTTGTAATATCTGACTCATGTACTACATAATACATAGTTACATCTATAGTCTAATGTAGCAATTTTCTACAATTCTGTTTTTTCACTCAATACAAAATACATTACTGTGGTTGAGTTTAGACAGTCAGTATGGATAAGAGAGGTTTTAGAGGCTCTAGAAAATTCTCCAGGGTAGGTAACAGTTCCACACCATTACTGTCTCAATTAAAGAGGTTATCTTACTGATAACTTTGTTCATTGGTAGTACTAATGCGATTCTTATTTTTATTAATTTTTGTATAGTTCAGATAGTCATACTTTACATGCAAATGTACTTAAAGGTATGCAGTTAAACATTCTTTCACAACCACATCTCCTAGAAAACTAAATTCTTTCCCTGGGGGCAACTAATTTCCAAACTACTCTGTATTATTCAGAGATATTTTATGCACATACAAGCATATGTAGAAGTTTTCTCTTTTAATATACACAACATATCATGATTATTACTCCATATTGATGCATCAAGGACTTCTTCATTTGTTACATGAGGAATATTACATTCTGTGAATGTACCAACCCCCAGGCACTCCTCAGAAACTATGTGGCAG
This sequence comes from Heterohyrax brucei, assembly GCA_028571685.1. NCBI lineage: Eukaryota > Metazoa > Chordata > Mammalia > Hyracoidea > Procaviidae > Heterohyrax > Heterohyrax brucei. The sequence goes on along the minus strand of CM053146.1, from coordinate 3,353,353 downwards.
TTGTACTGTGACCTTTAAGGTTGTTATGAGTAGGAGTTAACTACAAGGCAGTGGATTTTGTTTGAGTTTGGTTTCTGCTAATGGACATTTAGATTGCAAGTAATCTCTGCCATTAAACAAATAAACATTGAAATAAGTAACTGTGTACTAGATATTTTGCAGATTTTGAGTACACATATAAGAAACTTCTAGAAGTGGGACTGGTAAGTCAAAACTTACGAACATTTGTTATTTTTAGAGATAGTTACAAATTGTCATCTTGGTAATTTGTACCAATATACACTCAAATCTGCAATTATGAAAGTGGCTTTTTACCAACATTCTTAAGAAAATACTGATCTGTTAATCTTTCTAATATACTTAGCCAAGCCAACCAATTGCCGTCGAGTCAAATCCGACTCAGTCTAATTAAAAAATGGTGTCTTAATCTAATTAATTAACATTTTCTATAATTATTGCTCTATGCTTTTATCTTTATGTTTAGTGTGCATTCATCTTTTTAAATACTTTATTTTCTTGCTGTTGAGAATCTACACAGAAAAACATGCATTAATTCAACAGTTTCTACATGTGCAATTCAGTGATATTGAGTTATACACCTGTTCTCACCCTCCTTTGCTGAGTCGTTCCTCTCTCATTAACACAAATTCACTCCCCTTCTGATGTTTCTGTCTACTCTTTCAAGTTGCTGTTGTCAGTTTTACTCCATATAAATAGTTCTTGAAAGACTATAATGCTCAAGGTAGACATTTTTTACTAGTTAAGCTGAACTATTACATTTGTGTTCTGGCACACATAGGACTGCCATGAGTCGGAATCAACTTGATGGGAACAAATATTCTATGATACATATATAAGAGCTAAAACTTCCTTTTACCCAATCTTGGATTTTTTTGTTCCTCTCCATAGCTCTCCATGAGTCGGATCCGACTCGATGACACTTGGCTGGCTGGCTCAATAGCTAAGTTTAGTTATAAAAAATTAATTATGTGACAAAAATGTCTGTTCTTAGTTCTTTAAATATTTTTATTGTAATCTTGGTTTTTGTGGTTTTGAAACCTGTGGCTTTGTAAAAATATTTTTCCAAGTAATTTGTATTTTTTTGGTGCCTTTTAGTGGTGTCTGTGTAGGTGTGGGTATTATGTTTTCTTATTTCAGATGATTTGATAGGGCAATATTTTTATTCCAGTGACTAACTTTAGAAATATAACATTATCCTTAATCTTGTTTTTTTAAGCAGTGTCCATTGACTTCTGATTATGATTAGTGGTTAAATTAACATCTTTCCTTTAATGTGAACTTAATTATATCCTGTTCTCTTTATTGGTGCTTCCTTTTGCAACATAAAATATATTTACTCCTCCTCTGTTACTTCAAATGTTAGTTTTTGATGGCCATCTATGACAGATGAAGAGTTCATAAGAACATTTGCCCAACCTGGTTTTCCTTTTTTCATCATCTCTACATTGTTAGTGTTTAGAATATAGTCTGGCTTTGTGATACCATTTCTCCTATTGCTCTTGTGTGATTTTGCAAAAGAAAAAGACAACTTACTTTGTCACATGACTATAAAAAGTCTATGGACAACTTTTTAAATGTTCAAAAGAAATGATTCCAAAATTTAGTCCTTAACATGATACTGAAATTAGTGCAATGCCACATAATATGCCATTTTTAGTAACCCACCAGTTCATGAAAAGTCTACATCATTACAATACAGATATAATAACAACTTCCTTAATATTCTTCAGAAAGCAAAAAACTAGCCAGAAAATGATGTCTCCAAATCAGTGTCATAATGCTCATATGTATTTATCATAGGTGATTTCCTTAGGCTTTCTAAATGTACCCTAATTATGTGTGTCATGAATGAAATTGCCAAGTCACCCTAGGCAAGCATGAGAGTCTGGGCTTGGTGACTATCGTCTTGCCTAATGGAATGTGAAGTTAAATAGCAAATAAAAAAAATACTGTGACAGATCAAGAGAGATACCGGGGAAGGAAAAGTTATATGTATGTATTGTGTGTGTGTGTCTGTGTTTGTATGTGTGCATGCATATGTATATACACAGGTATGCACACACATACATGTGCTTTATCATAGCACTTTTTCCCCCTGGTTTTGAAAAAGGAACCCTGAATTACTATTTTGCATCAGAATCATCAAACAGTGTAGTCAGTTTGGGAGTAATTTGGGTAAATACAAACAATTTTACTAATTACTGCAACTTTTAGAACATTACTATATGAAATTATAATAAATGCTCAAAAATACAATCACGTACAATGCTCAACAAGCTAAACATACAGAGGCTACAAAAATCAACATTTTTATGGTTTACTGGCTTCATGATAGCATCATTTAAGAACACCTCTCTAGACCTGATGCTAACCCTGATCGTACATCATTACTGAGGTCAACCCTTCGGACAGGAATGGATTGGACTCGGGGACACAGAGTGACCGTATAGTGTGGGCACTTTACGGTTCTGTGCATCTATAGGATGCTATCCTACTGGCCTCTTACTAGGAGAGAGTAGAGAGGGTAAAAGAGAGGGGGCAGGAGATTGTTAAGAGGGTATGGCGTGTATAGAACGAAAAGGAGGAGTGTGCTGTTACCAGGCAAGGAGTGCAGAGGGAGCTGCATACAAATTTCGATTGGATTATACACTTTCACTCAATCATCAAAAAAAAAAAAAAAGAAGAAGAAGAAGAAAAAGAATAACTCTCCAGCTTATGATGCTTTTTCTGTTAACTCAGTGAAAAGATCTACAAACCTGTCAGACGCTTCTACCCATCTAGTCATTTACTTTGGATAGACTTACGCTTCCATCTTTTTGTTAACAACCAAGCTACCCAGGGACTCTTTATTGGAAAAAGAGGACATCATTTATTGAATAGTTGCCATAGGTGAGGCAGTATGTTAGCATTTTATGTAATCGTACCTGGACCAATTTCTTTCTTCTGCCAATCATGAGGAATGGCTACTGGTATCTTCATTTTAGGGACAATGAAACTGAGTTCCAGCTACCTTAGGCTGCTTCTTCTTGTCACACAACTGGTTGGCATTCAAAGGCAGGTCTTTGTTACCTCAAAGCTTTCTTCTCCAAGAGTGTATCTCCCAAGGACAACTGTCTGTAATTATTCAGTATGTTTACCATTGCAAACAGCTTTCACATCTGTTAACTCATTTTATCATCATAAAATCATTTGACAGAGAGCTCATCACCAGTAAGAGGAGCCGAGGACACACAGGCAAATGCTTAACTTCATTACCTATTCACAAGTGTGGCTCCTCTCATCTCTCGTAATCTCTACTTGTCTGGTAAATGAATGAACTAAAGAATGACTGTATAATCAAAGCATGATTTGACCAGGGTGGTGATGTATGAATAATTTACGCAGCACAAATACTGCTGAATGGAGCACTTAACTAAGCCCTTGATCAGACATCTGTTATTATCTGGCTGGCAGACAATCAAAAAATGCCATAAAATTTGAGCAAACCCCATACACATTTGGGAAAGGCCACAGAGAGTGAAGTAAGAGCACATAAAAAGAGGGAGAGTTATTGAGAATTTAGAATGGATCTGGGTCTACTGGAGGCATGTTATGGAAACAGGCTAAAACGTAGCTATATATGGCAGAGTTAAATTATATGAAAAACTGTGATTTCACATATGGTGTACCTTGCTAGTGGTTAAGTTGCTTCAGAAATTTTCAACCCTTATGACTGATTCTGCTGTCATTAATGATCTAAACATCAGTTACACTGACAAATATGAGCCTGTTACAGTGTGTATTCAGCCATGCCTGGAACATAAAATTATGGATCTCTCCAGGAAACCCATATCATTTTACCTGCAGCTCAGTTTCTGGTAGCAATGTGTACAATTGACAATGGCCCTTATGAAGAAAATAATACAGCATGATTGATTTTATGATACCACAAGAAGAAGTACTGGGCATTTAAACACTTGAAGCAAAAGGGCAGATGACACATTGGACATGCCACAAAAATTCCTGTAATACCTAGTACTCATCTTTTCAGCATTTTCCTGTATTAATTATGTAATAGATCTCCCTTCAAAATAATATCTTTTATCCTTGACTTCACAGTTTCTGCAAGCTCATAGGTTCTGAGTCATCAGTCTTTGTATTCAGAGTGTTCTAGCACTCTAGCTGGTGCAAACATTTCACACTCAACTACTAACAGAAATGTTGGCTGTTTAAATTCACACAGCAAATCTTTGGAAGAAAGCCCTGGCAATCTACTGCCATAAGATTACAGCCATTAAAAATCCTATGGAGCACAGCTCTACTCTGAAACGTGTGGAAATGTCATGGATTGGAATCAGCTCAACAATAACAGATGTCAGTTCATAGTTCAGTATATTCACTGCTCTGGTGTTGTCTGCTCCTTTCCATTTCTGCTGTGGAAGACATCCCCAGTGAATGAGAAAAACTACAATATTTTCTCCCTCACTAAACATGGGAGTGTCCCACCTTCATCAGTTGCCTAGAATATTTTGTGCTGCTTTGCACATAAACAGCAGTGTTTGATATATGTTCCCAAGCAAATGTTATAAACTCCGTGAAGGCAAGGGCAGACAATGTTTTTGTTCTGTTCGGGCTTATGCACATAAACCTGGCTCTTCCAACTACCACCTTAAAGGGACAAAACAAGCCCTCACTGGATGGTTTATTTTTTTCAATATTCATAAAGATTACTTTCCAGATTACTCATTTTGGCCTCTAGATCCTTAATATAATTTTCTCTGCTTCTCAAAGACATTGTTCCCCACTCTAGTTCTTAATACCTGCCGGACTTTCTTCCTGAGTTGATTCTCTGTTTGAAGATGGATGTCCATCTTGGGCCTGGTACTTTGTCTCTAACATGAAACATCAGTCTTTTGCTGACTAGAAACAACATGATTTTACCTAATCATCTCTCTGACAAGCTGTCTTGCCTTGTCTACTCAGCAAGTGTTGTCACACTCCCGTTATAGAGCAGGTGCAATTAGCTAATATTGTCCTGCTTACCTTCCAGTTGGCTTAACACAGTTAGACACAGTCAATGAGCTAATTTGTTAAGAGCCTTTTTATTTGTTTAATTGTGATTAAATTTAGTGTTCTTAGAGTTAAGTTCACAAACAAAAATGCTCAGCTAAATGATTTACTACCAAATGATTACTTGTATAGAAAACATTCATATCAAGAAAGAAAGTATCCCAGTGTTCAGAAGCCCCTTTCAACCCTTTGCAACAACTTTCCCTGCTCCAGGGATTGCTCTGGCTAGTGCAACAGCCACTTTGCACTTCTTTTCATAGTTTTAAGTCTGTAGCATGTATCTCTTCACACCACATACACTCAACTCTATTAAAAAAATGCATCATTTTGTGATTGTCTTCTTTTGCTCAATATTACGATGATGTGAGACACTTTCCAGTTGTTTTGGGAGTGATGATTTTTTCCCATTAGTACTTGTGCTGTTGTTGGTAGGTGCCCTCAAATTCCTTCTGGCTCATAGTGATCTTATGTGCAATAGAATGAAATACTGCACAGCCTCTCCTGTCCTGACAGCTGCTGTTGTGCTGAGCCATTGTTGCAGCCACTGTGTCAATCCATCTTGTGAAAGGTCTTCCTCTTTTTAAGTCATTGTCTAATATACCAAGCTTGAAGTCCTTCTCCATGGACTAATCCCTCCCAATAACATGTCCAAAGTATATGAGACAAAGTCTAGCCATCCTTGCTTCTAAGGAGCAAGGATATATTTCTTCTAAGACAGATTTATTCATTCTTTTGGCAGTACACGTTATATCCAATCTTCTTTATCGACACTGCAATTCAAAGGAATCAATTCTTCTTTGGTCTTCCTTATTCATTGTTCAACTTTCACTTGTATATTTAAAAACAAAACACGGCCACCGAGTAATTCCAAGTCATAGCAAATCTATAGGACTGAGCAGAACTGCCTCACTGCATCTCCAAGAGCACTTAGTAGACTCAAACTGCTGACCTTTTAGTTAGCAGCTGTAGCACGTAACCACTACACCACTAGGGTTTCCATGTATATTAAGTGATTGAAAACACCAAAGCCTGGGTCAGGCCTACCTCAGTCCTTAAAGTGACGTCTTTGCTTTTGAACTCTTTAAAGAGATCTTTTGCAGCACATTTGTCAAATGCAATGCATCATATCAATGTTTGACTGCTACTTCCATTGGAGTTGATTATGGATCCAAGTCAAATGAAATTCTTTACAACTTTAGCCTTTTCTTCATTTACCATGATGTTGCCTATTGGTCTAGTTATGAGGTTTTTGCTTTCTTCTTTTAAACTGCAATCCATACTGAAGATTATAGTCTTTAATTATCACCAATAAATGCTTTAAATTCTGTTCACTTTTACTATGAAAGCTTGTGTTACGTGCATGTCTCAGTTTCTTAGTTAGTCTTCCTCCAATCTTGATCTTCTTAACATAATAAATAATAGCCATAATTAATAATAATAATAATAGAATTTGACTTCTATCTTTCTATCTGTTATGGATTGAATTTTTGTCCCCCCAAAAATATGTTCACAAAATCTGCTAGGCCATGATTACCAGTATTGTGTGTTTGCCCACCATTTTGTGATTTTCCTAGGCAGTAGATCTTAATCTCTGCCTGTGCATAATAGGTCAAAAAAAAAAAGCCACTGCCATGTAGTCAGTTCTGACTCATAACCACTCTAGAAATCAGAGTAGAACTGCTCTACAGAGTTTCCAAGGAGCATCTTTCAGTACCGATCTTCTAGCATTTTGGTTAGCAGATGTAGAACTTAACCCACTATACCACCAAGGTTTCCTGGGTAATAAGTAGGACTGTGTTAAAAGAGGATTAGGGTAGGAGTGAAACACCCTTTACTAAGAGGGTTTCCCTGGAGTCTGGCTTGTATCATCTTTTATCTTTTTATCCCACAAGAGATAAAAGGAAAGGGAAGCAAGCAGACAGTTGGGAACATCATACAATCAAGAAAGCAGCATTGGGAGTAGAGTCATCCTTCAGACCTGAGTTTCCTGCATCAAGATGCTCCCTGACCAAAGACTGATACAACACAAGGACCCTCCTCGAAAGATCACAAAGAGAGAAAGCCTCACTGTGGGGCAGATACCCTGAATTTGGACTTGTAGCCTACTGTACTGTGTAAGGATAAATTTTTCTTGTTAAAGCGGTCCCCTTTGTGGTATTTCTGTTAAAGCAGTACCATATGACTAAAACACCATCTGTCTATCATCCTTCTATATGTATCTGCATATCATCAAATGCTCTCTGAAATGTTATACGTAAATTTCATCAAGAGACTTGAATGATTGTAGGATGAACATAGTAGCATTATTCATAGTTGCTAAGAACTAAAAATGTGACAAATATCAACAGCAGAAAAACAAATTATTCCATATTCATGCAGTGAATTATAATGTGTGAAATATCTTTGAGTTTTACATGTTTTGAGCAGTTTTGCTGTACATGTGCTATATTTCTCACAACCAAAAATGTTAAAACAGAAAGAAACATACAAAACTTTATTTAACAAGCATAATTAGAAAGCATACTCTGCAACACTGTGCTGGGTAAATTAGATGGCCTGTTTAACTAGTCTGCTGATTTTTTTTTATTTGGTTATATGTATACTTTTTTATTTACATGTAGGAATTCTTTTTTTTATTCTGGATTAAAGTACTTGTTTTATTATGTGCTGAAAATATCTTCTCTCACTGGATTGCTTGCTTGTTCATCCTGTTAATTAATTTGAAACAGAAGTTCTAATTTTAAAGTTCCAATCCAACAATGTTTTCTTTACAGTATCATATATCTTCTTTAACAAACCATAAAATATTCTCCTAGTACCTACAAGCATTATTATTTGCCTTTCACAAGGCTCTACAGTCATCTGGAATTTATTCCTTAGATAATATAAAACAGGAGTAAAATTTTTCATTTTTTTATTTCCTAGAGTCATTAAAATATCACCATTTTCTCACTGGTAATAAATCTATTATCTATATATGAGGGTCGCTCTCTGGACTTCCAGTTCTATACCTGCAGTCTGTTTGTCTAACCTTGACCCAATATTCACAGTCCAAGGGGATGTAGGTATAAAGGAGTCTTGACATTGGTTAGGACTTGTCCTCCTTCAAAAGCACTTTATGGTTCTATGCGTCTGTAGGATATCATTCTGATGACCTCTGGCTGGAGTAAGGGGAGTGGGTCGAGAGGAGGGGAAAGGAGATTGTTGGGAGGATGAGCCATGTATGGAGCAGAGAGGAATAGTGTGCAGTCACCGGACAGGGAGAGAGCAGTGGAAGCTGCATGTAGGTGGACATGTAAATTTATATGGGAATGTACATTTTCACTCAGTCATAATAATAAAAAAAAGCATGATTAACAATTCTTTTCTTTTCTATATAAATTTTAGAATCAGCTTGCCAGATTGACACAAAGAACACTTCTTGAGGTACTGATCGCTATTACAGTAAATACATTATCTGTTATTCTCAGTAATTGATACCTTTGTAATATTGAATCATGACCATGAATCTGTACTACAGCTGTCTTCATTTTGACTTATTTGTGTAAACAATTTTACTGTTATTTTTAGGTTTCTTCTTAGGTATTTTATAATGTTGATGCTATTATAAATTATCATGGAAAGATATCAAGGGTATCACACATTAAGAAAGTAGCCAAGCCAAGTGCCATCTAGTCGGATCTGACTCATGGCTAAAAAGATAGGAAAGAAAGAAAAGGCCAAAATGCTTGTCAGAAGAGACTCTGAAAGTTGCTCTTAAATACAGAGTAGCTAAAGAGAGAGGAAGAAATTATAAAGCAAAGAGCTGAACAGGGTATTTCAAAGGCAAGCTTGAGAAAACAAAGGAAGTTATTATGGTGAAGTGTGCAAAGACCTGGAAATAGAAGACTAAAAGTTAACAATATGCTTGGTGTTTCTCAAACTCAAAAAAACTAAAGAACAAATTCAAGTCATCTTCCAAAGAAGATGAACAGAATCAGACTCACTGAACCAAGAATAGTTGATCAATGTTCAACCATTTCAGGAGGTAAAACATGGTTATGAACTGGTGGTAAGAAATGAACAAGTCTAAGCTGTACTGAAGGTGTTGGCAAAAACAAGGCTCTAGGAATTGGTAGAATATCAACTAAGATGTTTCAACAAAGAATTGCAGTGTGGGAAGCATTCAGTCTTCTATGTCAACAAAGCTGCAAGACAGCTACCTAGTCAACTGACTGGAAGAGATCCACAATTATACCCATTTTAAAGAAAAATGATCTAACAGAATGTGGAAATTATTAAGCAATACCATCAATGTCATGTAAATAAAATTTTACTCAAGATAATTCAAAAACAGTTGGACTCATATGTCAACAGAGAACAGTCATAAATTCAAGCTGCATTCAGAAGTCATGAGATAAGGGATATCAGTGTTGATATCAAATTTATCATGGCTGAAACCTGAGAATACGAGAAAGATGGTTGTATGTATAATCTTATTACAATAGATAAATTTGTTGCAAACTGTACCTTGAAAGTGTTAAAAAAAAAAATCAAAGCTATAAAGATACTGCTTTGAGGATTAGGTGGTCTTGACCTAAGCCAGGAAATCCTGGTGGTATAGTGGTTAAATGCTGCATCTGCAGTAAAATCCACCAGGTGCTCCTTGGAAACTCTGTGGGGCAAATGTACTCTATAGGGTCACTACAGGTCACATTTCACTTGACAACAGTGGGTTTGGTTTTGGACCTAAGCCATGGTATTTTAGTTGCCTCATTTGTATGCAAAAGCTGGACAATGAATAAGAGAGCCCAAAGTAATTGATGCCTACAAGTTACAGTGTTAATGAGAATTTTGAGTATACCATGAATTTACAGAAGAATGAACAAATCTGACTTAGAAGAAATGCAGTTAAAATGCTCTTTAGAAGACTTTATCTCATGTACTTTGTATTTCTTATCAAGAGAGACCACCCCTGAAGAAGGACATCATGCTTGGTAAAGAAGAGGGTCACTGAGAGAGAGAAAGACCCTAAACAACAGAGATTGACACAGTAGCTTCAACCATAGGCTCAAACATGGAAATGATTGTGAGAATGGCACAGGATAAGCCAGTATTTTGTTCTGTTTTATGTGGAGTCATTTTGTGTCAAAAACAACCCAATAGCACCAAACAATATTTACAAATATAATTTTCTAATTGTTTGTTGCTAGTATAAAGAAATATTTGTAGTTCATTGGTGTTGAATTCATCAGCCTTTCTAGATTTATTAATCATAATAATTTATATTATTATATTATAGTATAATTTATATTATCATACCCCATGGGATTAATATGAGTCTGAATTGTCTTGACAGTAGCAGGTTGTAATCAAAGCATCCATGAGTAATGACAATTACGTGGTTTGATTTCTGATTCCAATGTTTATGTATTTTTTCTTGACTTAATACATTGAACAGGACCTTCAATATCATGTGCAGTAGAAGTGAGGTCAATATACAACATTGTCAACTCTTGATTTCAAAAAGAAATCTTTCAAAATTTTAACAATAAATATACTTATTTAGATATATCAGCCAGCCAAGCCAAGTGCAATTGAGTCGCAGATTCAGATTATTAGATTCATTTTTTGTGTAATATATACAATACTACATATATACATGTACACAAACATGAACACATGCACTTGAGAGTGAACAAGATAATTGGGATCTTGAAAAAATTAAACACTTATACTTATCCAAAACTTCACAGGGCTGGGAGGAGGGCCAAAAGGGCAGACTAGACACATATCTCCTTGATTCTCTCCGAGAATAAAGGCCTGGAATGATAACTGTATGGAGCAACATGGACAGCCTGGAAGCCCTAGGATTTGGTGCAGGGCTGGCAGATTAGACTTGGCACCAGTAAAGGTGAAACAATCTCTCTCTAAGATCAGGCAGTAGTGCACTGAATCCTGCTTCTGCTGATTCATGTTTTGGGACGACTGCAGGTACAGATGCCTCCTTTGTTATCTGCTCCTTCTCTTCTCTGAGCTGCACCATAAATTCTGATGACTCATGACAGGAAGTGCAACTTGGGCAAGATGCCATCTTTACAAATATAAGGATAGGTGTTTAATTTTTTCAAGATCCCAATTACTTAGCTTATTTTCTGCAGTTTGTATATTGGTAGTTATGATCTGTATCCTGTTAATGTTGTGTATTAGAGCTTTTAGCATTGATCCTAGTTTTTCTTTTACTATCTTTACAGTTTGGGATTTTATATTTAGGTCTTTGGTCCATTTTGAATTAGTGTTTGTGTATATTGTAAGGTATGGATCCTCTTTCATCTTTTTTATGCAGACGAACTTCCAGCTTTGCCAGCTGGGAGGCAGAGTCAGCTTACACCAGAGGTCTCACCTGGGGCTAATTCCCATGCTGAGCAGCAGTCCCTTTCTGGATAGCTCTTCTCAAGAAGAAAAGCTGTGTTTAAGATGATAGTTCCTAGAATTACAGGTGGGGCCTGGCAGAAGACGGTGGCAAGGCCCTAACTGCTTCCTTCTTTGAACCATGTCATAACAACTGCAGACAGCCCATCAGGTGCCTTCATTGTCAGCCAGAAGCCAAGGCCTGGCCACACCTCAGGGCAGCTTGACAGCTAATGGACAGCTCCTTGCTCAGCAGTAAAATAAGACCATCTGGAGAACAGACCTCTGAGTGGGGTGGCAGCATATCCACCACCCTTTACTAATCCACACCACAGCATGGGCTGATGGTCCCAGAGTGACTCCATCTTTTTGAGTCAGAAGGTGAAGTTTGCCACCCTTGAGGGCCCAGCTACTATGAGTGGACACTGCACAGTGCCCCTCTCAGCAAATAGGCAGTTTTTTAAGCTGAACACATCTACAGAGTACAGCAGTCCCAGGTAGCCAAGGGGAGTGGCATCTTTCTCTTCTCCCTTCCCTGAGCTATACTGTTCACTCAACTGGCATGACTATGGAAAGCTGCTACAAGTAACTCCCAGCTGTAACAAACAGGTGGTGGGGCCTGCCACCCCAGAGCATCCACCTGGGGCCAGTCACTAGAGAATGCAGAAGTGGCTCGTGACCAAATCTAGTAGTACCTTTACACCCCTCTTAGAACTGTGCTTCAGTGCCTGTTGGGGTAATTCCAGAGAAACTGAACAGCTTCTTGATGGTGTGAAGACAACAATCAATAGCTAACCATTAAAAGAAGCAGTCTACCATGGCTCTGGAAAACTGAAAAACTCTCAAAATAATCAAAACAATTCCCATATAAAGAAGCCTTACTGTAATTATCAGAAGTTGAATACAAAAGAATTATGTATAGAGTCCTCCTGGAGATTAAACAAAATGCAGAAGAACAAATGAAAAATTAAGTAAGCTATTGGAACTGATGAAACATCAACCATCTGAAATCCAGTAGCTTAATTCAATAATAAAATTACAGAATTAGACAAATCAATCCAAAGTCAAAAGAGCAGGATTGAGATGGAAGCCAGAATTAGCGAGTTTGAGGACAGGGCAACTGTCACAAGCATTTATGAAAAGAAATCAGAGAAAAGAAATAAGAAAAATTAAGAAGCATTAAGAAACATGTGGAACTTTATTAAGAGGAATAATCTATGAATAACTGGTGTTCTTGAATAGGGAGGGATAGCTGAAAATACAGAGAGCATTGCTATAGAGTTGCTGAAAGAAAACTTCCCTGAAGTTATGAATGAAGAGAACATAGATATCTAAGATACTTACCAAATGCCACAAGAAGGAGACCACAAAAGAAAGACAAAAAGACATAACCAAGCTTAATAAAATGAAACATAAGCAGAGGCTCTTAAAGGCAGTGAGGTTTAAAACAAAGCTAATGTACACAGGGAAATCCTGTAGTCTTTTGTCTGACTTCTCCACAGAAACAATTTCAGCAAGGAGGATGTGGGGTGACACATTCAAAGCCTTGAAGGAGAAAAACCGCTAACCAAGAATTATATGTCCTGCAAAATTGTCTCTCAAAAATGAAATTAAGACATTTGCAGATAAACTGAAGCTCAGAGACTTTGTGAAAAACAAACCAAATACTGAAAGACTGAAAGAAACTTTTTGTTTAGAAAAAACAAAAACATCAAGTATATACCTAATGAGGCAATGCAGGACACAGATTCCAGAATCATACTCAGTAAAGTCTCAAAGCTCAATGAAAGCTAAAATATTAAAAGAAGAGAATCAGTGACCTTAACCTCAAAACTATAACTTCATCACACTAAAAAGAAGGATATATATCAGATATAACCCTTTCTCATGGAAAGAAAATTAAAAAGATATGCAGAAGTTAAAATCTGGTTTAAATGTAGAATATTAAGGTGGATCATAAGGTAGCTGCAAAGCAAAATAACACTGTGACATATCAAAACAACATAATACAGAAGTATCAACAAACACAAATTAACAATGAAAAAGATTAAAAGTCAACCCACAAAGAAGAATGAACCAGAACAGAATGTAAAGAGCAACAAAGAAAACATCAACACACACACAAACACACACACACATTAAAAAAGTATCAAAATGACAGCACTAAACACACATCTGTTAATCATTACACTGAATGTAAATGGACTGAACGCTCCAATAAAGAGACAGAGGGTGACAGCCTGGATCAAAAGACACTATCAGTCCATGTGTTGCTTAAAAGAAACACATCTTAGACTCAAAGATACATACAAACTGAAAATCAAAAGATGAAAAAAAAAATACTAAGCTAAAAACGTACAAAGAAGAGTAGGAATGCCAGTACTAATCTCAGATAAAATACATTTTAATGTAAACTCTACTATTGTAGACAAACATGATCACAATTTATTGCTGAAATGTTCAATACATAAGCAGACCATAACAATATTAAATATCTATGCACCCAATACCAGAGCATTTAAATACATCTAACAAGCACTGACAACAATGAAAAATGAGATAGATCACTAAAGATACAGAATATCTTATTGCAACAATTAACCAACTAGGCCTTATCAACATATACAGAACTTTTTACCCATCAACAGATAAGTACACCTTCTTCTCCAATGCACAGAGAACATTTTTCAGAATAGACCATGTGTTAGGACATAAAGCAAGTTTCAACAAAATCCAAACAACTGAAATAGTGCAGAGAATCTTCTCAGACCATAATGCCATAAAAGTTGAAATCAATAGCAGAAAATCATAGGTGGAGAGTAAAACTCATGGAAATTGAACACCTTGCTCAAAAATCCACAAGTTATAGAAGAAATCAAGGAAAAAATAAAGAAATTTCTGGAATCAAATGAGAATGAAAACATATCCTAACAGAACCTATGGGATACATGAAAGCAGTACCCAGAGGTCAATTTATCTCTATAATTACACATATCTGGAGTGAAGAAAGGACCCATACCAAAGAATTAACCCTACAGCTTGAACAAGTAGAAGGAAGGCAACAGAGAAACCCTCAGACAGTAGAAGAAAACTGATAATAAAGATTAGAGCAGAACTGAATGAATTAGAGAATAGGAAAATTGAAAAAATTACCAAAACCAAAAGCTGTTTTTTTGAAAAGATAAACCAAGTTGATAAGCCATTGGCTAAATTTACAAAAAAAAAAAAAAAAAAAACTGGAGAGGAAACAAATAACCTGAATAAGAAATGAAATGGGAAATGTCACAACAGACATAACTTAAATCAAAAGTATCCTAAGAGAATACTACGAAAGACTATACTCTAACAGATTTGAAAACGTAGTGGAAACGAACAAATTTCCAAATTCGTATCACCTACCAAAATGATCTTAATGAGAAGTAGAACAACTTAATGAATCTGTCACAAAGGAAGAGACTGAAAAAGTAATCCCCAAACTGCCAACCAAAGAAAGTCCTGACCCAGAGGGCTTTACTGGAAAATTCTACCAAATTTTTAGAAGAATTAATTCCAATACTACTGAAGCTATTTCACAGGATAGAAAGGGATGGAATACCCCCAAGTTAATTCTATGAAGCCAGCATAACCCTGATACCGAAGCCAGGGAAAGATCCTGCAAAAAAGGAGGACTACAAACCAATATTCCTCATGAACATAAATGCAAAAATCTTCAACAGAATCTTTGCCAGTAGAATTCAACAACATATCAAAAAAAGTAATTCACAATGACCAAGCTGGATTTATACCAGGGAAGCAAGATTGGTTCAATGTCAGAAAAAAAATCAATGTGATCAGCCTCATAAGTAACACAAAGGATAAAAATCACCTAATTTTGTAAATTGATGGAGAAAAGTCCTTTGATCAAGTCCAACAACCATTCGTGCTAAAACTGCTTAACAAAACTGGAGTAGAGTGGTAATTCTTCAATGCAATATGGGTTAACTATGCAAAGCCAACCACCTGCATCATCCTGAATGGTGGGAGACTGAAAGAAGTCCACTTGAGAATGGGAACCAGACAAGGTTGCCCATGCTCACCACTTCTGTTCATCATTGTACTAGAAGTTTCAGCCAGAGCAATTACACAAAACAAATTATAAAAGACATGCACACTGGCAAAGGAGTAAAAATCTCTCTATTTGCTGATGACATAATTGTATATACAGAGAATCCTAAAGAATCCATAAGTAAACTACGAGAACTAATAGAAGAGTTCAGCAACGTATCAGGATATAAGATAAACAGAAGTAAATCAATAGAATTCCTTCATACCAAAAAAGAGATCATCCAAGAAGAAATCACCAAATCAATACCATTTATTGCAGTCCAAAAGAAGATAAAACGTCTACAAATAAATCTAACCAGAAAAATAAGAGACCTATACAGAGAGAACTACAAGACCTTACTGCAAGAGACCAAAAGAGAATTACATAAATGGAGAAACCTATCCTGCTCATGGATAGGAAGACTTAACATTGTGAAAACGCTATTTTACTCGAAGCAGTCTACGTATACAATGCAATTCCAATATAAATTCCAGTGTCATTTTTCAATGAGATGGAGAAAAAAATCACCAACTTTGTTTGGAAAGGGAAGAAACCCAAGTAAAGCACTACCGAAGAAGAGGAACACAGCAGGAGGCCTCAAACTACTCAACCTTAGAAGCTACTGTACTGCCAAGGTAGTAAAAATGGACTGGTACTGATACCAAAAGAGATGTATACATAAATGGAACAGAGTTGGGCTCCGGAGATGCCACCGTCCTCTTGTGAACAGATGATATTCAACAAAAGCCCTAAACTTGTAAACTGGTGTAAGAATAGTTTCCTTAACAAATGGTGTTGGCAAAATCAGATATCCATTTGAAAAAACTGAAACAAGACCATATCTTACATCTTACACAAAAGCTAACTCAAAATGAATCAAAGACCTAAATATCAAACCTAACACAATAAAAATCATGCACAAAAAATAGGGTGAACGATGGAAGTTTTAATTCACAGCTTACACAGACTTCAAAATCTAACAAACAAAGCACAGTCAACACAAGAGAAAATAGATATATGGGAACTACTAAGAATCAAGACTTTATCAGAAGATTTAGTTCAACTTTTCTGACAGGAAAGGATTGGACTTGGCAATACAAAATGACCATATCGTGTGTGCACTTCTATGGTTTCATGCATCTATAGGGTGTTGTCCTGCTGACCTTTTACTTGAGGCGGGAGAGAGGGTAGAGAGGAGGGGAAAGGAGATTATCAGGAGGGTATGACATGTACAGATTAAAAAGGAGGAGTGTGCTGTCACCAGGCAGGGAGAGCAGTGGGAGCTGCACATAGGTAAGCATGCAAATTTTTACAGGATTGTACATTTTCACTCAATCATTTTAAAAAAAAAGGATTTAAAAGGCCACCCACAGAATGGGAAAAAAAATTTGTCAGCTACATGTGGGATCAATGTCTGAACATAATCTACAAGGTATTGAAAAATATTAACAAGAAAAATGGTAAATAACCCAATTAAGTGATGGGCAAACGAGATGGGCAGATACTTCACTAAACAGGACATCCAGGCAGCCAAAAGACACATGAGGAATTGTTTACAATCATTAGCTATCAGAGAAATCCAAATCAAAACTACAATGAGATGCCATCTCACACCTCCAAGTTTGCCCATGATCCAAAAAGCACAAAACAACAAATGATGGAGAGGCTGTGGAGAGACTGGAACTCTCCTACTCTGCTGGTGGGTTTGCAAAATGGTACAACCTCTTTGGAAAGCAATCTGGTGCTTCTTTTAAAAGCTGGAAATAGATATACCATTTGATCCAGTAATCTCACTGCTAGAATTTATGCTACAGAAGCAAAGGCTGTCACATGAATAGACACATGCATGTGAATGTTTATTGCGGCACAGTCCACATTAACAAAAAGATTTAATTAACCTAGATGCCCATCAACAGATGCATGGATAAACACTATGGTACATATACTCAATGGAACACTACGCAATGATAAAAAAAACAATGATTATTTTAGAAAACATCTCATAACCTGGTTTCAACTGGAAGACATCATGCTGAGTGGAATCAGTGAGTGGCAAAAAGACAAATATTGTGTGAGCCTCTTACTGTAAGGACTTAAAAATAGATTTCTGTACAGAAGAAAAGACTCTTAGATGGCTACAGGGGAGGGGTGAGAGTTAGTCATAGATTAGACAGTTGATAGAAATTTGGTTAGATGAAAGCAATGAGTACACAGGAAGTAGATCAACTTAGCTGGACTTCACCATAAACGGAAAGCTCTTCTAATCTCAACCCAATATTGCAAGGATAGAACAGCAAGTGTGGGGTCTGCGGAGCCATGCTGTCAGGAGACATTGAGGTCAGCTGGCACAATTAGACTATTTCTAAGAGAGTCTTCTGCACTCCATATTGCTGAGTGGCATCTGGAGTCTTAAATACTAGCAAACTTCCATCTGAGGTACACCAAATCGTCCCAACTCAGCTGGAACAGATGATCACCAAGAACCCCAAAGCCACAAGGATAAAAGAGCCCAAGAGACAGAAGGACCTATGTAAATGCGAGACTGTATCAACATATAACTAAAAGAACCAGATGTTGCCTGGCTACCACCAAAGACAGCTGTGATGGGACACACAATGATGAGTCCCTGTGGTAACATGAAAAAAAGAGGGGTGCAGCTCAAGAACTGTACTAAAAGACCAAAATTGATGGCCTGACAACCCAGGTTTCCCCCTGGGAGCATGGTCCCTAGACCTGCTGCTGCCCTTGTGTAGAAAACACTACTGAGGTCAACTCTTCAGACAAAAATGGACTAGACTCAGGGATAAAAGATGAGCATATGATGTATGTACTTTATGGTTCTTTGCATTTACAGGAGGCTGTCCTACTGATCTCTTTCTAGACAGGAGAGAAGATAGTGGAGAGGAAGATTCAGGAGCTTGTTAAGAGGCTACAGGTATAAAAAGGAGGAGTGTGCTGTCATGGGACAAGGAGAACAGAGGAGCTATAGATAGATGGGCATGCAAAATTGATTGGGATTGTATACTTTCACTTAATCATCATAAAAAAGAATGGGCACAGAATGTGAACACATACTTCACTAAAGAAGACATTCAATCCACTAACAAACACATGAGGAAATGCTTTTGATCACTAACAATTACAAAAACTATACCAAGCCTACTACCACTGAGTCAATTTTGATTCATAGTGACCCTATAGAACAGGATACAACTGTTCCCCAGTTTCCAAAGAGCACGTGGTAGATTTGAGCTGTCAACCTTTTTTGGTTAGCAGACATACCACTTAACCACTCTGCCGCCAGGATTTAGAGAAAGGCAAATCAAAGCCACAAGGAGACATCATCTCGCCCAGCACTACTAGTATTATATTTAAAAAAAAAAAAAAAAAAACAGGGCGGGGACAGAAAATAATGAATGCTATAGAGGCACCATGAGTCAGACCCAACTCGACGGCACTTGACATAGAGGCTATGGGATTGGAAACAAGACTGGAACTCTTATGCACTCCTCGTGGGTATGCAAATGGTACAATCATTTTGGAAAATAGTATGACATTTCCTTGAAATGCTAGAAAGATACCATAAGATGCAGCAATCCCACTTCTGTGAATATGACCTAGCAAACTAACAGCCATTATACCAACAGACATATACACACTCATGTTCATTGCAACAGTGTTCAAAATAGCAAAAAAATGGAAACAAACTGGGTCCTCATCAACAGATGAATGAGTCATAAAACTACAGTATATATATATATACAGTGAAATACTACACAAAGATAAAAATGATTATGAATCTGTGAAGCATCTCACATGGATGAATCTGGAGGATGTCACACAGTGAAATAAGTCAATCACAAAAGGACAAATATTGTATGAGATCATTACTATAAAAACTCATGAAAAAGTTTACACACACACATACACACATAAAACCATCTTTGATTGTTATGAGGGCAGAGGGGGTAGAGATGGAAAAACATTAAATAGAAAGTAATTTAGTACCAACTTTAGTGAAGGATGAACTAGTACACAACACTGGGGAAGCCAACACATCATGTCCAAGGGTAGGTTGCGGAAGCTTCATTGACACACTCAGACTACCTGAGGAATGGTATTGCTTGGCTCAGGGTTGAGGCTACTGTGGTCTTGGGGAACATCTAGCTCAACTGGCTTAACACAGTTTATAAAGAAAGTGTTTTCAGGAAATACAAATGTTTATACTTTGAGTTGAATTTTATAGATAATATTGGTCCTGCTCTCTAAACCTGTACTTAATGGACCTGTTGAGCTCGATCAAACATTCTCCCGTTCATCAAGCACCATCAGACAGACATCTACCAGGTGCATCTCTAGTCCTGAGTAGAGGATAAGTTAAAGATAAACAAAGTCCTCATCCTCAGGGACCTATGAGTCAGTGTGAGAAACAAGACTGGGGTGTTAATTAGTAAGGTAGAGTTTTCTCTCCGTTTCATCATAGCATACCTTTTGAGACAGATTACAAATAGGGCAATGTAGTGATTTCCTCTGGCTTTTTAATTATTATTACTTTCTAAGCTTGCATTGTCAAGACGTAAAATTGGGCAATATTTCATTAAACAACAGTGATTACTCAGAGAAAAGCAAGGCCTTTGTTACTGATGCAAGATACTAGCCCCAAGGTTCCAAATTCTGATTGTCTTATGACCAATTCATGTTCCTAGGGCAGAAATCTGAGATGTATTCTGACCACCTTATCTGAAGCTGTCCCATTTGTTACTTTTCCTCTTAATATGTAACACTATCTAGCTTACTAAAAAAAAAAAAAACCTCCTGCCCTTGAGTCATGTCTGATTTACAGTGACCCTAGAGGTCAGAGCAGAACTGCCCCCTAGAGTTTCCAAGGAGCACCTGGCAGATTTGAACTGCCAACCTTTTGGTTAGTAGATGCAGCACTTAGCCCATTACGCCACCAGCTTACTATGTATACGTGTATAGAAATAGTTGTCTATTGCTTGACACCATTATCAGAATATAAACTCTACGGAAGCAGAGATTGGAATGTTTTTATCACCAGTGTCTTCAAGAGTGCATGAGCATTGTATGTGTCCAATACATTTTTATTGGAATAATTGTCTCAGTAGTAATATGCACTGATTTCTAAAAGATCTGTGCAGATATGAGTTAAGATGTTAGGTTGGAGAACAAGGAAAAAGAATATTTAAACAGTCTATAATGAAACATAACTGAAAACTATGTATTTTATAATCAAACAGTACTGTTATATCAAAAAAAAATTTATTCAGGAGAAGTGAAATTCGTTCCGTAATAACTATTCTTTCACGCGCACACTTATTGTCCTACTTTCCTGTTCTGTACTCAAGCACAGAACTGACTAAATCTTTTATAGGAGTGGTTATTGGAGTGTTGTTCTTGGACCTGAACCCACACCATCAGGGTTGCGCAAAAATTTGTCAAAATGATGTATCCGCAGGCCCAACCACAAGCCTACTAAATGTGAAACTCTGTGAGGCAGCTACAGCAATGTAAGTTTCTTTGAAGAAGTCTTCTAGGTAATTCTGATGCATAATCAAGCCTGGTGCCCCACTTTTTTTACTAAAAGACATTACAATTCTATCTCATTTTTTTCCTCTTTGCTGTTTTTCTGAGGTGAGATAAAGAAGTGATGAACATGTTCCTACAACAAATAATTTTAAATGCAAGAACTTTCAATTAAACTCACAAACTCATCCTAGACAAAGTGCTACATACCACATTGCTGAATATCACTATAGTCATCTTCAACACACTCTCCTTTGGAAGCTAGACACCAACATCAGCATCTAGTCCACCCTTCAAAGAAGTTTTATAACTCTTTTTCTAAAATGGCCATCAGAGCTGTTGTCATATTCCCTTCGATGTCCTGAATGTTATCAAAATGTCTTCCCTTCAATATTTTCTTTATTTGGGGTTAAAAAAAAAAGGTCATTGGGGGCCAGATCAGGTGAGTAGTGAGGGTGCTCCAGTACAGTTATTTGTTTACTGGCTGAAAACTCCATCACAGACAACTATACAATTAAGTTCATGAACTTCCCATGGTGCTACTGTGTGCAATGACCATTCCAGAAAGAGTTCCAAAATTGCTTCAAAGGGTGGACTAGATGCTGGCGTAAGTGTATAGCTTCCCAAGGAGAGTACTTCGAAGGTTATCATGTATTCAGCAATGAGGTGTGTAGCACTTAGAACAGTTAAGTTCATGAACTTAACTGTCTGACCTGGTATATCTTTATCTCTCTTTCTCACATATAAATACCCAGTGCTTGGTGGGGACTTAGCTAATGTTGGCTCTTTGCCTTTCCCTCATTTTTCCTAAAGTCACAGAATGGACATCTGGGATTAGAAAGCACGAAGTATTAGCAGAAGGCTGCATTTTCTTGACATTCCACTACTGTCCTTTTCCTTCAAAATATTCTTTTCGTATTCTCTGTAAAATTCATAATTCCCAAAACTATTGGGACTTACTGACTTACTGTTATGCCACTTCTTTACTGTACAACAAGTATTTTCATACCATTATTGTATGAGTTTTGGTATAATCTATCCAGAGACTTTCCCTGATCATCTAGGGTGAAAAACTTCCTTAGTCACTTTATCATATCAATAGGATGTATTGGCTTCTTGGCACTGAACTGAAATTACTCATGCTTCTGGTAACATTGTTTTCATCTCCACTTCCCGCATTAGTTATTACATGCCTAATCCTTAGACTAATATGGGGTACATACAGGCAAATCCGGATCCGACTCGACGATACTTGGCTTATAGGCCAATCAATATGCAGTGCGTATCTTTTCGTCATTACACATTTTGAAGTAATAAGTATATTCTCTTCACTCCAGCAACAACAAAATACTTAGTTTTTGAGATTCTTGTCTGTAGCATTATAACCAATAGTAAGTTTCATTCAGAAAAAACTTTCCAAATTCTATGTGGCTCAGGCCATACTGGGTACAACAATAATCTAAGATAGACTATCATACAGCATTTTAATTAATAACATCAAATCTCAACGTGTATGGGCAAAAGACTACAGCAAATATTGTTGGCTATTTTAATCAAGGAATAGTTTATTAATTAACAAGCAATTACTGAATAATGCAGAACATGCTAAGGCAGGAGTTCTCAAACTCAGAATCACCTAGGTGACTTAAAAATACTCCTGGCTAACCCAGGTCCTAGTTTCTGATTGAATTATTCTGTGGCATGACCTAGACATTGAGATATTTAAAAGCTTGCTATGTGACTCTGCCAGGCTTGAGAACCACCACTCTGGAGCAGAGTACCAACCACTGTGGATATCAGAGTTGAAGAAAGTGACACATTCCGCAGTTATGGTATAGGGAAAGAATTCATGTCTGATGGTGATGCTGGTTTGAGAGTGATATGGGAGCACAGAGATGAAGTCCCTCAACTAAGCTCCTCATCACCTCCCATAACTTAGTCTGAGTTACTAAGGATGAAGAGACAACTAGGGGAAAAGATCGTGTGAGACAGAAACAGAGGAGAAAGTGGTAAGGGAACAAAAAAAAAAAGTGAGCCAGGAACTATTTTGGCATCCTTGGAACTTGGGGAAGTAACTGCTGAGGGGAAAGAAAGAAGCCAGGTCTGGACAAGTATTCTCAAAGGACTTGAGATAAAGGCTGTATGCTAAAATATGAGTAGAAAATGAATAGACTTCATGAAAAACAGAGCATCATAGATTTAAGGAAACTATAGTAATAAAGAATTTAGGAATTAACAGGTCTAAATTTTACAAGTAAGAAATCGGAGGCACGTAATTGTTACTCAATGTGTCTAAAACTAATAACCTAATCGTAGCAGAGGGGGAGCTTAGGTGGCAGTCCAGGCCTGAGGACATCCAGACTGTTTTTCCATCACTGCATTGCAGACAGAGGAAATGAAATTAAAGCAAACAGTCAAAATACTGGTTTGACTTGGAGAGCAGGAGAAACTAATTGAGTGGAGGTGAATGTGGCACTCATCTCATTATTCACCTTCAAAGGAGTCCTGGAGTCATGCTCCAGTCTTGCTTCCAAAGATGCTTCCCTCCCACCCCGCAAAAAGAGATCTCTATGTTTAATTTGCTCCCTGTGTCTTTGGAATGGGTTAAGAGTATATGTTTTGGAGTTAGAAAAGTATGGCTAGTACAGCACCAAAATAGTTGTCCACCAGTGTAATGGATTTGAACCACTGAAGCTGTCCGACAGGTTTCTAGCCTTGTTCACTTAGCCCTTACCTGCTGCTGTTCTGTATCTTGAAAAGACGAAAACTATCAATGTCAGGGTCACTTCCTCCAACAGGTACACACCTGTATATATGCACACACACTCACATACACAAATGTTTGTGACCTATGTTTTGAATTAAATGAATCAAAACTTTTCATAAGCCTCTAGTGATTGTCCTAACTTGGAGTCCACTAGGCCATGCTGGCTGTTTAAAGCAAGCTTCGTCAGTGCAACCAGTGAAGACAAGTGCAATGCTTTCTCCCCAGCTATTCTAGAACACATTTGTACAATTCCCTCCTCACATCTGTATATTTCCCTTCCCTGTTTCCTGTACTTATTTCTATTCCTAAAATATTTCAGGGGCTTTTTTCTTTTTCTGTCTTTTGGTTTCACTGAAGTCAGCAGAGGCAATCGAGCTGCAGGAGAGAAAACTGCATGATTGGTACATTTGTACAGTCGACACAATTACTGTTTATGTCTATCTTCCAGGACTTTTATCATCATTGATGAAAGATGTGAAACTAAAAATAACGTGGCTTTATGGTCAAATACCGAATTAGGCTTAAAGAACATTTGTAACTGGAAAACTTTTGGTGCTTTTTGAGTCATGAGATACACTACAGGAAACGAGTTAAGGAGCTATTTGCCCTGTTCCCAGTCTCCCTCTTGCCCTACACAAACTATTGCCACTGACTGTTAAAACCCACATTGAGACCTGAAGCCTTCCCTACCACTGCAACCCACGTTGATCCTCTCATTACGTGAACATCAAGTGAGTTTTATGGTGTGTACCAAACAGTTTAGCACTCAGTGCTAATTAAATGAGGTTAAATAAAATCACTTCTGCAGAAGGGCCTGCTGTGAACTGTACTAGACAGATGCATGGTACTGTTACCACCATTAATTAGATTAATTGGCTCATGTATGTTCATTTTTACTCCTCAGCTCTTTTGGAAGCTTTCCACTGAAAGTTCCATAGAGGGTTATTCATGATAAGAAGAGATGAGTTCCCAAGTAGCAACGGATTTATTAGAGATGAAATTGTTTGGTGGGCCTGACTTGCAGCTCATTTTGTACAGCAGTCTCATTTTCTTCCTGCCGACATTTTCTCCTTGCAAATTTTCACTCATCTCTGCAAAGGGAAGAATGCCAGAACCCTATCTAGCTATATTTAGACAGTGAGAAATGAACTGCAACATGATTTATAACCTCAAGTCTGAGGAAATTATATTACTAATTAAATTGTGAAACATTAGACAGGCTATCAAGCACAGATGTGTTTAAAATCATAACAGATCTTGCTTACTTTTAAAGTGTTTGTATATTGAATGATTCTGGTAAAATTGTTTCTATTTATCAAGCCAAGTATAAAGTGCTCATCTCCATGGTATTGTAAGCACACAGGCAATCTAAATGCAGGCCACAGAGAATAATTTCTCCTTCATGTGCTAACGCCCTCTTTTTGGTAGCCCTTCTATGAATATGAGCACAATTCAGTTTTGGTTTGAAATTAGCCAGTTTGAAACTGCACAACTTCTCATAGCAATGGGGTAAGGTAAGAGGAAGATGTAGAAGTGATACAATTATAATTCAAATCATTAATTCTTGTGCAGTGGATTCTGACTCAGAGTCAACCTATGTGTATTAGATTAGAGCTGTACATAGGCTTTCCAATGTTGATATTCCAGAAGTAGACTGCCAGCTGTTTCTTCCTTCCAAAGTAACCCTGGGTTGACTCTATCATCCTTAGCAGCTAAACACCTTAATGGTTTGCAGCACCCAAGAACTCTACCTCTGTTTACAAATGGCCTTAAATCTAGCATGTTATAGAAATGTTGGCAAATGAAACAGGCACATAATGCTGCAGCACAAGGTATTAGCCTGAGCACAATAAATTGTGGTTTAATATGAAAAGCCTGAAAATCACGTTAAACAGAATAAAGAAGCCTTAATTGAAGCACCACCGTGATTGCTTTAAAATCTCTTTATCTTGGTTCTTATTTTCCTCTCTGATCATGGAGTGAATTTGTCCTGGCTGACATACTTTGTATTCTAAAAAGGTTTTCTGTCACTATTGCAAATGAGTAAACTGATACTGTCTCCAATCCTGAGAGCTCTGCGTTTATCACTCTAAACCGCAAGCACAGAGGGGGGAAAAATGTCTTTTGGCATTAAATCCTGCCCTGGAACCTCCTTTGCACTGGACTGCATGGACTGTCAACCTGCCACATTGAAGGCCACAAGCTATTGTAATTAGACTTCAAAAATCTTTTTCTGATTTCTCGTTTGCTGTTGACAAGGATTTGGTACATAAAACTATAAATGAAAAATATATTGTGAGATCTGCATCTGATCATCTTTTACTTCCTCCTTGAGCTCCAAGAAATTGCTCTTGTACTCAGTGTTGAATCTGGGTGACTTTAAAGTGCTAATTCTAGCCTATGAATGGGAGAGAGCATGAAAAGGAATCCCAGACTCCTGTTCCCTTTGGCAGCCATCATTAGTCCCAAAGTCTGCTTTGCTGTGTCGTGTCTCTGGGTCCACCTAACTCTCATCCCCAACTCCCATAGCGGTGCTGTTCAGTCTTCTTTCAGGGGACAGCTGTCAATTCTTTTCATTCAAGCTGAACCTTGTCTTTGATCTCTCAATAGAGTGGTTACATAATATTTTTCAGAATATGAAAAGTAAAATCAATAATCTTGTGTCTCGAGGTGAGATGAAAAGGTGGAGATGGACAGAAGTTGGTCGAATAGATACAGGAAGTACAGGGTGGAAAGGAGGAGTGTGCTGTTACAGGGTGAGAAGGGCAATTAGGGTTGCATAGTGGTATGTCTTCAGGATTTTGTATGGCAACTTTATTTGCATTGTAAACTATTTAAAACCCAAAAATACATATTAAAAATAAATAATATAATAATTGTATCTGGAAAACATGAATAAACCAAGACTTCTCTAGACTTAACCAGGGCATCAGGTCAACCATCTATTCAGATGAAGGGTCTTCATTGGAGTATTTGCTAGTGGCCTCAGTATTCCATAAACTATTTTGACACTGATTGTGGGCACCCCAGAGTCATTTTGATATTTAATCATCCTATTTTGGCATGATCATTTACACACTTGAAGTCCACACCTTATCTCATCAACTAGGTTTCCAGCCTCAGCCAAGTGGATGTATTCCTTTGGTGCCTAGAGATATTTTATGGCCAGAGTAAACACTCAATCACTGAACGAAAAAACACAGAATTCACGGCAATTAACAGTACTTGAGCAGTTTGCTTTCATTTGTTTTAAACAAGAAAGTGATACCATCATACTGGTAGCAGTACTGGGAAGTGTAAACTCCAAAAATACTATAGACATTAGTAATAGCAAATTAATTTTAAAGCTTGAGTTTTTAAAATTATCTATAAATTAGGAGAATTATAACAAGTTTTTTATTTAACATTAGTGAATTGTATGTCTTATGCTTCAACATAAAGAAAAAATAAATCTTCACAACTCGACCAATAAGAAACATCATAATACATGGAGAGAAGATTAAGGCTATCACAGATTTCATTTTACTTTGATCTACAATCAACACCCAAGAAAGCAGCAGTTAAGAAACCATAATACTTAGCGCATTGGAAAAATAGGCTGCAACAGATGTCTTTAAAGTGTTGAAAAGCAAACACATCACCTCGAGGACTAAGGTGTTCCTGATCCAAGCCATGGTGTTTTCAGTTGTCTCAGATGCATGTGAAAGCTGGACAGCGGATATGGAAAACCAAGGAGGTACTGATATCTTTGAATCGTGGTTTTGGTGAAGAATGTCGTATACGACACAGACCGTCAAAAGAACGAACACATCTGTCTTAGAAGTACAACAAAGATGCAAGGATGGTGAAACTGCATCTCACATACTTTGGACATGTTGTCAGGTGGGATCAGTCCCTGGAGAAAAATGCCATGCTTGGTAAAGTAGAAGGTCAGAGAAAAAGAGAAAGAACCTCAACAAGGTGGATTGACACAGTGGCTGCAACAATTGGGTCAAGCATAGCAACAGTTGTGTTGATGGCACAGGACTGAGCAGTGTTTTCCTGTGCAGAGGATCACTATGAGTTGGAACCGATTCCATGGCAACAAACAATAATGACAACATGAGTGAACGGTGCTGAAGGGGAAAGAACATTGGCCTAAGAACACTAGTTGACTTGGGTTGTAGTCCTGGACCTGACTGAATCAGTGACCTAAAATGCATTATTTCTTTAAAGTTGTAGGCTCCACTTTTCTGATCTGTCAATGGGATAAACAAAGCAGATTTTTTGTCCCTACTGTACAGTTGTTTCATAATTAAACGGTACACTTGAAACCACAACCTCAGGGGTTAAGGTAGTACGGCAGTTGGATGGTTCCTGTGATCCCTCTAACAATAAAGACTCCCTAAAAACAAATCAGTTGATTATATGTGACACCATTATGTGAGCCAGAAGTCAGACTCTTTGCATGTGCCACAAGCCATTCTCCTAGAATAGGAGAGCTAAAAATTTAACAAATAAGACAGAAAATAAACAAATAAATTAAAATGCCAGCCCCTAAGCTGGGAACTCAGAGCAGAAATAGTTCCTTTGACTAGATGCAGGCATAAGGGGATGTGCCTACAGCAATCACCTCTGCCCGCCTAAGACTGTACAGGAGAGCCCTCACCACGCAGCTTGTGATCAACTACCGGAATATCTGAGCTGAATACTACAAGAAATATAAACAGACACCTGGTCTCAGCTGGAAATCCTGATGGCGTACGATTAAATGCTACAACTGCATAACCAGAAAGTCACCAGTTAAATCTGCCACACACTCCTTGGAAACTCTATGAGACAGGTCTACTCTACCTATAGGGTAGCTATGAAGCAGAATCAACTCAACAGTGGTGGATTTTGATTTTGAATTGGGCTCACCTATCGAGTAACAGCTCTAACCATCTAACGACAGGATCCTAGAACATCCAAGATGCCTAGCAATAATCAAACTATCTGACATGACAAGCCTATTTTGGTATTTCAAAACAAAACAAGAAGTTAGAACACAGCAAACATAAAACAAATAAATACAACAACTTCCTGATGGCTGGACTTCAGAAAGCTCCAAAAAGAGTTGATAAATTTTCTAGATGCAAGGAACTTGTTGGAATTATTACTTACTATTTTATTGTGCTCTAACTGAAAGTACACAATCTACATCAATTTTTCATACCGAAACCCTCACACACACCTCTGTACAACTCTAGCTGCTCTCCCCACCCTGTTACAACACACTTCTCCTTTGAACCATGTACTTACTATATTCCCTAAACAAATTCTTATATCCTTTCTCCACCGCCCCATCTCATCTCTGGATAAGAGCTTCTCTGATAGCCTCATGTACATGTTTAAGTCAAGAAGTACACACTTTAGTAACATTACACTGTGTCTTACATCAAGTCCAGTCTTTGAGAGTTGGCTTCAGTACTGGTCGCAGCTCTGGGTTAGAAGAGAGTCCAGGGGACCATCCAGGATGTCAGGCCATCAAGTTTAGACTTTTCATGGAGTTCTAGATCTGCATCCTCATTTTTTTCTTTATTTTTGGTTTATTATTATGATTAAGGAAGAGTATAGAATCCAAATCCATTTTGAACGCCCACCTGTCTGCAACTCCATCTGCTCTCCTCACCCTGTGAGAGCACACTCCTCCTTTTCACTCTTCCCTTGTGTTGTTGTTAGGTGCCATTGAGTTTGTTCCGACTCATAGTGACCCTATGAACAGCAGAACAAAACTCTGCTTGGGCTTGCGCCCTGTTCACAATCATTTTTATGCTTTAAGCCCGTTGTTGCGGCCACTGTGTCATTGTGTCTCATTAAGGATCTTACTCTTTTTAGTTGACCTTCCACTCTACCAAGCACAATGTCGTTCTCCAGGGACTGATCTTTCCTGACAACATGGCCAAGTCTTTAAGGTGCAGTCTTGCCATCTTTGCTTCCAAGGAGCACTCTGGTTGTACTCCTTTCAGAACAGATCTGTTTGTTCTTTTGGCAGTCCATGGTACATTCAACATTCTTCTCCAAAACCACAATTGAAAGACTTCAATTCTTCTTCTGTCTTCTTTGTTCATGGCCCATCTTTCACATACCTATGATGTAATTGAAAATACCATGGCTTGGGCCAGGTGCATTTTAATCTTTAACGTGACATCCTTACCTTTGAATACTTTAAAGAGGTCCTTTGCAGAAGATTTTCCTGATGCAATGTGTCTTTTGATTTCCTGACTACTGCATTGATTGTGGACCCAAGTAAAATGAAATCATTGACAACCTCAATCCTTTCTCCATCTATGATAATGTTGCTTACTGGTCCATTTGTGGGGATTTTTGTTTTCCTTATGTTGAGGTGCAGTCCATACTGTAGGCTGTGGTCCTTGATCTTCATCAGTAAATGTGTCAAATCTTCTTCATTTCCAGCAAGTAAGATGGTGTTGTCTGCAAGTTGTTAATGAGCCATCCTCCAATCCTGATGCATCCTTCTTTGTCGTATAATGCAGCTTCACTTCTGGTATCCTCTAATGTCCCCCAATCTCCATCCTCTTCTCTCCCACCTAGAAAGAAACCAGTAGAACAGCCTCTTGTAAATGTATGAAACCATAAAGTACACACACACATGCTCACACTGTGTCCCTGAGTTCAGTCCATTCATGTCTGAAGTGTTGACCTCAGTACTGCTTTCAGGTCAGGGCCTGCAGCAAGTCTAGGAGCCATGTTCCCAGGACGCCCTCCAGGCTGTCCAACCATCACTTCTGGTCTTCCAGTAGAGTTCATGAACTGCGTACCTGTTTTTCTTGTGCTACATCAGAGACTCTACATTGTGTCCCCCATCATGTCTGCCTTGGTGGTGGCTGGGCACCATCTCGTTCTTCTGGTCTCAAGCTGATTCAGTCTCCAATTCATATGGGTCCTTCCGCTACTGGGCTCATTTTTCATGGTGTCTTTGATGTCCTTGGTTGTCATCTGTTCCTGAGGGGTTGGGATCATTCTTGGATGGCAGCTTGATAACCTTTAAGATCTCAGTGGAAGCACTTATTTCTGTTGGATATATTCCAGAAACAGGGATTGCTACATCATACAGTTTTTCTGTTCCTAGCTTTTGAAGAAAGCACCGAACTGATTTTCAAAGTGATTGTACCGTTTCACATTCCCATCAGCTACATACAACTGTTCTAAAGTCTCCACAACCTCTCCAGAATTTATCGTTTGGTGTTTTTTGGATAAATGCCAGCCTTGCTGGGGTGAGATTGTATCTCATTGTAGTTTTCCTTTTGAGTTTTCTATTAGTTAATGATGGTGAGCATTTCCTCATGTAACCATTAGATGCTGAGATGTCTTCTTTGGTAAAATGCCTGTTCATATCCTTTGCCCATTTTTTTAATTTTAATTTTAATTTAATTTATTTATTTATTTATTATGCTTGAATGAAAATGTATATTCCCATATAAATTTGCATGTTCACCTATATGCAGCTCCCACTGCTCTCCCTGCCTGGTGACAGCACATCCTTCTTCTCTGCTGCAATACATGTCCTATCCTCGCAACAGTGTCCTCTCCCTTCCTCTACATCCACTTCCCTTCCTCCAGCAAGAGGTCAGCAGGCTGACATCCTATAGATGCATAGAACCATAAAATTACCACAAGATACTATCACTCTTTGCTGCCAAGTCTAATTTGTCACTGTTGGAAAAATTGACCTTCATTATGATTTATGGACAGGGACAGCATCAGGGCCAGGGTCCATGCTCCTGGGGGAACTCCAAAGCACCTGGACCATCAATTGTGGTCTTTTATTGAAGATCTCAGGGTGCACCCCTATTTTTCTCTTGTTGCCAGTGAGACTCCACTTTGTGAGCTCCATCGTGGCCAGGCACCATCTGGGTCTTCTGGTCATGAGTCAATGTAGAGACTCACTCACGTGGGTCCCTCTGTCTTCTGGGTTCTCTTTTCCCCATGTTGTTCTTGGCCTTGGTGATCATCTGTTCCTCTTGAGTTGGGACCATTTGCCATACCCTCAGATGGCAGCTTGGCAGCTTTTAAGACACCAGACGTCACTCACCAATGAGGGGTGCAGAGTGTCCTCATTAGCAAAACGCTAGCTGTGTCAATTGGCCTCGATTTCACCTGACAGCATGGTCACCAGCCCCCCACTGCAGCTACTCTGTCCTCGCAATATTGGGTTAAGATGGGAGGAGTTCTCAAATTGCGTTGAAGTCCAATTATTGATCTTCTTTCTAGTGTATGCTGTCACCGATTTCACCCAACCAAATTTCTATTAACTATCTAATCTAAACCCTCCCCACCTCGCACTCCCTCCCTCCCTACTCTTGAAGCATTCAGAGTCTTTTCTTCTATACATGAGTGTTTTTAAGTTCTTATCATAGGGGTCTCATACAATATCTGTACTTTTGTCACTGACTACTTTCATTCAGCATAACGTCCTCCAGTTGAAACCAGGTTAAGAGATGTTTTCTGCAATCATCGTTGTTCTTTCGCCCATTTTTAATTTTATTATTACCCTTTTGTTGTTGTTGAGGTCTTGCAGTATATTACAGATTATGGAGATTAGACGCCAATCAGATTCATAGTTGCCAATTTTGTTTTCCCAGTCTGTAGCTAGCCTTTTTAGTCTTTATGCAAAGTCTTTGAATGAGCACAAGAGTTTGATTTTTTGGAGTTTTCAGTTATCTGTTTTTCTCTTCTGATGTTTGTGCATTGTTAATAATATTCTGTAATCTGTCTATGCTGTGTATTAGGACTATCAACATTGTCCCTATTTTTTCCTTCCATGATCCTTACTGATATAGATTTTATATTTAGGTTAATGATCCATTGTGAGTTAGTTCTTGTTCATTTTGTGAAATACAGGTTTTGTTTCATTTTTTTTCAGCTGGATATCCAGTTTTGCTGACACCACTGTTTGAAGAAACGGCCCTCTCCCACTCCCCACCCCACCCACCCCATCCCCCAGTTCACAGACTTTGGGCCTTTGTCAAATATCAACTGTTCACAGTTGGATAATGTTGTATCTGGATTCTCTATTCTGTTCCATTGGTCTATATATTTGTGTTTGTATCAGTACTAGGCTGCTTTGACTACCACGGCAGTGTAACTTTCTAAAGTCAGGTAACACGAAGCTTTTCATTCTGTTCTTCTTCAGTAATTCTTTACTTATCCAGGAATTCTTCCCTTTCCTTATGAAGTTGTTGACATTTTTCTCCATCTCATCAAAAAAATACTCTTGGGATTGCATTGTAGCTGTAGATTGCTTTGGGTAGAATAGAGATTTTCATGCTGTTAAGTCTATCCATGAGCAAAGTAAAGTTCTCCACTTACATAGGTCTCTTTTGGTTTCCTGCAGTAGAGACTTATAATTTTCTTTGTATAGATCTTTTACATCTCTGGTTAGACTTACTCCTAAGCATTGTATCTTCTTGGATGGCCAAGCCAAGGAGCTTTATCATTGTAGATTTGATATTTAGGTCTTTTATTCAATTTGAGTTGGTTTTAGTATAAGGTGTAAGATATGGGTCCTGTTTCATTTTATTACATACAGATACCTAATTTTGCCAGTAATGGTTGTTGAAGAGATTGTTTTTACCCTAGTTTAATGTCTTAAGGCCTTTGTTGAATATCAACTGTTCATAGGAAGATGATGTCATCTCTGGGGTCTCAATTCTTCTCCATTGATCTATTTGTCTCTTTTTGTACCAGTACCAGGCTGTTTTGACCACTGTGGCAGTGTAATAGGTTCTAAAGTCAGGTAGTGAGAGCCCTCCCAGTATTTTCCTCTTCTTCAGTAGTACTTTACTTATCCGGGGCTACTTCTCTTTTCAAATAAAGTTGGCAATTTGTTTCCCCATCTATTTAAAAAATGTCACTGGAATTTGTATTGAGATTGCATTATATAAGTAGATTGCTTTAGGCAAAACAGACATTTTCACAATGTTAAGTCTTCCAATCCATGAGCCAGGTAGGTTTCTCCATTTCTGTAAGTCTCTCTTAGTTTCTTGTAGTAAGGACTTGTAGTTCTCTTTGTAAAGGTCTGTTATTTCTCTGGTTAGATTTATTCCTAAGTACTTTATCTTCTTAGGGGCTATAGTAAATGGTATTGATTTGATGATTTATTCCTTAATAATCTCATTGTTGGTATAAGGAATCCTACTGATTTACTTATGTTTACCTTGTATCCTGAGACTTTGCTGAACTCTTCTACTAGTTTGAGTAGTTTACTTACGGATTCTTTAGGATTCTCTGTGTATACAATCATATCATCTGCAAATAGGGAGATTTTTACTTCTTTGTTGATGCAGATGCTCTTTATTGCTTGGTCTTGTCTAATTGCTCTGGTTAGAACTTCTAGTACAATGTTTAAGAGAAGAGGGGAGAGTGGGTGTCCTTCTCTAATTCCTGTTCTCAAGGGAAACTGCTTCAGTCTCTCTCCATTCGGGACGGCATAGGCAGTTGGCCCTTGTTGCATTGAGGAATTTGCTGTCTATTCCTATTTTGTCGAGAGTTTTTAACATGAATTGGTGTTGGACTTTATTAAATGCCTTTTCTGCATCAATATACAAAATTGAGTGATTCTTGTCTTTTGTTTTATTTATGTGGTTCATCACATTAATTGTTTGTCTGATGTTGAACCAGCCTTGCATCCCTGGTACGAATCCAACTTGGTCATGATGAATAACTTTTTTGATATGTTGTTGTATGCTATTGGAAATAATTTTGTTGAAGATTTTTGCATCTAGATTCATGAGTGATGTTGGTCTGCAGTTCACCTTTTTGGTTGGGTCTTTCCCTGGCTTTGGTACCAGGGTTATGCTGGCTTCATGGAATGAATTTGGGAGTATTCCATCTCTTTCTATACTGTGAAATAGTCGCAGTAGTGTTGGAGGTAACTCTTCTCTAAAAGCTTGGTAGAATTCTGTGATGAAGCCATCTGGGCCAGGGCTTTTTTTGGTTGGTAGTTTTTTGATGACTGTTTCAGTCTCTTCATTTGTGATGGGTTTATTAAGCTGTTCTGCTTCAGCTTGTGACAATTTTGGTAGGTGATATGAATCGAGGAATTTGTCCATTTCCTCTAGATTTTCAAATTTGTTGTAGTGCAGTCTCTCATAGTATTCTGTCATGATATTTTTTATTCCTGTTTGACCTGTTGTAAGAACGTCCCACTCATTCTTATTTGGGTTATTTGTTTCTTTTCTTGTTTTTCTTCAGGAAGTTTTGCCAATGGTTTGTCAATTTTGTTGATCTTTTCAAAAAATCAGTTTCTGGTCTTTTCAGTGTTTTCAATTGTTGTTCCATTCTCTAATTCATTCAGTTCTGCTCTAACCTTTAGAATCTGTTTTTGTCTGGTGCCTGAGGGGTTGCTCTGTTGTTCTCTCTCTACTTGTTAGATTAGTTCTTCGGTTTGGTTTCTGTCTTCCTTTGAGATGTGTGTGTTCATGGATATGAACTGAACTCTGAGCACTGCTTGGCTGTATCCCATAGGTTCTGATAGGAAGTGTTTTCATTCTCATTGGAATCTATCAATTGCTTTATTTCATCCTTGATTTCTTCTATAACCCATGGCTTTTTGAGCAAAATGTTGTTCAACTTCCGTTAGTTCCACTTTCTGTTTTTTTTGCTATTGATTTCTACTTTTATGGCTTTATGATCTGAGAAGATGCTTTGCATTAATTCAGTGGTATGGATTTTGTTGAGAATTTATGTCCTAACATACGATCTATTCTGGAGAATGTTCCATGTGCACTGGAGAAGAAGGTGTAGTTGTCCGCTGATGGATAGAAAGTTCTGTATATGTCGATGAGGTCTAGTTGGTTAATTATGGCAATAAGGTCTTCTGTGTCTTTATTAAGCTTTTTTCTAGACAATGTGCCCAATATTGAGAATAGAGTGTTGAAGTCTCCCACTATTATTGTGGAGCGATGTATCTCCTTTTAGAGTGTAGTCAATGTTTCTTTGATGTCTTTAGGTACTCTAATATAGATGCATAAATATTTAATATTGTTAAGTCCTGCTTGCGTTTTGCACCTTTCACGATATTGTCCACCCATGTCCACGATGGTGGATTTTACATTAAAATCTGTTTTATCCGAGATTACAATTGCCACACCTGCTCTTCTTTGTTCACTGTTAGCTTGATATATATTCTTCCATATTTTAATTTTCAGTTTGTTCATAACTTTGAGTCTAATGTCAGTTTCTTGTAGGCCACACATGGATGGGTTGTGTTGTTTGATCCAAGATGTCACTCAATGTCTCTTTACTGGAGCATTCAGTCCATTCACATTCAATGTGATTATCTGTAGATATGTGTTCAGTGCTGCCATTGTGGTATGTTTATTTTTGTGTTGATGTTTTGTCTGTTCTTATTAATCTGTTCTGGGACATTCTTCTTAGTGAGTTGATTTTTCATCTTTTTCAGGGTTGGTTTAGTGGTTGTGGAGACTCCTGTATTATGTTTCTTGATTTGATTTGTTCCACCTTTATTGTGTTTTACAGCAGCCCCTATCATCCCACTTAATAAACTTTGTAAAATCCGAGTTTTAATTATTACTGGTCTTGTCAACTTCCTCTCCATCCAGAAGGACTGTAGCAACTGTAGTACATCCCCTTTTTAATATGATGACATCACGGTTTTCCTGATATGATCACTGGATCATTTCTTTCACTATTATAGTTTTGCTTGAGTTTGGAGCCTTCCCTAACTGAGTAGAATTCTGGGTGATGTACCCTGTTTGCTTCTAAAATATAAAGTTAGTGGTTTTGTTCTTCTAAGCCAAGAGATTCATTCAGTATTTATTGTAGCTTTGGTTTGTTTTTTACAAAGTCTCTGAGTTTCTGTTTGTCTGTGAATGTCTTCATTTCATTTTCATATTTGATAGTTTTGCGAGATATATAATTCTTTGTTGGAAATTCTTCTCCTTCAAGGCTTTGAATGTGTCATGACACTGTCTCCATTCAGTGTTTCCCTCTGAATGCTCACTTTGCGTTGAGTCTTGCCGCCTTTAAGAGTTTTTCCTTCTGTTTCATTTTGTTAAGCTTGATTATAATATATCTTGGAGTCTTTCTTTTGAGATCTATATAGAGTGGTGTTCGATATACGTCTTGGATATCTAGATTCTCTTCTTTCATAATTTCTGGGAAGTTGTCTGTCAGCAGCTCAGCAACAATACTCTGTGTTCTCAGCTGTCTCGCCCTGTTCAGGAACTCCAATCAATCATAGATTGTTCCTCTTAATAGAGTCCCACTTGAATCTTAATGTTTCTTCCTTTTTCTTGTTTCTTTTTTTCTGATTGCTCCTCATAGATGCTGGAGTCAGTAGCTCTGTCTTCCAAATCAGAAATTCTCTTTTCCATTTGTTTCATTCCATTTTCTTGACTTTGATTTGAAGTTTCTATCTCTTTGATTTTGTTTTTGATTTGTTGGATTTCAGAATACTGGTGTTCCATCAGATCAAACAGCTTGCTCCATTTTTTCATTTTGCTCTGCTACATTTTGTATAAGGTTTAGGAGGGCTCTCTATATAATCCTTTGTAATTCCCCTTCTGACAGTTTGAGCAAAGCTTCTTTGTCTGGGAAGTTCTGAGGTGCTTTCTTTTGGGGGCCTTCTGAAGCCATGGGTCATTTCTTGGTTTCACATTTCTCCAATGGTTGTTGCTTTTTGGTCATCACGTGAGTGAATAGAGGCTGGGAGAGATGCTGTGAGTATGGACTGCAGTTGTTTCTCTAGTCCATCTTAAAATGACAGGTATAAGGTATCTGACAACTTCCAACGTCAATTAGGTTTTCAGGTGTATACGTCCCTCTTCCCAGTTGGCAAAGTAAGCACATCTATATCAAACCCCAGATTTTATAAACTAGCTCAAAATACAGAAAGGCTACTGCCCTGCTGGCCTCTGTGTCAGGCCCCAGCCGTAAGTGACACTGTGTCCAATACTGCTTTTCTGCTGTAACAGCACTGTTCTCTGGGCAGAAGCTGCCTCCCAGCCTAAGAATTAGGTCCAGCTGAAGCCTCTGTATGGGTATATATGTTTCCCAGTGGAACAATATGGTGTCCTGCACAAGCTCCCCACCTGCCTCAGTACACGTTACTCTATGGCGGTAGTGGAAAAAGAGGCCAAGTGCCAAGATGCACAGAGTCCAAAGCCTGGCTCTCAACATATTGCAATTTTCCCTGCTGATCCCACCAGTAGTGCATCTGAGATTAGCTGCCAGTCAAGTCCCAGCCCTCCCCTCCAGCTAAGACAGAGAGAAAAAAGTTAAAATGGTGAGTTACCTTCGGTCCATAAAAGCCAGCACTCACCAAGAGCGGCAGGAAGCGAAAGAGAGGAGGTTTTCTGTTCAGTAGTAAGTCCAAATTAATGGCTGTATGCTGTGTCCTGGGGCTTACTAGGTGCCCAGAATGCTCCATTTAATTATCAGTTCAGGTCTTTGTTTATAGTGGGATTTAGAGAGACATGTGTTTAGTCTGCCAGCTTGACTCTACCCCCTTTAGCTTTTTTTAAAAAAGCTTCCTTTTAGTCTTGTAAATGCTTTTCATTAGTTTTTTTTCTCTAATTCATTTATTCCTACTCTAATTTTTATTATCTGCTTTATTCTGTTGCTTGAGGATTTCTTTTGTTGTTCTCTACTTCTTTGAGTTTTAGGGTCAATGCTTGGATTTGATTTCTTTCTTTTTGGATGTGTGCATTTATTTAGACAAATAGACATTTGAGCACTGCTTTTACTGTCTCATATGTTCTGATAGGAGGTGATCTTATTCTCATTTGATTCTATTAGCTTCTTTATTCTGTCTTGGTTTCTTGTATAACGCAGCAGTTTTTGAGCAAGGTGTTGTTCACTTTCCATGTATTTGATTTTTTTACCCTTGCTATTTCTGCTGTTGGTTTCAACTTTTCTGGCTTTGTGGTCTGAAAAGATGCTCTGCAATGTTTCAGTGCTTTGGATTTTGTTAAGAGTAACGTATCGTATATTCTGGAAAATGTTCCATGTGTATTGGAAAAGAAGGTATACTTATCTGTTGTTGGCTCACATATTCTGTGTATTTCTGAGTTCAAGTTGATTGATCATGGCCATTAGATCTTCCTTGTGTGTCATGGATTGAATTTGTGTTCTCCAAAATATGTGTAAAGAGATGTATGTGGTGGTTTGGTTGTGTCATAATTCATGGTATTGTATTAGGTTCCTAGTTCCTTTAAACTGTGCCTCTATGATGTTAATGAGGTAAGATTGGTAGAAGTTGAGTTTGTGGAGAAGAATTCAGTATCTGTGTTTGTATTGTGGCAGTCTGTTAGGATATAAAAGAGAGGCAATTGGAGAGTTGGGGACTTCATACCATCAAGAAAGAAAGAAGTGCTGGATGGTGAGCACATCATTTTGAAAGAACTGGTGTCGTTGTGCCTCAGAAATTTTCAGTCCAGGAATTACTTTCCTCCTCAGCCAGCAGAGAAACCCTTCCCCTGGAGCTGATGCCCTGAATTTGTACTGGACTCTGACACAGTTTCTCCTTTTAAAGTCATCCATTTGTGGTATATCTGTTACAGCAATATTACATGATTAAAACACTTTACTGAGCTTCTTTCTGGATGTTTTGTCCATCACCAAAAGTGATGTGTTGGTCTCCTACATTATTGTGGAGCTGTCTATTTCACATTTCAAGACTTTTAGAGTTCATTTAATGTATTCATAAGTTCTATTATTGGGTGTTTAAATGTTTAATATGTGTTTTAGCCGTGAATCAGATCCAACTCAACAGCACTTGGCTTAGCTTAGTGCTGCTCTAACAGAAATACCACAAAGTGGGTGGCTTTAACAATGGAAAGTTTGTTCTTACATAGTCTGGTAGGCTATAAGTCCAAGCTCAGGATGTCTGCTCCAGAGGAAGGCTTTCTCTCTTATTGGCTCTGGAGGAAAGTCCAGTATTGCATCAGTCTTTGTCCAGGGAGCACCTTGGTGTAGGAACCTCAGGTCTAAAGGACATACTTTTCTCCTGGAGCTCCTTTCTTTGTAGTGTGATGTTTCCAAATCTCTGCTTGCTTCTTTTTCCTTTTATCTTTTGTAAGATGAAAGGATTAAGGGTGGTGCAAGTCATACTCCAGAGAAACTCCCTTTACAGTGGAGCAGGGAGGTGACCCTATGAAGGGATTTATAATCCCACCCTAATCCTTTATCATACAGCATAGGAAAAATCACAAAATACTGGGAGTCATGGCCCAGCCACATGGCTACACATATTTCGGGGGGGGGGGCGCACAGTTCAATCCATAACAATACGGTCGTGTCTTCCAGATATATTGACCCTTTAAGCAATATATAGTGACCTTGATTGTCCACTGCAGTTAATTTTACTCTAAAAACTTTTTTTATACGAAAGCAATATTGCCACTGCTGATCTTTTTTGAATGCTATTAGCTTGGTATATATTATCCCATCCTTTGAGTTTCAGTTTGTTTGTTTAGGTCTGCGGTGTGTCTCTTATAGGCACCATATATATGGATTATGTTTTGTTATCCATTCTAGTTCTCTTTGTCTCATTAGTGATGCAGTTAACCTATTTATATCCAACGTAATTATTGATAGGTATGAATTTAGTGCTGTCATTCTGGTTCCTTTTTCAATGGGTTGACAGTTTCTTTGCTCCATTTAATTTTCTTTGCTGAGTCTTTCCCCTTTATGAGTTTTTCTCTTCATCTTTTTTTTTCTTGTTGATTTTATATTTGCTATGACTTCTTGGTTTTGTTTTTTAATCTGATGAGCAGGACTGTTAATTTCCTTTGTGGTCACCTTAATATTTACCCCTAATGTTCTAAGTTTAAACTGGACTTTAATTTCTTTGTGTTGTCCTGACTTCTTCTCCATCAGAAAGATCTATGAATCCATTATTTTTTCCCTCTTTGTGTTATAATGTTCCTATCAATTACATACAGAGATCTCTATTTCCTTATTTTTAGTGTTTAGCTTTGATTTGTTTTTGTGGTTTTCTTATATATGTTGATGTCTGGATGCTCTTTCCTGCATTGTATCCTTGAGTATATATCTGATTTTGTGGATTTTCTAATCAAGGAAATTTCTTCTGTGTTTCTTGTAGTTTTGCTTTGGTCTCTGCAAATTCTCTACATTTCTGTTTAGCTGGTGTCATGGGTTGAACAGTGTCCCCCCGGAAAATGTGTGTAGTCATTTGGTTGGGCCATGATTCCTAATATTTTATGATTATCCTTCATTTTGTGATTCTCCTATGCTGTATCTTAAAGAGGATTAGGGTAGGACTGTAAATCCCTTCTTAAGGTCACCTTGCTGTTCCAGTATAAGCAGAGTTTCCC
The DNA here is from genome assembly GCA_028571685.1 of Heterohyrax brucei. Lineage (NCBI taxonomy): Eukaryota > Metazoa > Chordata > Mammalia > Hyracoidea > Procaviidae > Heterohyrax > Heterohyrax brucei. Next base: position 3,312,156 of record CM053146.1, on the reverse strand, counting down.
TGGAGTATGGCTTGTACCACCTTTTACCCTCTTATCCTGCAAGAGATAAAAGGAAAGGGAAGCAATCAGAGAGCTGAAAACCTCATGCTATTGAGAAAACAGTACTAGGAGTAGAGTGCATACTTCAGGCCTGAGGTGCCTCTGCCAAGATGCTCCCTGACCAAAGACTGATGCAACACAAGGAACTTCTTCAGAGTTAACAGAGAGGGAAAATCTTCCCATGGAGAGGACACCCTGAATTCAGACTTGTAACCTATTGGACTGTGTAAGAATAAACTTTTATTTACTAAAGACATCTACTTCATGCTATTTCTATTAGAGCAGCACTAGATGATTGAAACATCTGGGAATATCCTAATTTCCCCATCATATTTCAAAGACAGTTTTGCAGAATATACAATTCTTGGTTGACAGTTTTGTTGCTGTTGTTGTTTTCTTCTTCAAGGCTTTGTATATGTCATCACATTGCCTTCTTGCATGGTTTCCACTGAGTAATTTGAGTTCATTCTTATTGACTCTTCTTTGTAGGTTATTTTTTACATAAGCCTAACTGCTGTTAAAAGCATTTTCTTATCTTTAGTTTTGGTGAGTTTGGCGATAATGTGTCTTGGTGTCTTTCTTTTGAGATATACCTTATGTGGAGTTTGATGAGCATCTTTGATGTTTATCTTTCCATTTTCATGATATTGGAGAAGTTTTCTGTCAACACTTTAACAGTTCTCTCTGTATTTTCTGTTATCCAACAGGCCCCTACCTCCCCAGGTTCTGGCAGTGCAGCCCTTCATAAATTATTCCTCTCAATATATTCCCACATAACTCTTAGTGATTTTTCATTTTTTTAAATTCTTTTATCTGTTTTTTTCATACATGCTGCTGTCATTTGCTTTATCTTATTCATCACTGAGTCTGAATTCCATTGCCTCAATCTTTCTCCTTTGACTTTCAATTAAATGGCATAATTTTATAATTTTATGGTTAATCTGTTGACTTTTCAGATTGTTATTGCTCAATTATTTCTTGTGCCCTGTTTAACTTTTCATTTTGCTCTTCTACACTTTGCCAAATCCCCTTCCTAATGTCTTGAGGATCTCTAAACATTGTTCTTTTGTATTCTACCTCTTCTAATTGCCCAAAGCCTTCTTTGCCTGGAAGTTTCCCTGTTTGTTTTATGAATTTTCTGAAGCCATGGTGGTCTACTTCTTTAAATTATTAGAGATTTATTGTTGTCTCTGGACAGTTATAATTTATTTACATTTGGTTGTTGTTGTTGTTGTTGTTGTTGTTGTGTGTGTGTGTGTGTGTATTTAGTTTTTGAGTGTCCAAACAATCTGGTCATTTGAGCTAGTTTGATTATTCAATCCTCAGAAATTACAATGTTCTGTCATTGGGTTGTTGGAGCTATGAATGCACTGAGAAAGGTAAGGGGATTTCCCAACTTGGGGCATCCATCAGATCTCCCCCTACCTTTGTTTTCCTCTCTGGGTATGGGAGAATAGCTCAGGGAACATGTATAAGGTGCCCGACTTGCACTCCAGGTATAGCAACAGAGTTTATTTAGCTCCTGGTGCACAGCAGAGAAGGCAGAGAGAAGTGCTGGGGAAAGGGAGAAAAATCTCTACGTAGGAATGGTTTAACTCCACAGGAATTTGCAAGTACTTAGCTTATGATTCTCACGTGAAAGTCCTCTGCAATACTGTGGGTGGGGCTCAGCTTCCCCACTGAGAAAGATGTGCTCTGCTTGCCATAGCACTGCTCCCTTTGGCTGTCTTGCTGCCTTGGCATGGTTCCATTTGTCTGTCAGAAGTGGGTCCCTCTGGGAGGATGCAGATGTAATTCTGGACAAATTAGTTGCTTCTAGACCTGCTCTCTCTTCCCTGTCACCCAGTCCAATCAGCACCTTTTCCCCTAATATTCAGGGCTCCTAGAATGTCCTGTACAATCTGTTCAGTGGTTTTTCTGGTCTTTGTTGTTAGAGGGATCCCAGCATGCATGTGACTACTCCACCATATTAGCCTTGCCTCCTGGAATTATTGAAGGTAGAATGTAAAAGATTAATATTTTGAAATTTTTGTGAGATTAAGAAGGGGATCACACAAAATGCAGCAGAGCATAACTAATTGAACAGCCTTCAAGAATGCATAGAGAGACAGCATTCAGATCTTCAAAAGATTAGTGATAAAATGACAGAATTAGACAACTCTAGAAAGTTAAAGGAGTAGAACTGAGGGAATGGAAGCTAGATTTAGTGAGACTGAAGATAAAGCAATTGACTGGAACATTTTTGAGGAAAAATTAGACACATAGTCTTAAAAAGTGAAGAAACACTAACAGTTATGTGGGACTTCATCAAGAAGAATAATCTACAAGTGACTGGAGTAGCAAAACAGGGAGCAATAACAGAAAATACATAGAGTTGTTGAAGACTTTTTGAAAGAAAACTTGCTTGATATGAAACTACAGCCTCATTAAGATCACTTTCTATAAGGAGGTAACTTATCACCACTCATTTTATGCAGGAATGCTATGAAATACTTTCTATGAAAGAATAAAGTCTCTCCAAAGTCTTATGTCTTGCACATTGCTAACCTCACTTTCACGTGAAGAAACAGAGATGAGGAAGGGTTACTCAAGTTGACCAAGTTAGTACTTTGCAGAGCTGGGATCAAGCTCAGGTTCATCTGATTTCACAATCCTGTTGTTTTGTTGCTTCAGTAAATTTAATGATTTCTTGATGTGTAAGTTATTGGAAGAGAACTGTATGCAGTTCTCATGATTGTGAACTGACTTCATAAGTCATTTAGCTTTGGTAGCTCCATGTAGATTCAGTCTAAATGTGTTCTGATAGTGCAGCTGCAAGACATTACCATTATGTCTCCATTGCCATCATTTCACTCCTCTAGAGCTAAATGGAATACTTTTATAGTAAAAGAGAATCCCATGGGTAAGTTAGAAGCATACTTCTGTTCAGACTTCTTTCCTTTCTAATACACACATTTTAGAAAGAAATAGACTCATGTGCTCCCCTTTCTACACTAGCCAGGACATGGACAATGTTTGTTTAGCTTTAGGTCTTGGCACTGAATCACACACATAAGCATGACAGTGTGTGTGTGTCAACAAGTAGATTGGTCATCTCCAGGGAAGATCATCAAAGGGGTGTGAGCAGACATGTTTTAATAAAAAATATGTTTCTCCTATTGTATATGGTCACACTTGGTTGAGGAAAAAGGATTACATAGCAATGCATTGCTCTGCCTTGGCAGTAGGAATGGAGAATGCTTAAATGTGCTTCACTGGCAGTGTTTCTAAATTTAAAAAAAAAAAAAAAGTTCATTTTCAGATGATATCTGAGAAGGAAAAATGTCTGCACACCAAATGGGCTTTATAATTTCCTTCACTACTACAGTTAGAGGAGACTCTGGTATCACGGGAAACAGCAAACAAGAGGGTGAAGCTGGACAGGCAGGCTATAGCAACCTCAGCCCTTTCCAGTGTGTGTCATGAAGAACTTGAGTTAACATCTAGGGCCTGAAGAAGGAGCTAGCGTCAAAGCCCAAAATAAGCCACAGACTGAACTTCAAGGGTGCTTTTAGTCAGCCAGTTCAAAGTTATCACTAGTTCCTTTGGAAAAAGAATTGCAAATCTAACCAGAACCCGTAACTTCCTTTCAGCATCTGTGTGCAGTTCTCATGACAGTGGAAGTATGGTCATTCTCAACAGATCATTCTTGTGGCTTCCAAAAGCACAGAGTTACTGACCTGTATAGTTAAGCGAGGCGAACTATGCTCAACTATTAAAGTTTAGATTTTCCTGCAGGTAACAAATAACTCATAGAATGTAGTCTTATTATGACTTATATTTATCTGGTTGTATAATATAACACTCTTCCAAATAGGTTGTCTGATTTTACCATTATAATAATTGTGTTTGTCAAGAGAATCAACATTATTTTACAGATCAGAAACTTGGTCAATGATAAGTGATAAGCATTATGACTCATACTGGAGCCATTTAAATATTCAAACTGTGTGGACACTCAACAATAGTGATAATAACAATAACAATAATAATAATGATATGATAATATTACCAATAACTAATACTTAATGTGAAAATCATTATTTTCTCACCTATAAAATGGAAATATAATGATGATTTCATCTACCTCACTGGTTGTTAAAGGGTTAGATTCCGTAATGTATAAAGAAGCCCTTTGGCATGGTAAATATGGTTCAATCTTAAGTGTTCATCCAGTAGTCTATCAGCTGTACAAATCAATTCCTCTCTATGGCTGTGTGAACCACCCAAGCCTGGCACCTCTGTACATCCTACTTTCTTAGACATCTGCATTCATACTTCTCTTTAATTCCTTAGTTGTGACACTGAAAACAGCAATAATAACAAAGCTTATAATAATACACTTTTTTTAATTGTAGATGTCTATCTGATTTACAAACCACTTTATCTACTTGAATAACAAAATATCCACACAAAGAGGATTAGTTTGGTGTCCAAATTTTCGTTGCTTATATTGGTTGACTTTGGCTAATTCACTCAATTAAGGAGAAACTCACAGCCAGATCATTCTGCGCTACTCACAACTGCCTCTGCTTCAAGTGCATGTCTCTCTTCCTTCCAAGCTCTTTCTGTCCTTAGAAAGAAAGAGAGAGAGAGAATTTTTTAGAAAGCTGCCTAGAAGAGCCCTGTGCCTTCTTCAAAACTTCTCGCATCAACCGTTACATCTCCTATTGTCTGCAATTATTGACTCTGGTTGACACTGACTCAGCGGTGGTAGATTTGACTTAGTTCTAGTTAATTTAGTATTATTTCTGCTTGGAAAAATCTAGCCAAACGGGGGTTGAGGGTTCCATTGTGTTGCTTTCTCTATGTACAATACTCTTGCTTAGTTTGTGAGCTCAGAGATTCAGCTCAAGTGCCTCCGCTCCTGTGAAGCTTTCCCAGTGTCCCCTGTTCCAGTGTTCCTTCTGTACTCAGCTACAAGTTTAGTGATGCACTCAGATTTCTTTATGTCCCCATTGCTGTATACAACCCAGCAGACTGTGGGATCCCTGTGCACCAGAAGCATACCTTGGTCTTTTCTGTGTGTCTGCAGTAGACAGCAAATGAAAAACTCTCATTTGATGAACAAATTAACAAAACAAACAAAAAACCTGTAGCATCTGTTAAAGGAAGAGGGATCTATTTGCTACTACACTACTCAAAACAGCTGTGCTCTGATGGATGTTGAAGTGGCTACAACAGCTACTTCTTTTTCCATGGGCTCTTAATTGCTGTTTTTTCCTGCAACATTACCAGTGTAATGTGCTAATTCTTCGTGTCAGCAAAACACATTTTGCAAGTGTCTGTGGAGCCTGATTCTGGTTTCACTCATTTGTAAAGGCTAAAGTTGAGGTGTTGAGAATGTCTCACTTATCTGCATCAGCAGACTTCTGGGGATTTATCCCACAGGCTCATTAGTTGACTAATCTCACCATCATTCTCTTCTGGAGTACAGGGGAAAAAAACTATAAGGCAATGCGACTGACTCCATTAAAGAGACGGAGGGGTGACACAATCAGAAAGCACTCCCCAGGCTGATTAGCTCATGGAAAAGAAAAAAAAAAAAAAAACAAATTTGATAAGTCTTGCCTGCCATTTGCATTAATAAGCTTCATTTCCAAACAGAAACTATGGAGCCTATCAATAAAAATTAGTTTGGAAGCAACATTACATTGAAGGGGGTTCTATTAAATGGCAATCTCTTCTTCAGAAAGCTTATTATTAGTAAAATACACCCAGCAAGGGGTCTGGCACGATGTTTTTTCCTATCTCATAAAATCCATATTGTTTGCTTTTAGTCAATAAAACACGCTATCTAATAAAAATCAATTGTGCATAGTCCTCGAGCCCAGAAATCATGTCGATAATTTAAATAGAAGATACGAAAATACAAACACTTGGCTTCTCTCCCACCTAGCTTTTTGGAAATACCTACATCTGCCTTTCTCTGCTTGGTTTCCTAGTCATAGGAGACAATACTCCCCTTGACCTGACCCTTATCCTAGAGTCTGTCCACTCAGAGTGGACCCCAAAATTTATAATCAGAGAAATTGAGGATCAAATTATGATTCTACCTCTTCTATGTTGTGACATGATATTTTATGTTAGCACTCTGGCTTTGTCATTTACACAAAAGGAGTAAAAGTATTCTATGGTATTGGGTATTGATTGCTAGGATAATTAAATCAGGTGTACCAATGTGACAGGCAGACCTCTGTATAGTTCTCATTCTTTACTCTACAAACTGAAGCTTTCAACACAAAACAAAGAAGGATGATTAAACAAGAGCCTAACAAACTTACCAATTCTGTAATTGTCATCCACATGATATAATGAATGGTGAAGAATTTTAAGCCTTATGAAGCACTGTAGTTTACAATGCTTTAGAGAATTCCTTTTACTGACAATCATGGTGGTTTTCCAAGACAGCTCTTGTTGAGGGTCATATGTATTTTAAGAAAGCACATAAGCCTTGGAGTCTGAAGACTCAGCTTTTGCCAAACCTTGGAAGTAGGGAGTTTGAGGGTCCTTAAGCAGTCATATACCTCTTGTGGCTTAGTCTTCCCACCTGTACAGGAGGATGAAAAACTTCATTCCTTCATTTTCTGTGTGACTGCGGTAGTTCATAAGGGTGCACCTGAAAAATCCTTTAAAAAAATGAGCAGGTACTCAAATGCTTATAAGAAGGACTTGGATTTGTTGATGGAATATTTGTTTCCCTCCACAACTTTAAATGCTTTTATTTCCCTCATGGAAACTTCAAGCTTTTATCTCTACCTATTCCTGCTCCTATCTACATTTGCATCTTGATCTATATTTGCCCACATCTACATCCATGTCACCATTTTCCCTCTGGTAAGAATTAATTGTGGAAATCGAGATTTTTGCTTGTTCACTTTTTTTCTTTGATAGTGTGTTTACACAGATTATCATTTTCCCTGTGTCTCTCATTCATGCTCCTCTTTGCCATATATATTTTATTTATTCTTGTGTCAACCTCTAAAGCCAGGACAAGTACAAACTCTTACATGAAGATTTGTTGAAGACTATGATCCTTATTTATTATCTGATTCTTTGAATTCCTGAACAGTTGTGTCAATGAAACGTGAATGTAGTTGAATGAAACGTTAGGTCAAGAGTGTTGAAATTGTGTTATCTAGATAATCTAGGATATGTAATTTTCTTGTTCGCAGACAGTAATGTCCAATTTTCAATTAAATGTAGTTGGATTTTTCCTTCCTTCCTTCCTTCCTTCCTTCCTTCCTTCCTTCCTTCCTTCCTTCCTTCCTTCCTTCCTTCCTTCCTTCCTTCCTTCCTTCCTTCCTTCCTTCTTTCCTTCCTTCCTCCTTCCTTCCTCCCTCCCTCCTTCCCTCCCTCCCTCCCTCCCTCCCTCCCTTCCTCCTTCCCTCCCTCTCTCCTTCCTCTTCTTCCCTTCCCCCTTTCCCCCTTCCCCATTTCTCCCTCCCTCCCTCCCTCCCTTCCTCCCTCCCTCCCTCCTTCCCTCCCTCCTTCCCTCCCTCTCTCCTTCCTCTTCTTCCCTTCCCCCTTTCCCCCTTCCCCATTTCTCCCTCCCTCCCTCCCTCTCTCCCTTCCTCCCTTCCTTCCATTTTTCCTTCCATCCTCTTGTAACACTCTCTATGCTCTTTTACTATTATATATTTTAGTTTTTTCTATGGGGATGTCCCTGCCCAACTTCACTGAAGAATAAGACATAAAATCCTCTAAGTGAGGGGCTCTATGAACTAAGCTGGATGCAGTGTCCCTCTCCAGTGCCTCTCACTCCTTCCTTTAAGGTGACCCATGTCATTTTGTGTTCTTTGCATGTGCATGTTTGTCTTTACCAGGCCATGAGTATTTCTGGTGTCCAGTGGTCCTTTTCGTTTCTATATTCTACTGCCCACCACAGGGTCTGGCTCAGCATTGTTGGCATATTAGAGCTTTTTAATGCATGAATGAACAAGTTAATAAATGAACAAATAAAGCTACATTTTTACCTTTTTTTCACCCTATGCTTTACCAAGTTTCATGTCCTTCTGCAGGCACTGGTTCCTCCTGATTAACATAATCAACATCTGAGACAAAGCCTTGCTGTTCCTGGTTCTAAGGAGCATTTGGGGCTGTACTTTTTCCAGGATTGCTTTGTTTTCAAATTTTAAATCTCTGGCATTTGTAAAAGAAAACTATACTAGACAGACTATTTAAATTCTTTCTTCCCAAGGGAGAGAGGACTAAAGAAATCAAGCAACACTGGCTCAAATATTACAACGATTGTGAGGATGGTGACAAATCCAGCAGTGTTTTGTTTTATTGTGCATAGGATTCTTGTGAGTCAGAACTGATTTGACGACATCCAACAGTGACAACAGGTATTGTTTTTCTTTCTAAATGTCCAAGATTTAAATCAAGATCCAAAGACAGGCAGTCATTTGAACAGCACAAGAGGTTACTGTCAATGTTAGCCAGGGAATTTGATCTTTGCCACCACATACTAAAATATTTTACTACAGAATCTAACATTTTCTAGGGATAACAAACGTCATGGTTTGCATTATAGAACACATACTGTACTGATAAGGGTACCAGGGGATCAGCCACTATCAGCAGCGTTCCCTGGTAGTTTGTGATACAGATGTGGGTTCTTCCCAGTGAAAGAGGAAAGCTTGAAGAATTATAGCCTTTCCTAAAAATACCAGAAGCCTGAAGGCCTCAAACCTGAAGTGTTATGGCTTTGTTAAGAGCACCAGGCGCCTCGAAGCCTGGCGCAAGAGGAACTCAACTCCTACACCAAGTGTTTCTTGTAAGCACTTCGACCCCCAGAGAAAGAAGAGCCACCTCCTCACAACTTAAGAATTTGCTGTATCTTTATCTTTGTGACCATGTAAACACCAGTTAGAAGGTAGAATGATAATTTGTAGAACTACTAATACCAATAGAAATGCTGTATGAAAATTTCTTTGTTTGAACTTTCTGTAGAGGTAATATAAACTCTAGAATTTGGCGGGACGGGGAACCCAGCCATTTCTGACTCAGTCCATCGCGTTCTGCAGGCTATAAATCTCCTTCCTCTAACAGTAAAAAAAAAAAAAAAAGCTACATTTTACACTTCTGGGATATTTCTTTCCCTTTTCTTTTCAAGGTTTCTCTTCATTATAATTTTAAACAGATTTTAGTGTGTATAAGTGAAAAGGAGGGAGGGGAGAAGAGAAAATGCTGGGCATAGATAAAACTGTATTTGTGGACTTTCAGCCATGAATGGCCATCTAAAATTCAACTCTGAGTTCATTTACTTACTGTATGGATTGAATACACATAATTAAGTTACATGAGGGAAGTCCAACTTTTGTGATATTTGTCATTCAGTATTAGTGTCCTGAACACACACAAGACATTTCTGTTTGGGATACTTTAAGAGACTAAAGAATACTATTAAAACTGATTTCTAGCTTTAAGGAGTTTAGATTTTAGTAAGAAGCGTGTCACACTTGTGTTTATAAATGCTGTGGAGATAGTTTGTACGTGGTCTTGAAGAAATGGCAAGACTTGAGCATATGGAGAAGTTAGTGGAAATTCTGGTTGAAGAAAATGATATTATCATGACACTCAGTGAGAACTGAATCTAGAGACTAATGTCATTTCAGTGAAGTGAAAAGCATGTGGAGAAGGGTACTGGGCTGTAAATCTGGGAAGATTAACTGAGGGAATATACTGCAAAAGTATTCTCTAACTATTCAATCTATATTTGGGTGAAAATCAATTTTTCTGGATTGTGTGGAAGATTTTGGCACTGAGAGCTTATCATACCTGAATTAGATTTCCTGGTTGAAAAGATAAAAGAAGGCTTATAAAATATCAAATCATACAGGAAATTTAAAGATTATCTTTTGCAGATGAGGAGATTTAAGGCAAAGGGCCGATGAAGTTGAGGTCAAAGCCCCTACTCCTCCTCCCTGTGTCAGCATCTCTCAAGGAGTCTTTGTCTGAGTTGGATAAGCCCTGACTCTGTCCAGAGATACAAGGTCTCTGAGCTACACTTCCTTTCCCTCTGCCAGGTGGGCCCTCCTGTACAATGACAACCATGAATCAAGAAAAAGACAAGGCAGCATATCACAGGTCTACTAGTTTTTACAAACATTTGGGTTGAAAATCTATATAGAGCAGTTATCAATGCCTTGGTGTCATTTAAGATGTTTAAAAGGACATAAACATTACGGTCCAAGTGACTATTGCATTCTTAATGGGGCAATATTGAAAGAAATTTTTATTTGATGCTTAATTCATCAGTGTTAGGAGAGTTTGACTTTTGATGGAGACCTTAAACTTTTCTTCTTTCTTTTAACCCATGGATGGCTCTAAAATCACTATTTTATTCCTCAGCTGCCATCCACTGAGAATTCTTTTGTTCTGATGTTGTCAGAATATATGATGGAGCTACAGGGAAAGTTGTGCTGTGCACTCAAAACCAAGTTGAAGAATTCGTCCCCGAGGTTGGAAGAAAACCTATTTAATTCACTTATTGACAGAGCAATAAATGGCTCTATTACATCTATCTAATCCTAATATGGCATATAAGAACTTGAAGAATGATTTGAGTCTCTGTAGCTGCTGCTTCCACTTCTTATATTCTCTTGCATATGCGTATACCACTATGTATCAGTCTTATAGGATTTATTGTAATTCTAGAAGAAGCTATACTCTGCCTGCTACCATCAGCTATTACATGTGAGGCTTTTCTTTTTTACTGTATTATTTACCTTACTATTTCCCTTTCTAACAATTACTAGTCCCTCAGGACGTTTCTCGGGTGGTACATATTGAGTCCTGAGCCTGGAGTAGATTCCTTTTTACTACATTTCTGTAATCATTAAGATTTCCCTCCACCCAGGGAACGAGCCTGTATGGTGGCTATTTGCATAGTTGTTTTATTTATTTATTTATTCCTGTAAGACTGAGCCGCTCAGTGGTAAATGTCATCGTCTTAGTCATATAATGCTGCTATAACAGTAATGTCACAAGTAGATGGCTTTAACGAAGACAAATTTGTTGTCTCACACCATAGCAGGCTAAGTCCAAATTCAGGGTGTTAGCTCCAGGGAAAGGCTGTCTCTTTCTACGGGCTCTGGAGAAAGGCCCTTGTTACCGATCTTCCCCCCGTCAAGGAGATCTTCAGCACAGGAACACCAGGTCCAAAGGACATACACTTCGCTTCTTTCTTGGTGAGGGCCTCCTGATTTTCTCAGTTCATTTGTCTCTTTTATATCTCAAAAGGGATATACTCAAAACACAATCCAATCTTGTAGCTTGAACTCTGACTCATTAACATTACTGCCACCTATTCCATCTCAGTAAATAATAGAGATAGAATTTACAACACATGGGAAAATCACATTAGATGACTAAATGATTGTTAATCGCACAATACTGGGAATTATAGATTTGCCAAATTGAGATTTATTTAGGGGTGACATAATTCAATCCATGACAGTCTTTTTATTTTTTTAATTTCAATTCAGAAATCCCCCTTTATTCTTTTTTTTCTCCTTTATTCTTAACACAATAAAGTGTTTAAAATTCTTCTATTCGTACTGACTCTGCAACACACACACACACACACAAACACACACACTACAGTATTTCCAAGAGCTGGAAAAATCCACAAGAAGCCACCCGTTTGACTTCATGCCTTTGAACAAAGCAGTGTTCTCACGAGCATACTGTTCTACTCAGTCACGTGGAGTTGCTGTGAGTCCGAACCAAATCCAAGACACCTGAGAACAATCAGCAAATCAAAGAGCAGGCACATGCCCACAGCAGGCTGGCTCCAAAAACACTGTGAAACAGTTTGCAGTAAGACTGCCTTTCCTAAGCAAAGTCTTCTTCCTAGTAAGTCTCATCTCCTCAAAGAAAGACAAGTGGCGTTGCATTATTAACACTCAGAAATAATGTTCTTGTCACATGAAGTAGATTTCAGTTTGCTTATATTCTATATTCTCCAAAGACTGGCAATGGAGACTCTGTAGACTATAATTTTCTATTTCCTTTGGTCTTTCATTAGCACATTAAGTTCCGAATAAAGGTATCTATTTTTTAGGATTCTGTTGCCAATTATTGTTGTTACTTATAGAGAGGATTTGATGTCTTAAAATATATTTAATGGGATTTTGAGCTTTGGATTGCATGGAAAGAACTGAAATTCAATACATGTTGATGGTGACTGTAAATAATACATAGCTGAAAAAATTTATATTGCTAATTTGTTGAATTAATAACACCATGTGCTATAGCTGTATGACAAATTTGACTTTAAAAGGTCTTTAATGAACATTAACTTGTTTTGTTTTTAGAAGTGCCCATTTAAAGCAGATTGGGCAGGAACTACTTTTCCAGTTAATAAATAAAAAGGGGAACGGAAACATGGAGAGAAGCAGACAGATATTTGAAGCCAGAAAGTTGGTGCCAACTCTCCTGACACGCAGGCAGGTGGACTTTCCATGGGAACCCACCACTTTAGTTCAGATCATAGTTGCTAAAGGCCTACATCCTGAAATATGCCCCAAATCACTTGTACTGCCAGATTTTGTTCAAAAACTCAAATAAATAAATAAACTCTATCTTCTGATGTTTCTAGAGAAAGGTAAGACACAAAAAATTAGAAAATTTTTCAAATTCACACTAAGTTTCTTTCAAGGGTAAAGGACTTACTATGTTGGTCTTTTCATTTAGAAGCTCTACATCTGGGGGTCTACCACAAAAGAAAAGTCTATACAGCTCTACATCTGGGGGTCTACCACAAAAGAAAAGATGTTTATTTCAGAATTATGAAAGCAAAAATTTGAAAATGAGCTAACTCTCTAATATTAGAAGAATGCTAAATAATGTATATTGTTATCCATATGCTGGACTTACAAATCTGTTAAAAATCATGTTTGCAGACATCCATGAGAAATAAATTAATTTTGATAAGAATAAAACAGATATATCAAATTATTAACGATAGGCATCTCATGGCCAAGCCAAGTGCCATCAAGTCGGATGAACCAAAAACTGAACCGTTTGCTCTTGAGTTGATCTGACTCATAGGGACCCTACAGGACAGAACAGAACTGTCCTGTAGGATTTCCAAAGAGCATCTGGTGGATTTGAGTTGATGACTTTATGATTAGCAGTCAAGTATTTAACTACTGTGCTACCAAGGCTCAACCTCGTGTACTTATGGGTGAAATTCATTTTCTTCTTTGTTTTAGTGACAATATTTTTTTAAAAAAACTTACTATATGAGAATTAAGAAGAAAAATTTTAATTTTTACTTATAAAAATTAGAAAATAAATTAATATATTTTATTCAATTATTTGAAATAATAAATTAATGTAGTGTTTCATTTAATCTCCTCCTACATGCCAGGCACGCCACTTAAGAATACAGTCATTCCTGTCCTTTGGGGCTTACATATGAGTGGAACTAGGATGTCTGGGGTGACAGCAAAATAGACCAAAAAAAAAGAAAAAAGAAAACAATTGAGCTCATCATTAAGAAAGTAACAGCAAAATTGAGACGAGAGTGTTAGATTATTCAAAATTACATCATTTTTTTTTCCCAGAATTGTTTCTTAATTTGGCCGAGTAACGTAGTCCTTAATATTCCAGTGGGTTCTGAGGCAGTTGTTGTTGTTCGGTGCTGTCAAGTCAGTTCTGACTCATAGCAACCCTATGGAAAACAGAACAAAACACTCCCTGGACCAGAGCCATACCCACAATTGTTGTTATGCTCAAACTCATTGTTGCAGCCACTGTGTCAGTCCATCTTGTGAGGGTCTCTCTTCTACATTAACCTTCTGTTCTTCCAAGTATTATGTCTTTCTCCAGGAACTGATCCCTCCTGGCAACATGTCCAAGGTATGTAAGACATACTCTCATCATGCTTCTTTCTAAGGAGCACAGTGGTTGTACTTCTTCCAGGACAGATGTTGCTTGTTCTTTAGGCAGTCCACGGTATATTTAAAATTATATTCCAAAACCATAATTGAAAGGCATCAACTCTTCTGTCTGCCTTATTCATTTTCCATCTTATTGCAAATAGCATGGCTTGGGTCAGGTGCACCGTAGTCATAAAGGGGACATCTTTACTTTTCAACACTTTGAAGAGGTCTTTTGCATCTTTCCCAGTGCAGTGTGTCTTGATTTCTTGCCTGCTGCTTACGTGGGCACTGACTGTGGAAATAAGTAAAATGAAATCCTTGACAGCTTCAGCTTCTCTGCATTTTTCATGATGTTATTTATGGGTCCAGTTGTGAGGATTTTTGATTTCTTGGTGTTGAGGTGTAATCCATATTGAAGGTTATGGTCTGTGATCTTTGTCAGCAGATATTGCAAACTCTTTTCACTTTCAGCAAGCAAGTTTGTGCCATCTGCATAACACAGGCTGTTAGTCCAATGCCATATTCTTCATAAATCTAGCATCTCGTATTATTTTCCCAGCATACAGATTCAATAGGTATGGTGAAAGGATACAACTCCAATTCACACCTTTCCAGACTTGAACCTTGCAGTGTCCCCTTGTTCTGCTGGAATGACTGCCTCTTGATCCATGTACAGATTTCTCATGAGGACAACTGAGTGTTCTAGAATTTCCATTCTCCACAATGTTTTCCACAGCTTATTATGATTCACACAGTCAAATGTCTTTACCTAGTCAATAAATCACAGGCAAACATCATTCTGGTATTTTCTACTTTTACCCAAGATCCGTTTGACCTCAATCAGCAAAGGTATTCCCAGTCCCATGTCCTTTTCTGAATTCATTCTTACTTTCTGGCAGTTCCCTGTCAATATACTACTGCAGCTGCTTTTGAATGATCTTTAGCAAAATTTTCCTTATGTGCAATTAGTTATATTGTGTGATAATTTCTGCATTCAGTTGAATCACCTTTCTAGGTAACAGGCATAAACATTAATTTCTAACAGTCAATTGGCCAGGTAGTTGTCCTCCAAATTTATTGGTATAGATGAGTGACCAAGTCCAGTGTTGCTTCCATTTGTTGAAACATCTCAATTTATATTCCATTATTTCCTGAAGCCTTATTTTTCGCCAATGCCTTAAATGCAGTTTTGACTCCTTCCTTCAGTATCATCAGTTTCTGATCACATGGTACCTACTGAAATGGTTGAATGATGACCAATTATTTTTGGATAATAGCTCTGAGTATTCCTTCTATCTCCTTTGGATGCTTCCTGTGTCATTTAATATTTTCTCTGTAGAGAATGACCATATCGTGTGTGTACTTTAAGGTTCTATGCATCTATAGGATGTCATCCTACTGGCTTCTTACTAGAGGAGAGTAGAGAAGCTAGAGACGAGGTGACAGGACATTCTTAACAGGATATGACACGTATAGAATGGAAAGGAGGAGTATGCTATAACCAGACAAGGAGAGTAGAAGGAGTTGCAGATAGGCAGGCATGCAAATTTAAACTGGATCGTACGCTTTCACTCAATCACAATAAAAAAGAAAGAAAAACAGGCAAAAAAAAAAATTTCTCTGTAGAATTCTTTACGATTACAACTTGAGGCATCCCAAGAGTAGATTTGATGTGTTGAACACTAATGACTAAAGTACAGATGAGGTGTGGAATGACATCAGAGATATCATCCATGAAGAAATCAAGAGGTTTTTAAAAATTCTGAAAAGAAAGAAAAGACAAAACTGGATGTCAGAAGAGACTCTGAAACTTGCTCTTGAATGTTGAGTAGCTAAAGCAAAAGGAAGAAATGATGAAAAAAAAAAGAACTGAAGATTTCAAAGGGCTTCTCAAGAAGACAAAATACAGTATTGTAATTACCTGTGCAAAGAGCTGGAGATAGAAAACCAAAAGGAAAGAACACATTCTGAGGCAGTACCCTCAGTCAAGTACTTTTGTATTTGTGAAAAGAAGCATATGAATATTTCCACAAACTAGGGGTAAATCAAGAATGCATTAGCCCATATTAGGGCATTTTAGGTTTACCTAAAGTTAAGTACGGAAAAAATTTTATATCACATCCTTTTTGCATTTTCAAAATTCATACAAGGGCTTAGAAAATAGTCATGCATGTAGAATATTAGTGAAACAGTATAATCTGAACTAATCTTTCATATTTATTGTCAATAGAGTTTACATATCTTGTTCCAGATGTTCTTCTGACAACTCTACACTCCTGGGGTTAGATAGTTCCAACCACCAAAGGTGATAGTAGATGAAGGGAGCTACTCACTGCCTGTGCTAATGAGCCTCGTATATCTGGAATGACTAAATGGCCCAGCCCTGTATTGGAGGAAATTTCCACACTGTATAGAGATGTGACCTACATTATTCCAAATGTCCCCTACTCTATAATAACAGACAATACATGAATAAGTATAAAAATATATTGCAGCAATTAAATTAACTGTTGTCTGTTCCAAAGTGAGCATGCTAGTTACCAGTGAGTATGAAGTCAATTTTGACTTGTAGTGAACCCATATGTGTCAGAGTAAAATTGTACGTGACAAGTTTTCAATGACTAATTTTTTGGAAGTAGATAGCCAGGATGTTCTGCTGAGGCACGTCTAGATAGATGTGAACCACTAATCTTTTGGTTAATAGCCAAGCGAGGTAATGGTTTGTGCCTTACCAAGTAGTGTACTGACTGGCATGGTTATGTTTGACAGATGTTAAGTAAACAAGGCACGTGCAGCTGTGGATATGATGCTGATACACGTGAAAATGGGTATGTATTACTGAACATATAAACAAAAGTACCCAGCTTCATGTTCCTTCTCCCTTATCCTCATGCCTTGTCCCTACTCCAAGATCTACTACATTAATCATCTCATGTTTTCAAAGGTTGTAAGCTAATTTATTATGTATAATTTTAAACAAAACCCTCTGGTAGAAGTAAATTTTCAAAATTTCCACGACACTGTACAATTTTAAATATTTTTATTCTAGTTTTGTCTGTTATATCCTGTAAATGAATTCTTAAAATATTTTACCACAAAAGTAAGATTGTCATAGGCAAGGATATGTGTTGTTTATTTTCCCTGTTATACCCTCAGTTCTTTGAACTATGCCTGTATCAAAGTAGACACTCTATATCTCCATCTCCATATCCATTCATATCTCTGACAACTAAGTTTGTGAACTCATCCTAGGAAAAGTGCTACATACCTAACCATTCAATATGACTTAGGCGACCTTTGAAGTCCTCCCCTTGGGAAGCTATACACTGATGCCAGTGCCTAATCCACCACTCTTCAAAGCAATTTTGGGACTCTTTTTCTAGAATGGCCAGCAGAGCTGTCATCGTATTACCCTTGATTTCCTAAATGTCTTCCTTTCAATACTTCCTTTATCTTTGGGTACAGAAAAAAAAGTCATTAGGGGCCAGATCAGGTGAGTAGGGAGGGTGTCCCAATACAGTGATTTGTTTACTGACTAAAAACTCCCTCACAGACAACTACACAATTAGGTTTCAGAATTTGACAGTGCCACTGTGTGCAATGACCATTCCAGAAAGAGTTCCACAATTGCTTTGAAGGTTAGAATAGGTGCTGGTGTTGGTGCATCACTTCCCAAGGGGAGTACTTCAAAGGTGACAATAGTGATATTCAGCTATGAGGTATGTAGAACTTAGAAAAATTAAGTTCGTGGACTTGTCAGGACTCATATGTAAAATGAATGAATATTGTCTTAGTCAGTGTCCTCTAGAGAAACAGGACAAGTAGACATATTTGTGTCTCTCTACATGTCAGAAATCCTGGTGGCATGCTGGTTAAGAGCTATGACAGCTAACCAAGAGACCGGCAGTTCAGATCCACCAGGTACTCCTTAAAAACTACATGAAGCATTTCTACTCTGTCCTATAGGATAATTATGAGTCAGAATCAATTCATTGGTAATGGATTTTTTATTATTTTTTGGTCTATCTATGTATCTGTGTATCTATCTATCTGTCTATCTACCTATCTGTCTGTGTATGGGTTCTCTAGAAGAGAAAACAAATGGAGTCTATATAAAAATATAAATAAGGAGATTTACTTCAAATAAATAGTTCACACAGTGGCAGGGTCTAGAAAATTCCAAATCCATGAGTCAGGTGCTAGGCTGGGGATATCTGCTGACTCATAGGGTTATAGGAGCTGCTGAATCCCAAATCTCCAGGTGCAGTACAGATGGGAGATCCTGCAGTCTTGTCTCAATAACCAGAGGTCAGGCAATGAGAGAAGTGTAGCACTGAGAGAAAGAGAGATTTTCCAGAACATCTTTTTGCATATTGGAGGCAGACCACACACCCCTAAAGAAATTTCCTTTTCAGTTAATTGGTTGAGCATAAGAGATTACACCATACAAGACCCAAACCAAACTTCTTGTCTTCAAGTCGGTTCTGAGTCATAGTGACTATATACAAGTGACTATATCATATTACATTATGAAAGAGTGACCAGTCTGCATCTACTAAACCACTGGGAATCATAGCCTACCGAAGTTGATACTTAACATTAATCATCACTTTGTTTACCTGGAAAGAATCTGAAATCTAACAGCAAAAGTCTAGAGATTGCTACAGTCTTGTTTCTCAAAATCTGTAGGTCAGGTGACAGGAAAAATGAAGCATGAAGAAGTTCTATTCAAAATGTCTATTTAAAATACGAAAGCAGAATATACCAATAGAAACTTCCCTTTTTGCTCTTAAAGCCTTCAGCTGATTGGAAAATGAGGCCTGGCCATGGCATGGAAGGTACTGTTTGATCAAAAACTGGATACCACAGAGCAACCAGATCACCCATCACGAGTATCAGCAGTTTTGTTTGAATGTAACAAACTCATATAAAATGAGGGCTGATATGTCCTAATACAGTCACTGGAGATTTTCAATTGCTTACATTGCAAGTCAGTCACATATATTACATCTTTCATCAGAATTTCCTATGGTTGTTATGTTCTGTTAAATATTTTTTCTCTTCCGACTAAGGCATCTAAATCCCATTCAGTCAGTTTGCTTCTGTCTCCCACTCCAACCTTCCCTTTACATTCCCTGTAGATTGTATTTAATTTTGATGAATGAGTAAGGAAACAAGTTTGTCCTGTTCAAAAATTAAACCTGAATCTTCACTATCACAAAGAAGAACTAGATAAAATAACCGGAGTAAATAAGAGTTTGCTACCACATTATCTGAGGTACAATCACAGAGAAACAAGCCCAGAAATAGATTGGCTTTATTTAGGTGTCAGGGAAAATAGAGGCTAATGTTACAAACAAGCTGGCTTTAGGGTCACATTATTTGGATTTAGAACTCTCTTAAGATATGAAACCAGAGCAAATAGCTTGATTTTATGCAGTATCTCTCCTTAGTAAGCCTTTTGTTTATTTATTTATATATTTATTTTTCCATCAAGGGGAAAGAAACAAAGCATAGCAAAAAGAGAATCCTCTTCTCCAGCCCATTTTTAAGTGCCAGTGCTGGTTCTCAAGGCAGACACAGAACAAGCAGTGAGAATCCAAGAGAAAAATAACATTGCCCAGGCTAGCAACATTACTTTTGCCTCTTGCCCTGACCGTAAATATAAACTCCTAGAGGTTTTCCGGAGCCAATACACAGTGAACAACTCAGAGCTGGGCAGGCCACCTGTGCATCTTTTGTTACTGCCAAAAGAATCCCCTTTGTATTTGTCAGTGGTACATGAGCAGCCTTTTGATGCTTCTAGAGCAATCCAGGGAACAGGTTACACTTCTCCTCCCCACTCTGTACTGCAATGCTTTTTTTGGTGAAGATAACACATTGTACTCCAGTCAATTATGACTCACAGAAATCATATAGGACAGAGTAGAACTGACCCATAGAGTTTCCATCCATTGGCTGGTGGATTCAAACTGCCAAACTTTTGGTTAGCAGTGGAGCTTTTAACCATTGCCCTACCAGTGCTCCTTGATTAAGATATACATGGTAAAAATACATCAATCAATTCAATAATTTCTACTTGTAAAACTCAGTGACATTGGTTACATTCTTCAAGTCGTGCCACCCTTCTGGATATCCTTTTCTGAATTGTTTTACCATCATCAACACGAACTCACTGCCCTATAAGATTCTTAAGCTAACCTTTCTAATTGTTGTCTGTTTGATCTCACATAGACAATTCTTTGAAAAATACGAAGTTCAAGCCAGGTATTCTTCTCTAGTTAAGCTATGTTATTGCTGAGTTTAGACATGACTTCAGAGGATATTTGGCTTTAACTTTTAATGATTTCCTCAGAGCAATAGTGTGGGAAGGTCATCCAGCCTCTATGGCTCTAGAATTTCTGGATTCCCTGGTAATTTGAATCTTTGTTCTACATTTCCTTCCTGTTTGACCAAGATTCTTCTATAAAATCTTTGGTAAAATCATTCAGTAATAACTGCTGGGCACCACCTGTTTCTTCTAGTCTCCTGCCAAAGGAAGCAGTTATTCATGGAGGCAATTGGACTTGTATTCTAGTTCTCCCCCCAATTTTTTCTTTTAATTTTTATAAAATGTTTTATTGTGCTTTAAGTGACAATTCATAATCCAAGTTGATTTGCCATATAAAACCATTCACACATGCACATGTACGTCTAGCTCCTCTCCCAGCCCTGTGATAGCACATTCTTCCTTTCCACCCGGTACTTCTCTTATTCATTCAGCCACCTCCTGTACCCTCCTTTACACCTTCTCATCTCACCTCTAAAGACGAGCTGCTACAACAGCCTCATGGATATATTTAAGCCAAGAAGCACACATACTTCACCAGGACCACTCTATGTCTTACCAAAAAAAAAAAAAAAGGCCACTGCCATCCAGTCAGATCTGACTCATAGCAACCCTAGAGGTCAGAGTAGAGCTGCTCCCTTTCCAAGGAGTGCCTGGTGGATTTGAACTGCTGACCTTTTGGTTAGCACACATAGCACTTAACCCACTAAACCACCAGGAATCCAGTCCAATTTTTGTGTGCGTGATTTGGTAGTGGTTTCAGCTCCAGGCTAGCAGCTAATCCATAGGGTATGTTTTCAGGGACCCTTTGGGATGTTGGACCCATCAAGTCTGGCCTTTCAATAGAGTTCTGTATCTGTACCCCCACTTTTTCCCTCTAGATCAGGGACTCTACATTGAGTCAGTCTTGGGTGGTGGCTGGCGGCCATTTAGTTCTTCTGGTCTCATGCAGGTGTAGACTGCTAACATTCGGCACCATCTGTCTCCTGGACTTATAATTACCTCATGTCTTTGAAATCCTTCCTTTTCCTTTACTCCGAGTGAACCGGGACCAGTTGATGCTCCTTAGATGGCAGACTGCTACCTTTTAAAAACTCTAGATGCCACTTACCAAAATGGGATGCAGAACATTAAAAATAAGATAAAATAAAAACCTCATAGTTACATAATTTACTTAGGTGTCCCCTGAAACTATGGTCCCCAGACCCCTGCCCCTGCTACTCTGACCTTCAAAATTTGAGGTTGTATTCAGGAAACCTTATAACATGTGGTTTCATCCAGCATTGTTAATCTCCCTTCTACTGAATCCTGTCTCTTCTTTCACTTAACCCAATTCCTATTTACTATCTAATCTGTATGTACGCATCACCCTCCCACCCCTCCCTTATAACCATCAAAGATTATTTTCTTTCATGTTGAAACTTTTTAAGTCTCATAAAAGTTTTCTCATACAATATTTGTCTTTTTGCAACTGACTGATTTCACTCAACATAATATCTCCCAGAATCACCAAGTTGTCACAGATGTTTTTCTTTATCATTTCATAGCATCCCATTGGGTGAATATACCATGATTTGTTTATCTGTTAATGAGTATCTAGGGTGATTCCTTCTTTTTTGCTGCTGTAGGTGGACAGCGCTGCAGTAAATATTAGTGTGTATGCATCTATTCATATGACAGCCCTTATTTCTCTATGATATATCCCATGCAATAAGATTCCTGGATCGTATGCTATTTCTATTTCTGACTTTTTAAGAAAGTGTTGAATGGATTTCCAGTGTGGTTGCAATATTTTACATTCCCACCAGCAGTGTAGAAGAAATCCAGTCTCCAAACAACCTGTCCAACATTTATTGTTTTGTGGTTTGGGGATTAATGCCAGCCTTTTTGGGGATGAGATGGTATCTTACTACGGTTCTGATAGGGTTTTCTCTAATGGCTAATGATCGTAAGCATTTCCCCATGTATTTGTTAGCTGACTGGATATCTTCTTTGGTGAGGTGACTTTTGTATCTTTTGCCTATGTTTTAATTGGATTATCTGTCTTTCTTGTTGACATTTTACAGTTCCTTGTAGATTATGGAGAATATACACTGATCATGTTCATGGCAGACAAAAACTCTTTCCCAGTCTGTAGATGTCTTTTAATTTCTTTTGTAGAGTCTCTGAATGAACCTAAGTGTTTGCTTTTTAGGAATTCTCATTTATCTATTTTCTCTTCTGGTGTTTGTATATTTTTGGTAATATTCTGTAGCCTATTTATGCCATGTATTAGGGCTCCCAGTGCTGAACCTATTTTTTTTCCATAATCTTTATCATTTTAGATTTTATGTTTAAGTCTTTGATCCATTTAGATTTTGAGTTAGTTTTTGTCCAGATGAATATCTAATTCAGCAAAAGTATTTCTTAAAGACACTGTCTTCTCTCCAGTTTATGGACTTTGAGCCTTTGTCAAATATCAGCTACTCGTATGTAGATTGTATTATAGCTAGATTCTGTACTCCGTTCCATTGGTCTATGTATCTGCTTTTTTCACTACCATGGCAATGTAATAAGTTCTAAAATCAAGTAATGTGGGGTCCCCCACTTTGTTCTTCTGTAGTAGTTCTTTACTCATCCAGGGCTTCTTCCCTTTCCATATGAAGTTAATGATTTTTTTTTTTTTTTGGTCCACCTGATTACAAAGTGACATTGGTATTTGTATTGGCTTTGCGTAGTATTTATAGATCACTTCAGGAAGAACAGACATTTTTACAGTGTTAAGTTTTCCTATCCACTTACCTAGGTCTTTCTTACAGTACAAGCCTGTGATTTTCTTTGTATAGGTCTTTTAAATCTCTGGTTAGATTTCTAAGTATTTTAACTTCTTAGAGGGTATTGTAAATGGTATTGATATGGTAATTTCCTCTTTGATGTCTCTTGGCTTTGGCTTGTTACTGCATAGGAATCCCCCTGATTGATTTACATTTGTCTTATATCCTGATATTTTGCTGAACTCATCTATTGGTTCAGGTAATTTTTTGTGCATTCTTTAGGGTTTTCTGTGTATAAGATCATATCATTGGCAAATAGAGATATTTCTTCTTTACCAGTTTGCGTGCCCTTTATCTCTTTATCTTGCCTAATTGGTCTGGATACAACCTCAAGTACAATACCAAATAAAAGGGATGACAGTTGACATCCATGTCTGGTTTCTGTTCTCAAAGGGAATGCTTTCAGACTCTCTCCATTTAGGATGCAGTTGGGTTATTATGTTGAGAAAATTCCATTCTATACCTATTCAGTTGAGGATTTTTAACATGAATGGATGTTGGAATTTGCCAAATGCCTTTTCTGCATCAGTTGAGAAAATGAAGTAATTATTGTCTTTTGTTTTATCTATGTGATTGACTACATTAATTATTTTCCTACTGTTGAACCATCTTTGCACCACTTGGTCATGGTGAATTACGTTTTTTATATGTTATTGAATTTTACTGACTAGAATTTTGTTGAGGATTCTTAAACTTAAGTTCATGAGAGATACTGATCCATAATTTTCCTTTATGGTGCTACCTTTACACTGTTTTGATATCAGGGTTACACTGACTTCATAAAATTAATTTGTGAGTACACCATTCTTTTCTGTGCTGTGAAATTGCCTTTAGTAATAGTGGTGTTAACTCGTCTCTAAAAGTTTTGTAGAATTTTCCAGTAAAGCTATCATGGCCAGAACTATTTTTTTGGTTGAGAGTTTTTTAATTACCTTTTCAATCTCTTCTTTAAGTTGTTCTATTTGGGTTTGTAATAGTTTTAGTAAGTAGTGTCATTGTCAGAATTTGTCCATTTTCTCTAAGTTCGCAAATTTATTAAAGTATAATTCTTCTTAGTATTCTGTAATGATTCTTTTAATTTCAGTCAGGTCTATTGTGATATTGACTATCTCATTTCTTTGAGTTATTTGTTTCCTTTTCTTTTTTTTTTCTTTTGTCTGTTTGGCCAGTGATTTATTAATTTTCTTGATGTTTTCAATGAGCCAGCTTTTCGTCATGTTAATACTTTCACTTATGTTTATATTTTCTAATTCATTTAGTCTTGCTTTAGTTTTTATTACCTGTTTTCCTCTGGTACTTAAGGAATTCTTTTGTTGCTTGTTTTTGACTTGCTCAAATTCAGGGTTAATTCTTTGATTTCAGTCCTCTCTTCTTTTTGGATGTGTGCATTTATTGAGATAAATTGACCTCTGAGCACTGCTTTTACTGTGTCACATAAGTTCTGGTAGGATGTGTTTTCCTCATTTGCCTCAGTGAATTTCTTTATTGTGTCCTTGACTTCTTCTGTAACCCAGAAGTTCTTGAGCAAAGTCTTACTCTGTTTCTGTAAGTTTGACTTTTTTAAAAAAAATCAATTTCTGAAATTGATTTGTACTTTCATGGCTTCATGGTTTCAAAAGATTTTTTGCAATATTTTAATGCTTCAGATTTTGCTTTATGGCCTAACATGTGGTCTATTCTGGAGAATGTTCCTTGGGCACTGGAAAAGAAGATAAACTTGTCTGTGTTGGAGTTCAGTGTTCTCCTTATGTCTATGAGATCCAGTTGGTTGATTTTGGCATTTAGATCTTCTGTGTATTCATTAAGTTTCTTTCTGGATGTTCTATCGATCACTAAAAGTGGTACTTTGAAGAGTTCTTCTTTTATTGTAGAGCTGTGTATCTCACTTTTTAATGCTGTTAGAGTTTGGTATATTTAGAAGTTCTGGGGTTGGGAGGATAAATATTATGTTATATATTTAGGTTGTGTCCTCCTGATGTATTGACACTTTAAGCAATATATAGTGATCTTCCTTGTCCACTGTGATGAATTTTACTTTAAGGTCTATTTTATTTGACATTAATATTGCCACTTCTGCTCTTTTTTGTGTGTGTTAGCTTGGCTTAAGTATTTCCATCCTTTGAGTTTCAGTGTTCTTGTATATTTAAGTATCAGTTGTGTCGCTTATAGGCAGCATACAGAAGGAACATGTTTTCCAATCCATTGTAGTACACTTTTTCTCATTATTGGTGCATTTAACCTATTTACATTCAATGTATTTATTGATAGTATGACTTTAATGCTGCCATTTTGGTGCCTTGTTTTGGTGTGTTGCTGACAGTTTCTTTGTTCCTGTCAATTTTCTGGGCTGAGTTCTTTTTTTTTTTTCCCATGAGTTTTCTTACTTTTCATCTTTATTTGTTTTATATATGATGAGAATTTTTTATTTTGGTACTTGTTTCATGCATAGGATAGTTAATGTCCTTTGTAGTTTCTTTGATATTTACCCTGATGTTCTAAGTTAAAACCAGTCTTTAATTTGTTTGTATGATCTTCACTTCCTCTCCATCTAAAAGAGCTCAAGATACATCAACTTGTCCCTCTTTTCATACAATGTTGTCATCTTTTACATACTGAGATCTCTGCTTCCCTATTTTAGGGTTTTAGCTCTGACTTATGTTTGTGGATTCCCTATCCATGTTCATATCTGGATGCTGTCCTGCATTGTATCTTTCACTATAAATATCTGAAGTCATTGAAACACTTCCTTCAGTGTTTCACATAATTGAGTTTGGTTTTTGCAAATTCTCTAAACTTCTGTTTATCTGGGAATGTTCTAATTTCAATGTCATGTTTAAGAGACAGTTATGCAGGATATATAATTCTTGGTTAGCAGGGTTTTTTGTTTGTTTTTTAATTGTGATTGAGTGAAAGTTTATAATACAATACAAATCTGCATACCTGCCTATCTGTAGCTCTCTCTGCTCTCCTTGCCTGGTGACAGCACACTCCTCCTTTCCATTCCATACATGTCATATCCTCTTAACAATCTTCTGTCCTCTCTTCTCCACTCTCTCCTCTGCCCCCTAGTAAGAGGCCAGCAGTATGACATTCTATAGATGCATACAACCATAAAGTGTACACACGACATGGTCACACTGTCACTGAGTCCAATCCATTCCTGTTCAAAGAGATGAACTCACTAATGATCTATGATCAGGGGCAATATCAGGTCTAGGGGCCATGCTCCCAGGGAAACTAACAGGCCATCAGACCATCAATTGCAGTCTTTTAGTGGAGTTCTTAGGGTGTACCCCATTTGTTCTCAAGTTGCCACTGACAGTCAAAATTGTGATCCCCATCACAGCTGTCATTTGTGGTGGCTGGGCACAATGTGGTTCTTCTGGTCACAAGTTGATGTAGTCACCTATTCACATGGGTCTTTCTGTCTTCTAGGCTCTTTTCCCTCATGTCATTGTTGTCCTTGGTGATAATCTATTCCAGTTGAGTTGGGACCATTTGATATACCTCAGATGGCAGCTTACTAGCTTTTAAAACCCTATACGCCACTCACCAATATGGGGTGCAGAAGACTTATTTAGCAAAAAGCTAGTTATGACAGTTGGCCTCCGTGTCCCCTGAGAGGATGATCCCCAGACCTTTGCCCCTGCTACGCTATCCTTGAAATATTGGGTTAAGATTGGAAGAATTTTCAGGTTATTTTGAAGTTCAGTTAAATTGATCTTTCTAATGTGTGTTGTCACTGCTTTCAGTCAACCAAATTTCTGTCAACTATCTAACCTATAACCAACCCTCTTCTTCTCTCTCTCCCCTCCCTTGCAGCCATCAAAGAGTCTTTTATTCTGTACATAAGTCTGTCTTTAAGTCTCGATAGTAGGGAACTCATACGATATTTGTCCTTGTGCTACTTGCAGATTTCACTCAACATAATGTCTTCCAGCTGGAAATCAGGTTATGAGATGCTTCCTAAAATCATCATTGTTCTTCATCACTGCATAATGTTCCACTGAAAATATATACTCTAGTTTGTTTATCCATTAATCTGTTGTTGGGCATCTGGGTTGATACCATCTTTTTGCTATTGTGGACTGTGCTGCAATAAACATTCATGTGCATGTATCTGTTATTGTGACTGCCCTTGCTTCTGTAGGATATATTCCAAGCAGTGTGATTACTGGGTCAAATGATATATCTATTTCCGTCTTTTTAAGGAAAAATCAGATTGCTTTCCACAGAGGTTGTACCATTTTTCAATCCTACCTGCAGTGTAGGAAATTTCCAGTTTCTTATCAGCCTCTCCAGAATTTTTTTTGGATCATGACCAACGTTATTGGGGTATGATTGTATTGCATCGTAGTCTTGATTTCAATTTCTTTAATAGCTAATGATCTTGAGCATTTCCTTCTGTGTCTTTTGGCTGTCTTGATGTCCTCTTCAGAGAAGTATCTGTCCATCCCCTTTGCCCAATGCTTGATTGGGTTATTTGTCCTTTTCTTGTTTATATTTTACAATACCTTGTAGATTGTGGAGATTAGATGTCGGTCTGATGGTTCCCAAATATATTTTCCCATTCTATAGGTAGTCTTTTAATTCTTTTGATAAAGTCTCTGGATGAGCAAAAGTGTTTCATTCTTAGTAGTACTCATTTATCTGTTTTCTGTTGATTGTGCTTTGTCAGATTTTGAAGTCTGTCTAAGTTATGTATTAAGACTTCCGTGTTGATCCTATTTTTTCTTGCATGAGTTTTATCACTTTAAGTTTGGTATTTAGGTCTTTTATCCAGTTTGAGTTGGTTTTTGTATACAGTGTGAAATATGGGTCTTGTTTCATTTTTTTTCAGATAGATATCCAATTTTTCCAGCACCATTTGTTAAAGAGACTGTTTTTACCCCAGTTTATAATCTTAGGGTCTTTGTCGAGTATCAACGGTTCCTAGGAGGATGGTGGCATCTCTAGGGTCTCAACTCTCTTCCACTGGTCTATCTGTCTCTTTTTTGTACCAGTACCAGACTGTTTTGAGTATGGTGACAGTGTAATAGCTTCTAAAGTTGGGTAGTGAGAGGCTTGCTAGTGTGTTCTTCTTCTTCAGTAGTGCTTTGCTTGTGTGGGATTTCTTCCCTTTCCAAACAAACTTGATGATTTGTTTCTCCATCTCATTAAAAAGTACCATTGGAATTTGTATTGGAATTGCACTATATATGTCGATCGTTTTGGGTAAAATAAACATTTTCACAAAGTTAAATCTTCCTATTCATGAGCAAGGTAGTTTTCTCCATTCCTGTAAGTCTCTCAGTTTCTTACAGTAAACTCTCATAGTTCTCTTTGTAAAGGTCTCTTATTTGTCTAGTTAGATTTACTTCTATGCAATTTTGTGATTTCTTCTTCAGTGAACTGTTTGTTGGTATAAAGAAATCCTACTTATTTATGTCTATCTTGTATCTCAATACTTTGCTGAATTCCTCTGTTAGTTTCAGTAGTCTACTTATGGACTCTTTAGAATTTTTGGCATATACAATCATTGTCTGCAAAAAGGGAGATTTTTACTTCTTCTTTGCTGATGCAGATGCCCTTTATTTCTTGGTCTTGTCTAATTGCTCTGCTAGAACTTCTAGTATGATGTTGATTAGGAAAAGTGAGAGTGGATGTCGCTGTTTATTTCCTGTTATCAAGGGTAATTGCTTCAGTCTCTCTCTATTCCAGATGATGTAGGCAGTTAGCTTTGAGTAGAAGACCTTTATTGCACTGAGGAATTTGCCTTCTATTCTTGTTTTGCTGACAGTTTTTATCATGAATTGGTGTTGAACCTTGTCCAATGCCTTTTCTGCATCAGTTGACAAAATCAAGTGATTTTTGTCTTTTCTGTTACTTACGTGGTTGATCACATTAATTGTTTTTTCCTGATGTTGGACCAGCCTTGCATCCCTGGTATGAATCCAACTTGGTCATGATGAATTATTTTTTTGATACGTTGTTGTATTCTGTTGGCCAGGATTTTGTTGAAGATTTTTGCATCTAGGTTCATGAGTGATACTGGTCTGTAGTACTCCTTGTTTGTTGGTCCTTTCCCTGATTTTGGTATCAGGGTTATGTTGGCTTCATAGAATGAAATTTCTATATTATGAAATAGTCTAAGGAGTATTGGAGTTAACTCTTTTCTAAAAGCTTTGTAGAATTCTGTAGTGAAACCATCTAGCCCAGGGATTTTTTTGGTTGGTAGTTTTGGGACAATTTTTTCAATCTCTTCCTTTGTGATGGGTTTATTATGTTGTTCTGCTTCATCTTGTGATAATTTTGGTAGCTGACATTGGAATTTGTCTATTTCCTCCAGGATTTCAAATCTGTTAGAGGACAGTCTTTTATAGTATTCTGTTACATTATTTTAGACTTCTGTTGCATGTGTTGTGACATCTCCCCTCTCATTTCTTATTCTGGTTACTTTTTTCCTTTCCTATTTTTCTTTAGTAAGTTTAGCCAATGCTTTGTCAATTTTGTTGATCTTTTCAAAACACTAGCTTTTGGTCTTACCATTTTTTGCAATTATTCTTCTATTCTCTAATTCATTTAGTTCTGCTCTAACCTCTAGAATCTGTTTTCTTCTGGGGCTTGCTGGGTACCTCTCTTGCTCTCTTTCTACTTGTTCAGGCTGTAGGGTTAATTCTTTGGTTTCGGTTCTATCTTCCTTCCAGATGTGTACATTTATAGAAATAAATTGACCTCTGAGCACTGCTTTGACTGTATCCCACAGGTTCTGGTAGGAAGTGTTTTCATTCTCATTGGAATCCATCAGTTTCTTTATTTCATCCTTGATTTCTTCTATAACCCATGGATTTTTGAGCAAGATGTTGTTCAGTTTCCGTGAGTTCCAATCTCTATCTATGTTTTTTCTGCTACTGAGTTTGACATTTATGGCTTTCTAGTCTGAGAAGTTGCTTTGTGTCTTAACACGTGGTCTATTCTGGAAAATGTTCCATGTGCACTAGAGAAGACTATGTAGTTATCTGCTGATGGATAAAAAGTTCTGTATATGTCTATGAGGTCTAGTTGGTTAATTGTGGCGATAAGATCTTCTGTGTGTTTACTGAGCTTGTTTTTTAGAAGATCTGTCCAGTACTCAAAGTGGAGTGTTGAAGTCTCCCACTGTTATTGTGGAGTGATCTATCTCATTTTTGTGTGTAGCCAGTGTTTCTTCAATGTATTTAGATGCTCTACTATTGGGCCCATAAATGTTTAATATTGTTAGGTCCTGCATGTGTATCGAACCTTCCAGCAATAGATAGTGACCATCCATGTCCACGATGGTGGATTTTACATTAAAATCTGTTTTATCAGAGATTATATTGTTGCACCTCCTCTTCTTTGTATATTGTTAGCCTGGCATATATTCTTCCATCCTTTAATTTTCAGTTTGTTCATATCTTTAAGTCTAAGGGGAGTTTCTTGTTAGCAACATATAGACAGGTCATGTCTTTTGATCCAAGCTGTCACTCATTGTCTCTTTACTGAAGCACTCAGTCCATTTACATTCAACATAATCATTGATAGGTATGTGTTTAGTGCTATCATTTTGATGTATTTATTTTTGTGCTGATATTTTCTCTATTGCTCTTAATGTTCTATTCTTGGTGATTTGTTGGTTTTGTGTTTGTTCAGACTCCTGTATTATGTTTCTTGATTTGATATGTTGCATTTTTATTGTGCTTAGTGGTTACCCCTATAATCCACCTTAGTAATCTATGTTTAAACCCAATTTTAACTTCTACATATCTTATTAGCTTCCTCTCCTTCTTCAAGGGATATAACTACTGTAGTATATCCCTGTTTTTAATGTGATGATATCATGGTTTTCATGATATTATCATTGGACCACTTTTTTAATACTATAGTTTTCATTGAGTTTTGTGCCCTCCCTAACTGAGTAGGTTTCTGCATGATGTATCTTATTTTGCCTCCTAAGCTATAAAGATAATGGTTTTGTTTTTCTAAGCTTCTTCCAGTATTTCTTGGAGCTTTGGTTCACTTTTTACAAAGTCTTGAGTTTCTGTTTATCTGTGAATGTCTGAATTTCATTTTCATATTTGAAAGACAGCTTTGCAGGGTATATAATTCTTGGTTGGAAGTTTTTCTCCTTCAAGGCTTTGAATGTGTCATCCCATTGCTTCTGTGCCAGCATCGTTTCTGCTGAGAAGTCAGATGAAAGCCGACAGGGTTTCCCTCTGAATGTTAGCTTTGCTTTGTGTCTACTGTCTTTAAGAGTTTCTCCTTCTGTTTCATTTTGTTAAGCTTGATTATAATATGCCTTAGTGTCTTCCTTTGAGATCTATGTTGTATGGCGTTTGATACACATCTTGGATATCTATGTTCTCTTCTTTCATAATGTCAGGCAAGTTTTCTGTCAGCAACTCAACAATATGCTCTGTGTCTTGAGGTGTCCCTCCCTGTTCAGGAAGTCTAATTAATCGTAGATTGTTCCTCTTGGTAGAGGCCCACATGTTTCTTAATGCTTCTTCATTTTTCTTGTTTCTTTTCTCCGATTTTTCCTTGAGAATGCTAGTGTCAGTAACTCTGTCTTCCAAGTCAGTTCCAGTTGTTCAGTTCTGTTTGTTGGCTTTGAATTAAATTTTCTAATTCTTTAATTTTGTCACTGAGCTGTTGGATTTCAGAATGCTGGTGTTCCATCAGTTTGAACAGCTTTCTTAATTTTTCATTTTGCTCTGCTGAATTTTGTATAATATCTAGGAGGGCTTTATATATAATCCTTTTGTTCTTGGCCTCCAATAGTTTCAAAAAGTCTTCTTCGTCTTGGAATTTCTTTGGTTCTTTCTTTTTGGAGCTTTCTGGAGTCATGGGTGAATTTTTCTTTAGGTGTCTGGATAATATTTGATGCTTTTTCAGCATTTGGAGGTTGCTTAGTTTCTCTGGTATTGCCTTAACAGGATCTGAGTCTCAGTCTGACAAGGAAGATAATCACACCAGTCACCTCTATGCACTCCAATGACTGGGCTCAGTGGACTTGCTGGGTTAGCAAGCTCCACCTCCTGGTTGGCCAATACACAGCACTACTAAAAGAGTTACTGGGGGCACATCAGCTGACCCAGTGTTGTGGATCAGTAAAGGCTGGAAGAGATGCCGTCAAGATGCACCAGTTATTTCTCTAGGTAGTCTTATTTTGAAAGGTAAAAGCTATCTGACAGCTTCCAAAATAAGTCAGGCTGTCAGGTGGGCAAGCCTCTCTGTACAAATGGCAATGGAGGCATCTCTATATCCATCCCCAGATGCCGTGATTTAGTTCAAGGTATGGACAGGCTACTGCCCTGCTATTATCTGCTGCTGGACCCCACCCATAGGGCTATACTGTGGTAAACAGAGCTTTTCTGCTGGGAAAGTACTTCCCAGGCTGGCACTGGCTCCCAACCTGGAAATTAGCCCCTGCTTAGGCCTCTGTTTGGGTAACTCTGCCTTCCAGTTGAACAAGATATTGTCCCGCACATGATCTGCCACCTGCTATGAGATAGCCAAATCAATGGCTGAGGTTCAGAAAGAGAGGGTAGAAGGAGCAAAGTGCTCAGAGTTCAGAGCTGGGCTCTCAAAATGCGGCTTTTCTGCCCACTGGTCACATCAGCAGTGTGGCTGAGCTTTGCTGCCAGTTAAGCCCAGGTACTGCCTGCTGGCTAAGTCAAAGAAAAAATGTTAAAAACTCCAGCTACCTTCAGTCTGCAAGAGCATGCCATTCAACAAGGGTAGGTTGAATGAAAGAGAAGAAGTTTCCCGTTCAATGGCATGTAGTCCAAATTGACAGCCCTATGCTGTGTCCTAGGGCTCACTGGGTGTCTGGAGGCTCCACTGAATTATCAGTCCAAGCCTTAGTTTTAAGAGGGAATTAAGGAGAGCTATGTTTAGTCTGCCACCTTAACTCTGCACTGTTACTGGCTTTTGAGATCCCAGACACCATTCACCATAGTGGGATGCTGAGTATTTTCTTAATAAACTCTATTATGACAAATATCCTAGATATCCCCTGAAACCATTGTCCCAGGCCCCTGGTCCTGCTATTCTATCCCTTGAAGTTTTTGGTTATATTCAGGAAGCTTGTTAGCTTTTGGTTTAGTTCACTTGTGCTGACTTCTCCTGTGTTATGTTATCCTTCTTAGCACCTAAAATAATTCTTGTATACTGTCTAATTGGTGAATATTCCCTCCGTCCATATCCTCTTAAATATCAAAAACTATTTTGTGCTTAAACTTTTCTTGAGTCCTTGTAATTGTAGTTTCATACAATAGTTGTCCTTTTGTAACTGACTAATTTCATTCAGTACAATGTCTACTAGATTCTTCCAAGTTATGATATGTTTCACAAATTCATCACTGTTCTTTATCCTTGCATAGTATTACATGTTATGAATATACTATAATTTGTTTATCCATTCATTCATTGATGGGAACTTAGGTTGATTCCATCTTTTTGATATTGTGGACAGTGCTGTGATGAACATTATTCTTTAACCAATTTGTTGACTTTGGATCTTTGTCAATTATCAGCTATTCTTAGGTGGATGATTTTATGTGTGGATTCTCAATTCTGTTCCATTGTTCTATGTATTTGTTTTTGTACTAGTATTCAGCTGTTTCGACAACTGTGACAGTGTTTAATAGGGTCTAAAGTCAGGTAGTGTGAGGTCTCCTACTATGTTCTTCTTCAGTAATGCTTCACTTATGCAAGACCTCTTCCCTTTCCATACAAAATCAGAGATTTGTTTTTCCGGCACATTAAAGAATGTAATTGGAGTTACATTATATCTATAGAAAGCTGTGTAAAATTAACATTTTCACAATGTTGAATCTTCTTATCTCGTGAGCAAGGTAGGTTTTTCCACTCAAGGAAGTCTCGTTTGGTTTCTTGCAGCAGTGTCTCATATTTTTCTTAAAGTCCTTTGCTTCTCTGGTTAGATTTATTGCAAAACATTTTATCTTCTGGAGGATATTATAAATGGAATTGATCCAGTGATTTCCTCTTTGACATTCTCTTTGTTGGTATAGAGGAATTCAACTGATTTTTTTGTATGTATCTAGTATCCTGATAGTTTGCTTACCTCTTCTATTAGTGCCAGTAGTTTTTTTTGTAGATTCTTTAGGATTTTCTGTGTAGATCATATTATCTGAAAAATTGAGATACTTTTTTTCTTCCTTAAATTTGGATACCCTTTATTTATTTGGAAACTCTGGTGACATAGTGGTTAAGAGCAAAGTTTGCTAACTGAAAAGCTGGCAGTTTGAATACTCTAGGTGTTCCTTGGAAACTCTACAGAGTAGTTCTACTCTGTTGGATAGTGTCACTATGAGTTGGAATTGACTCAAAGGCAATGGATTTGGTTTGGGTTTATTTATTTTTTTCTATCCAGTTGCTCTTGCTAGAATCTCTAGCACAATGTGTGATAAAAGTTATGACAAATAACATCCTACTGTTTTTGCTTTTTAAAGGGGAAAATTTTCACTCTCTCCATTTAGGATGATGTTATTTGTTGGCTTTGTATAAATATCTGTTATTTTGATGAGGAATTTCCCTTGTATTCCCATTTTGCTGCAAGTTTTTAACATGAATGGATGTTGCATCTTTTATGTGCTTTTTCTCTATCAATAAAATCACTTGGTTCTTATATTTTGTTTTATTGATGTCAGTGATCACACTGATGATTTTCTAATGTTGAACCATCCTTGCATCCCTGATATGAGTCATATTCAGTCATGGCGAATTATTTTTTTTTAATGTGTTGGTGAATTCTATTTGCTAGAATTTTGCTGGGGATTTTTGCATTGAAATTTGTTACAAAATTTGGTAATTTTCCTTTTCTGTGGTTTCTTTACCTAGTTTTCGGTATCAGAAATATTCTGGCTTCATAATATGACTTTGGGAGTATTCCATCCTTTGTTATGCTCCAAAATACCTGTATTAATTATTTGATAGAATTCCTCAGTGAAGCCGTTAGGAACAGGACCTTTTATGGGGGGAGGAGTGACAAGTATTTAACTTACCTTTTAAGTCTCTTCTTTTGTTAGATGTTTATTTACTTGTGCTACCTCTCATAGTGTTAGTTTAGGCAGATAGCGTATTTCTAAATATTTGTCCATGTCCTCTAGGTTTTCAAATTTATTAGAGAGCTAGTTTTTCATGATATTCTGTTACAGTTTTTTAAATTTCAGTTGGCTCTGTTGTGATATTCCCCATTTGGTTAGTTGCTTCCTCTCTTGTTTTTCATTTGTCAGTTTGGCCAATGGTTCATCAATTATGCTGATTTTTTGAAAGAACTAGCTTTTTGTCATGTTAAGTCTTTTAGTTGTTTTCCTGTTAGCTATTTACTTCTGCTCTAATTTTTTATTATTTGCTTTCTTCTTGTGCCCAAGAGCTTCTTCTACCATTCTCTTTCTGCTTTAATTGTGTGGTTAGTGCTTTGATTTGGGAACTTTCTTCTTTTAGAATGTGTGCATCCATTGCTGTAATTTGATCTATCTGCCATGTGCCAAATTTTCTGATAGTATATGGTTTTGTTCTCATTTGATTCTATTAATTTCTTTACTCTTTCCTTGATTTCTTCTACAATCCAGTAGTTTTTGAGCAAAGTGTTATTTAGTTTCCATGCCCCCCCCATGTTTTTTTTCTGATTTCTACTGATTTTTCACTGATTTCTACTTTTATGGCTTTATGTTCAGAAAAGATGTTTTGTAATATTTCTATGCTTTGGATCTTTTTGAGGCTTGGTTTGTGACCTAATGTGTGTTCTGTTCTCGAGAATGTTCCATGTGCATTGGGAAAGGAAATATCCTTGGTAGGTATTGGGTGGTGTTTTATATATGTCTACAAGGTTATGTTGGTTGATTGTGGCACTTAGATCTTCCATGTCTTTGTTGAGCTTATTTATGGATGATCTGTCCTTCACTGAAATTTGTGTGTTGAAGTCTCCTGTTATTGTGGAGAAACTTCTGTTTTTAATGCAGTTAGAATTTGTTTTGTGTATTTAGAAGCCCTGTCATTGGGTATGTAAGTATTTGATATTGTATCATCCTGGTCTGTTGACATTTTAATCATTATATCTTGTCCTTCCTTAGCCACTGTGGATTTTATTTAAAAGTCTATTTTATCAGAAATTAGTATTGCTACTTCTGCTCTGTTTTGCATGTTTTTTGGCCAATGTTATTTTTTCATCCTTTGAATTTTAATTGGTGTCTCTAAGTCTAAGGTATGTCTCTTATAAGCAGCATATAGAAAGATTGTGCCTTTTTTTTTTTTTTTTTAACCATCCTGCTACTATCTCTATATTGGTACAGTTATGAGTCGGATCCGACTCGACGGCACTTGGCCTTGGCGAATGCATATGTATTCAGTGTAATTATTAATGCCAAAGCCAAGTGCCGTCGAGTCAGATCATAGGCATAAGTTTACTGCTGCTATTTAAATGCCTTTTTTAATGTATGTTGTTTACACTTTCTTGGTTCCACTTTATTTTTGTGCTGAGTTGTTTTTCTTTTTTCTATTGTTGTTGGTTTTCTATATCCTGAGACTTTATGTTTTTCTTGTTTTCTATTTGATGTGGAGGACTGTCAGTTTCCTTTGTAGTTATCTGAATATTTAATCCTGTATTGCTGAATTTTTACCACTCCTGTATTTCTTTGTATCAACTTGACCTTCACTCCAAATGAAAAATCTATGACTACATTTTTTATTCTCTCTTTTTTGTTATGACGCTATCATCTATTACATATTGATACCTCTTTTTACCTGTTTTCAGGGTCTTGGCTTTGATTTATTGCTGTGGTTTCGGTATCTGGGTTGATATCTGGTTGTTCTGTCCTGTGTTCCAGTCCTATGTTTTATCTGATGTTTTTGATTTTCTAACAAGAGTACCCTTTAGTATTTCTCATAATTTTGATTTAGTTTTTGCAAATTCTCTAGACCTCCATTTATCTGAAGAACTCTCAGTCATCATCACATTCAAGAGATGGTTTTGCTGCATATGAAATTTATAATTCTTGGCTGACATTTTTTTTCTTCAAAGATTTGTATATGTCATTTTATTGCTTCCTAGCCTGTGTATGTTCTGCTAAGTAGAGCTTAGTCTTGTTGACTCTCCTTTGTAGATTATTTTTTGTTTATTCTTATCCACTCTTACTATTCACTCTTTGTCTTTGGTTTTAGGAAGTTTGATTCTATTTTCTCTTGCTGTCTTTGTTTTGAGATCTGTCTTGTGTTTAATAAGCATTTGAGATAGGTATCCTCTCATATTTCAAAATATCAGGGAAATTTTCTATCAATAAATCTTCAACAATTCTCTCTATTTTCTGTCATCTCCCTTACCCTCATTTTGGTACTGCAATTACTTGTAGATTATTCCTCTTGATAGAATCTCACATAATTCTTAGAGTTTTGTTATTTTTTAAAATTCTTTTATCTGGCTTTTCCTCAAACATGTTACTATCAAGTGCTTTATCTCCAATCTCAATAACTCTGACTTTCATTGCCTCAATTCTGCTCCTTTGTGTTTCTATTGAGTTGTCTAATGCTTAAATTCTATTGTTGATCTTCTGAATTTTTATTTGCTGTTTTTCTCTAGTTTATTATAGCCTTCTGTTTGTCATTATGCTCTCCTACATTTGTTTTCTAATCTCTTTCCTTATCTCTTGAATTGTTTTGTATATGAATCTTTTGTGTTCTACATTCAATAATTCCAGGAAGTTATTTTGGTCTGGAAGATTTCTTGACTCTGTTTTAGGAGCTTTCTGTAGCCATTGTGGTCTGCCTCTTCATGTTATTTTATTTTGGCTTTTGTCTCCAAGCCATTAGTAAGCTGTTGTTATTTATTTGTTTTATGTTTGCTTACTGTGTTCTGGATTCTTGTTTTGTTTTGTTTTAAAATTCCCAACATAGGCTGGTAATGTGGGCTAGCTTGATTATTGACTCCTTTTAGGTTCTAATATCCTGACACCAGATGTTTAGAACTGTTACAGTGTATGTGAGCCTAGAAGTTCATTTACTTTTCTTGTATGGGTTCAGCTTAGGTATTCAGGTAGTCAGTCACCAAATGTGTGGTGCAGGCACTCCCCTACAGTCCTATATGTGCAAGAGTGATTGAAGTAGGCACAGTTTTCTGGCTGCAGGCACTGACCAAGGCAGGGGTCTGCAAGCCGCCCTGAGTGTCTGTGAGGAAAGTGTATCCTTATTTCTCAGAGTGAATAGTTAGGTAAGTTTTGCAGCCTCATTATAAGTACCCATTGCTGTTGTCTGTAAGAACTGGGAGGCTTTACTTATTCCTGGACCCCTGTCATGAGTGACTAGGTGCTGTGGGTGGAGCCACTAGTATTCAGGCTCCTGTGGACAGGTGAGGGCCCTGCTTCTAGCTAGATTGGTGTCAAATACAGTAAAATTAGTGTTCAAGTATATACTCAATTGTACTGTGGTAGGTAAGTCCTACACTGTTGTAATGGGCCCACATAGATCTCTGCAGTGGTGAAAGGCATTCAAAATTCATGTATGCCTGATATCTGCCCCTAGATGATAGAACTGTTTCTGTCTGAATGTCTGGATTAGGGCAGTTGGCAGATTGTATGTTTTCCTATTTGGTAATTTGTTCCCTCTCTGTGGCTGGGAGAATGGCACGGGATGTGTAAGGGGTCCTGCTTCTGGCCCAGTGGGTGTGTCAGTCTCTGGAGTCAGCAAAGGTAAAGTGCAAAGTTGGGGTGGGGGTACCACAGTTAAAAGGGAGAAAGGCTTATCCCAACTGAAAGGTTTCGATCCACATAGTAGGTTAAGTGCAAACTGCTCAACGTTTGATGATCAAACGCTGTTTTTCACTGATTCTGAAGGCATGAGTAGAACTTTTGCTGCTAGATCTTCTCTCCTGACGGGAGAAATGTATTCTAATGGCCACTGCTTTCCTCACTGTGCTTGCTGCAACCATTCTGTCTGTGGAATACTGATTCCCACTGGGTCAGGTCTGTCTACTTAATGTTTCTGGCACTTTCCTCTTTCTCCTATTACTCATTTGATTTCTCAAGTTTGCCTTTTATGTTCAGGGCTCCTAGAATGTCTTGTATAAAAACCTCTGTATAGATTTCTTTCTTTCTTTTTTTCTTCTTTTTTTGTAAGACGAATCACAAGAAGTATCTGACAACTCCATCATCTTTGCCCCACCTCCACTGCTAGTTAAAAGAAAAATTCCCTTTAGGAAGAAACCCTGGATAGCAAAGCACTACTGAAGAAGAAGAATACACTGGAAGGCCTCTCACTATCCAACTTTAGAAACTACTACATTGCCACAGTAGTCAAAACAGCCTGGTACTGGTACAAAAAGAGACATATAGACCAATGGAACAGAATTGAAACCCCTGAGATGCTACATTCCTCTTATGAAAATATGATATTAGACAAGGGCTCTAAGATTATAACCAGGGATAAACATAATCTCTTTAACAAATAGTGCTGGCAAAATTAGATACCCATCTCCAAAAAACTGAGACAAGACTCATAACTCACACCTTATACAAAAACCAAATAACTTTGGATAAAAGACCTAAATATCAAATCTAAAACAATAAAGCTCATCCAAGAAAAAAAGAGATCAACAATGAAAGTCTTAATACACAGCACAGACTTCAAAATATGACAAGCAAAGCACAATCAACACAACATAGATAAATGGGAAATACTAAGAATCAAACACTTGCTCATCCAAAGACTTTATCAAAAGAATTAAAAACTACCTGCAGAACAGGAAAAAATGTTTGGCAACTATGTGTCAGACCAACGTCCGATCTCCATAATCTACAAGCTACTGCAAAATATTAACAAGAAAAGGATAAATAACCCAGTTAAGCATTGGGCAAAGGAGATGAACAGATACTTCTCTAAAGAGGATATCCAGGCAGCCAAAATATACATGCAGAAATGCTCGTAATCATTAGCTATTAAAGAAATTCAAATGAAAACTACAATGAGATATTATCTTACGCCAACAAGGTTGGTTGGCCATGTTCCAGAAAACATAAAACAACAAATACTAGAGAGGCTGTGGAGAAACTGGAACACTCCTACATTACTGGTGGGATTGCAAAATGATGCAAGCTGGCGCTTCCTTAAAACAGTGAATATAGACATGCCATTTGACCCAGTAATCCCACTGCTTGCAATATGTCCTACAGAATTAAGGGCAGTCACACGAACAGATACATGCATACCAATGTTTATTGCATCACAGTCCACAATAGCAAAAGATAGAACCAACCCAATTGCCCAACAACAGATGAATGAATAAACAAACTATAGTATATATACATAATGGAGCACTATGCAATGATAAAGAACAATGATGACTTTATGAAGCATCTCATAACCTGATCTCAATTGAAAGACATTATGTTGAGTGAAATCTGTCAGCGGCAGAAGGACAAATATTGTATGAGACCCCTGCTATAAAGACTTAAAAACAGACTCACGTACAGAAGAAAACTCTTTGATGGCTACAAGGGAGGGGAGGGAGGGAAGGAGAGAGTTGGCTGTAGAATAGATGACTGACAGAAATTTGGTTGGGTGAAAGTCATGACAGCACACACTGGAAAGATCAGTTTAACTGGACTTCAGCATAACCTGAAAACTCTTCCAATCTTAACCCAATATTGCAGAAAGAGTGTATCAGAGAAGGGGGCATGGGGACCATGCTGTCAGGGGACCTTAAGGTCAATTGGCATAACTAGCCTATTGCTAAGAGAGTCTTCTGCACCCCATATTGGTGCATGGCATCTGGGGTCTTAAAAGCCAGCAAGCTGCCATCTAAGGAACACCAAATAGTCTCAATTCAGCTGCAACTGATGATCACCAAGGACAATGATATGAGGGAAAAAGACAGAAAGACCCACGTGAATGGGTGACTATATCAACATGTGGCCAGAAGAATCAGATGATGCCTGGCCACCACCAATGACAGCCATGATGGGGCTCACTATGTTGAAT
Source organism: Heterohyrax brucei (assembly GCA_028571685.1). Classification (NCBI taxonomy): domain Eukaryota; kingdom Metazoa; phylum Chordata; class Mammalia; order Hyracoidea; family Procaviidae; genus Heterohyrax; species Heterohyrax brucei. Next base: position 3,271,051 of record CM053146.1, on the reverse strand, counting down.
TCCAATGCTAACATGAGAAAAAAAGGGGTGCACCCTAAGAACTCCACTAAAAGACCACGGTTCAGGGCCAAAGCCCTGAGAGTTCCTCTGTGAGTGTGGCCCCTAGACCTAATGCTGCCACTGATCATCAATCGTTACTGAGGTCAACTCTTCAGACAGGAATGGAGTGGACTCGAGGACATAGAATGACCATATCATGTGTGCACTTGATGGTTCTATGCATCTGTAGGATGTCGTCCCACTGGCCTTTTCCTGGAGGGGAGTGGAGAGGCTGGAGAGGAGGGAACAGGAGACTGTTAAGAGGATATGACCTGGATGGAATGGAAAGGAAGAGTGGGTTGTCACCAGGCAAGGAAAGCAGAGGGAACTGCAGAGAGGCAGGCATGCAAATTTGAACTGTATTGTAAACATTCACTCAATTACAATGAAAAAAAAAGAAAATTCTCTTTGCTTTCTTACTCAATAGAGGTTATTCTAACAAGTGGCAGTCCCTGTGGTAACAAACTGGCTGTAAATGCATATGGTGGGAAGAAATAATCTGGGGATACCGAGTATGCGTATTGGATAGTTTTTACTTGTATCTCTACCCTGAGTTTTCTGTCCTGTTAGCAAGTCCAAATCTATTCAGTAATCAAAAAAAAGCCCATTTAAACCTACTGACGCTAGGCACCAAGCTCTGTGCTGGAGATACACATCTGAATAATAGACATTTGAATGTGGGATGTGTCCTTGGTCACAGGGAGGTCAACACAAAGAAATTAATGCGGTATCAGAAGTGACTTTCTATCTAAGAACACAGTGGGAATCGTGTGAAAGATGGTTCTGGGAAGCGGGAAGTACACAGGGGAAGAACCATGGGAGAGGGGATCCTGGCACTGAAAGAAGCCTGGCATAACCAGATCATCCTATGCAAGAGGAAAGAGATGACAGGTACTGGGCCAGAGCTTGTACTAGGCATCCTGTCATTCACTTGAGAAATTCTGGCTGTACCTTGAAAGCAATAGAAAGCCATAGAAGTTTTCTAAGCAGAGGAGAAACTGACAGGAAGACTGCTGCCCCATGGAGCTCTCCTTCCCATATTAACCTGTCTGCTCACAGTGAGACCATCTCTTTCTGACATCTACCTGTGCATTCCTTCAGCACTTGGCAAATGCTGCTCAACTTGTAGGCAGGATTTGGAAGCTTTCTGAACAAGATTTAAAAATTAGTGCTGCCATTCCCAGTTGTATGATTTTAAACATTGTCTTGTTACACTGTTCTTCCTTAACTGGACCTCCTAATGGGCTAATAATTAAATCTGTGTTTCAATACTTCTATAATGTTCTCCTTTGCTGCTGTTGTCATATGAATTTCAGTTAAGTGGTTTAACTCACTGGCATTAGGCCCTTAAGTAGATGGCCAAGATGAGTACATATTTTTTAATAAGTATGTATTTCAGGATTTCTGTGTTTCAGACATAACACAGGACTCTGCTCTACCTAGGGATCTTGTATAGATGGCAGGCACCATTGTCTTCAATCTAAATAACACTTCTTCCTAAGGCAAATAACTCGTGTCCTGGAATCAGCAACTAGTATTAGTGTAGCTTGATTTATCCCAAGTGTACACACATATGCCCTGAGCTATATTGCAGTACATTGCTTATGTGGCAAATATCAAATATTTACTATACACTGTTTCTTGTCTTAAAGGAAATTTTAAGTTCTTTAAAGTTGAATGAGGGAAAAGTGCAGCAAGAAATCAATTTATTGGACACCCACTGCGAATAGCGCTTTTCGTATAGTGATTCGTTAAATTCAGCTTGACCAAACCTATGTTATGGTGGCAAACACATTTTATAGAGGCGAAATGGAGGCTCAGAATAAAGCAATGTGCCAAATGTGCTCTAGCTCATGTATGTTGTTGGTAGCTGCCATCAAGTCAGCCCGTGACTCGTGGAGATGCCACGAATAATGGAACCACACGCTGCCTGGTCCATGATGGGTTGCACATGAGATTGTGCGATCCACGGGATTTCATCAGTTTTGGGCAATAGACTACTAGATGCTCTTTCCTCGTCTCTCTTAGTCTGGAAGCTCTGCTGAAACCTGTTTAGCAATATAGCAGCACACGAGCCTCTGTTGACAAATGGATGGTGACTGCACTTGAGGTACACTGGCTGGGAACTGGACCAGTCTCCCACATGGAAAGTAAGAATCTACCATTGGACCACCACTGCCCATCACAGTTCATATGTATCAATGTGCATGGGTATAAATCATAGTTTATCTGGTTTAACATCCCTGCTCCTTACATGAGTATCCTCCAATTTGTTACATAATGGTAACAATTGGTAATGATATTGCCCATTGTTGATTGGTAATGATACTGCCCATATGGTAGGTGCTATTTTCCTTATTTCTTAAACCTCTTAACATTTATCTGTGTGGCAGGTTCTATTACTGTCTACATTTCACAGATAATAAAACTGAGGCTCCAGCATGTTAAGTAGATAACACAAGCCCTCATATTTAATAATTTGAAAAGCTAGATTCTCATATATTTCCTTTTCCAACACCTTTTTTATTAACAATTATACTTACATGCAGTAATACAATCATTATGTACACCGTAAGAAATTATAATTGATGTATGATTCAGAGTTGATGTCAGTTTATACGAACTAGACACATTTTGCGGAAGAGAACAGCAGGCCTGGGGCTGGTAGCTGGAGTTCAGTAGTGGAAAAGGAGGAAGGAGAGCACCCAGGCACAAAACACCTGGAGCAAAGTCACAAAACTGACAAGACTCATGACAGATTTGAAGGACTCTGAAGAGACAAGGCACTCTAAAGTTCAGTTTTGAAGAGTTGACATTCCTTACCTATTATAGCATATACACCTCTGCCTGATAATTATATTTCCCCTCTAGTTTCCTATTACAAGAGACTTGTAACATAAGGACAGGGACATGAAAATCATCTTCATTTATCAGTGTTGGTTGCTATGGAAACTATTGACAAGGCTCCATACAGATTCCTGGAATCAAGGTCATCGAGACAATCCCTAGGGTACTCTCTGCTTAGAATATTCCAGATGTTATTATCCAGCTTAAAATTACCCTTAGGCTACAGGTTGAATTGGAGGCCAAGATTTCTGACAGTACATTTATAAAAATTTAACTTTTCATAGCATAATGACATGATTTAAACAATTCATATTATCCACTGATTTTCTGAAGGCATGAAAAAACAGAGTAGCACACAGCAAAAAAAGTAGAAAAAATTAAAATATATATGCATATGAGGTATGACAAGTTTGTGAACTTGTTCTAAGTGCTACATACCTCACTGCTGAGTATCATTATGTCACCTTCAAAATACTCCCCTTGGGAAGCTATGTACCAATGCCAGGTCCTACTCTACCCTTCAAAGCAATTTTGGAATTCTTTCTGGAATGACCATTGCACATGGTGGCTCAGTGGCACGGTGGCATGCTCATGAAATTAATTGTCTAGTTATCTGTGTGGGAATTTTTAGCCAGCAAACAAATAACTATATTGGAATACCCTCCCTACTGATCTGATTGGCCCCCAATTATTTTTTTCTTTACCGCAAGACAAGGGAAATACTGAAAGGAAGACATTTTATAACATTCGGGCCATCAAGGGTAATACAATAGCTCTGATGATCATTTCAGATAGAGTGCAAAATTGCTTTGAAGGATGAACTAGATGCTAGTATCACTACATAGCTTCCCAAGGGGAGTACTTCAAAGATGAATGTAATGGTATTCAGCAATGACACATGTAGCAATTTTTCTAGAATGAGTTCGTGAACTTAATTGGTTGTCCTTGTGTATAGATATGTAAATACATATGTGTGTGTATGTATGTATGTCTACGATGATCTATTGCCCCGGCCCGCGGGACAAATCAACGAAAGGACGAGGGGGAGCCTGTGAAAGTAAACAGGAAAGGCGGAAAAATGGAAGGCAAGACAAAATTCTGATCAAGCCTCAGTTTTATTATCAAAATGAGGTATATTTATAGCGGTAGGAATAAAGGGAGGGATCAAGTGACGTAGGGATGGAGTGACATTTGGAGTGAGGTAGTTGTCGGCTGGGGATTGGATATACATAGGACTAAGGCAGTGACATCAGGCAGGAAGTTTTTCCCGCGCGCGGGCCTTTTGAATTTCGCCGGCGCGGGCTTTTTCAAACTTGGCGCGCGGGCTTTTTCAGCCCTACAAGCTTCCTGTATGTCGGGGCCTGGGGGGTCACCCACGGCTCCCGACATCTCCTCCCTTTTGGTTTTAATTGATGGGAGGTGGGCTTTAACTGGGCGAGGGGGTATTGACCAAGGCTCCTCCGTGTAGAACTTATGGCTCTTGGCATCTTTTGAGGAGGAGAGGCAGAGCCGTTTTGATGTTGAGATAGATACCAACCTCTATGCAAGCCAGGTGTGCCCCAGGGAAATGTAGAGGAGTTAGTGTTAACTTTCCCTTGCAATGCTTTGCTTTGCACTCGCACCAGTACCCATACCTCTCTTGCCAGATTGGTAAGGAGGTAAGCATGCCTCTACTTTTCATGCTGTCCCCGTGGGGAGGAAGCTAAGGTACCCCATTTCAATGGCATAGGCTTCGTCAACTGCCAGGCAATGGTAGTGAACTTGAATAGGTTTAGCTTGTGCATCATCTATTTGTTGTTTGATGAAGCTTGTTATTCTTCTGAATGCCCAAGGGCTGAAGGTCAGGAACAGTAATATTCCTAAAACAGGGCCAGCAAAACTCAGCTGATAAGCAAGAGTAGAAGACTGAGTCCATTCCTCAGAAGAAAGATTTGGCAATGTATTTTCAAAAATCGGCCATTGAAAACCCTAATCAGCAGTCTTACTCTGATATGCATGAATTAGGTTGACTTCATGGGAAATATTTTTTTCTTTTTAATTCTAGGTAGTGGTGGTGGATTGGTACTTAATTGCACTGGAGTAATTTGTGGGCATACCATCAGCATACCATCAGCATTATGTCCCACTAGGTGGAGGACCTCCCATCCGCCCTGGGTTGAAGGATACTACCTAAGAACAATACTGTGGCACTTGTGTCCTGCACATGAGAGGCCAAGAGCGCACTGAAAGGACAAGAAAGCTTTCAGTGAAGGCAAACAGGTGCCACACTGGGAAGTCTGGTGTACTGGATGGTCAGGGGTGAGGACAGACGGGTGGGCATCACCAGGATCTGCTACACCTTTCCTGGGCCAGTGAAGAGAACTGGGCCCCTGAGATTGGCTCCGTATGTATTTGTCAAGTGCATGACTGACAGAATAAATGTGTCCCTTAGCCCGGTGGTTCTTGACCCTCGTTCCTCATTAGAATCACACAGGGAGCCTTTCAATACCCTAGTGCCTATGCTCCAAGGCAGGCCAATGGAAGTGGAACCTCTGGGGTAAGCACAACTATAAGATTTCTGAAAACTCACTGAATGATTCCAATGTACATCTAAGACCAAGAACTTTTGCTCTTGCTGCCCTAATGTGACAATTTTCTCTTCAGAATCCTGACAGATGACCATCCAGGGCACTTTTTGAAATACTTCATGGGAAGAGTCTTCTCTGTTCTCATAAACAAACCATTCCTGTATTGGACAGCACTAATTGTTCCAATTTTTTTTCCCCATATACTGAAGCAAAAGCCTACCTCTGTGCTCCTAGAATTCATCCTTGCTCTGCACTTTGGAACAACGCAAAATGAGTCCATTCTATTTTCTACGTGACTGCCCTGTTGATATCCATAGGTGGTTGTAATGCCCCAACCCGATGTTCATTTTTCCCCTCAAACACTTCTTCCTCCTTCAACAACTGCTATTCAACCTCCTCCACTCATACATGAGTTTGCCAGTAGCACACTTCTCCTGTGGAATTCTCTCCTGAACCCAGAGTCTACATCTGGCCTACCACAGTGAATACAGGCTTGTGGTTTAAATGAAGTGTGTGTGTGTGTGTGTGTGTGTGTGTGTGTGTGAGAGAGAGAGAGAGAGAGTGTGAGTGTGTGTGTGTGTGTGTATGTGTTGAATGCTATTAGTAATGGGCCTGTTTAAAGTATACCTGTGTTTATTGGCTCATATTTTTTAATATCCATAAAGTAGAATAGGGTGGTGGTATGGGGAATATTTGTATTTCAGGTTTTCACCCCAATTATTTCCCAAGTACTCAGCCACATGGGTCATGAACTGAAAAACAGAACAAACTAAACACCAATAAATGTACTTTTGAGAGAAAGGAATGATCCCACAGTGGCACTGCAGGAAAAGCCTTTCTTATCTCAGTAAAGAGGTCTCCCAGGAATCTAGAGGGAGAGTGACTGGGTCTCTTCCATGCAAGTGCCACAGAGCCAGCCTTTGCTTCTCTAGTGACAGCAGGTGTGAATTCTGACCTACCTTGGCACTAAACAGGGTTCCCACTGCTTTTTGTAAAGTGTTTCCACGAAACATGTGACAGAGGTTGATCTAAATTCAGTTAATGTAACGTGAACTCAGAGAACAAGCAGATACAGCTGTCAGATGACAGTGATTAGACTTTGTGACTCTTGTGACCAGTTTTGAAGGGTGTTAAGGAGGCTATTTGGTGAGGCAGCGGGGCCCAGGGCGGGGAGCGGAGTTGTAGCATATATGACAGATGACAAGTAGGTAGGTTCAGGGTCAGACATGTTATTGGGACCTGAGCTTCACTGTCAGGCATCGGGCTGGTCTGTGGTGTGGGACACACCTTTCAAAGGATCAGCATATGCATCTAAGAAATGAAGAAAATAGTCAACATCAGGTTAGCTGAACTGCAGAACTACTGTAGGAAAGACGTGCCTGAACTGGCGCCTGTGCCTCACCCACGGTAAGCATCTGGCAAGTGGACAATTTGTGTAATTGGTAAGAGCTGCTAAAGACAGACTGTCTAGGTGCAATCGCAGCTCTACCATGTGCCCAGCAACCATACTAAGGGAAATCACTTATCAGCTCTGTGACTCAGGTTCCTCATATGTTGCGTGTTTATCAAGAATACCTGGCTTGTAACATTATTGTGAGGGCACTTGGCTTAGGCAAATGATCTGATACATAGCAGTAATCACGTAAAAACTAACCAACAACATATATGTTGGAATCCTATCCCCTATACCTCTGATTTATAAAAAAAGCACGTTAGATATATACACACACAGGAGAAGACAGATACCATTATCTAAAATCCAAAGAAGCAGTGAACACCCTGGGCCACGGATAAGGAAGAAATTGACATCTGAGACCTTGAGACTTTCAGTCTCCAAACCTGTGAGAAGATAAATTTATGTTTTTCAAAGCCACCCATTTGTGGTATTTCTGTGATAGCAGCACTAGGGAACAGCTAGTATTTGCGAGTCCTTGGGCTCTCTTCTTACCAGTTCTAACACTTCTGGACTCAGTCTGTTCGCCTGGAACATGGTAGAGGAGGGGACTGTAGTCACTGGGGATTCTGAATCTGTACTGTGTTGTTGTCTCCTAGAGTTGTACTGTAAATCTGACTGTGTATCTGTCTCCGTCTCAGGTTCTCCTCCTCCTAAGAGCAGAGACAACTTTATTCCCCAGTCCCTAGACCCTATATTGTGTTTGGAAAATGTCTTTGAGTGAGCGAATGCAGAACTGCACATAAAAGGATGCAATGCCTATTTCCGTGTCACTGGGACTTGGCTTCTGTGTTTCTCTGTGGAGTGGCATCTGGACCATGCTTTTGGAATAGCAAAACTCAGAGTCAGTACTAACTCTTGCATTTTCTAGTTTTTCTGCCTGATTTTTCTCTCTCTTTTATTCTATCTTTAATGCTTTTACTGAGTTTTCTCCACTTAGATTTGTTTTAAATATTGTCAAATTGTGGGAAAACTTCTATGCATCACAGTCCATCTTAAAAGAAAGAGGGGTAAATACCAAAAGATAGAATGAAAATTCCAGTTTTATAATGAGTAAGTTATATAACCTCTCTGAGCCTTGTTCCCCACATTGGTTAAGTGGAAACTATAAAAAGTGCCGTTAATAACTATTGCATTGTTCCTGTCTACTCCTTTTTCCTTCCTGCTTGAATCCCAATTGTCTTTAGTCTTATTCTGTCAACAATTAGTGTCTCCTGATGATGATCCCAAATAGGTAGGCTGGACAATGTTCTGTTGTGATCTGTAAGATTTCCACTGACTAATTTGCAGACTGGTTTACCAGGCCCTCCTTCCTAGTCCATTTTAGTGTGGAGACTACATACAAGCCTGTCTACCAAAGGGGACACTGCTGGTATTTGAAATATTAGTGGTGTAGCTTCCAATATCATAGCAACATGCAAACCATCACAGTACAACAGAGTAAAAGATAGGTAGTGAAATCATCATATAGACAAGTATATTCAGCTTACCAAGACACTGGTGTTTCTTTCTGTTGACAAGGTGAGCTGGAGTAGCCCTTTACATGAGTGGGGCAGGTGTGCTGGAGATACGTTGCTTGTAGCCCACAGACACTTATATGTCAATGAACTGAGGAGTAACCTGCCTTTAGTGCCCATGGGAATCTTTTCATTCAAATCTCAACTTGTTTCTTTCAAATATGAAAGCCTTAATGGTCACTGCAAACTAGATAGAGAGCTTATGTGCAGTGGCTTCAAGATATACTTACATTTCATGAGTTACATATTTGCTCTTTGCATCCATGTCCCCTTACAATTGATGTTGCCTTTGGTCTGTTGTGTGTTTTGGAGATAGACAGGGGAAAAAAACAACAAACAAACAAACAGAAAAAAAAAAGAAAACAGGCAAATACAGTTCTCTTTAGTTTTTATCTCTCAGATACAGGAAAGTGTGGGTGATATCTCATTTCCTGAATTGGAGTTTTAGAACTGTTTTTTTTTTTTTAATTATGATTGAATGAAAATGTACATTCCCTTATAAAATTGCATTTCCACCTATATGTAGCTCCCACTGCTCTCCCTGTCCAACGACAGCACACTCTTCCTCTCTGCTCCATACATGTCTTATCCTCCCAACAATCTGTTATCCCCTCCTCTCCACCCACTCCTCTTCCTCCAGTGAGAGGTCAGCAGGATGACATCCTATAGATGCATAGGACCATAAAGTGTACACCTGGTATGGTCACTCTGGGTCACAAAGTCTAATCCATTCCTGTCTGAGAGTTGGCCTCCATTATGATTTATGGACAGGGGCAGAATGAGGCCAGGGGCCATGCTCCCAGGGGAACTCCGAGGCTCCTGAACCATTATTTGTGGTCTTTTAGTGGAGATTTCAGGGTGTACCCCTTTTTATTCTTGTGTTGCCAGTGACATTCAACTTTGTGAGCTCCATCACAGCTACCACTGGTGGTGGCCGGGCACCATCTGGCTCTTCTAGTCTCAAGTCAATGTAGTCACCCACTCACATGGATCTCTCTGTCTTCTGGATTCTCTTACCCCATGTTGTTTTGGTCCTTGGTGATCATCTGTTCCTGCTAAATTGGGATGATCTGCTGTACCCTCAGATGACAGCTTGGCAGCTTTTAAGACCTCAGATGACACTCACTGATTTGGGGTACAGAGGTTTCTCTTAGCAAAATGTTATTTTTGTCAGGTGGTCTTGATTTCCCTTAAGAGCATGTTCCCCGGCCCCGTGCCCCTGCTACTCTGTTCTTGCAGTATTGGGTTAAGATGGGAGGAGTAATCATCTTAAGTTGAAGTCCAGTTAATCTTCTTCCCAGTGTGTGCTGTCGCACATTTCACCCAACCAAATTTCTACCAACTGTGTAAACAAGACCCTCCCCTTTGCCTTCCTCCCTCCCTCCCCACTCTTACAGCCGTCAAAGAGTCTTTTCTTCTATGCATGTGTCTGTTTTGAAGTTCTTATTGTAGGGGTATCCTACGATATTTGTCCCTTTGTTGCTGACTACTTTGACTCAACATAATGTCCTCAAATTGAAACCAGGTTATGAGATATTTCTTAAAATCATCATTGTTCTTTATCATTGCATAGTGTTCCATTGAGTATATATACTGTAGTTTACCTATCCATTCCTCTGTTGGGCATCTGGGTTGATTCCATCTTTTTGCTCTTGTGGACCGTGCTGTGATAAACATTTGTGTGCATGTATCAGCTGATGTGAATGGCCTTGATTCTGTAGAATATATTCTGAGCAGTGGAATTACTGGGTCAAATGGTATGTCCATATCCATCTTTTTTTTTTTTTTTTTAAGAAAGTACCAGATTGCTTTCCAAAGAGATTGGAACATTTTGCAATCCCACCAACAGCGTAGGAGTGTTCCGCTTTCTCCACAGCCTCTCCAGCATTTGTTATTTTGCAGTTTTGGGATCATGGCCAACCTTGCTGGGGTGAGATGGTATCTCATTGTAGTTTTGATTTGAATTTCTTTAATAGCTAACGATCATGAGCATGTCCCCACTTGTTTTTTGCCTCCATGGATCTCCTCTTTAGAGAAGTGTCTGTCCATCTCCTTTTCCCATAGCTTAATTGGATTATTTACCTTTTTCTTATTGATATTTTGTAGTACCTTATAGACTATGGAGGTCAGGCGTCCGTCTGACACGTAGTTGCCAGATACTTTTTCCCATGCTGTAGGTGGTCTTTGAATTCTATTAATAAACTCTTTGGATAAGCAAAAGTGTTTGATTATTAATACTTCCCATCTATTTTCTGTTGTTTGTGGTTTGTTTCACAGATTTTGAAGTCTATGTTGTGTATTAAAACTTCCACTGTTGTTCATAATTTTTCTTGGATGAGCTTTATTGTTTTAGATTTGATATTTAGGTCTTTTATCCAGTTTGAGTTGGCTTTGGTATAAGGTGTAAGATAGGGGTCTTGTTTCAATATATTGCAGATGGATATCTAATTTTGCCAGCATCATTTGGGGAAGAGATTGTTTTTTCCCCAGTTTTTCAAATATCAATTGTTCATGAGAAGATGGTGTCATCTCCACGGTCTCCATGCTGTTCCATTGATCTGTCTGTCTCTTTTTGTGCCTGTACCCCGCTGCTTTGAATACTGTGGCAGTGTAATAAGTTCCAAAGTTGAGTAGTGAGAGGCCTCCCAGTGTGTTTGTCTTCTTCAGTAGTTCTCTACCTATCCAGGGCTTCTTCTCTTGCCAAAAACAAAGTTGGTGATTTGTTTCCCTATCTCATTTAAAAATGTCAGTGGAATTTGTATTAGGATTGCATTATATAAGTAGATTGCTTTGGGCAAAACAGACATTTTCACAATATTAAGTCTTCCTATCCATGAGCAGGGTATGTTTCTCTATTTATCTAAGTCTCTCTTAGTTTTTTGTAGTAAGGACTTTTAGTTCTCTTTGTAAAAGTCTGTTATTTCTCTGGTTAGCTTTATTCCTAAGTACTTTATCTTCTTAGGGGCTATAGTAAATGATATTGATTTAATTATTTCTTTCTTAATAGTCTTGTTGTTAGTATAAAAGAATCCTACTGATTTACTTGTCTTTATCTTGTATCCTGAGACTTTGCTGAACTATCAGTTTGAGTAGTTTTCTTATGGATTCTTTAGGATTCTCTGTGTATAAAACCATATCATCTGCAAATAGGGAGATTTTTACTTCTTCTTTGCCAGTGCAGATACCCTTTATTTCTCGGTCTTGTCTACTTGCTTTGGCTAGAACTTCTAGTACACTGTTGAATAGGAGACGTGAGAGTGGGTATCCTTGTCTGGTTCCTGTTCTCAGTGGAAATTGTTTCAGTCTCTCTCCATTCAGGATCATGTAGGCAGTTGGCTTTGTATAAATGGTCTTTATTGCATTGAGGAATTTGCCATCTGTTACTATTTTGCTCAGAGTTGTCAGCATGAATTGGTGTTGGACTTTATCAAATGCCTTTTCTGCATCAATGGACAAAATCAGGTGATTCTTGTGTTTTGTGTTATTTATGTGGTTGATCACATTAATTGTTTTTCTGATGTTGAACCAGCCTTGCATCCCTGGTATGAATCCAACTTGGTATGATGGATTACTTTTTGGATATATGGTTGTATTCAACTGGTAAGAATTTTGGTGAGTATTTTTGCATCTAGATTCATGAGTGATATTGGTCTGTAGTTCTCCTTTTCAGTTGTGTCTTTCCATGGTTTTGGTACCAGGGTTATGATGTCTTCATAGAATGAATTTGGGAGTATTCCATCCCTTTCTATACTATGAAATAGTCTCAGTAGTATTGGAGATAACTCTTCTCTAAAAGCTTGGTAGAATTCTGTAGTGAAGCCTTCTGGTCCAGGGTTTTTTTTTGGTTGGTAGTTTTTGGATGACTTTTTCAACCTCTTCTTTTGTGATGGGTTTATTAAGTTGTTCTGCTTCACTTTGTGATGATTTGGGTAGGTAATACGAATCTAGGAATTTGTCCATTTTCTAGGTTTTCAACTTTGTTACAGTCTTTCATAGTATTCTGTTATGATATTTTTTATTTCTGTTGGATCAGTTATGACAACTTGTTTTACTTGGGTTTTTGGTTTCCTTTCCTGTTTTTCTTTAGGAAGTTTTGCCAATGGTTTGTCAATTTTGTTGATCTTTTCAAAAAACCAGCCTTTGGTCTTTTCAACTTTTTCAATTGTTCTTCTATTCTCTAATTCATTTAGTTTTGCTCTAATCTTTATGATCTCTTTTCTTCTGGTGCCTGAGAGGTTCTTCTGTTGTTGTCTTTCTGTTTGTTCAAGCTATAGGGTTAGTTCTTTGGTTTGGTTTCTGTCTTCCTTCTAGATATGTGTGTTTATGGAGATAAACTGATCTCTGAGCACTGCTTTGGCTGTATCCTATAGGTTCTGGTAAGAAGTGTTTTCATTCTCATTGGAATCCATGAATTTCTTTATTTCATCCTTGATTTCTTCTATAAGCCCTGGCTTTTTGAGCAAGATGTTGCTCAGTTTCCATGAGTTCCACTTTCTATCTATATTTTTTCTGCTGTTGATTTTAACTTTTATGACTTTATGAACTGAGAAGATGCTTTGTGTTAACTGAGTGGTATGGATTTTGCTGAGATTTGCATTATGTCCTAACACATGGTCTATTTTGGAGAATGTTCAATGTGTACTGGAGAAGAAGGTGTAATTGTTCACTGATGGACAGAAAGTTCTATGTATGTCAATGAGGTCTAGTTGGTTAATTGTGGTAGTAAGGTCTTCTGTGTCTGTATTGAGCTATTTTCTAAACAATCTGTCCAATATTGAAAATAGAGTATTGAAGTCTCCCACTATTATTGTGCAGTGATCTATTTCATTTTTCAATGTATTTAGGTGCTCTAATATTAGGTGCATAAATATTTAATATTGTTAAGTCCTGTTTGTACTTTGAACCTTTCAGCAATAAAAAGTGTCCATGTGTGTTCACGATGGTGGATTTTACATTAAAATCTATTTTATCTGAGATTAGAATTGCCACACCTGCTCTTCTTTGTTCACTGTTAGCTTGATATATATTATTCCAGCCTTTAATTTTCAGTTTTTTCACATATTAGTGTCTAAAGTGAGTTTCCTGTAGGCATACGGATGGGTCATGTCTTTTGATCCAAGATGTCACTTGATGTCTCTTTACTGGAGCGTGCAGTCCATTCACATTCAATGTGATTATTGTCAGGTATGTGCTCAGTGCTGCCATTGTGATATGTTTGCTTTTGTGTTGATGTTTTGTTTGTTGTTCTTATTAATCTGTTTGGGACATTCTTCTTTGTGAGTTGATTTTTCACCTTTTTCAGGGTTGCTTTTGTGATTGTTGAGACTCCTGTATTACATTTCTTGCTTTGATATATTGCATCTTCATTGTGCTTTACAGCTGCCCTTATGATCCCCCTTAGTGAACTATGTATAAACCCAATTTCAATTATTACTGTTCTTATCAACTTCCTCTCAATCTGGAAGGAGTATAGTGACTGTAGTACATCCTTCTTTTCAATATGATGACATCATAGTTATCATGATATGATCACTGGATTATTTCTTTCACTATTATAGCTTTGATTGAGTTTGGAGCCTTCCCTAACTGAGTAGGATTCTCAGTGATGTGTCCTGTATTTTCTTCTAAGTTACTGGCTTTGTTCTTGTAAGCCAAAAGCTTCTTTCAGTATTTCTTGTAGCTTTGGTTTATTTTTACAAATTCTCTGAGTTTTTGTTTATCTGCAAATGTCTTAATTTCATTTCCTAGTTGACAGTTTTGCATATATAAGTTTTGGTTGGAATTTCTCCTTCAAGGCTTTGAATGTGTCATGCTACTGTTTCTGTGCCAGCACTGTTTCTGCTGAGAAATCTGATGAAAGCCTGCAGGGTTTCCCTCTGAATGTTAGCTTTGCTTTGAGTCTTGCTGCCTTTAAGAGTTTATCCTTCTGTTTCATTTTGTTAAGCTTGATTATAATAAGTCTTGGAGTCCTTCTTTTGAGATTTATATTCAGTGGCATTCAGTATGTATCTTGGATATCTAGATTCTCTTTCATAAGTTCTGGGAAGTTTCCTGTCAGTAGCTCTGCAACAATATTCTCTGTCTTCTCAGGTATCTTGCCCTGTTCAGAAACTCCAATTAATCATAGATTGTTCTTCTTTATAGAGTCCCACATGCTTCTTAATGCGTCTTCATTTTTCTTGTTTCTTTTTTCTGATTTCTGCTCATAGATGCTGGAGTCAGTAGCTCTGTCTTCCAAGTTAGAAAGTTTCTTTTCCATTTGTTCCATTCTGTTTTCTTGGCTTTGAATTGAAATTTCTGCCTTTTTGATTTTGTTCTTGATCTGTTGTATTTCAGAGTACTGGTGTTCTATCAGATCAAACAGCTTGCTTAATTTTTCATTTTGCTTTGCTGCATTTTGTATAAGGTCTAGGAGGGCTCTCTAGAAAATCCTTCCAAAAGTGTCAGAAAAAGCTTTTTCATCTGGGAAGTTGTGAGGTGCTTTCTTTTGGGGGCCTTCTGAAGCTGTGGGTAATTTCTTGGTTATGCTTTTCTCCAGAGTTTGTTGCTTTTGGGGCATCATGTGCATCAATAGAGGCTGGGAGAGATGCTGTGAGGATGCACTGCAGTTGTTTCTCTATGCTGTCTTAAAATGAAAAGTAAAAGCTATCTTACAACTTCCAAAGTCAGTCAGGTTTTCAGGTCTATAGGTTCCTCTTCCCAGCTGGTGAAGCAAACACCTCTCTATTGAACCCCAGATGTTATAAACTAGCTCAAAATACAGAAGGGCCACTGCCCTGCTGGCCTCTGCTGTTGGGCCTCAGCTGTAGGGGACACTGTATAGAATACTGTTTTTCTGTCAGAAAAGCACTCTCCTTCCAGCAGGCTCTGCTTCCCAGCCCAGGAATTATGTCCAGCTGAGGCTTCTGTATGGGTATATCCACCTCCCAGTGGTGTCCCACACAAGCTCGCTGCCTGGCTGGGTCCAGGCTACTGTATGGAAGAGGTTGAAAGAGAGGCCAAATGTGCCGAGATGCACAGAGTCCACTGCCTCTGTTGCTGGACCTCAGCCATAGACAACACTGTGTAAAATAGTGCTTTTCTGCCAGAAAAGCTCTCTCACACGGGCAGGCTGGTGCCTCCATTTGAGTGTTTCCACCTCCCAATGGATCAGATGATGTCCCGCACAAGCTTGCCACCTACCTCAGAACCGGCTACTGTATGCTAGAGGTGGAAAGAGAGGCCAAATCTGCTGAGATGCACGGAGTTCAAAGCTGGGCTCTCAAAATATGGCAATTTCACTTGCTGATCCCACCAGCAGTGCATCTGAGATTAGCAGCTAGTCAAGTCCCAGCTCTGCCTGCTAGCTAATGCAGGGGGAAATAAATCAAAATGGTGAGTTACCTTCAGTTTGTGCCAGCCTGTTCTCACCAAGAGTGGAGTCAATGAAAGAGAGGAGATTTTGTGTTCAGTGGTATGAATTCCATATTAACAGCCCTATACCGCATCCTAGGGCTCACTAGGTGTCAAGAAGGCTCCGTTTAATTATCAGTTCAGGTCTTGGTTTCCAGAGGGATTTAAGGAGACATGTGTTTAGTCCACCATCTTGACTCCATACCTGGAACTGTTCTTCTTAATCAATGAGCCATAAAGATTTTCTGTAAAGGACCAAATAGTAAATATTTTTTGGCTTTGCAGGCCATATGGTCTCTGTCACAACTGCTCAACTCTGCTGCTATAGTGAGAAAGCCACAGACAATATGTAAATAGATGAGAGTATGACTGTGTTCAAATAAAACTGTGTACACAAAAGCAAGTAGTGGGCCACATTTACCCTGTGGGTTGTGTTTTACCAATGCTTCTTACTCAGTAAGAAGATTAGGTTGAATGTTTTGTCTAAGTTTGTCACTAACCAACTCTAAGACCATGATGTGGTAATTTACTCACACCAAGTCCCCTGTTTTCTTCACCTGGAAAATAAAGGCATGGAAAATGTGGCTCATAGGTTTCCTTCTGCATCTAACAGGATATGATTTATGACTCAGATGTGATGCTTCAAAGGTGTACCTAAAAGCTGAGGCCTCCTTCTCTGATGTAAGAGACTTGATGATCTTGTTTTGAAAGCAGTCACTCTAAACTCACTATGAAATATAAACAAGCAATATTTCCATATGTATGAGATCACCAAGGATTGCAGGTGATTCAGAGAAAAAATTTTCACTCCGGTTTTAAAGGACTTCGAAGAAAAATACATGTAAAGGCAGGGATTAAAAGTCCTAAAATTCATTAAAAGCCTCACCAGTGTAAACCAATATTCCTGTTCTTTGTATATGTAATTTTACTCTTAAAAGTGGACAGTTGTCGGGGGTACTTATTGTTGAGTTTGCTCCTGTTGATGATGACGTTATTTCTAAGAGACCTGTCTGGCATTAGTTTTCTTGTTTTCATAAATGAGGAAGTTGAGATTCAGAGCAGCTTGGAAGTTGTGTCAAGATTACATACCTAGTTATTGGCAAAGCTCTGAATTCACTTCTGCTGGTTTGTAAAAACATTCTGCTTTTACTCTATCAGATTTTCTTAGGTGAATGAAGAGTGACAATTCTCACTGTTTGGAAAGTAAACAGTGACAGTGGTGGGAATGCACTTACCAGCATTAAGGCCATTATATTCAACATTCTCATTCCCTTTGCTCCCCATAAGCCAACTCCTTTATGGTTGATGCCACATACTGTAGTTTTCTTCTCTCTACTCTGCTGCTTTTACTTCTACTTATTTATTCTGAAGGCAATTGATCATGGTGCATGAGGAACAAACTATATAAACTGAGCCAAAGACTGACTGTGCTAAAAATTGACTGTGATTCTTGGTGCAATGGTTAGATGATAATCAAATAAAACTTATAACAAAGTTAATTTGACATACACCTAATGATATACCTAATGCAATTTTGAGGCATGGTAATTAGATATAAATGGTAAGCTGTTGACATAAATGACTGTAATTAGTATTGCTTCTGGGCAGGCAAGCCCTATGTTAAATTTTATATTTCTCACTTTGCTAGTTCTTTGAGATTTATAAATCACCATCACTGTTGACAGATTTTGTAACTAGAGAATGCTAGTCTTTAGAAATCTGTGTCCAAAATACTATACATGTTTATAAAACATATTTGTTAGATGATATTATTTATAAGTTTTTTAAAAGAAAACAAAACAAAAATCAGTCCAGTTGATTCTGACTCATAGTGACCCTGTGCCCTGCCAGTTATGTAAAGGCTTTCAGGACATTCTCCAATAACCACATGCACTAGTATACAGAAAAAAAATGATTATGATTATGAACAATATAACAGGACTCAGAGAAATATCAATGAGAAAATGCAAGTTGAGACTATAAAAGAAGCTAAAAATTGACTGTGCTTCTTAGTGCAATAGTTAGATGATGATAACTTCTGTGAACTACATACCAATACACAAATTTATTTCTAATTATCTTAACAACTGTGTTAAGCAGATATTCTAATTCCCACTTTATAGCCAGAATCAGAAAGACTAAAATATATTAAGTTCATTCCATTAGTAAATGAATAGAGCTGAGGTTAAAATTGTATGTTGCAGACGTTTATAGTCTATTATAGTGGGTAAGAGAGGGTTTGGGAATGAGGGACATTTTGGAGTCTGGGTTTGGAGAAAATAAATTCTAAATCCCCAGCATCTAGAATTTTGAGGTAGACAGAGAGGTCTGGAGAAGTTGACATCCTTGCATTGTGCTTGCAAACATCTAGACTAATAGAAACCACACACTAAGACCCTCTCCTAGAGATGACTTGCTCATGTTAGTCTAGCACTCAGTACATACTCTATGTCTATTTAATGATTTAATGATTGGAGTAGATATTCCACAAAAGATAATAAATAGACAAGTTCCATTAAGTTGGTGTTATTATATGTTCATTTGGGGGCACACCCCCTCATCAATTTAGAGGGACTTCTACATTTTAAAGAAAAAGAAATCTTCAAAGATGATGACCTTGGTTGTTTATTATCATTAGAAACAAAGAAAAACAACCTAGTACCTTTGAGTCAATTCTGACTCACAGCAACACGATAGGACAGTGTAGAAGTGCCCCATAGAGTTTTCAAGGAGCATCTGGTGGATTTGAACTACTTATCTTTTGGTTAGCAGCCCTAGCGCTTAACCACTATGCCACCAGTGTTTCCATTGTTACATGCCATCAAACCAACCTTATGTACAACACAATGAAACACTGCCCAGTTCTGTGCCATCTTCAAAATTATTGCTGTGTTTGAACCTCTTGTAGCCACTGTGTCTATCCATTTCTTTGAGAATCTTTCTCTTTTTCACTGACCCTTCACTTCATCAAGCATGACGTTCTTCTCAAGTGACTAGTCCCTCCTGATAATATGTCCAAAGTATATGAGACAAAGTCTTGTCATCTTTTCTTCTAAGGAGCATCCTGGCTATGCATCTCCCAAGACAAACTTGTTCAATCTTTTGGCAGTCCATGGTGTATTCAACATTCTTCACTAGCACCATTTACAATTCAGGCAAAAGAATACAAAACCAAATGTAGATTGTCCTAGGTCAAGAAAAATTAATGATTTAATGACCAACCTACCACCTACCCTCAAACTGAAATATGAATCACATTAAATTTTAGAGATTTTGTTTCACAGTTTAAGCATTTATTGATTGTGAGTCACTCAGAAGTTATTGTGAGAAGACATTTAAAACAGATCCTTAATTATGTCTCAAGTCTTGGGAATTAAGAAAACAAAGGGAACAAGAGGAAGCGTGGAAAAGAAAAGACAGTCTGAGTGATAAATATAGCACACGCGCATGTTGTGACGACGAAGCCCACTCCTGTGAATTCACAGTTTGGAGCTGTTGACTCTGAAGAGGTGAACGGCCTTGAGTAATTTTTCTTACTCGTCTCTGTATGTTTTTCATTCACCGTAAAAATCCCACAATGTAGAGATTAAATAATACAGTAATGACATAGAGCCTGGGTACTGTAACTACAATTGTTGAATGAAGTAAAGGATATGTAGCAAGCCGGTCGGAGACTGAACTCTGAACATGAGTGTATGAGGTCTGACAATTAAGTTCGAGAACTCGTCATAGGAAAAGTGCTACATACCTCACTGCTGAATATCACTATGATCACCTTTGAAGTGCTCCCCTTGGGAGCTATGCACTGATGCCAATGCCCTGTCCACCCTTGAAAGCATTTTTTTCTAGGGTAAGTTTGAGAACTCAGCTGTCAGATCTCTTACAATGATAGCTCTGATGCACAGCCCATAAAAAGAGTTCCAAAATTGCTTTGAAGGGTGGACTAGGTGTTGGCATTGGTGCACAGCCCCCCAAGGGGAGTGCTTTGAAAGTAACCATAGTGATATTAAGCAGTAAAGTATGCAGCACTTTTTCTAGGATGAATTTCCAAACTTAAATGTCAGACCTTTGTATGTCTTCAGAAGAGGGCTTTTTAATAGATAAAATTCTAGTTGCATTTGAGCTATTTCTTTATAAAGAAATTATCTTTCAACTGTAACAACGACAGCAATGATAAGAAAAATCTTTTTAAGACCATATTATGAGTTGTTAGGAAGGCAAATAAAGAACTGATGCATTTTAATTGTGATGCTGGTGAAGAATATTGAATATAACATGGGCCACAAGAAGAATAAACAAATCAATGTTGGAGGAAGCACAGCCAGAATGCTTCCTGAAAGTGAGCATAGTGAGAATTTGTCTCATTTACTTGGATGCATCATCAGAAAAGACTAATAGCTTTAAAAAAGACATCATGTTTGACAGAGTAGAGGTATCACAGAAAATGAGGGAAGACCTCAGTGTGATGGATTGACACAATAGTTGCAACAATAGGGATCAAACATTTCAGCCACAGTGAAGATGGTGCAGAACCAGGCAGTGTTTTTTTTCTTTGATACGTAAAGCAGTCAAGAGTTGGAACTGACTTGACAGCAACTAAGAGCAACAAAACTATTTTTGTTGCTATTATTGAATACTTAATTTGTGCCAGGCATTGTACTAAGAACTTTATCTACATTATCTCATTTAATCTTTGTAGAAAAATTATGAGGTAGGTACTACTGTCATCTGCATTTTACAGATGAATTATTCAAGAGATAAGAAACTTAAGTGACTCACTGGGGCA
Organism: Heterohyrax brucei; assembly: GCA_028571685.1. Lineage (NCBI taxonomy): Eukaryota > Metazoa > Chordata > Mammalia > Hyracoidea > Procaviidae > Heterohyrax > Heterohyrax brucei. Next base: position 3,250,450 of record CM053146.1, on the reverse strand, counting down.
TCTCAGGTAACACTGACTGAGACAAGCTGTCGGCTTACGTAGTCCCACTGAGCCACCGATTTGACTATTGCCTAGTGTTACTCAGGTTATCCATAGAAGGTAGATAACACCCTGAGCAATCACATGGAAAAGATGGGACTGAAAAACGACGATTCTCCTTCATCATTACCACACTGCCTCATATCCCCAGTGTGGAATGAAGAGGGAAAAAATCAAAATAATAATATGTAAAACATGATTTTTACAAGAATTTCATCTAAAATAATACAAAAAAATTGTTCATATTTTGAAAATTAAACCAGGAATGATTTAATTACTATATGACTATGTGAACTAGCAACTTTAATAATCAAGATAGCAACCAAACACCATGTTTTTACACAAGTAACACACGCCTTCTGGGTTTGTTTGCCAGCCTCGTCCTATGCCAGATGTTCGCACATGCATGCCTATGTGTTAAAAAAAAAAATAGCAAAGTGCACTTGAGAAACCACTGCAGAAGGGGTGGGGTAGTTGGCAAACAAGTGTAGAAGGCATGTATTATTTGTGTAGAAAATGTTGCCCAGTCTTGTACCACCTTTACAATTGTTGCTATGCTTGACTCCACTGATGCAGTGTGTCAGTTCGTCTCATTGAGGGACGTCCTCTTTTTCAGTGACCCTCTACTTTACCAAGCATGATGCCTTTCTCCCGGGATTGATCTCTCCTGATAATATGCCCAAAGTATGTGAGAAGTGCTTCTAAAAATCCTTGCTTCTAAGGAGCATTCCAGTTATACTTCTTTCAAGATAGATTTGCTCATTCTTTTGGCACTCGATATTCTTTACCAATACCACAATATTCTTTACCAACACTACAATTCAAAGGCATTAATTCTTACTGATCATTCAGCTTTCACATGCTTAGGAGGTGACTGAAAACACTAAAGACTGGCTTTGAGGTGTACCTTAGTCTTCCAGGTGGGATCTTTGCTTTTCAAGACTTTGAAGAGATCTTTCACAGCCCATTTGCCCAATGAAATGTACCTTTTGATTTTTTTTGACTGCTGCTTCCATGTGTGTTGACTCTGGATCCACGTAAAATGAAATTCTTAACAATGTCAGTCTTTTATTCATTTATCGTGATGTGGCTTACTGGTTCAGTTGTAAGGATTTTTGTTTTCTTCAAATTGAGGTATAACCCAGGCTGAAGGCTACAGTCTTTGATCTTCATCAGCAAGTGCTTAAAGTCCCATTCTCTTTCAGCATGCAAGTTAATGTCATCAGCATAATACAAGTTATTAATGAGTCTTCCTCCAATCCTGATGTCCAGTTCTTCTTCATGTAGTCCAATTTCTTGGGTAATTTCCTCAGCAGAATAGGTACAGTAAAATGATACATACCTGGCTCACAGCTTCCCTGTCTTTAACTCACACAGTATTCCCTTGTTCTGTTCAAATACCTGCTTCTTGATTTCTGTGTATGTTCCTCAAGAGCACAATTAATTGTTCTGGGACCCCAATCTTCTCAACATTATCATAACTTATTATGACCACACAGTCAAATGCCTTTGGATAGTCTACAAAACACAGGTAAAAATCTTTCAGGTATTCTCTACTTTCAGCCAGGATCCGTTTGACATCAGCAGTAATATCATTCCTAGTTTATATCCTCTTCTGAATTCAGTTTTAATTTTCCTGTAGTTCTCTGTTAATATACTGCTACAGCAACTTTTGAACGATCTTCAGCAAAATTTTATGCCTATTCCCAGGAAAGGTGATCCAACCAAATGTGGAACAAAAATATGGCATATCGTGTCATATATCATATATTTCAAGGCATTCTTCCTAAGTGTGCCAGCTTGGCCTCTCCTTGAGCTCTGTACTTCTTCGTAGTCTTTCATTTCACTTACTAAGTAGAAAGCCCAAAGAGCCAAGGGCTTTTGATGTTGCATTTTCACTAAAGATACCTCATAGCTGAATGAAAAAAGCCTCAAGTTGCTAGCACTAGTGTACTTCCAAAATATTATTTAACTGGCATATTCTTATACCACTCCTTGTATAGCCATTATAAATTTATATTTTTGAAATTTTAAATTTGAGAATAAACCATAGAGCTTATTTAACCACATCCTTTCTGTTATTTCATACATGGAAAGCTGAAACCTAGAAATGTCAATTCAAGGAATCAATGACAGGACAAGATCAGACCTAACGCATCCCAGTGTCCAACACCTGTTATTTCTACCACAGTGCTCTGTCTTAGGATAGCAAGGAAGCCAGTGGCATGCTGTCTCCAGTGCTAGGGAACATGACTGAGAAAGTAGCTTCCTTGCAAGATATCAGCATCAGAGACCCTTAGAAGACATGCATATTATCTATTGTTAGAGTGTTTTCATGTACTGCAAATGCTAAGATGGAATTCATAACTGCAGAGCCAGTTATGGAGGTTTGAACCTGAGCTACATGAAGATACTTCAGAGAAATGCAGGTTCTCAGGGCCCCTCATTCTACCTGGAATTAAACAACCAAATGCCATTTACTTTCCTCCTTTAAAGGTCAACGATGACAATACTGACTTCGTTTGAAATTCCCCTTTTGAAAGCCTTGCTGTTTACTCGCTCATATCGATACAAGAGAAAAGCTACTCCCTCCTGAGACCGTCTTCAGGATTACACAAGTCTCCCCATTCTCACCTTGACGTCACCACTTTCTCTTTCCTGTCATTGTCTCAGATTGAATAAAAAGAAAAAAAAATTTACTCTTTTTCCCATGAAGAATAAATTTGCTCTTTCTTTAGCTTCAAGTTATTGTCTCTGTGTTTTCCTTAAAGAATTAAAAACTCTTTTAAAAAACATTTACAGTTTAATCATTTCTACTGTTTCCCACTTTTCCGAATGCTTAGATACAGCTCTGAACTTAATAGCAGCCCTGCCCTTGTGGAGATTTCTTTCCAGTGTGAGACATAGGATATAAGCAAATGGTGTTATTAATTGCCATTGAGTTGGCACCAACTCATGGAAACTGTCTGTAACAGAGTGGAAAATTGCCAGACCCCACATCATTACTGAGAGACTGGCAACCTGTGGTCTCATCCTCCGTCACAGTATGTGGCAATATTCTGTTGCTATTTGTTGGTTCTTGTAAGCTAATATTTGGAAGTAGATTGCCAGGACTTTCTTCCCTGTCTGTCTTAGTTTGGATGCTCTGTTGAAACTTGAACACCTGCTGATATTTGAAATACTTGCGGCAGAATCTCAGCATCATAGCAATATACAAGCTACCACAGCACACCAAACTCAAAGACAAGTACAAGTAGTAAAATATAAATAAACCAGGGCAAATGGAGGGAGTGGTATTTGAGCATGTTTCCAAATAAAACGAAGAAGCGAAATCTTGGAGTAGTCCATGAAATGAAGACATGTTTGGCTTATTGGAGGAACTGTGAGAACAGCAGGTAGTTGGAATGGCAGAAGGGAAAGGTGAAAAAAGGAGAAAAGTTGTGAGAAGAGAGCAGCATACACGGGGGGTGCAGATAAATCGCATGAAGGAGGGGCTGCCAGCTTACCCTACGCACCCCCATCCTGGGTTTAGTATAGTATGTGGGAAGAAAGGGTGCAATGGACTTCATAGCACGTGGTGGCAGAGCAGACAGAGCACAGTACCTGACCACAGAAGACTGTGCTGGAGCGTCAAGCTGCAAACTCTGCCTTGGCAGACTCAGCATCTGCAAATGTGTGAACACTGGCTGACCTAATCTCTGAAGTTACATATTGCTGCCTGCTCTGACCAAGATCCTAGCTGGATAGCTTTTGTCATTATTGTAAAAGACACTGAAGGACTTTTGACTCAAACAGAGCAGGATTTGAATCCTAGCTTAACTGTGATTTCCTACATGACTTAAGTGTTCTGAAGCTCATTTTTCCTTCTCTGTAAAATGTGGATTATGACAACCGTCTCACGTGATTGTTTGGAGAATTACAAAAGCCCCTCATATATGTTGTAGTTCTTAGGTTCTGTGGAGTGGATTCTAATTTACAGTGACCTTACAGGACAGTGCAGAACCGCCCCCCAGTGTTTCCAAGGAGCAGCTGGTAGGCTTGAATTGCTGACCTTTTGGTTAACGCTGTAGCTCTTAACCACTATGCCACCAAGTTTTCCTACCTCATGTATACGTGGGAAACATGGTGGCATAGAGATTAAGAGCATGGGTGCAATTTGGTGGCTGTGTGATTTCAGCACAGTTTCTTAATCTGTTTTTGTGCATTTCTTCTAATGTAAATTAAAAATGCCTGATTTGTAGAGATCAAATAAAAAAATATATCTGCAATGCCTAGCAGAGTGCCTCACATAGGGTATGTGTTGAACCTTGCTGGATAATATAATAATCACCATCAGCCACACCCATCTCCCACTTCCCCTGCCCTTCCCTGTGCATCTGAGACACAGCTTCACTTTAAAAATATAGTTTCTGAACCCCTTCAGATGTTCAGCCTAGTAATGTCTGCAGTCCTCTTTCTCTGTCTTTGCATCACCACAACCTTGAATGTCAGAATCTTACTGTGTCAAAAACACCAAACAGAATCTGAAGTGATTTATTCCCGCTTCTGCCACCAGCTACCCACCTTTGGATACATACCCTTACCTCTCCAATACTGTTATGTACATTGATAAGCAAGCAAACAAATCCGTTATCCTTAAGTTGGTTCTGACTCATGGCACTACTGAATAGAACAGCTCCACAGGGATTTCTTGGTTGTAATCTTAACAGTTGCAGATGGTGCCACTGAGTGGGTTCAGACCAACACTTTTTAGGTTAGTAGCTGAATGTAAACTGTTTGCAAAGCCGAGCAACTTCACTTCCATTGGTGTCTCCCCCCTGTTCATTCCACTCACCTTCAAGCATTCATTCTGTTTCAAGTTTTCCACTAGACACTGAAAAAGGTACCTAAATAAAGATAATAAATATGATACCTACTAGAGATGCACACAGTACTGAGCAGAAGTCCCATGATGACAATCCATGAGGGATCCATGCATTAATTTGTTTTTATTTTATATGACTATTTACCATATTGAAAATCAGATATGCATATATTTTTATTGTGATTAAATGAAAGCATACAATCCAAATTAATTTTGCATGCCCACCTATATGCATGCAGCTTTATCTGCTCTCCTCACCCAGTGACAGCACATTTCTGCTTTTCACTCTGTACTTCTAACAGCCTCTTAAAGAGGACTTGTCCCCTCTTCTTCACCCTCTTGTCTCCCATCTAGAAAGAAACCAGTTGGACAACCTCCTATGACTACATAAAACCATAAAGCACACACATCATGTGGTCACGCTGTGTCCTCGAGTGCAGTACATTCTTGTCTGAAGAGTTTACCTCAGTACTGGTTTCTGGGTAGGACCAGCAGCAGGTCTATGGCCTGTTTTCCTAAGGGAACGTTCAGGCTGTCTGCCATCAGTTCTGGTCTTTTAGTAGAGTTCTTGAGCTGTACCCCTCTTTTTCTCATGTTGCCTCAGGGACTCTACATTGTATTTCCCATCACAGCTGCCTTTGGTGGTGGCTGGGTACCATCAGGTTCTTCAGATATATATATATATATATATATATATATATATATATATGTATGTATGTATTTTAATGTATAAAACCAGATTGTTGATGTGTGTGTAATAATCTAAATATTCGGCAACAGTTGAAGAGGCCTGATAGCAGTTGATTCTGTCCGTGAGGCGTTTTTCTCCACAGTCAGCCCGCTCAGTCACCCGTGTCACCCAGTGGGCATGGAGAGGATTATGAGTATGAGCAGGAAACCTTGATCTACTAAAAAAGAACATGGTCTAAACACAGAGCCTTTCTAACTTTTCTTCAAGCGCTGAGATTCTAGAACTCATTTTTCTCATTGAAATATCAATGTTAATAATCCAAACAAAAATCTCCAATCAGTCAGTTATCTGAGCTGTGATTTGCCTGCTTTCCTTGATTGTCTATCATTCCTATAATTTAACATCTGTGAGTCTGTAAACAGGACATAGATTGAATTACACGGACTGTTGTTTTATTTAAAATTGATGTGCCATGATCCTCATTAAAGCTTCATGTGGGAGATGTTATAATAATTCTATGCAGTTCTTTCTAAAGCCAGTAAGAACATAAATCACATTTAATAATCTAAAGCTCAGAACCAGTTACACTGTTTAAGCTGGGTCTTAAGAACAGGGAACCCAGAGATAAGAAAATGAACATCTCTGCCTCTCGTCTTGATCAAGTCTCTAATTTGGACTAGTTGATGCTGAAACCATACCTGGGAGATCATTATGTTCAGCTTCCCATTTTATCTTGCCTCTTATTAACTTCCACTTTTACTTATTCTAAGTAGTGGTTCTAGCACTATTACTGTGTGAGTGTTTATGGTAATTAACAGAAACCACCAACAGAAAGAGCTTTACTATTTCTATTCCTTATGAGTGGATCCGACTCGACGGTGCTTGGCTTGGCTTGGCTTCCTTACCTCAAGTGACATACACAGGAGGAACAATTTGGGCAACTAACATTTACAAATAATTAAAATATTTACATAGACAAAGACTATATTATTGAAAGAGGTAAGATGGCTATAGTATCTTAGAAATTCCTAAACTCACAGACCTAGTTACCTAGTTCCCTGCCTTTTGTTCTGAACTAAAGTCTACAACTTTGGGATTCCACTATATGTCATTTGAACAGAACTTGCTCATATTCTTCCCTAAACTTCCCCCCAAAATGGGGTAGGCAGCTCAAGTGTTGCTCTTTCTTCATTTCCTATTTTCTTTATTAGCATGTGGCTTTTCTCATGATGAGAGCTCTAGTGATGCAGTGGTGGTTAAGAGCTCAGCTGCTAACTTGGAAGGTGGCAGTTTGAATTCAGGGGCCACTCCTTCAATACACTGTAGGTCAGTTCTGCTCTGTCTTTTGTAGTCTCTATGAGTTGAAATCGACTCAGTGGCAAACTTCACTTATTTATTTTTTAATTACAGGGTGATTTGGATATGGCAGCAGTCTATAATTAAGACAACAGTGACAAAGTCTCTGGGAAACTGTACGCTTATCTAGAATCTGATCCTACCCGGTGGAATACCAACTGACTCTTATGTCTAAGAAAGCAAACCCCCTAACTTTCCCCTTTTTATCTGACCTTTTTGTCCCAACATCTCCCCTAAATTTTCCAATTTAAACACATTTCATTTTGTAAAGTATACCACCCTCTAAATAAAATATTTCTAATCAATTCTCAAGAACACCACTTTGACTTTCCATTCTATCCAAACACTAATTTTTTTAGAAAGTGAAGTAGTACAGTATATGCAAACCAAATATAATTCAGATAAAATATTACTTACTGTCTTCAAATAAATGTCCAAGAGGTGGTCCATGTCACTGTAGAGTTAGAATCATAAGAAACTGAAAAGTTTTTCAGACTCTCCAGAAGCAATTTTTACTTGGTAATCCCAGCTATACTTATCACCTGGAGTTGTCAAGCTAAAAATAAAACATTTTTACAAAAGGGTCTCACTTTTTTCAACACTTCGAAATTCCTGAAAAAAAATGCTTTTTCATTTTTTTCTTTAATCATAAATGCAAAGTAGCTGGTTTTATGTGGAGAAACAGATTTATTTTTCACAGAAACTGTCACCATTGTTTTTGTAGTATGCTAGAGTCAATTCTGACTCAATGTGACCCTATGTGTTAGAGCCAAACTGCCCCCTAGGAGTTCCTAGGCTGTATGGAACCTGTCTGAGAGCATATAGCCAGATCTTTTCCCCTGCACAGTAGCTGTTAGGTTTGAATTTCTGGCCTTTAGATTAACAGCTGAGCACTTAGTCACTGTGCCAACAAGGCTCCTTGTACTCTCCCTAGTCTTCTGAAAATAGCTATAGGGTATTGGAGAACAAATTGTTTCTTTGTACCTCCTGTTAGGCAGTTGCAGAGAGCCTGTCTAGACAGGAAACTCAAGGATAGCTGACCTGCTTTCCTGTGGCACAAGAGGGTCAGTCCAGCATGCTCTCGACAGTCCAGTTGAGATCATATACTCGAACAGTTACCTCTTACTTGTGCGTGCTGGATGTTAGTTTGAAAATTAATTAAAGAAAAACAAAAAAGAATCTGAGCTGTGAAAACTCAAATTGCTGTGTTTGCCCAAAGCAAGGAGCCAAAACAAGAAAAGAGAAGAGAAAGAAAGTGTAGGTGGGAGAAAGAAAAGAATGAAAGAGAAAACTCTTAATTGTAACTCTTTTTCTTGCCTTTTTTCCTAGGTGTACAACCCAGGGCAAGTCAGTTCCCTGTATGACCACAGTGGCACCGTAAAAGTCTTGTTTATAGCAAGACTATACACGGCATGCTGTATTTAACCAGTCTTTATCTTGACTCGCAGAAATCCTGGTCATGTAGTGGTTAAGCGCTATGGTGGATAACCAAAAGGTTGGTGATTTGAATCCACCAGGTGCTCTTTGTAAACTCTGTGGGGCAGCTCTACCCTGCTTTGTGAGGTTGCTGAATTCACTTGATGACAAAACGTTTGTTTTAGTTTTATATGTTGGCCAGCACATATGTTAATGGTTTCTTTTCTCCTTGAAACTCTGGTGGCATAGTGATTAAGTGCTGCATCTGTTAACCAAAAGTTCGGCAGTTCTAATCCACCAGGCACTTCTTGGGAACTTTATGGGGTAGTTCTACTCTGTCTTGTAAGGTCACTGTGAGTCTACATCAACTTGATGGTAGTGGGTTTGGTATTTTTGTTGTTATTGTTGTTGTCTTCTCCTTGAAGAAATTTTCCCACTGTTAAGTGTTACTCCTGTTTAAGAACACGTATACGGAGATCAGTGTCTATATCTCACAGTACAGAGCAGATGAGAATTTCTGATCATTTTCTAAAAGTTTACATTGACAGAGTGAGCAGATAGAGACACAAGTATGTACAGAACTTGGGTTCTTGAAGAGCAGGCAGCTTCAAGAACTGTTCAAGCTTCAGCTTCAGCTTGAAATGGCTAAAATCATACTTTCCAATTTCCAGGTTTTTCTTAGTCTGAGTCCTGTTCATTCCGCAGTGGCTGAGGCAAGCTTAAGACCTGTGGTTCTGTACCCAAGTGACTCAGTTTGTTGAGTGCAAAGTCTCTTACCCATTATCCACTTAGAAGAGTGTTTTGAGAATGGCTCTCATGTGTTTAGAAAAAAGGGAAGTGAGGAAATGTTCTATCGTTTTTTTCAAACATCTTCAAAAATATCACTTGGAACTGGCAACTGAAATTGTTCAGCATTGTTTATGTTGAAGGAACATTAACATACATCATCAACTGCTTCAAACACTGTATATAGAAAGAGGGAATATAAACAAAAAATAACGGTGATTATTATACCAAAAACCAAAAACAAACCAGTTCATAATGGCTGTCTTAGTCATCTAGTGCTGCTATGTTAGAAACACCACAAGTGGATGATTTTAAAAAGGGAAATTGTATTCTGCCACAGTCCAGTAATCTACAAGTCAAAAGTGAGGGCATCAGATCCAGGAAAGCTTTTTTTCTTGGCTCTGGAGGAAGGTCCTTGCCATAAGTCTCCTGGAATGGAAGTTTCTGAGGTACAAGGACCCCAGATCCTTTCCAAAGGACAAGCTCTGCTCCTGGCACTTCTTTCCTGATGATATTAGGTCCTCAAATCTCTCTGATAGCTTTGTTTATATCTCAAGAGATTATATCAAGGTACACTGATTACTGCAGCACCAACACAACTGTCACCCATCCTCACTCATTAACATCATGGAGGCAGGATTTACAACATATAAGAGTATTCTATAATACTGGGGAATCATAGCCCAGCCAAATTGCTACACACATTTTTTTGTGGAGCACAATTCAATAGTGACCCTGTAGGGCAGAGCATAACTGTCCATAAGGTTTCCAATGAATCAATGGTTGATTCAAACTGCTGACCTTTTGGTTAGCAGCTAAGCTCTTAACCATTTTGCCACCATGATCATTTATTTATGCTTGTTTCCTCAATAGAGAAAACAAACTGCTAAGCATTTTAGATGTTATTATAGACTATGAATTGAGGATATGAACTACCTATCACTGAGAAATTAATACAGGCTTACAAAAGGCACTTCATCTTACCTTCCCTAAAACTGAATAAAACACCCGAACTACCATTCTCAGCATGTGAGATACAAAAGCAGCCTCTCCTCCCCTAATGTCAGTGCCACAAGGATACATGTAGAATTAACAGGTTATGTATTTCTGCACTCAGCACTACTGCCTTTGCTTTTTTTCCCCATTGGTTCTTTCCACTATTTGACTTGCTCACGTGTCATCTTTTCCAGTGAACGTTAAACCTCCTTGAGGCATGGGGCATGTTCTATTCATCTTATGCTTCAGATCCCCTCTTCTTGTGCATGTGGAATGACAGCATGGTTTGTGGAGAACCTGAGGATGAACCAGGAACTTTTCTTGGTTTGCGATTTGGTGGTGATAGCACTGATGTTCATACTGGGCTGAGTTTTGTACTGGTGAAAGAAAGTGGAGATATCTAATGATCTTGTTAATACACTGAACAGTTATGCATTCACAAGAAGTATACATGGATGTATTAGAAAGAAATAACCCATTTCATATCCAGGGAGAAGTTAATTGTGATGGAAAATAATACAAAAGTATATTAAAGAACAGATTTCCTGATTTCCTTCTAAAAGAAAATCTAAATATAGGGGACATTTCTCTGTATATTCTTGAGTTATAAAGAGAAACTGCAAAGGCTTGGTATTTCTCATAAACTTTCAAGAGACACTGGATAAGATATAGTGATTTATTTTAAAGGAATAAAGAAAAGACAGTAACTGCTGGTGCAGTGGTGTACTTCCAGCAAGACCCAATGGAAAATTAAGAGTCAAGAAACCTGGCCTGTTCACAATACTTCAATAATTTTAATATAGCAACCAATCACTACTTCCTTCCTATTTGTCTATTATGTATTATCTCTTTATTATTTAAAATTTGTTTTATTTTTAGTGTTGTTGAGAATAGATAGCAGAATATATACCAATTCAACTATTTCTATATGTACAATTCAGTAACATTGATTTCATTGTTTGAGTTTTGCAACCATTCTTAGCCTTCTTTTCCTAGTTGTTTCTCCCCATGAACACAAATGCACTGATCTCTAAGTTCCCGTGTAATTTCTGACTTATTATTGTCAATTTATTTCCATAGAGATAGATATTTAAAAAGCACAGTGTTCAAGGCAGCAATTTTTTACCGGTTAAGCTAAACTGCTATTTGGTTTTAAGAAGACTTCAGGGGATGGTTGTGATTAAACATTAATGTGTAAAGAGACTTTCAGAGCAGTAGTTTCACAGGTTCATCTAGCCTCCATGGCTGCAGAAATTCTGGAGTCTATGAAAATTTGAAAATCTATTCTGAATTTTTCCCTTTTTATCAGCATCCTTCTAGAGAATCTTTAATCAAAACATTTAGTAATAGTAGTTGGGCACCATACAGTTCTTCTGACATCCTGGCACAGAAAGCACTTGTTCATAGAGGCAATTACCACAAATTCTATTTCTTTGTACAGTTCCAGACTCTCCTTCCTTTATCTCTCCAAGTGAATGAACAATTGTTATACCTTTAATGGCTGCTTGCAGGCTTTTAACACCCCATGCTTTTTGTACCACTACACAACAAAGTAGGAAGTAGAACAGAAACACTGAACACATTATGAGGGCAATTAACTGGGATGTCCCATGAAACTACAACCCTGAATCGCCAAACCAAGAGACCGTCTCTCAAGAGGATTCAACTGTACATAAGCAGTCTTAGTAGCCACTCTTCTTATCTTTTTGCTGTTGTTGCAAATATATCCATCAGACAATGTCATGGATTGAACTGTTTCTACCAAAAAATGGCTAACGATTTGGCTTGGCCATGATTCCCAGTGTTTTGTCATTGTCCTCCATTTTACTATTTTCTTATGCTGTGAGACCTAATCTCTACCTGTGTTTAATAGGTTGAATTATGTTAAGGAAGTTACCGTGAAACTGTAACACTCTTCCTAAGATCACCTCTCTGCTTCATTGTAAAGGGAGTTTCCCTGGAGTGTGCTTTGCACCACCTTTTATCCTACAAAAGATGAAAGGAAAAGGAAACAAGCAGAGAATTGGAGGCTTCATACCATAAGGAAAGTAGTACCAGGAGCAGAGTACGTCCTTTGGACCTAAAATGCACCAAGATGCTCTCAGACCAAAGAAAGACTGACGGTAACACAAGGATCTTCCTCCAGAGCTGACAGAGGATGTGTTCCCCTGATGCTGGTGCCCTGAATTCAGACTTCAGCCTACTGGACTGTGCAAGGATAAACTTTTCTTTGCTAAAGTCATCCACTTGTAGCATTTCTGTTAGAGTAGTAACAGATGACTAAGACAGAATTTGGTACCGAGAGAATGGGGTACTGTTCTAACAGATTTCTAAAATGTGGAAGTGGTTAAACCGTGAATGGATAGAAGACTCAGAAGGAACCCAAAAGAACTCATAACACCGTAGAAGGCACAGATCATGAGAAGAAGCAGGGAATGGACAGTGGCAGAACCAGAAGCTCACCCATAGAGCCAGAGAGCTTAGTGCCTGTGCACAGGAAGTTTCCTAGCAGAATGGAATGTCTCTGGATGCCTAAATCAGTGGAGCTAGGCTTGCTGACCTACAAACTGAGAGAGCTGAGTACCTGTGATTTTTGTTTTGTTGACCTTGTGCATGCAACTTGGCTAAATTCCTCAAATCCAAGTGATGGTATGTTTAGAGTTATTTGTCAGGCTTATTCTCAGAATGACTCCTGAAACTCTACGGAGGGAGTAACAAAAGTGGAAAGATGGTGGTCCCTCAGTCTGTGTGTCAGTATCACCAAGTTGAGCTAAGACCCAATACTCCTTAGCTCTTTCCTTCACATAAGAAAATTAAATGGGCAAAAACCTGATTGCAGGCAACTTCAGTGTAGAGTAGTGTATAGCCAAAGGCAATTTGATGATTTAAAATATAGAAACTAAAAAGAAATTAAAACAGTTGTCATAAAGGTGATTGCAACTCATGACATCTTTTGGGGTCAAAATAAAACTATGCTTCAAAGGATTTTCAATGGTACCTCTTGGTGTACTTGAACTGCCAAATTTTGGTTAACAGAGGACAGTGTTAACCATTCGCATCATATCGTGTAATTCGCTGCCATCAAGGTGATTCCAACTCCTAGCGACCATGTGAGACAAAGTAGAACTGCCCCACATGATTTCCAAGAAGTGGTTGATGATTCGAACTGCCAACCTTTTGGTTAGCAGCCGCAGCTCTTAACTACTTTACCAAGATGGCTTCATTCTTTTGGGTTGTATATATTCACATTCTAAAGAGAGGAGAGGAAGGAACAGAGGGAAGTAGGGCAAAAAACTAGGACCAGGTCACTAAATGGGGAAGCAGGATCTGAGGACAGGAACTAAGAGAGTTCATAGAGCTATGTGGAAACAGGAAGACATCCACCACAAACTTTATATGTCGTACTTTTTTTTTTCTTCCTGAAAGGGCGTTGGATTGACTTTTGGTTCAGTCACTGATATAACCTTTGTATTTTACTCAGAGAGTTATCATAGGAGAAGCCCAATAAACATTCGACTCATTCATTCGGCATGATTTAGTACCTGAGTTAGCTTTTCAGAAATCTTGCCAATATTAGCATTGTATACAGATACTTTTTAACTGACTGGTGCCCTGGGATATCAGCAAGGATGATGCTATTAAATCACCCAGCAGTGTCCTCCGTCTGTCTGTGAAAGGCAGGGATGGCAATGTGACTTTCAGATGTTTTCCTCTGTGTAAACGATTATGCTTGTCAAAATACGTTAAGAAAAGGATAAGGTCACGTTTAAGGTGGTGGCTGTGGGACAAGGTGAGCTGTGCTACCCTCTCCAACTATGTGTGAGTATATGCCTCCAAGGTAAAGGGTAACTAGGGAAGGAGAGAGACTTATTATTGGGGAGATGACTGAAAGGACAGAACAAAGAACAGAAAATGACCACTGAGACAGGTAATTAGGAAAAGCACATAGATGGAGGACCAAGTGGAAAGGTAGCGTTCATACGTTCCACACCTTGACCCTTTCAGGCTGCGTGGTCTTGTATCAGATCCCCTGGCTTGTCTAGGCATTAGTTTTGCCACTCTTAAATAGGAGATACAAAAGGTTTTCATGGCCATATTCTGATCCATTAGCCGTGTGAAAAGCGTCTTCCTTACTTCCGTCTCCTTTTCTCCTCCATGTGGGCTGACTTTTCCATTTCTAAATTGTTAAGAACTATGTGGCAATGACTGACAATGTGACTGTCACTCTGAAAGATTATTGCTTTTTCAAAACAGAATAGAGTTACAGCAAGAGTAAAAATGCTGGCTTCCATTAAATAATTTCTGTTATCCTGTTGGCTATTCCGTCATCCTCAGTATTCACCATCCCTGCCTTCCAGTCTGGATCAGTCTCTTTCCTTGGGCAAAGTCAGATAAAGGATTAGACATTTAATTTCTGGTACTTAGTAAGTCACAAATTACAGAACTCCAAGTAGCCAGTTGCAAATAGGTCTTGCATACTAATATAGTTTTCAATGACTGGGGGGCTGGCTTGACAATATCATCACAAACTCATGTGTAGCTTATTTGAGCCGTGTTGTAAATGTGAAAAAAAAAAAAAGTGAAGGGCTTTTGACAACAGTTCCTAGCTGAACATTGAGTCATCAGAAAACAGACTACTTATGGAATTGGCCAAGTGGCCCTATTCAAGCCTCACCAGAGGCCTTGGAATCATCCCAGTGGCTGGAGAGTTCCTCAGAGGCCATACTACTTATGTGTAAGGTTTCTGCCTTCTGTCTCAAGCTCTTGACTTTCTCCTATCTCTGGTGCTGGGAAATGAACTGTTTTCCTGGAGTCAGAGCCTGTCTACTAGACTCAATAGAGTAAATGTCAAGCTTGTTTGGCACAGGTGATAAATGTCTGAGGAAAATGGTTTAGGAAAGTTTTCTATCAACCAAACTTCATTAAATTTCTTGTTCTTTGTCAGCGTGACCCCACACACATGCATGTAATCATAGTGTTTGGGAGCTAACTAGGCAGCCCAGGAGCTATGCTTATTTATCACTGTATTCTCATAGAGTGACCCTAAAATGTTTGATGATTAATTGATGGTTAACAGTACCATTTGTTTTCATTATCAAGATTTCATTAAAGTTCTTTTAGGCTCCCAAAGCTTCCATATTCCTTATGCTAGTATGTGGAAGAAGGGGGAAAAGAGGCTCCATTTTCTCTTACAAAACAGTAGTGAAAATGAAACTCCAGACAGTACTGAGAAATACATGAACATGAAGATAGGTATTACTATTAGCACCATGATAACTACTAAAATTGTTATATATTTTTCAGATGAGGAAAATGGCATGTTGATTTTAGATTCTTTGTAAAATACCAAAAAATATGGAGCAGAAAATAGGAATAATCTTCAGGTACAAAGTCATAATGAATACTAACATTTTTATGTCATATGTGACTTCTGCTTTGCTGTGATTTTAAACACTACAAACACCATATAAGGACCTCTGGTGGCACAATAGTTAAGCACCAAGCTTCTAAACAAAAGATTGACAGTTCTAACCCACCCAGTAGCTCTGAGAGATGAGACCCGGTACTCTGCTTCCGTAAAGATTCTGGCTGAGAAAACCCTAGCAGCAATTCCACTCTGTAACATGATGTTGTTAGGAATCAGAATTGACTTGACAGTGTCCAATAAAAACAACATTTATATAATTATATATGTATAATAATATACATTTTATAAATGTTCATATGTGGGTTTGTATCAGTTGATATAATATCAGCTGGCTTCTACATATACATTACATATGTGTGACTATGTATCTCCGAGGTAATATTTCATCTTTATCTTTTAGTATCCTGACTTTGTATACCTAGTAACATAATGGGTAAGAGCTTGGCTGATAACCAGAAAGTCAGCAGTTCAAATCCACTAACCCTTTTTTGGAATCTCTGTATGGTAATTCTACACCATCCAGCAGGGTCACTACGAGTTGAAATCTACTTGAAGGTAATAGGTTATTTTATTTTATGTTTCATTTTGTATATTGTGACATTTTCTCCATGCCATTATAAAGTCCTCAAAACAGTGGTTGAGAAATGTATGCTGACTTAACAACCCTTGTAGTTAAAGTACTGTGTCCATGGTTAAGTGTTCTAAGTCTCCCAGCTCCATTTCCAAGATAAAGATCCCTTTTTACTTTTCCAATTCTTCATTGCTGACTACACTCATGATCTAAAAGACTGGCTACCTCTGCCAGCATAGGCACCCTCGAGACTTCAATCCCCTCGAAACATAGCAAACGGCCATTGAGGATTAGTATTCCTTGCTTAATGTCTCTTGGGGGAATGTAAATTAATTTATGTCTCTAATTTAGAAGGAAGAACAACACCATTTACTGATTTTGAAGATGGAATGACCACTATCCATGTTTCTTCAATGTAGAAAACTCAGATCTCCAAGAAACTTTCATCTTAGAAATAGGGGTTTTATGGGTGCTAAGCCAAGAAACGAACTTCTCATATCTAGGAGGCAGAAAGCAGTTTATTGTGTTCAAGAATGACTTTCAGACTTTCTTCAGAGAGTAAGGAACAAATTTGATTGGTATTAGCTGACATCCAGTCAGTCCCAGACTCCTGGTGAGTTTTTACTGGTTGATTTTCAGAAGTATCTCACCAGGCCTTTCTTCTGAGTCTAAAAGTTCCCCTGAAACCTGTCCAGCATCATGGCAATACTAAAGCCTCCACTGACCAATGGATAGCTGCTATACTGAGGTACATTGGCTGGTAATGGAACCAAGATCTCTGCATGGCAGGCAGGAATTTTAGCACCGAACCACCACTACCCCCATATATGTATCTCTGAGTTCAAATCTTGCCTCTTCCACCTAACGGTGCTGGATCTGAGCATATGATTTTTTTTTCTATATATCATTTTACTTTCTCTTCTGTGAAGAAGTGGACAAAACGCCTATTTATGTTGGTGTTTGGGGGGGATAGGTCAACATATGAACAGTGCCTGCCACATTGCTAATGTTTAATAAATGTTCATTGGAGCATGAACACACATGCACACACTTTAGAATCTTACTAAAAGGAGATATTTGAGGTAAGTGTTACATTACAGTATATCTCTCCAATGATTGGATTAAATTCCTTTCTTTAATAATTTGTTTCTCGTGTTTTTCTTTTTTGTATCTATTCCTGTCATCACCTAGGGTATTGTGTATGCTGAGCATCTAGTTTTCCCTTGATGGTATGATGTTTCCCTTCTGATTGATTAACACTCTCACCCAGCCCAGGCATCTGCCAGGTTATGAAAATCAATTTTCTTTCAGGTTCATCCTCTTCTTTTGTGAGTGTTACTTCCCATTAGCTCTTATCCCAAGTTCTAGTAATCACTGAGTTGCTAAGACTGCAAATTGAACTAAGTACTCTAACATATTCTGATCGAAAACCAAACAAGCAAAGCAGTTGCCACTGAGTCAGTTCCAACACAGTGTGACCCCATGTGTTGTAAAGCAAAACAGTGCTCCAGAGGAATTTCTGGGCTGTGATCTGTTGGCAGCAATTTGCCAAGACTTTCTTCTGAGGCACTTAGGAATGGACACGAACTTCTAACCTTTCACGTAGGAGTCTAAGGCTTAATTGTTTATTCCACACAGAAAGTCCATAGGCTAACCAATTAGACCCTAATTTTGGAATTAATTGGTGATCCCCATATGATGAGATCTCTCATAGTTATCCCAATGCCTTGTTACAGTTTTATATGTGCTTGCAAACATCTAATTAATTGTGTTCTCAAGTTATAAAATCTTAATCACTCTGAGGCAATACTCATTTTCCATTTGGGGCTTGAAAATGCTGTTCTTGTTTGGCAGCTGCCGTAGTTGACTTTTTTCTTTTTCTTTTTTTAATTCTTGAGAAAATAGCAGAATTCTAAGCTTCTTAGATTTTTCCTTCCTGAACTCTGGCAGTTTCTTCATTATCGTATAGTTTATGTAACCTGAAAATAGCTGTCAGAGGCAGTAGTTTAAATAAGAAGTACAAATGATAGGTGCTCTGAAATTCAGAGCTCTTCCAGGAAAATCTCTCTCTCCTTTCTCTCCTTCCTTCTTTTTCACATATGTATACCTTTAACTCTTTTCAGATACTGGTATTGTACACACTATGAGCTCCATTTTCTTTAGAGGAATGTGTGCCGGTTTTCCTTTCTTCCTCTTCTTTTTTAAATCTCAAAGCAAAGAAGTTAAAGAGTTTCTTAGGGTGATTGCATTGTTGACAGCAGCTGCATTCTATAAAGCCAGGCACTGATCAACATTCTAGATGCCAAGATGCTTTTTTTTAATTACATGAATGCTAATCTGCAAATCTGATGGAGTAAAAATAGGAAGAGGTTATTCTAATACACCAAAAGACAAATGAACTCCCAGCTTCCAACTATTAAAATCCAAACCTTGTGGCTTTAGCAGAATTAATAGGATTGTGATGTATTCCAGATAGGTTTGACTTTCAGATTTCAATAGCTGGCCCCGGCCTGTGCCAGGCACTCTTCATCTGCTTATTTCTCCCCCGAGGCCAAGGTTATTTCAGAATACATATTTTATGTTTCCACCAAAATAAAGGAGAGTTTCTTTGAAAAATAAACCCACAAGATTTTTCTTTTTCGTACAAATGTGATTTGGATGTTCCACAGTGAATAGAAGAGATGAAAAGTCAAGATTTGAGAAACATTAAGCCTGTAAATAATGGAAAAAAAAAAAAAGAGGAAGATTTGGCTTCCAATCTCTTATCCATCAATTAATTTCATAAAGCAGTATTCTGGAAACTTACAAGCAATGCATGAAAATGCACAATGGTCTTTGACACGACTTCAAAAAGCCTACAGAGCTGAGATGATTTCCATCACAGAAAATCAATTTCCTGTAAATGGGGAAGAAGCAAAGATTTTAGTCTAACATCAGATATGATCCCCGAGAGTCTGTTTTGTGCTTGTTTCTGGAAGCACTCTATAGAAATTTGAAATAGATATTTGTTCTAACATTTAATTTCTCTTCTCTCTTTCCATTATGATGACTGATATTAAAGCTAATATTTTATGTATATTTTAGACCCATTTTTGTTCCAAGAGAGCATTCAGTACAGTTAAAAAGATAAATATTGGGTGCTCTCTGTTTGCAATCTGAGCATAGATGCCTGTGAGAGACAAAGAACAGATAAAGCTTCAGTAATAAATCCAAGTTATCCCCCTGCAGCTCTCTGGTGGCAGGAATCAAAAGCCTAAATCTATACAAATGAAGAATAAAATGGGAAATGTAGAAACACTTAGATAAGGTGGAAATTGCATGTAAATTCAAGATATGAGTTTTATTACCACTTACTAGTTACAACAATTGATAGAAATCATTTAAAAAAATTGTGATATGGCTTACTAGTATATTATTTGAAAACTGGCAGTTAGGAAATGTTTCCATTTCCTCAGTTCTGAATTTCAGGAAAGGGAAATTGTCCCCTGGATAATCTAAGCTTTGCTACCAAAGTCACAGGAAATCTCCTCCTGTGCCAGCTCATTGCTTGTCATTGTTCCCAATGAATGCCCCTTGAGCTACATTTATATGCCTCTCTTTGCCTTTATCTTCATTGAGTCTGGTGGAAACCACAGCTTCCACAGGAAGAGAGCCGGGTCAGGGACACACAAGAATGTGATAAATTTCCCTTTGAGGGGGAACTTGAGAAAAGTTAGAACTTTTCATCTCACGAGGTCTACTCACTTAGATGGAAGCATTAACACAAACAGAACCAGACCTTTATTTCCTACTTTTTAATGTAATTTTATATTCAGTTTCATTTGAATGTTAATTGTGTATTTACCTTATCTGAATCGATGGCAATTTTTAAAAATATATTATATACTTAATATTAGGTCTTTCATGAAATTCGTACTCTTTCTTTAAATAGCTGTTACAGTTAGCACAGTATCTTGTTTTTGAGGCTCAAGAAATACTTGTAGACACAAAGCAAAGCATGTATTCTTAAGAATTATTATGTTTCAGAGTCAGAATTTCATTTTGCAATAACTCCTTCCCTCCTACTTAATCAAGCTGTCATAATGTTGGATTCTATTTCGAAGATAAAGCAATATGAAAATATTCTAATACTATCTATGTTACCCGGGGCTGTGATGGTGCAGTGGTTAATTAAGAGCTTGGCTAATAACCGAAACATCAATAGTTCAAATCCACCACTGCTCCTTAGAAACCCTTTGGGGTCTCTGTGAGTTGAGTCCAACCAATACCAGCTTGTTTTGCTGTTATTTTCAAATAAACATGGTTGCTTTTTCTTTTGTTCTTTTCTCTTTCTAACTAGCTAGCTGCTTCTCTCCAGCATATTTTCTTTTTATAAAAAATAAAGCTCTTTGGTTCAGCAGACAGGTCAGGTGGGGAAAGGAGTCTAGTAAAGTAGATGAAAATAGTCCAGGACTAAGCCCGAGGGCCTGAGGTTCACCCTGACCCTGCTCCCCTCTCTCTATGAGTTGTTATCTGTTATATTGCTTCTGTGTCTGGCAAATTAGAGTCATACACCTCTTGCCTTCATCATAGGCTGATAATGAGGATGAGGGTCAATAAAATTTTGGTGCACTGTAAGATGTAGAAATTGTTCTTTATTTAAAAGATAACTTTTTTATATACATTTGTAATAGTAGTAATTACTTAGTACGTCTGTACTTACCAAACAGGGTAGGACTGTCTTTCTACCCTTCCATCCTGTTGTGATTAGTAACTATTCCTGGCTCTAACACATTTTGAGTTTCAAAGCTGAAAAGGGGCTGAAGCGCATTTAGTGATTATATTAGAAAGAAAGTCATTCAAAGAGCTAAGTGTAATTCAGACTGGACTCATATAGGTTTAATTGTCTATAATTTAGGAAAATCAGCATTAATATTAAGCTTTTTCAAATACGATTCTCCTTCAAAAGTATCCATCACCACAGCAAACTTTTAGTCACTGAATTAATTCAGTTTCTCCTTTTGTGATAGAAAACTAAGCGGATCGGTTACTCATCTTTAGACATATTATTTATCATTTATGTGTACATTGTTTATGAACACTAAAAGTCACTCTCACATTCCCTTTAAAAGAAATATGAAAAACTAATTATCATAAACTCAGTTATATACTCTTTGACTGGTGATTTGGTAAGTAAAATTATGACCATTATCTCAGTTAATTTGCAAAATACGTTTAACCGACAGATAATAATACCCCAGTTTTGCAGATACAGAAACAGACTCAGGGATGTAAAACTACATGCAATGTTCACAGAACAGTGCTTGGACCTCCACCTTTCTTTAACGGCAGACTGTATCCTCCTTTATCTTTGGAAGGGTTGACGCTGGTATCAATCAAGTCAAACTTGTTGACCTCAGCGCAGAGAAGCTCCAGAAGTCACTTCTTGGCTGATAATTCCTGTAACGAATCTTTTTGTCTCATCTGTACTGTTCATTCACCTTATTATGAGACCATGAATTTTTCCTTAAGTATTTGTTAGTTACTTAAAGGTTTGTCCACCAAAATCCCTTAATATTTTTACAAGTACCAGTCATTGTCACATGGCATTATACTCACATTCTTGTCTTTTAGTATTTCTGTCTCTAAAGTATTAATTTTTCCCCACTATTCCTATGCCTATCTCTTTAATACCAGTTAAGTACTCAGAGGCATTCTTCTGTTTTGTTTCACGCAAGCTAGTATTACATTTCCAGATGTTTTATGGAAGCTCTGAATATGAGAAGTAGGATTTTTGTTATTCATTTTAATACATAGAAAATAAGTAGAAAATGAATTGCTCAACATAGAACATGTTCCATATCTGTTTATTCATTTTTGTATATCATACTAATCCTGTAATATCTGTTTAAGGTGTTACTTCTATTAGAAAGTCTTTCTGGTCATGAGTATGATTTAGATTAATCTTCCCTATGGTCATTTATTCCTGTATCCATGCCTAGTGCAGTGATGTGCATTTAATAAATGTTTTATTAGTGAAAGAATAAGTGAACAATAAATGAATGAGATAGATATATGTCTGCTTAAGCCTTCTCAATTTCTCTGATCCATTCATCTGCTAAAAAGAATATTCTCTACTAATTATATTAGGATAATTTTGAAAATCTTGAATGGCTTTACATCTCAAGTATTTTCAATGAACAGTAAAAATATTTCTTTTCCTTTGGAATATATTCAAACCATTTGAAACACTGGAAATGAAATGTATAGTCAATGTGATTCAAGCCAGTGGAATCAACTGATGTTGAATTTACGTCATTGAGCTTGCACTGGGCTGAATAACTTCCTTTAAGAAACCACCCATTGCCTTAATCAATTCAGTAAATAATGACAATCTTTTCTCATTTGGCAAGTGTATAAAACACAGCTGACGTACTTTATTGCAGCCCCCATGTGGTCTCTTTCTAATTTTTACTTTATGAAAGGTTATAATGAGGTTGATTTAATTTATTCATACATTAATTCAACACTCATTTTTTTTTTTTAAATGTCGTCTAGAAAGAACTTCTAAAGGTGCTGTGGCTAATAGATACCATCCACCTCCTAGAGATTTTCATAATCTAGGAGGGGAGACAAATAAACACTTCGATAATTACAACTGAGCATGTTATTAGAACTGTAACAAATAGATGCATAACATTTTAGGATAAAGAACAGAAAGAAAAACCACTCAGACCAGGTAATTTAGAGAATTCCAGAAGGATTCCTACGTTTACTAGTAAGTCAGTAGTTGCTGATGGGAGTAGGGTGTGTATGTAGGGGGTAGGACAGAGTTAAGAAAGCATTTGAGGAGACGCGAACATCCTATCCAGAGATACATGGACAAAACTGTGTGTTAAAGTAGAACTCGCTCCACAGGGTTTTTCAGTTGTTGAAAGTACACTACGAGGCTTTTCTCCTGTGGTACTTTTTTTTTTTTTTTTTTTTTTAATGGGATCTTTCCCTGGCTTTGGTATCAGGGTTATGCTGGCTTTATTAGAATGAATTTTGGAATATCCCATCCCTTTCTATGCTGTAAAATAGCCTCAATAGTATTAGAGATAACTCTTCTCTAGAAGTTTGGTAGAATTCTGTGGTGAAGCCGTCTGGGCCAGGACTTTGGTTGGTAGTTTGGGATGACTTTTTCAACCTCTTCCTTTGTGATGGACTTATTAAGTTGTTCCACTTCTACTTGTGATCATTTTGGTAGGTGATATGAATCCAAAACTCGGTCCATTTCTTCTTAAATTTTCAAATCTGTTACAGTACAATCTTTTGTAGTATTCTGTAGTGATACTTTTGATTTCAGTTTGGTCTGTTGTGGCATCTCCCATCTTATTTCTTATTCAGGTTATTTGTTTCCTTTCCTGTTTGTCTTTTGTAAGTTTAACCAGTTGTTTATCAAGTTTGTTGATCTTTTCAAAGAACCATCTTTTGGTTTTGTTAATTTTTTTCAATTGTTCTTTTATTGCCTAATTCACTTAGTTCAGCTCTTAACTTTATTGTCTTTTTTTTTTTTTTTTGTGGTGTCTGAGGGCATTCTTCTATTGTTCTCTTTCTAGTTGTTCAAGATGTAGGGTTGATTCTTTAGTTTGCTCCCTTTCTTCCTTCTGGATGTGTGCATTTAGAGAGATAAATTGACCTCTTAGCTCTGCTTTTGCTATATCCCATAGTTTCTGGTAGGATGCATTTTCATTCTCTTTTGATTCCAAACATTTCTTTATTTTGTCCTTGATTTCTTCTATAACTCATGGTTTTTTGAGCAAGGTATTGTTCAGTCTCAATGAGTTCACGTTTCTATCTATGATTTTTCTACTATTGAGTTAAAATGTAATGGCTTTATAGTCTTAGAAGATGCTTTGCAATAATTCAATGGCTTGGATTTTGTTGAGATTTACTTTATGTCCTAACAAATGGTCTATTATGGAAAGTGTTCTATGTGCACTGGAAAAGAAGGTGTACTTATCTTGTGATGGGTGAAAAGTTCTGTATATGTCGATAAGGTCTAGTTGGTCGATTGTTGCAATAAGATCCTCTGTATCTTTACTGAGCTTTTTTCTGAATGATCTGTCCATTACTAAAAGTGGAGGATTGAAGTGTCCAAGTGTTGTTGTGGAGTGATCTATCTCATTTTTCAGTGTTGTCATGTTTGTTCATGTATTTAGATGCTCTGGTATTTAGTGAATAAATATTTAAGATTGCTATGTCCTTCTTGTATATTGAATCTTTCAGCAATAAATTGTGACCATCCTTGTCCATGATGATGGATCATACATTAAAGTCTTTTATGTGAGATTCGGCACTTGGCACTTGGCTTGGCATGTGAGATTAGCATTGCCACTCCTGCTCTTCCTTGTATGCTGCTGGCTTGGTATATGTTTTTCCATCCTGTGATTTTTGATTTGTTCATATCTTTGAGTCTTAGGTGTGTTTCTTATAAGCAACATACAGACATGTCGTGTCTTTTGGTCCACAGTGCCATTCATTGTCTCTTTATTAGAGAATCCAGTACATTTACATTTAGTGTAATTATTGATAGGTATGTATTTAGTACTGTCATTTTGACAACTTTGTTTTTGTGTTGTTGATGTTTCTATGTTTTTCTTGATATTCTGTTCTGTGTCATTCTTCTTTATGGGTTGACTTTTCATCTTTTTCAGTGTTGGCTTTGTGTTTGTTGAGATTCTTGTATTATGCTTCTTTTGTTGATGTGTCACATTGTTATTTTGCTTTGTGGCTACCCTTAATGTCCCCCTTACTATTTCAAGTTTAAACCAGACTTTAACTTCTGTATCTCTTTTCAATTTCCTCTCCATCTAAAAGGGTTAAACCTGCTGTAATGTATCACTCTTTTTAGTCTGGTAATTTCATAGTTTTTGTGTTATGATCACTGGTTCCCTTCTTTTAATAATGTAGTTTTGATTAAGCTGATCGACTTCCCTAAGTGAATAGGATTCTGGAAGCTGTGTCCTGCATTAACTCCTTAAGTATATATTCAATGTTTTTGTTTTTCTAAGCAAAGAGCTTCTTTTAGTATTTCTTGTAGTTTTGGTCTGGTTTTTATGAAGTCTCTAAGCTTCTGTTTCTCTGTCAATGTCTTAATTTCATTGTCATATTTGAGAAACAGTTTTGCAGGATATGTAATTCTTGGTTGGAGGTTTTTCTCCTTCAGGGCTTTGAATGTGTCATCCCACTTCTTTCTTGCCAACACTATTTCTGTGGAGAAGTCAAATGAAAACCTACAGGATTTCCCTCTGAATGGTAGCTTTGCTTTTAGTCTCACTATCTTTAAGAGCATCTGTTTATGTTTCATTTTATTAAGATGGATTATAATATGCCTTGGTGTCTTTCTTTCAAGGTCTAGTTCTTGTGGTGTTTGATATATGTCTTGGATATCTCTATTCCCTTCTTTCATAATTTCAGGGAAGTTTTCTGTCAGCAACTCTACAGCAATACTCCGTAGTTTCATCTATCCCTCCCTGTTCAGGAACTCCAACTACTCAAAGATTATTTCTCTTAATAGAGTCCCACGTGTTTCTTTGTGCTTCTTCATTTTTCTTATTTCTTTTCTGATTTCTCCTCGCAAATGTTGATGTCACTTGTTCTGTAACTGACAAGCTCAGTCAGTCTGACTTCCATCTCCTCAGTTCTGCGGTTCTGACTTTGGATTGAATTGTCCAATTCTGTAATTTTGTTATTGATCTGCAGGATTTCATATTGTTGATGTTCCATCAGTTCAAATAGTTACTTAATTTTCATTTTGTTCTACTGTGTTTTGTTTAATCTCTAGAAGGACTTTCTGTAATATTTTTGTACTCGACCTCTGGTATTTTCAGAAAGGCTCCTTCATCTGGGAAGTTTTATGATTCTTTATTTTGGGAGATTTCCAGAGTCATGGTGGACTGCTTCTTTAAAAGTTTAGCTATGGTCTGTTGTCTGCATGCTGTCTAGAAGCTGTTTGATTTCTCTAGTGTTGCCTCAAAAGGAGCTGAGAGATAGTTGTAAGAGGGAAGTTGGTCACCAGCTATGTCTGTGTACTCTATTGATTGGCCACAGGTGGACTCTCTGAAGTGGCACTGAAAGGTGGATGAGAATCTGCCAGGCCTCTCAAAGTCAGATCTCTAGGGTACTTTATTTCTAAATGAGGAGCTAACTGCTGCTGAAAACTGTCATGCCCTCAGGTGTGACAGGTCCCACCTTCCAGCTGACAGTGAATGTAGCTCTTAAACCATCCCCAGATACTATGATGAGGTGCCAAGTAGGGAGAGTTTAGGGCCTTCCTGCCATCCTCTGCCAGCCCCCACCCTTGAATCTAGACACATAGAGAAGCACTTGCCAGATAGGCTGCTCTGCTTGAGAATTAGCAGCAGCTAAGGCCCCCATTTGGGTGACTCTGCTTCCCCACTGACAAGATAACATCCAGCTGAGCTGCCCTTTCTGCCTAGAAACAGCAGTCAGTGGTGCAGCTTAGAAAAGAGAGAGTGTAGGGACAGTGGTTCCCTCAGCCAGCAGCCGGGTTCTCAATATGTGGCTATCCCATGGACTGTCTCTCTGCTGTACTATATACACTGTTTACTTAAGTGCCACAGTTTGGCATATTTGTTGGCTCAGGCCCAGTCCCCACCTTCTAATTAACAAAGAAGGTATCAGTGCCTGCAGTTCTGTAATACCATGAGTCAGCAGAAGCAAGGGTCAGTGGACACTGGCTCATATTTGAGGGTGGTCGTTTAGTCCATTACTGGTGCCTAGTCAAATCTGACAATACTATGCCAGGTCCTAGGGCTCCCCAAACATCCACTTCTCTATTCAGTTACAATTCAAGGCCTTAGGTCTAAGAGGGAATTGAAGAGATGTGTTTCTAGTCTGCCATCTTGGCTGACTTTTCTCCTGTGATGCTTGTAGATGAAATGAAACCCCCATCCTTTTGATTAGCAGTTCGGCATGTTAACCATTTACACCATCCAGGGACTCCACTTTAGCTCCCCTTTAAGTTTCTTTTTGTTCTTCAAAGCCCAGTCAAAGCTAGATGTTTCCTACCAAAACCCTCAGTGCCCACTTTCTTCCATCTCTGCCATTCATTACTCCTAATATGCCAGCTATAAGCTTTCTTGAGGCCAAGTCAGGCATAAGGTTGCTCTTGGTAAACTTATTTGATCTGGTTGGTTGTTGGTATTACCACCAACTCGACTGAAATTTGTAAAAGGGTAAGCACAAGCTCTTGTATTTTTTAATATATATATTTTATTGTGCATTAACTAAAAGTTTACAATACAGCTATGCAGTTCTAATTGCCATTTACCCTCCACTGCCACTAACAGTGCAGTCATCCTTTCCATCCTCTACTTTCCTTATCCATTCAATCAACTCCTGTCCACCTCCAAACTCTCACCTCAATTCTGGACAAGATCTGCTCAAACAGCCTCATGTACATAGTTAAGGCAACCAGCACACTCTTTACCAGCATCACTCTAGTTCAATCTTTGTCTGAAGAATTGGCTTCAGTACTGGCTTCAAGCTCTGGGCTAAGAGAGAGTCCTGGGGACATATCCTCATGGGAACCTCCAATCTTATAGACCAACAAATCTGTTTTTTTAATAGAGTTCTAATGCTGAATGCCCATTTTCCCCCTGCTACATCAAGGACTTTACACTGTATTCACTGATAGGACAGTCATTGTTGGTGACTGGGCACCATCTAGTTCTTTTGGCCTCATGCTAATATAGTCACTGGATCATATGGCAACTTCTGTCTCCTGAGGTTGCATTTTCCTCATGTATTTGATATCCATTTTTCTCCAGGTGAATTGGGACCAACTGATGCTGCTTAGATTGCCACTTGCTAGCTTTTATAACCCAAGATGCCACTCACCAAAGTGGTATGCACAAAAACATTTTCTTTTTTTAAAAAAAAACTTATGCCAGTTAGCCTAGATGTCCCCTGAAACCAAAGTTCTCAGACCCCTGTCCCTGATGCTGTTTCCTACAAAAGGTTGGGTTCTATTTAGAAAACCTTCTAACTTTTGCTCTAGTCCAACTGTGTTAAACTCCTTTCAGCTGTATGCTGTCATCCCCTTCACCTAACCCAGTTCCTATCTATCATCTAATCTGTGAATACCCCTCTCCCTCCCTCCTCTTCTCTTTCCCTCACCATCCTTGTAACAATCAAAGATAATGTTCTTCTGTGTTTAAACCTTTTCTTGAGTCCTTATGATA
Organism: Heterohyrax brucei; assembly: GCA_028571685.1. Taxonomy (NCBI): domain Eukaryota; kingdom Metazoa; phylum Chordata; class Mammalia; order Hyracoidea; family Procaviidae; genus Heterohyrax; species Heterohyrax brucei. Next base: position 3,222,073 of record CM053146.1, on the reverse strand, counting down.
GTGGTCTCATACAATATTTGCTGTTCTGCCAGTGACTAATTTCACTCAGCATGATGTCTTCCAGATGACTCTGTGTTATATTTCCTAAGATCATTGTTGTTCTTCATCATTGTATAGGGCCCACTGTGTGAAAAACTATAGTTTGCATATCCATTCATCTGTCAGTTAGCACCTAGGTTGATTCCAACTTTTGCTATTGTGGAGAGTGCTGCAATATGTCTGTTCATATGTGTGAACAAATGGGACAACTGGATCATATGAAATTTCTACTTTTAACTTTTAAAGTATGAGCCAAATTGATTTTCACAGTGGTCGTAACATTTTACATTCCTACCAACAGTGTAGAAGAGTTTCCTTCTCTCCATAACCTCTCCAACATTTATTATTTTGTGCTTTTTGGATTAATGCCAGCTTTGTTAGAGGGAGATGGTATCTCATTGTAAGTTTAATTTGGATTTTGCTAATGGCTAATGAACATAAACATTTTCTGATGTATCTGTTAGCCACCTGGATGTCTTCTTTGGTGAAATGCCCGTTCGTATTCTTTGCACATTTTTGAGTTCTGGTACTTGTCTTTTTCTTCTTAAGGCTTGGCAGTATTTTATAGATTATGGAGATTAAACACTGATCAGGTTTGAGGTAACCAAATTTTTGGGGGCAGTTTAAGGTTGTCTTTTTATTCTTTTGGTGGAGTCTTTGAATGAGCATACCTGTTTGAGTTTTAGAAGTTCCTGTTTATCTGTTTTCTCTTCTGATGTTTGTACATTGTGAGTAATGTTTTATAGTCTGATTATAACAAGTTCCCCATGTTGTACCTACTTTTTGTCCCGTGAACTTTATTTTTATTTTTTTTTAGATTTTATATAGTTCTTCTATCCATTTGGGATTAGTTTCTGGGCATGGTGTGAGATATGAATCTTCCTTCATCTCTTAGCAGATGGATATCCAGTTATGCCAAAACTACGTATTAAAAAACTCAACCCAACCAAACCCAGTACCACTGAGTTGATTCTGACTCGTACCATTTGTTAAAGAAAATATATTTTCCCCAGTTTACAGACTTTGGATCTTTGTCAAGTATCAACTTTTCATACATGGATGATGTTATATCTGGATTCTCAGCTCTGTTCCATTGATTTGTGTATTTGGTTTTGTACCAGTACCAGGCTGTTTTGACTACCATGGCAGTGTGATAGTTTCTAAAGTCACATAGTGTGAGACCTCTCACTTTGTTCTTGTTCTTGAGTATGTTGTACTTATCCAGGGCTTCTTTCCTTTCCACACGAAATTGGTAATGTGATTCTCCATCTCATTAAAAAGTGACAATTGAATTTGGATTTGGATTGCATTGTATTTGTAGGTTGTTTGGGGTAGAATAGACATTTTCATGATGTTAAATCTCCTGTTTGTAATGAAGCTAGGTTTCTCTACTCATGTACATGTCTTTTGGTTTCTTGTAACAGTGTCTTGTAAATTTTGTTATAGGTCTTTTATGTCTCAGGTTAGGTTTATTCCCAGTTTTTTTTTTTTTTAATCTTTTGGGGGACTATTGTAAATGGTATTGATTTGCTGATTTCCTCTTTGATGGTCTCCTTGTTGATGTAAAGGAATTCAACTGATTTATGTACATTTATCTTGTACACTAATACTTTGCTGAAATCTTCTGTTGGTTCTAGTAGTTTTTTTTTTTTTTCTTTAGATTAGGTTTTCCTGTTTATAAGACCTATCATCTGCAAATAATGATACTTTTACTTCTTCCCTATAAATCTGGATGCCTTTTTTTTTTTTTTTTTTATCTTGTCTGATTGCTCTGGCTAGAACTCCCAGCACAATGATGAATAAAAGGAGAGACAATGGGCATCCTAGTCTTGTTTCTGTTCTCAAGGGAAGTACTTTCAGGCTCTCTCCATTTATGATGCTGGCTGTTGGCTTTGCATATATGTCCTTTATTATGTTGAGAAGTTTCCCTTCTATTGTTATTTGGCTGAAACTTTTTAGCATGAATGGATGTTGGACTCTGTCAAGCATCTTTTCTATGTCAATGGATTAAATCATGTTATATTTTGTTTTATTTATGTGGTAGATTACATTGTTTTCCTTGTTTAACCATCTCTGCTTCCCTAATATGCATCCTACATGGACATTGTGAATTATTATTATTTCTTTATATGTTGTTGAAATACTATTGGCTAGAATTTTGTTGAGAATTTTTACATCTAAGTTAGTTGAGAGATACTGTTTTGTAATTTTCTTGTTTTGTGCTGTCTTTTCCTAGTTTTGGTATCACTGTTATGCTGACATTATAGAATGAATTCAAGAGGCTCCTATCCTTTTCAGTGTTCTGGAATGCCTTTAGTAATAGTGCTGTTAACTCTAAAAGTTTTGTGGAAATCTTGAGAAGCCATCAGGCTCAGAGATTTTTTTAGTTGGGAATTTTTTAGTTACCTTTTCAATCTTTTCTTTTGGGATGGTTTTGTTTAGTTCTTCTACATCTATTTGTGCTAGTTTTGGTAGGTGGTCTGTTTCTATAAATTTGTCCATTTCCTCTAGTTTTTCAAATTTATTAGAGTACAACTTTTCATAGTATTCTGTTATGTTTCTTTCTATTTCAGCTGAAACTGTTGTCCTAAGGCCCATCTGGTTGCTTACTCAAGTTATGTGTTTCCCATCTTGTTTTTCTTTTGTTGGTATGGTCAATGGTTTGTCAATTTTGTTGATACAATCAAAAGACCAGCTTTTGGTCTTGTTAACTTTTGAATTGTTTTCCTGTCCTCTGATTCATTTAGTTTTGCTCTAATTTTTATTATATACTTTCTTCTGGGACTCAAGTGGTTCCTTTGCTTCTCTCTTTGCACTAGTTTGAGTTGTACAGTTCATTCTTTAATTTGGGCCCTTTCTTCTTCTTGTATGTGTACATTTATTGATATAAATTGATCCCAAGCACTGATTTTCCTGTGTCCTAGAGATTCTGGCTTTCATTCTCATTTGAATCAGCACATTTTTCTTCTATCCTTGTTTTCTTGTATGACTCAGTAGTTCCTGAGAAAGTTTTTGTTCAGTTTCCATGTGCTTGACTTTTTTTCCTTCTTTTTTTCTCTTATTGATTTCTACTTTTATGGCTTTATGGAAGGAAAAAATTGCTTTGTAATACTTCAATAATTTGGATTTTGTTAAGGACTCCTTTGTGCCCTAATATGCAGTCAATTCTGGAGAATGTTCCCTGAGTGTTGGAAAAGAAAGTATACTTGGCTGCTGTTGGATAGAGCATTTTGCATATATCTATGAGATCAAGTTGTTTGATAGTGACATTTAGATCTTCTGTGTCTTTTTGGAGCTGTCCTTCATTGAGAGTAGTGTGTTGAAGTTTCCTGCTGTTATTTCAGAGCTATTTCTTTTTTCAGTGCAATTAGTGCTTGTTTTGACGGCACTTGTCTTGGCTTTATTTGGGAGCCCTTAATAGAGAGTGTATTTAATATGGCTATGTCCTCCTGGTGTATTGTTCCTTTAATTATTACATAATGTCCTTTCTTATTGGATGTAGTGAATTTTGCTTTATAACCTATATTATCAGAGATTAATATTGCCACTTCTTCTCTTTTTGAATGTTGTTGATATATTTTTTTTTTCCATCTCTAAAGTGTTAGCTTGTTTGTATCTTTAGTGTAAGTTTTGTCTTCTGTAGGCAGTGTATAGGCAGACTAGTTTTTTTTTTTTTTTTTAATCCAATCTGCTACTATCCATCGCTTCATTGGTGCATTAAATCCATTTGCATTCAGCATGATTATTGATAGGTATGAACTTTGTGCTATCATTTTGATGCCTTTTTTTCATGTGTTGTAGACATTATCTTTGTTTCCTTTAAATTCCTGTGCTCAGTCTTTATTCTTTACGTGTTTTCTTTTCATCTTTTTCAAAGTTAGTAGTTTCGTATTTGGTGAGACTGCATGTTTTTCTTGCTTTTTATTTTTTATTTTGATGCATACAATAGTTTCCTTTGTAGTTACCTTAATATTTACCCCTACTTTTCTGAATTTAAAGCACTCTTTAATGTCTTTATATTGTCTTGACTTCCTCTCTATATGAAAGATATATGACTACAGTTTCTTTTGAGGTCCTTTTTGTTAGTAGTGTTTACATGACAACTCTGTTTCCCTATTTTCAGTGTTTTGCCTATTTTTTTTCTTTTTTGGAGTCCCCTATTTTGGTTGATATTCAGTTGTTCTGTTCTGTGTTCTGATCTTGGGTTGTTCACTTGGTGTTATTGATTTTCTAACCAAAGGATTCTTTTTACTATTTCTTGCAATTTTTTTGGTTTTTATAAATTATTTAAATTTCTGTTTATCTAGAAATATCCTAATTTCACCATCATATTTGAGAGACAGTTTTCCTGAATATGTATTTATTGTCTGGCAGTTATTTTTCTTCAAGGCTTTGTGTATGTCATCCCATTTCTATTTTGCCAGCATGGGCTCTGTTGAGTAGTCTGAACTTAGTCTTACCGATTCTGCTTTGTAAGTTATTTTAATTTTCTATTTTTTTTTTAGCACTATCAGCTTTTAAAAGTATCTCTTTACATTTAGTTTTTCCAAGTTGGATTATGTTATGCCTGTTGTCTTTCTTTTGGGATGTACTGTATTGTGGAGTTTGATGAGCATCTTCGATACGTATCTTCTAATCATTTATATCAGGGAAGTTTTCTGTCAGAAAATCTTTGGCCTTTCTCTCTGTATTTTCTGTCACCTTCTTCACCAACCACCCTGTTCTGGTACTCCAGTTATTGGTACATTATTCCTGTTTGTGGAGGCCCACATAATTCTTAGTTTTTCTTCAATTTTATAATTCCTTTATCTGGGTTTTCATCAACTATGTTGATGTCACGTGTTTTATTTTCAGTCTCACTAATTTGGCTTTTCATTGCCTCCAATCCTATGAAATCTTCTATACTCTCGTGCTACTCTCCCCTTCCCATTGCGCAGTTCAATTTCTCAGCTTTTCCTTTGATGTTCACAGTTTCTGGGATGTTGTATTATTGGATTTCTTTGTTCTCCTGGGTCTTTGTTGTTAGAGAGGTCACAGGAAGCACCTATCTACTCTGCTATCTTGACTCTTCCTCTCTTGCATTTTTTTGGAAACTTCCATAGTATTTTAGAGAGTGGTGGGCATATAGAAGACTCTTAATTAATGTTTGAACATCAGACTAATAGTGGCAGAGCCAAGAGTAATAAAGTATAACTTAATAGGCAGTTTTCTACTCTTTTGGGTTACCTTAGTGCCCTCTTTTTTGAAATATGCAGAGTTGTGTTTGAAAGCAGAGCAAATAAATAATAGATAAAACTAAAGTGAAAAAAAATTCAGGGACCAAGTGCTATTTAGGAAAAGTTTCATTCGTCTCCCATGCTTAATGTGGGATTTAATCTGAACTACACTACAGAGGAAATGTCTATATAAATTGTACTAGGTATAATTCAGAGGTGTAACATGATGAAACGTCTGACATCTGACACATACTTATCATCCTAAGATACCTTGCTATAATTCTCTACATCTCTTCCCTGAACACATCCTGTGTGGCTTGAGTCTATTCTCCTCAGCCATTGTCTCAGCCTTGTTTATGCTGGGAAAGCCAACATGCACAATGTCTTTTTGGGTGGTCAAAGGGGCTAACTCACCAACTCATTAGTCTACTCCTAACTAATGAACAGTGGCTTCATAATTTTGTGCACATATGTGTATGCAGATTGTATAAGTATGCATGGGGGGGACTTTGGTGGTGCAATAGAGTTAAAGCTGCTAACCAAAAATTCAGCAGTCTGAATCCACCAGGGCTCCTTGGAAACCCTATGAGGAGAGTTTTACTCCATCCAATTGACTCAGTGGCAAAAGATTTAGTTGTTTTTTTTTTTTTTTTTTTTTTTGGTTAAATGTATACACACACATATGGCTGGCTGGCTAAGGGTATATGTGTATGCTCCCATAAATAGAATAGGTGTGAAAGCAGTTATATATGCATACAGCATGGAAGAATCCTTTTCATACTTTAGTGTGAATTTGAGTCCTCTGGGAGACTTACAGCTTGCTGGGCTCATGCTCAGGGCTTCTGATTCAGTTGGTTTTATATGTGGATTGAAATTTTGTAGTTTAGGGACATGTAAGATTACATACCTAAATTTATGTATGTACATATGCAGGCAATCTGAAGATTATGAATGAGTTCCATCATTAAGTCTGTATTTAAGTCAAATTTGCACATAAGTTGGAAAAGATAGATATCATTTATGTCTAAGTTCAGTTAAATGTTTGTCTTTATATGTGGTGTACATTTTCTGTTTAAAATCATTCCAGGTACATTAGAACATCTTTAACTATAATAATATGATAATAATAATGTGTTGATATGCATCACAAAGTAGTGCATATTTGTTGTTATAAACCACTGTATGTATCTAGAATTTTTAATATAAGGGGCTCATGGGTTTGGTTCACAACTATGGGTTATGTGTAGCTCAGATGTTTGTAATTTGGCAACTGCTTGTATACATGTAGATGCATGTTTGTATATAAAAATATAATTACGTATACATTTATAGAAATTGCTGTCCAATGTATACCCATGGGTATATTATCAATATGTCTTTCCTTTCTGAGACCAAGTCCTTATTAATTATCAACTCCATATTTAATGTTAAACTCTTCATCAGAAGTGGTGGTTAAGTTTTCTAACCTGAAAGGGAGATATCTTCAAGCTGTTCCTGTAGAACTGTATTAATAGGATGATCTTTTCAATTTTCCTTTTACACTGTTTTAGTCAGCTAGGCTTCTCTAACAGAAATACCACAAAGTGGATGGCTTTAACAAAGGAAGGTTTATTCTTACACAGTCCGGTAGGTTGCAAGTCCATATTCAGGGTGACTGCTCCAGGGGAAGGCTTTCCCCTTGTTGGCTCTGGAGGAAAGTCCGGTATTGCATCAGTCTTTGTCCAGGGTGCCTCTTGGCCCAAGAACCTCTGGTCTGAAGGATGCGCTCTTCTCCCGCTGTTGCTTGCTTGATGGTAGCAAGGTTCTCAATTGTCCTTTGTTTCTCTTTCCCTTTTATCTCTTGCAAGCTGAAAGCATCAAGGGTGGGGCAAGCCGTACTCGGGGGAAACTCCCCCTACAGCAGGGCAAGGAAGTAAGTCTATGTGGGAATCTACATCCCCACCCTAATCCTTTAACATACAGTTTAGCAAAACCACACAATGGAGGAGAGTCCCAAGATACTGGGAATCATATCCCAGTCACGTGGCTACACATATTTTTGGGGGGACACAATTCAAACCATGACAACACACATGGAAGTAACAAATGAAACAAGTTTCATGCTCCTTCAGAACTACACACATCTTCTTGTAATGTCAAATTTCAGTCATTTGACTTTTTTGCCTATCTCTGTAAGAAATAGTGCAATTCTTTCTGCATTTAAGTGGCAAAATAAATGAAAATGCAGAATAACTCAATATGTTGTATCCTCCTGGGTCATATTTCTTTCTACTGCTCCATATATTTAGTTTCTTCAAAGGTAACCTTTCCTGTGGAGGAGGAATAAATGAAAACCACCTGTTTCGGGTCCAACACTCAGGAGGCTTGAGAGCAAAACACAAGAAATACAGCTAAGTTTACCAAATTTGATGGGTCGCTTGTATAATAATACCTACTCTCAGACTCTCAGGCTTCCTAGCCTGCCCTAAAGTTTTTCAAACACATGGGAAGCAAAACAAAATAAACAAAAAGACACAGAGAAAAAGGAAAGGAAAGGAAGGAGAAGGAATTTACTCTGTATCCTTTCTATGTCGTCTCAATAAATAGTATTCTTAATAAGTATTAAGGTTTGGAGTTCTTTAGGAACATATTCAATGACTCCTACCTAAAAATAGAGGAGCCATAATTAGAACTAAAGTCTGCCTGATTTCCAAGTTTATAGTTAGGGACTTAAATCAGTTCTTTCCTTAAATGAGTTGCAGGGGAGAGTTAGATAATTAATCAAAATCCCTGAAAATTTTACCAAAAGACATGTAATTGTAATAGAGATGTGGGCAGTAGAAATGGACCTTGTAGGCTTGTGTATTGTGAAGCAGCAAAATAAACTTGAGATATGAGGCATGAAAACAAACTCATAAGTATTGAGCTATCAGCATCAGCATTCTTTAAAATACAGATTTGTGTTTTGAAAGGAAAAAAATGCTATTTCATCTCTAGCTCAGAGTCAGAGTGGCATCTGTCATGCTGTGGACCATGGGTGATTATGAAGAATGAGATTAATAGTGGCCTGGGGGATTTTCTTTCTGAGTGTCTTAATCCTTGGTAAAAAGTTTGAGGTTCATGTGTTTTGTGTTCATAGCATTAATCCTGGTATTTTGCCTGTGGTAAATTCAAGCAAACACTTGTTGAATTAACTTCCCGTTTTCAATGCAGTCTGCTTAATTTAATCTTCCCCTTCTACTTTACTAATATCTGAAATTCTTTTAACGTAGGAAAAGCCTTTATTTTAGAATCTGAGACACAGTTACATGCAAATAATGCACAGAGAGTGAGAAAATACCAACTCAGCAACTGAACACAAAAAGAATCCATGGCAAACCGTCTTCTAAGACTACGGTTCATTAGCAGGCGGCGAAAGTCACCGAAGATCTGACCACGGAATGAGGAGGGGCACAGAATGAAAGCACTGAGTAGCGACATGTAAATATGCTGACTTCACCAGCTTCCTCACCATTATTCTTTTGAGCAGACATTCAGCAGAGGAAAGGCCAGAGGTGGGGTCCCTTTGGGAGCTGTATGTGGCACCCTACGTGGCCAGGTGTGTTGCTCTTAAATCCTTCTCTAAGGATGCAATGTGGGAAACAGGCGATCCTGGAGATAGACCAAACAGTGGTAAAGATGTTTACAATAGCTAAACCTGTTTTTCAAACTCAGCCTGTTTACAATGATTCCTTAGGATGAGATTTGGGAAACAAATTCTTAAAGAAACCTAGCATGATTCTTAAAACTAGATGAGTTAATCAAAAGATCTATTTATAAAAGGTAGAAAAGTAGAAAAGAAATGAAGAGAAAAGGAGAGAGAAAGAGAAAGGAAAAAAATGCTATTTCATCTCTAGCTCAGAGTCAGAGTGGCATCTGTCATGCTGTGGACCATGGGTGATTATGAAGAATGAGATTAATAGTGGCCTGGGGGATTTTCTTTCTGAGTGTCTTAATCCTGCTCTAGATGAGTGAACTTAAATTCGCCTGTAATGGTATTTCAGCATTTTGAAGATTAAGGCTTTTGGAAGATCTTCAGTGTTTCCTTCTACCATCCAGTCAAACCGAAATGAAATACAACACTCAGGGAAAACCAAATCTAATTGTGGGAACCCTCTAGATAATTACAGATTGTAATTTGTAAGCTTCATTCTCTTTTTCTGTACAGTGACTATTTATTGAGTATAAATGTCAGTCATTCATTCAGCTGTTAGAAACAAACAGTAAAAAAAGAAAAAAAGAAGGAAAGTCGACCTCATGAAGGCAATATTCTAGTGCAGCGAAGTGAATAAAAAAAGTTATGTATAATATGCTGGATATCCTATGTTGCTGAAAGTGTCACACAGGTTTCCCCCTATGCCTTATGAGCCGGAGTTACTTGAGCAGTCACTACTGGGACTTTGGTGCCCAGAGGCTCTATAGCTTGGCCTTGTTTTCACACACCTGTTCTCGGATTTACTAGGCTCCTGACCCTGAACAGATTACTTAACCATCCTGAGCCTCAGTTTCTGCAGTTTCAATATTATAGCCATAATATCTACTTTGAAAATTACTGTGAATTTCGTAGCAGATAATATATATAAAAGACTCTAAATATAATAAGAAGAAGAACCCTGATTTGCCTTGATTAACATAATCCTATCAATGTATGTAGCTAGATTAACCAAGAAGGAGAAAGAAATTCCTTTTACCTAGGGACATTTATTTTATTTTATTTTATTATGTTTGTATATAATAGACTAGGCGGAGGTCTATGTCTTAAGGGTTGAGAGGACTTTTGTTGCTAGAGGGCTACTAACTCATTGTCATCCTATCAGTTTTTTACTGATAATGACCTTATAGGACAGAGTTGAACTGCCTTATAGGGTATTCAAAGCTGTAATCTTTATAGAAGTAGATTACCACAATTTTCTCCCACAGAGCAACTCATAGTTTTGAACTGCTGGCCTTAGGTTAGTAGATGAGCATTTAAATCCTATACCATCTGGGCTCCTCTAGATTGTTAATAAGTTCCAAAATACCTTGTAGGTCTCAGAGTTATTATTCTAAATATATTAATGAGAATGACAACAACAAAAATCCACACCAGTTATGATTCCAGCTAATGGTGACACCATGTGTTGCAGGGTAGAACTGCTCCATGGGATTTTCAAGGTTGTGACTTTTCAAAAGCATATCATCAGGACTTTCTTCTAACCCACGCGCGTGTGGGTTTGAACAGCCAAACTTTCAGTTAATAGCCCGGTACTTAGCCACTTCTGTTCCTCAATGCTTTCTTAAGTGATAACAAGTTCATCTAAAGGGGAGGTAGAGGACACTGAGCTGTCCTTAGCCCATACCTGCAGAAAGAGAGTATGACTGTAAAATAGGCCTGCCTGGCTTTTCATCTGTCTTCCCTGATGTCTTTGAACATGTGTTCTTGATGTGCGAACATGACCCAGCACCACTAGGTTAGAGAAACAGTTGCAGTTCAGCGGTTGTTAATGCTCTCCAAAGCCGTGGTGCCCTGTGTCAGAGGTTTGGATGTTTTATGGGGTTGGTTGTGGCTGGGGCTGGGTGCTGCAGAAGGTAGAGAGTCGGGGATGGAGCAGCTGTGGCTGTGGGATGCAGAGAGTTGGGAGTAAAGGAAAGGAAGGAGAAAGGGGATCTTACCGGTCTGGCTCTGCAACGGGGTGAGGCAGCTCAAGGGGGTTAAATTTCTTCTTCATTCTAACCTGGCTGAGCTTTTCTTTTCATCTGGAAAATTGGAGGAAAAAAATAACTTCTGTGACTATTTGTAGGGCCTGAGAATTGAGGGCTGTCTCCAAAAAGAAAAAGATACAAAACATTCACGCTTGAATTAAAAATTGTAGCCTTTGTATGTTTTCCTAGATTGCTTTTTCTAAGTGCCTGAAGGGTGGGCCTCATCTCTTAATTATGTAATATGTACTTTATTTAAAAAATGGATTGCTTTGGTGGTTTAACTGTGGATATGATATGAACCACTTTTAGTCTAATCATTTGCAAAAACTTCAAGGGAAGTTGGAAAAGAGGTCTAATAGCAATTATTCGATGAGTTAAACACAATAATGGGTAGTATTCAACATTAAAAGCTCTGTCAGAGATGAAGGGAAGTACTTCCCTATGTGTAATGAGAATGCTCTTTTAATGGGGAGATTTCACCATACTGGCCCCATGGGGCACTTTATTAGATAAAGTGTGCTAACCATATCCTAGCCTTCCAAATAACTGGCTAAGTATATCCGTTAATCAAAAATGTATGTGATAAGAGAAAAGAGGTTAAAGTACTTGTACTCCTAGGAAAGAGACATGAAAATTCTTTACACACTTGCCTCTTCTTCATTAAAACTACAATAGAGTTGTGGTAGCAGGTGTCTATTCCATTACTAAGGACAAATTATAGATAACAAATGTAATGAATTAACGGTGTCATACATATCAACATATTAGTATATATCTCCCATATTTGTGGATTTTTTCCAAGTATTTTCCGTGAGCTTTTGTTTATATGTGGAAACCCCTATTAATGGGGCATTGCCACTAGAGTTGGTTTTTTCCAGCTGTTCTCATGTTTTGGGAGAACACCTTTCAAAGTGTTTATTATTTATCCTGCAAATGTAGAATCCCACTTATCCATTGCACAGGGCTGTATGAAAATTAAAAATCCTACAAGGTTGGCCTTTCATCATATTCTCAAGAAGTCAAAGGATATAATGTATACTTATATTCCTGCAGATTTTGTTGTATTTTTGACAGTGGCATCTTTGAAGAAATAGTGAATTCAAGAGCAAATACAAAAACTCACCTGTGTTTTCTGATAAACAGCCTGAAAAGAATCATTTTATGCCCCTCAAGTCAATACCAATGTTAATGACTCAGACCTGGTCAGGTATATAAACTTTTCTGATGTGCATGAGGCGACAATCTCAAAGTATGAGGTTTTATCAATGTCCTTCATGGTGCCTTCCAGAGTTAGCTCATGCTTTTATAGCATTTAGCTGTATGCTCACCTGGTCTTCTTTAAGACACTTTAATTATTTGGTTGTGTTCTGATAAGTAAAATGATAGATTAGCATTACTTTTATAAAGTTGTGCCTGAACTTAAAATTCTTAAAAATTTTCTTATAATCTGTTATGGTACCATGACATTAGCACAAAGCAACAAACTAGTTTCAACTGTTTCTCTTACTTTGTATAATATGGCTGCTAGAGAACTTCAAATTAAATATTTGGCTTGTATTATATTTCTGTTGAATAGTGCTGGTATAACTGTTCCATTCAGTTAAGTTCTCATTGTGTTAGGCACTAAGCTGCAAGTGGTGATACATGCACAGAATGAATAAGCACAATCTCTGTACCTCTAAAAATTTGCAGTCATGTAAGAGAAATAGACACAGAATAAGAGGGTGGTATCAGGAAGTATGTGTGAAGTGCTATGCAATACAGATAAACAATGTCACAAGAGTCTTTGCCTAACCTCTCCTGTGAGTGTTTTCTTTCATAACAATTGAAACCTTGCTGTCATTGGGTTGCCATATGAACCCAGAGGACAGGATAGAACCTTCTCATGTGATTTCTAAGGAACAGCTGGTAGATTTGAACTTCCAAACTTTTGGTTAGCAGCACCTATCCGTTGCACCACAAACACTTAACTCATAAAATAAGATTGTCAGACTTAGAAGCACAGAGACCAGAGTCCAAATCCTGACCCCACTCTGCTAACTCTGTGCCTCTGGCTTGGTGGTTATCTTCATGAAATTTTTGTTGTTGTTAGTTGTCTTCAAGTTGGTGTTGACTTATAGTGGAACCAGGTACAACAGAATTAAATGTTGACCAGTTCTGTGCCATCCCTTTTCATGAGTATGCTCAATTCTATTTTGTAACCATTGTGTTTTGAGTTCCTTCCAACTTAGGTGGCTCATAGTACGGTACTGACAATATTTTCTTGTGATCTACAGAACTGTCACTGATTGATTTCAGAAGCTCCCACTTGTCTGTCAGTTTGTCATACTACGTGGGCTTGTGTGTTGCTGTGATGCTGGCAGCTCTGCTACTGGTATCCAGATACAAGCAGGGTCACCCAGGGTGGACAAGTTTCAGCTGAGCTTTGGGAATAAGATCCAGACTAAGACATACTAGAAAGAAGGACACAGCAGTTTACTTCTGAAAAGAATCAGCTAGTAAATACTATATAAATAGCTGCAAAACGCTGTCAGATATAGTGCCAGAAAACAGGCCCCTCAGATTGGAAAGCACTCAGAAGATAACTGGGAAGAGCTGTCTCTACCTTATTGGAGTTGACCTTAATGATGTGGATAGAGTCAAGCTCTTGGAACCTTCATTTCCTGATGTAAAATGAGGAGAACAGCTGAAAATACACATTAATAATCAGAACGTGTATGAAGTGTGAATCTAGAAAAACTGAGAGTCATCAAAAATGAAATGGAACACGTAAACATTAATATCCTAGGGCATCAGTGAGCTGAGATGGACTGGTATTGGCCACCTGAAATCAGACAGTCATGTGGTCTGGGTCTGCTATGCCAGGAATGACAACTTTAATAAGAATGGTGTTGCATGCATCATCTAAAAGAACACTGCAAGGTCTGTCCTGAAGTACAGCGCTGTCAGTGACAGGATAATATCCATATGCCTACAAGGAAGGCTAGTTAGTACAACTATTATTCAAATTTTACACACCAACAACTAAGGCCAAAGATCAAAAAAACTGAAGATCTTTCCAGTTTCTGCAGTCTGAAATTGATCGAACATGCAATCAGCATGCACTGGTAACTACTGGAGAATAGAATGCAAAAGTGAAACAAATTGGAAAATATGATCTTAATGTTAGGCATAATGCCAGAAATCACACAATAAGTTTTGCAAGACCAACAAATTCTTCATTGTAAATGTTTTTTTTTTTCGCCAACATAAGCAGTGACAGTACATATGGAACTCACCAAATGGAACGCAAAAGAATTACATTGACTACATCTGGGGGAAAAGATGATAAAATCTCCATATCAGCAGTCAGAACAAGACAAGACGCAACTGTGGAACAGATCATCAATTGCTCCTATGCAAGTTAACATTGAAACTGAAGAAATTTAGAACAAATCCACGTGAGCCAGGTTAGTACCTTGAGTATATCCTGCGGAGTTTAGAGACCATCTCAAGAATAGATTTGATGCTTTGAATACTAATGACCAAAGACCAGATGAGTTGTGGAATGACTCAAAGATATCATACATGAAGCAAACAATTAGTCATTAAAAAGACAAGAAAGAATGAAAAGACCACAGTGGTTGTTTGAAGAGACTCTGTAAAACACTGAGGAGCAAAGTAAGTGGAAGAAATGATTAAAAAAAATAACTGACGATTTCAAAATAGAACTTGAGAAGAGAAAATATTATGACACGTGCAAAGAGCTAGAGATAGAAAACCAAAAGAGAAGAACACGCTTTGTATGTCTCAAACCAGACTAACTGAGGAAAAATTCACGCCTTAAAAACAACTGAAATAGTATTTTGACAAAGAACTGTCAGATATTCAAACTAGATTCAGAAGAGAACATGGAAGCAGAGATGTCATTGCTAGTGACAAACAGATCTTGGGTGAAAGCAGAAAATACCATAAAAGAGTTTACTTGTATTTTATTGACTATGAAAAGATATTTGACTGAGTGGATCATAGCAAATTACGGACAGCATTGTGGAGAATGGGAATTCCAGAATGCTTAATTGTGCTTATAAGGAATCTGTACATGGATGTAGAGAGACTGTTGTTCAAACAGAACAAGTGGACACTGCATGGTTTAAAGTCAGGGAACTTGTGCATTAGGGCTGTATTCTTTCACGATGCCTTTATGCTGTGCCAGTAATCTGAGACACGGAACTATGTGAACAGGAATGAGACGTCAGAATTGATGGAAAACTTATTAGTGGCCTGTGTTATGCAGATGACAGAACCTTGCTTGCAGAAAGTGAAGAGGATTTGAGACACTGATGAAGATCAAAGACCACAGCCTTCAGTAGGGATTGCACCTCAACATCAAGAAAATAAAACTTCTCACAACTGGACCAGTTAAGAAACATCATGATAAACAGAGAAAAGATTGAGGTTGTCAAGGATTTCATTTTACTTGGTTCCGCAATCAGTGCCCATGGAAGCAGCAGTCAGGAAATCACAAGATGAATTGTATTGAGTAAATCTCCTGCAAAAGACCTCTTTAAATTGTTGAAAAATAACGATGTCACCTTGAAGACTGAGGTGCACCTAACCCAAGCCACAGCATTTTCAGTAGCATCATGCGTGTGTCAGAGCTGGGAAATGAAGAAGGAAGACAGAAGAATTGACACCTTTAAATTGTGGCTTTGGAGAAGCATATTAAAGACACCATGGACTACCGAAAGAGCGAACAGAGCTGTTCTGGAAGAAGTACAACCAGAGTGCTCTTGAGAGGCAAGGATGGCAGGATTATGACTTCCATACTTTGGACATATTGTCAGAAGGGATCAATCCCTTGAGAAGGACATCATGCTTGGTAAAGCAGAGGATCAGAGAAAAAAGGAAAGACCCTCAATAAGATGAACTGACACAGTGGTTGCCATAGCGGGCTATAAAAATGATTGTGGACGTGGCTCATGATCTAACAGTGTTGTGTTCTGTAGTATATAGGTCATTATCAGTCAAAACTGACTAGACAGCACCTAACAATAAGTTTCGGAAATAGATTGCCAGGCCTTTCTTCATAATCTGCCTTGGTTTGGAAGCTCTGCTGAGACTTGGCCATTCACCATGATTGACCCTGCTAATATTTGAAATATTGGTGGTGTAGCTTCCAGCATCATACCAAAATGCAGGCTATCAAATTACAGCAAACTGACAGATAAGTGCTGATATGACTTTTGTAAACACACACAAGCATCTGCTGTACCTCCATCGCCCATAAAAAACCTGTTGTCATCAAGTTGATTCCCACTCCTAGTAACGTTAGAAGGACATGGTAGCCTTATAAGGCTTCCAAGGAGTGTCTGAGGACTTGACCCCATGGTGAGCAGCTGTAGCGCTTAACCACCATGCCACCTACCTCACAGGACTGTTACGAAGATGGGACGCTATAACAGTAACTACTCATAGGCTTGTACAAAGATTCAGAGAGCGAACCCATATAAAGAACTTAGCACAGTGTCTAACACACAGAGGGTACACTACATTTTTTAAATTTATTTTGTTGTTGTTGAGAATATACAGAGCAATACAAGCAACAATTCATCCTTTCTGTATGTACAATTCAGTGACATTGATTTTGTTATTAAAATTTTGCAATCATTTTCACCCTCCTTTTCTGAGTTGTCTTTCCTCCATTAAACTTGATACCCCATAAGGTTTTTATCTAATTTTTCAGGTTGCTGTTGAGTCGGCTCCGACTCGACGGCACTTGGCTGGCTGGCTGGTTGTCACTTTGATCCTCTGTAGATTAAAAAGCCAAAACAAACAATCCCATTGCCATCAAGTCAATTCGGACTTACAGTGACCCTGCAGGACAAAGTAGCACTGCCTAATAGAGCTTCCAAGGAGTGCCTGGTAGATTCTGTCAAATTTTGGTTAGGAGACATAGCTCTTAACTACTGTTGACGCCAGTGTTTACCTCATCTAGGTACCAAAAAAACACCAAGTCCACTGCTGTTGAGTCAATTTCAACTCACAACAACCCTGTAGACAGAGCAGAACTGCCCCATGGAGTTTCCAAGCAGCACTTGGTAGATTTGAACTGCCTGCCTTTTGGTTAGCTTCTGTAGCACTTAATAATCACTATACCACCTAGGTTTCCCTCATATAGATTGTTCTTTAAAAAAAAGAATAATGTTCAAAGCAGACTTTTTATAATTATTAGTTTAACTGAACTATCGTTTGCTTGTAAAAATTCAAAGGACATTTTTTATTTAAGTTTTAAAGATGATCTTAGGGCAAGTTTCAGAAATTCATTCAACATCCTTGGTTCTAGAAAGTTTATGAAAACTTGCAATTCTGATCTACAATTTCCCCCTTTTGATCAAAATATTTAGTATTATTGCCAGGAATTATACAGTTCTTCTGGTCTCATGGCAAAGGAGGCAGTTGTTTATGAAGGCAATTAGCCACAAAGTCCATAATTTTCTCCTATTTCTGACTCTCTTCCTTTCTTGCTACAGGACAATAGAGACAGATTGTCTGACTACTTGCAAGCTTTTAAGACCCTAAGACCCCAGGCACTATGCAACAGATCAGGAAATTGAAGGACTTAGGCCTTTTTAAGCCAATTAACTGGGATGTTCCCTGAAAACATTGCTCTAAATCTCCAAATTGAAAAAAAAACAAATTCTGTGAGGTTTTTGGTTGTACAAAACCAGCTATTCTTTTTTTGTCATTGTAAATATATCACACAATTTTTACCAATTCAACTTTTTAGAAGTATGGTACTTATTTACAGTAACTACAAAAATTGGTTGTGAAACCCTACTATTAATCAGTACAATTTTTCCATCGCCATATTCCCCCCTTTCCCCTCTCTTCTGCTCCCAATAACAATTAAAAGACTGTAGTCTCTGTACATTTATCTTTTCAAAATAAAAAATATTGTTGTATCTCATGGTATAGTGAAAACTCTGTGACCGAGTGGTTAAGTACTGTGGCTGCTAACCAAAAGGCCAACACTTCAAACCCACTAAGTGCTCCTTGTAAACTCTGTGGGGCAGTTCTACTCTGTACTGTAGGATTGCTATGAGTCAGAACTGATTTTACAATAAGTTTGTTTTTTCTTTTTTGTTTCTTTTTTTAAGTTGAATAATGCAAGATCATGTTTATTGTTAAATCAGTGTATTTAATATAACTAAAAAAAAAAACCCACTACCATCGAGTCAATTCTGACTCATAGTGACCCTGTAGGACACAAAATTCACTTTATTTTTTTAAATCTCTAGCATTTGATTGTTTCCAAGAAATAATTTCAACCATTTTAAATAAAAGTATCTAAGTCACATCCTGCATTTGAATCACTTTTGATGTTTAAGTAAAGACATTTTATTTCTATTTTTGATTATCTCCTTCTCTTGTTTTACTGTCTTTCAAGGAGAATAACTCTAGCTTACAATTGAAATTATTTGTTTTGAAATAGCCATAACAAATGTAAAGTCAAAGCTTAAATTTTATAAGAGGAACCCAAAAGAAAAAAAAAAGAATAAAGATTTGCTATCATTTCATAGTTTTAGGGGGGCATTTTGATAAAGATGTTGAAGGCACTTTTAAGATGATGATACCTGAAAGAGTATATTTTTGTGTATGCCAAGGGACAGACTATATAAAACAATAGAATTATATTCGTTAATGTGCTGTTCATGCATTCATTCAACAAGGTAGCACTGAATGCCCACGGTATGACAAATCTGTACTGAAGAACTAGGTGCAGAAGACGTAGGTTCTCCCTTCATAAACTTGCAGTTAACAGAGGGCTATAGGAAGATGACTTTTCAAATATAACAGTGTAATAGGTTAGATGATAAAGACTAATGCAGTTTAACACATTACAGAGTGGTGGCAATCAGAGAATGTTAAGAATATTAAGAAGATAAACAACAGACAGACATACCACAGGGGACTTGACATCTTCTGGAAAGAAAAAAATAAAGTTAAATGTAAGCACATTCAGCCAATGCAGATCATTGTTTGGCCAGCTTCCCCAGTAGGCCTGTTCAGCTAGATTGCAATGGTGCCTTCTCCCACCTTTACTTCCAGTGACTGGTAAGAAAGGTTGTAATAACAGGATCTAGAGAAAACAATAATTTCTTTGATACATTCACAGTTGTACAGGTGGGTGGGTTGGCTGGAACTTCCAGGAGAGAAAAAGTAACATTCCTAGAATGTGGAGTGATGAAATAGCTTATTCAGATCACTATAAACTATTTGATGTGACTGACAAAAACAATTTTTTAAAGGAAGGAAAGGAAAAGATCAGATAAGAAAGGTAAACAGAATTGTCAGATGAGTATTTGAAATTCTTTTTTTGTTTAGAGATGTCATTGACAAGTTTTACTATGAGTTCTGTAAGGAGATGTAAAGATAAACTTCTAGTGTGCTACCTAGGAAGATTACAAACCTCTTACTTTGGGAAGCTTTAGGAAGGTACAGTCATTAGGTAGCTTCAGATGTAGAAAATCCTAGAATCAGATAGATGACCTGGTATTGTGGGGTCTGTGATATTCTTTTGGTCCCATGGAAAGTATCTCCCCAGTTCAAGCACTCAGAGGGGACTTTCTTTTGGCAGTGCAGATCTACTCTCCATGACTCACCTGCTCTGGCCTGGAAGCCTGCTCTAAGTCTTCTTTTGTTGTCTTTTAGGTTCTGTCTGTGACATTATCTGGAGGATCAAAATATCCGCTTCCCTGTTTTGTATTTTTTTGTTTGTCTGTTTGCTTTCTTCTGCCCTGCTAACACAAGTTGGTTGCTGGCTGTTAGAGGAAACCCTAGCTCCCGCCTCTCCTTCACCTCCGGCTTCCCTCTCCGGGGAGAAACCTACACTGCCCTGCCCGCTGCCCCCTAATGTTTACCCACCGTTTACCCAAGGACTCTCTCTTAGCCTTTGTGGGTTTCCCTTTACTGTTTTCATCCCATGTTAAGTCCCTATATTCTGCTCTCCTCAGTTTATTTAGGAGCACCATATGGTTTCTGCTGAGACTCAGAGCAATATTGATTTCTAGCAGACATTTCAGACTTCGCATGTCAAAACTGAATTTCATAACAGACTCTACCTGTAAACATCTGCCTTTCGCTTATGGTAGCTCCATCCTTCCAGCTGCCAAACAAAAACCTTGGGATTCTTGATAATTGCTCTCCTCCTATGTGCTGTAGAACATCTGTCAGGAAATCACAAGGATTCCACCTTCAAACTGAATCCGGAATCTTGTTCCTCCACTCTAGCTGCTCCCCTGGGCTTTTTTTCTTTTTAACTGAAATACAATTACTAATCTTATAGCTATTTAGTGTGTCATATTTAGGATAAAACTATGAAAATGGCAAACCATATCTTTTCTTCTGTGAAATTTTTAATTCACTAAGGCAATCTGATATGTTACAATCACAATAAAAATGCATTTAAAAATCAGGTTTGATTCATATTTAATGGCAGACAACATCTCAATCTAATCAGCTAATTAGCTAACATTACGTGAAATAGTTTTCTCCACGAAACTGTACCAGCATTTTTGTGTGTGTGTGCATTCGGTGAAAGTTTACAACCCAAGTCAATTTGCCATACAAAACCTTCCACACACACTGCTGTGCAGCTCTAACTGTTCTCCCACCCTGCGACAGAGTACTTCTGCTTTCTACCCAGTACTTCTCATGTTCATTTAGCCATCTCCTGTCCACAACTCTCTCATAATCCTCCCGCCTCAGCCTCTACCTCCCATCTCAACTCTGACAGGACCTGCTCTGACTCCGTCATGTACATATTTAAACAAAGAAACACACATTTCACCAGCATCACTATGTCTTATAGTCTATGTCTTATGTCTTATGTCTATTGCTTGTCTAGAGATTTGTCCTTAGCGCTGGTTTCAGCCCTGGGCTAGCAAAGAGTCCAGGGGCCATGTCCTCAGACGACCCTCCAGGATGTCAGACCATCAAGTCTAATCTTTCAACATAGTTCTAGATCTGCACTCCTGTTTTTCCTCTACTATTTCAGGGACTCTACACTGTGCTCCCTGACAGGGCAGTCGTCGGTGATAACTGGGCACCATTTAGTTCTTCTGGTCTCATACTGATGCAGTCTCCCAATCATATGTCTGCTTCTATCACCTGGGCTCATATTTTCCTCGTACCTTTGATGTCCTTTGATTTCCTCTGCTCCAGGTGGGTTGGGACCAATTGATGCTACTTAGATGACAGCTTGCAAGTTTTTAAGACCCCAGATGCTACTCACCAAATGAGATGCAGAACATTTTCTTAACAACAGCAACAGTGAAAACTTAGTTGTGCCAATTGACCTAAATATTCCCTGAAACCATGGTTCCCAGAACTCTGCCCCTGCTACTCTGGACTTTGAAATGTTAGGTTGTATTTAGGTAACCACTTAGCTTTTGGTGTAGTCCAGCAGTATTAACCACATGTAAACTGACTGTTGTCATTTCCTTCACCTAACCCAACTCCTATATATTGTTTAGTCTATGAATATCTCTTTCCCTCTCTTCACTCCCTTGTAACCCTGAAAGATTATTTTCTGTGCTTAAAACTTTTATTAAATTCTTAAAATACTGGTCTCATACAATATTTGCCCTTTTGTGACTAATTGGACTCAGCGTAATGTCTTCCAGATGCCTCTGTGTTATCAGATGTTTCCCAAAATCATCATTGCTCTTTGGCACTGTATAGTATTGCACTGTGTCAATATATCATAGTGTGTTTATCCATTCATCTACTGACTGGTACCTGCATTGATTTCATCTTTTTGCTATTGTGGACAGTGCTTGAGCAAACATTGATGTTCATGTATTTGTTCATGAGACACCATTTATTTCTCTAGGATATATTCCAGGAAGAGGGATTGCTAGATCACATGATATTTCCATTTCTACCTTTTTGAGAAAGTGCCAAATAAGTTTCCAAAGTGGTTGTACCAATTTACATTCCCGCCAGCTGTGTGGAAGAGTTCCAAGTTCTCCACAACCTCTGTAACATTTATCATTTTGTGTTTTTTGGATCACTGCCAGCCTTATTGAGATGAGGTAGAATCTCATTGTAGTTTTTATTTATTATTATTGTGACCGAGTGAAAATGTACATTCCCATATAAATTTGCATGCCCACCTATATGCAGTTTCCACTGATGTCCTTGTCCAGTGACAGTACACTATTGCTCTCTGCTCCATACATGTCTCATCCTCCCAAAAGTCTCCTTTCCCCTGCTCCACCTATTCCCCTTTCTCCAGCCAGAGGTCAGCAAGATGGTATCCTATAGATGCATAGAACCATAAAGTGCATCCAGTATATGGTCACTCTGCGTCGCCAAGTCCAATCCATTCCTGTCCAAAGAGTGGAACTTCGTTATGATTTATAGATAAGGGCAGCATCAGGGCCAGGGGCCATGCTCCCAGGGGAACCCTGAAGCCGCTGGACCATCAGTTGCAGTCTTTTAGTGGAGATCTCAGAGTGCACCCCTTTTTATTCTTGTGTTGCCAGTGAAACTCAACTTTGTGAGCTGGTGGTGGCTGGGCACCATCCTGTTCTTCCAGTCCCAAGCCTATGTAGGAATACACTCATGTGGGTCTCTCTGTCTTCTAGTTGTCTTTCCCCCATGTTGTTTTGGTCCTCGGTGAGTATCCATTCCTGCTAATTTGGGATAATTTGCTGTGCCCTCGGATGGCAGCTTGGCAGCTTTTAAGACCCTAGACGCCACTCACCCATGTGGGATGCAGAGAGCCCTGTTATCAAAATGCTAGTTCTGCCAATTGGCCTCTATTTCACCTAAGGCATGGTCTCCTGCCCCTGCCCCAGCAATATGGGGTTAAGATGGAAGGAGTACTTGAATTATGTTGAAGTCCACTTAATATTGTTCTTGGTTCTAATGTTGCTATCACCAATTTCACCCAACCAAATTTCTACCAACTATTCAATCTTGGCTGGCTTGTCATTTAATCTCAACTCTTCTCCCCCGCCCTCCCGCCCTCCCCTCCCTTGCAACCATCAAGGAGTCTTTTCTTCTATGAATCAGTCTGGTTTTGAGCTCTTATCGTAGGGGTCTCATACAATATTTGTCCTTTTGTTGCTGACTACTTTCACCTAACATAATGTCTTCCAGTTGAAACTAGGTTATGAGATATTTCCTGGGATCATCATTGTTCTTTATCATCGTATAGTGCTCCGTTGAGTATGTATACCATAGTTTACCTATCCATTCCTCTGTTGTTGGACATCTAGGTTGATTCCATCCTTTTGCTATCGTAGACTGTGCTGCGATAAACATTCTTGCGCCTGTATCCATTTGCGTGAATGGCCTTGATTCTGTAGGATATATCCCAAGTATTGGAATTACTGGGTCAAATGCTATGTCTACATCCATTTTTTTAAGGAAGCACCAGATTGCTTTCCAAAGTGCCAGATTGCTTTCCAAAGAGGCCAGATTGCAACCCCACCAACCCCACTTTCCAAAGAGGCTAGATTGCAACCCCACTTTCTCCACAGCCTCTCCAGCACTTGTTGTTTTGTAATTTTTCTATCATGGCCAACCTTGTTGGGGTGAGATGGTATCTCATTGTAGTTTTGATTTGAATTTCTTTAATGACTAAAGATCATGAACATGTCCGCATGTGTTTTTTGGCTGCCTGGATCTCCTCTTTAGAGAAATGTTTGTCCATCTCCTTTGCCCATCACTTAATTGGATGATTTATCTTCTTCTTATTGATATTTTGTAGTACCTTATAGATTATGGAGATCAGGCATAGGTCTGACATAGAGTTGCCAAATATTTTTTTCCTGTTCTGTAGGCGGCCTTTTAATTCTGTTAATAAAGTCTTTGGATGAGCAAAAGTGTTTGAATCTTAACAGTTCCAATTTATGTACTTTTTCTTCTGTTGACTGTGGTTTGTTTGACAGATTTTGAATACTGTCTGCCTAGTTTATTAAAACCTCGATTGTTGTTCCTACTTTTTCTTGGATGAGCTTTATCCAGTTTGAGTTGAGTTTTGTATAAGGTGTAAGATATGGATCTTGTTTCAATTTATTGCAAATGGGTATCCAATTTTGCTTGTGTAATGTAATCCCAATACAAGTTCCAGTGTCATTTTTTAATGGGATGGAGAAATAAATCACCAATTTTGTTTGGAAAGGGAAGAAACCCCAGATAAATAAAGTACTACTAAAGAAGAAGGACACATGGGTGGTGGGGAGAGGCCTCTCATTACCTGACTTCAGAACCTATTACACTGCCACAGTGGTCAAAACAGCCTGGTACTGGTACAAGAACAGACAGATCGATCAATGGAACAGAATTGAGACCCCAGAGATGACACCATCTGCCTATGAACAGCTGATATTTGACAAAGATCCTAAGACATTAAACTGGGGTAAAAACAGTATCTTCAACAAATGGTTCTGGTAAAATTGATTTCCTCTATCACCTGTGGTTTTTTGAGGAAGATGTTGTTCAGTTTCCAAGAGTTCCACTTTCTATCTATGTTTTTTCTGCTATTGATTTAGACTTGTGTGGATGTATGATCTGAGAAGATACTTTGCAGTAATTCAGTGCTGTGGATTTTGTTGAAAATTGTGTTATGTTCTAATATGCGGTCACTTCTGGAGAATATTCCAGGTGCACTGGAGAAGAAGGTGTAGTTGTCCACTGATGGGTAGAAAGTCCTGTATGTATTGATGAGGTTTATTTGGTTAATTGTGGTAATAAGTTCTTCGGTATCTTTACTTGGGTTTCTTCTAGATGATCTGTCCAGTATTGAGAGTGGAGTATTGAAGTCTCCGGCTACTATTGTGGAGTAATCTAACTCTTTCTTGAGTGTAATCAGTGTTTCCTTGATGTATTTAGGTGCTCTGATATTGGGTGCATAAATATTTAATATAGTTAAGTCTTGATGTGTACTGAACCTTTCAGCAATAGTGCCCATCTTTGTCCACAATAGTGAATTTTACATTAAATTGATTTTGTCTGAGATTAGAATTGCCACACCTGCTCTTCTTTGTTCATTGTTAGCTTGATATATATTCTTCTATCCTTTAATTTTCAGTTTGTTGCTATCTTTAGGTCTCAAATGAGTTTTTTGTAGACAACATATGGGTGGGTCATGTCTTTTGATCCAAGATGTCACTCGATTTCTCTTTACTGGAGCATTCAGTCCACTCACATTCAATGTAATTATTGATAGTTATGTGTTCAGTGCTGTCGTTGTGATATGTTTATTTTTGTGTTGATGTTTTCTCTGTTGTTGTTGTTAGTCTGTTCTGGGACATTCTTTTTTGTGAGTTGATTTTTCACCTTTTTCAGAGCTGGGTTTATAGTTGTTGAGATTCCTGTGTTACATTTCTTGATATGGTTTTTTGCATCTCTGTTGTGCTTTATGGCTGTCCCTATGATCCCCCTTAATAAACTATGTATAAACCCAATTTTAACTACTACAAGTCTTGTCAATTTCCTCTCCATGTGGAAGGAGTATAACGACTGTAGTACATCCTTCTTTTTAATATGATGGCACCATGGTTTCCATGATAATCACTGGATTGTTTCTTTCAGTATTAAAGCTGTGGTTGAGTTTGGAGCCTTCCCTAACTAAGTAGGATTCTGGATGATGTGTCATTCTAAAACATAAAGTTAGTGGTTTTGTTCTTCTAAGCCAAAGCCAAGAATTTCTTTCAGTATTACTTGTAGTTTTGGTTGTTTTTTACAAAGTCTCTGAGTTTCTGTTTATCTGGGAATGTCTTCATTTCATTTTCATATTTGAAAGATAGTTTTGCAGCATATATAATTCTTGGCTGGAGGTTCTTCTCCTTCAAGGCTTTGAATTTGTCATGCCACTGTCTCTGTGCCAGCATGGTGTCTGCTGAAAAATCTGACAAAAGCCTATAGGGTTCCCCTCTGAATGTTAGCTTTGCTTTGAGTCTTGCTGCCTTTAAGAGTTCCCGCTTATATTTCATTTTGTTAAACTTGATTAAAATATGTCTTGGAGTCTTTCTTTTGAGATCTATATTGGGTGGCATATGATATGCATCTGGGATATCTGTATTCTCTTACGTCATGATTTCTGGTTCTGACTCAACAGCACTTCACTGGCATGAATTCTAGGAAGTTCAGTCAGCAGCTCAGCAGTGATACTCTCTGTGTTCTCAGGTGTCTCATCCTGTTCAGGGACTCCAATTAATCGAAGGTCGTTCCTCTTAATAGAGTCCCACATGCTTCTTAATGTTTCTTCATTTTCCTTGTTTCTTATTTCTGATTTCGGCCTGTATTCCAAGGCAGAAATTCTCTTTTCCATTTGTTCCATTCTGTTTTCTAGGCTTTGAATGGAAGTTTCTATATCTTTGATTTTGTTCTTGATCTGTTGGATTTCAGAGTGCTGGTGTTCCATCAGATCGAATAGCTTGCTTAATTTTTCATTTTGTTCTCCTGCGTTTTGTATAAGGTCTAGATCCAAAGCCAGCCAAGTGCCATCTAGAAGGGCTCTGTATATAATCCTTTTGTATTCACCTTCTGATGATTTCAGAAAAGTTTCTTCATCCAGAAAACTCCTTGGTTGTTTTGTTTGGGAGCCTTCTGAAGCCATGGGTGATTTCTTGTATGCCACAAGCGTCTCTTGCTTTTTGGGAGAGATACCGTGAGGATGGACTGCAGATGTTTCTCTAGGCTGTCTTAAAATGTAAAACAAAAGGTATCTGACCACTTCCCAAGTCATTCAAAGTTTCAGGTATAGAAGACCTTCTTCCCAACTGGCAAAGTAAGCACCTCTCTATCCAACCCCAGATGATATGAACTAGTTCAAAATGCAGCAATGCTACTGCCCTATTGGCCTCTGCTGACAGGGCCTAGCCTTAGGTGACACTGTGTAAACTACTGCTTTTCTGTTAGAAAAGCACTCTCCTGTGAGCAGTCTCTGGCTCCCAAGCTAAGAATTAGGTTCAGCTACAACCACCATATCTAAGATGGCTCCCTCCACATGGTTGGCACATAGAGAGGGTAAAGGTGCCAAGATGCAGTGAGTCCTTAGCCTCTGTTGCTGGGCCCCTACCGTAGGTGACACTGTGTAAACTACTGCTTTTGTATTGGAGAATTGCTATCCTGTTTGCAAGCACTGTCTCCCAGTCTAAGAATTAGGTCCCACTAAAATCTCTGTATCCAACACTGCATCCCACATATAGGCACCGCTGGTTCCAAACAAGCCATGCTTGACAGAGATAAAAAGACAGGCCTAAACTCACTAGATAAACAGAGTCTTAAGCCTGGCTCTCAAAATATGGCAATTTCGCCTGCCTATGCCCCCAGCAGTGCGTCTGAGACTAGCCACTAGGCAAGACCTAGCTCTGCCCATCAGCCAAGACAGAGGAAAAAAAGTCACAATGGTGTGTTCCCTTCAGTCCATGACAGCCAGAGCTAGCCAGGAGCCAGAGTCAGCAAAAGAGAGGAGGTTTTTAGTTGAGTGGTATGAAGTCCAAATTAACAGCATTGTGCTATGTTCTGGGGCTCAGTAGGTGTCCAGAATGCTCTGTTTGATTATCAGTTCAGGTCTTGGTTTCCAGAGGGATATAAGGAGACATGTGCTTAGTCCACCATCTTGACTCCCCCCCCCTTTGTAGTTTTGATTTTGATTTCTTTAATAATTAACGATCTTGCACATTTCGTCATGTATCTTTTTGCTGCCTGGATGTCTTCTTTGGTAAAGAGCCTGTTCATATCCTGTGCATATATTCTAATTGTGTTATTCATCTTTTTCTTGTTGAGATTTTGTAATACCTTGTAAATTAGATGCTGATCAGTTTTGTAGTTACAAAAAATATTATTTTCCAGTTTGTAAGTAGTTTCTTCATGAAGTCTTTGGATAAGCATAAGTGCTTGATTTTTAGGAGTTCTCATTCATCTAATTTTCCTCTGGTGTTTGTAATATCTTTTTAGTCTTGTTATGCCATGTATTAGGGCTCCTAGCATTGTCCTTATTTTTTCTTCCGTGATCTTTATCATTTTAACTTTCATATTTAGGTCTCTGATCCATTTTGAGTAAGTTTTTTTATATTGTATGAAATATGCCTTGTGTATTTCTTTTTGCAGGTGGATATCCAGTTTTAACTGGCACCATTTTTTAAAGAGACTGGTTTTCCCCAACTTACAGACTTTTGACCTTTTTCAAATATTATCTTCTTATGGGTAGATGGTGTTATATCTGGATTCTCCAGTCTATGTGTCTATTTTTGTACCAGTACCATTTTGTTTTGACTACCATGGCAGTGTAACAGGTTCTGAAGGATAAGATCGCTCATTTTGTTCTTCTAAAGTAATGCTTACTTTATCTGGGACTTCTTTCCTTTACTTATGATGTTGGTGGCTTGCTTCTCTATCTCATTGAAAACTGACATTGGAATTTTATTGGGAATTCATTTTATCTATAGATTGCTTTGGGTAGAATGGACATTTTCACAGTGTTAAGTCTTTCAATCCATGAACGAGGTAGATTTCTCCACTTACATAGTTCTCTTATGGTTTCTTGTAGTACAGTCTTGTGATTTTCTTTGTATAGATCTTTTACATCTCTGCTTAGATTTATTCCTAAGTATTTTATCTTCTTACCGGCTATTGTAAATGGTACTGACTTTGTGTGATTTCCTCTTTGGTGATCTCTTTGTTGGTGTAAAGGAATCTAAGTGATTTATTTGTGTTTATCTTATATCCTCCTATTAGTTCTAGTAGTTTTTTTGTTTTGTTTTGTGTGTGTGTGTGTGTGCGTGTCTATGTGTGGCTATTCCATAGAGTTTTCACGTGTGAGGTTATTTCTGCACATAGAGATATATTTGCTTCTTCCTTAACAATTTGTATGCACTGTATTTTTTTCTTTAGCCTGATTGCTCTGAATAGAAACCCCAGCAAAATATTGAAAGAAAATGGTAACAATGGGCATCCTTGTACAGTTCCTGTTCTCAAGGGTACTGTTTTCAGACTCTCACCATTTAGGATATTAGGATAGTTGCTATCTTTGCAGAGATGCCCCCTACTATGTTGAGAAATTTCCATTCTATGCATATTCAAATGAGGGTTTTTAACGTGAATGGAGAGGGGCGGAGTCAAGATGGCAGACTAGACACACATCTCCTTAATTCATTCTGAAAGCTAAAGCCTGGGTTGATAATTAAACAGAGATTTCTGGACACCCAATGATCCCTAAGACACAGCATATGGCTGTAAATTTGGACTACATGCCACTGAATGGGAATCTTCTCTTTTACTGACCCCAGCCCTTGGTGAATGCTGGCTCTTGTGGACTGAAGGTAACTTTTAACTTTTTGTCCTCTGTCTTAATTGGTAGGCAGGTCTTGGGCTTAATTGGCAGCAAAACTCAGCCTCACTGCTGAAAGAACCAGCAGATAGATTAGCCACATTTTGAGAGCCCAGCTCTGGTCTTTGTGCACCTTGGTTCCTCTAACCTCTCTTTCCAAATCTCTGCTGTTGAATCAGGTATTCCACAACAAGCAGGAGAGCTTGTGTGGGACATCATTTTGTTTGACTGGGAGGCAGAGTTACTCAAATAGAGGCCTCAGAAAGGAGTAATTCCCAGACTGGGAGGCAGTGACAGCACAGGGAGTGCTGTTTGAACAGAAAAGCTGTAGTTAGCACAGTGAGACATTATGGGTGGGGCCCAGCAGCAAATGAGAGCAGAACAGTAGCCTTTCCCTACTTTCAACTAGTTTACAGCATATGGGGTTGGATATAGAGGCACTTACCTTTGTCAGCTGGGAAGAGGCACTTGCACGCCTGACAGCTCGGCTGATTTTGGAAATTGTCAAATAGCTTTTACCTTCCAATATAAGACTACTTAGAGAAAAAACCGTGGTGCATCCCTTCCAGCTTTTACTGATCCACATAATAGGGTAAGCTGACAACTCCCCAGCCATGTCTTCACCAGACAGGAAGTGGAGCCTGCTACCCCAGAGATTACACTGGGCCCAGTCACTGGAGTACAAGTGACTGCTGATCACCTTCCTTATCTGTCAGTGCTTTAGATCCTGTTGCGGTAACACCAGAGAAACTAAACAACCTCTAGATGCCCCAAAAGCAACAAACTTTGACAGAACCATAAAGTAAAATTCACCTATGACTGCAGAAAGCCCCCAAAAGAAAGAACCAAAAAACTTTGAGTACAAAAGGATTATATGGAGCCCTTGGAAACATTATAAAAAAGTGCAGCAGAGCAAAATGAAACATTAACCAAGTTATTCAAGCTGATGAAAAACCAGTATTCTGAAATCCAAAAGATCAATAACAAAATCAAAGAAATAAAAAATTCAATTCAAACCCAAGAAAACAGAATTGAACAAATGGAAAGTAGACTTTCTGACTTGGAAGACAGAACTACTGACTTCAGCATGTATGAGGAGAAATCAGAGAAAAGAAACAAGAAAAATGAAGATGCATTAAGAAGCATGTGGGACTCTATCAAGAGGAACAATCTATGACTAATTGGAGTTCCTGAACAGGGAGGGATTCCTGAAAACACAGAGAGTATTGTTGAGCTGCTGACAGAAAACTTCCCAGATATTATGAAAGAAGAGTATATAGATATCTAAGATGCATACCAAACACCGCTCAATATAGATCCCAAAAGAAAGCCTCCAAGATGTATTATAATGAAGCTTAACAAAATGAAACATTAAGTAGAAACTCTTAAAGGCAGTGAGACTCAAAACAAAGCTAACACTCAGAGGGAAACCTTGTAGGCTTTAGTCTGACTTCTCAGCAGAAATGATGCTGGCACAGAGGCAATGGGATGACACATTCAAAGCCTTGAAGAAGAAGAACTTCCAACCAAGAATTGTATATTTTGTAAAACTACCTCTCGAATATTAAAATGAAATTAAGACATTTACAGATAAACAGAGACTCAGAGACTTTGTAAAACCCAAATGAAAGCTCCAAGGAATACTTCAAGAAGCTCTTGGCTTACAAGAACAAAACCATTAACTCGACATTTTAGGAGGAAATACAGGACACACCTTCCAGAAACCTACTCAGTTTGGGAAAGCACAAAAGTCAGTCAAAGCTATAATACTAAAAGAAGTGATCCAGTGATCATATCATGAAAACTGTGACATAATCTTATTAAAAAGAGAGATATATTACAGTAGTTTTACTCCTTCCAGATGGAGAGGAACTTAATAAGACATGTAGAAGTTGAAATTGGGTTTAAAAATGGATTATTAAGGGGGATCACAAGGGTAGCTGCAAAGCACAATAAAGACACAATATGTCAAATGATGAAACGTAAAACAGGAGTCTCAACAAACACAAAACCAACACTGAAAAGGGTGAAAAATCAACCCATAAAGACGAATGTCCCAGAACAGAATAGTAAGAGCAACAGAGAAAACATCAACTCAGAAGTAAACACATCACAATGACAGCACTAAACACATACCTATCAATAATTATGTTGAATGTAAATGGACTGAACACTCCAGTAAAGGTGCAATGAATGACATCTTGTATCAAAAGACATGACCCATCCATATTTTGCCTACAAGAAACTCACCTTAGACCTAAAGATACGAAGAAACTGAAAATTTAAGGATGAGAGAATGTATACCAAGCTAACAATATACAGAGAAGAGCAGACATGGCAATATTAACCTCAGGTAAACTAGATCTTAATGTAAAATCCACCACTATGGACAAGGATGGGCACTATTTATTGCCCAAAAATTCAATACACCAGCAGGACTAAACAATATTAAATATCTGTGCACTCAATACCAGAGCACTGAAACACATTGAAGAAACACTGACTACATTCAAAAATGAGATAGATCACTCCACAATAATACTGGGATACTTCAACATCGCACTGTCAGTGTTGGGCAGATCTTCTAGAAAAAAGCTCAGTAAAGATGCAGAAGATCTTATTGCCACAATTAACCAACGAGACCTCATCAACATATCAGAAATTTCTATCAGAAGATAACTACACCCTCTTCTCTAGTGCACATGGAACATTTTCCAGAATAGACCATGTGTTAGGACATAAAGAAAATCTCAACAAAATCCACACCACTGAATTATTGCAAAGCATCTTCTCAGACTGCAAAGCCATAAAAGTCAAAATCAATAGCAAAAACAACGTATAAAAATTTGAACTCATGGAAACTGAACAACATCTTGCTCAAAAAGCCAAAGATTATAGAAGAAATCAAGAAATGTATGAACTCAAATGAGAATGAAAACACTTTCTACTAGAACCTATAGAATACAGCTAATGCAGTGTTTGGGGGTTAGTTTATCTCTATAAATGTACACATCTAGAAGGAAGGATGAACCCAAACCAAAGAGCTAATGCTACAGCTTGAACAGGTAGAAAGAGAGAAACACAGGAAACCCTCAGGCACCAAAAGAAAAGAGATCATAGAGATTAGAGCAGAACTAAATATATTAGAGAACAGAAGAACAATTGAAAAAGTTGAAAGGACCAAAAGCTGATTTTTCAAAAAGATCAAAAAAATTGACAAAGCATTGGCTAAACTTACAAAAGAAAAACAGGAGAGGAAACAAATAACCCGAATAAGAAATAAGAGGGGAGATGTCACAACCGACCCAATAGAAATAAAAAATGTCGTAACAAAATACTACAAAAGAGTGTGCTCTAACAAGTTTGAATACCTAGAGGAAATGGACAAATTCTTAGATTCATGTCATCTACCAAAATTATCACAAGGTGAAGCAGAACAACTTAATAAACATATAACGAAGGAAGAGATTGAAAAAGTCATCCAGACACTACCAAGCAAAAAAGCCCTGGCTCAGGTGACTTCACCACAGAGTTCTACCAAACTTAGAGAAGAGTTAACCACACCCAATACTACAAAGACTATATCACAGCATAGAAAGGGATGGAATACCTCCAAATTCATTGTATGAAGCCAGCATAACCCTGATACCAAAGCTAGGGAAAGACCCAACAAAAAAAGTCGAACTACAGACCAATGTCACTCATGAACCTAGATGCAAAAATTTTCAACAAAATTTTAGCCAATAGAATTCAATATATCAAAGAAATAATTCATCATGACCAAGTTGGATTCATACCAGAGATGCAAGGCTGGCTTAACATCAGAAAAACAACTTGATCAACCACATTTTGTCAACTGATGCAGAAAAAGCATTTGATCAAGTCCAACACCCATTCATGCTAACAGCTCTCAGCAAAACAGGAATAGATAGAAAATTTCTCAGTGAAATAAGGGTTATTTATACAAAACCAGCTGCTCACAGAGATATATAGATCAACGGCACAGAGATGCCATCATCCTCCTATGAACAGTTGATATTCGACAAAGGCCCTAAGACTTTAAACTGGGGTAAAAGAAATCTCTTTAACAAATGGTGCTGGCAGAATTGGATATCCATTAGCAAAAACTTCAAACAAGATTCATATCTCACACCTTATACAAAAACTAACTCAAACTGGATAAAATATGTAAGTATCAAAACTAAAACAATGAAGCTCATCCAAGAAAAATAGGATCAAAAATGAAAGTTTTAATACACAACAAAAACAAACTTTAAAATCTGTCAAACAAAGCACAATCAACAGAAGGGAAAATAGATAAATAGGAACTAATAAGAATCAAACACTTTTGCTCATTCAAAGAAAAGAATTAAAAGACCACGCACAGAATGGGAAAAAGTATTTGGCAACTATACGTCAGACAGGTGTCTGATCTCCACAATCTACAAGATACTACAAAATATCAACAAGAAAAGGAGAAATAATCCATTAAGTGGTGGGCAAAGGAGATGGACAGACACTTCTCTAAAGAGGACATCCAGACAGCCAAAAGACACAAGTGGAAATGTTCACAATCATTAGCTATTAAAGAAATTCAAGTCAAAACTACAAAGAGTTATCATTTCACCCCAACAAGATTGGCCAGGATCCAAAAAAAGAAAATAACAAATGCTGGAGAGGTGTGGAGAAATTGAAACTGTCCTACACTGCTGGTTGGATTGCAAAATAGTACAACCTCTTTGGAAAACAATCTGGTGTTTCCTTAAAAAGCTGGTGATAGACATACCATTTGACCCAGTAATTCCACTGCTTGGAATATATCCTCCAGAATCAAGGGCATTCACACCAACAGGTAAATGCACATGAATGTTTATTGCAGTACAGTCCACAATAGCTAAAAGATGGAATCAACCCAAATGTCCAGCAACAGATGAATGAATAAACTATGGTATATGTACTCAATGAAACATTATGCAATGATAAAGAACAATGATGATTTTTGGAAACATCTCATAACCTGGTTGCAATTGGAAGGCATTATGTCAAGTGAAAGTAGTCAGCATCACAAGGACAAATATTGTATGAGATCCTTCTGATAAGAACTTAAAAACAGACTCACGTATAGAAAAAAGACTCTTTGATGGCTGCAAAGGTGGGGTCGGAGGGATGGTGAGGGTTGGTTATAGATTAGATAGTTGATAGAAATTTGGGTTAAATCAGAGACAGCATACATTAGAAAGGAGATCAATTTAATTGGACTTCAGCATAACTTGAATGCTTCTTCAATCTTAACCTAATATCGCAAGGACTGAGTAGCAGGAACAGGGGTCTGGGGACCATGCTCTCAGGCAACATCAAGGCCAACTGGCATAACTAGCTATTGCTAAGAGTCTCTTGCACCCCATATTTGTGAGTGGCGTCTGGAGTTTTGAAAGCCAGCCAACTGCCGTCTGAAGTACGCCAAATGATCCCGACTCAACAGGAACATATGATCACCAAGAACGTAAACCACATGGGGGAAACAGAATCCAGAAGACAGAGAGACCCACATGAGTGGGTGACTACATCAACATATGACCAGAGAACCAGATGGTGCCTGGACATGACCAGGGATAGCCTTGATGGGGCTCACAAAGTTGAGTAGCACTGGCCACAAGAGAATGAAAGGGGTACACCCTGAGAACTTCACTAAAAGACCACAGTTGATGGTCCAGGGGCCTCGAGTTTCCCCTGGGAGCATGGCCGCTGGTTCTGATGCTGCTCCTGTCCATAAATCATTACTGAGGTCAACTCTTCAGACAGAAATGGATTGGACTCAGTGACACAGGATGACCATGTTGCGTGTGCACTTTTTGGTTGTGTGTATCTATAGGATGTCATCCTGCTGGTCTCTTACTGGAGAGGGCGAAGAGGGCAGCGAAGAGGAGACAGGAGATTGTTAGGAGGATATGTCATGTATAGAACCAACAGGAAGAGTGTGCTGTCATGGCGAAAGGAGAGCAGTGGGAACCGAACATAGGCAGGCATGCAGATTTATACCAGATTGTATACTTCCATTCAATTGCAATAAATAAAAAATAAAGAATAAAAAATTAGTTTCCAAAGGTGGGGGTAACATGAATGGATATTGGACTTTTTCAAATGCTTTTTCCATGTCAATTGATAAAATCAAGTGATTATTATCCTTTGATTTATTTATATATGGTTGACGACATTAATTGTTTTTCTAATGTTGAAACCTCCCTGCATCACTGGTATGAATCGTACTTGGTCATGGTGAATTATTTTTTTGATATATTTTTTAATTCTATTGGTTAAAATTTTGTTAAGGATTTTTGCATGTAATTTCAGGATAGATACTGGTCTGTTATATTTTTACTATCTTTACTCAGTTTTGGTATCAGGGTTATGCTGGTTTTATAGAATGAATTTGGGAGTATTACACCCTTTTCTATGCTATAAAATACCTTTAGTAATAAGGGTGTTAACTCTTCTCTGAAATTTCATAGAATTCTCTGCTGAAGCTGTCTCAGCCAGGAGTTTTTTGGTTTGGAGTTTTAAAATTACTTTTTTGACCTCTTTTGAGTGAGTGATGGATTTATTAAAATTGTGTGTGTGTGTGTGTGTGTGTGAGAGAGAGAGAGTGTTTTAGTAGATAATGTGTTTCTAGAAATTTGTCCATTTCTAGGTTTTCAAATTTGTTAGACTACTATTTCTCATAGTAATCTGTTGTGATTCTTTTAATTTCAGTTGCATCTGTTGTGGTATCACCCATCTCATTCCTTAGAGTAGTTATTTGCTTCCACTCCTATCTACTTTTCTTTTGTCAGTTTCAACAGTGGTTTATAGACCTTGTTGATCTTTCCAAAAGACCTGTTTTTGTTCCTGATAACTTTTTCAATTG
This sequence comes from Heterohyrax brucei, assembly GCA_028571685.1. Taxonomy (NCBI): domain Eukaryota; kingdom Metazoa; phylum Chordata; class Mammalia; order Hyracoidea; family Procaviidae; genus Heterohyrax; species Heterohyrax brucei. Next base: position 3,185,883 of record CM053146.1, on the reverse strand, counting down.
CTTTTTCATTCTCAATTCATTTAGTTATGCTCTGATTTTAGTTGCTTTCTTCTGTTGCTTGAGGGGTTCTTTTATTGCTCTTTCTAATTGTTTGAGTTGTAGGATAACTCTTTCTTCTTTTTAAATGTGTGCAATTAATGATATAAACTGACTGCTGAGCATGGCTTTTGTTGTGTCCTATTGATTCTGGTATGATGTGTTTTCATTCTCAATTGATTCTGCAAATTTCTTAATTCTGTCTTAGATTTCTTCTCTGCCTCATAAATTTGGGGAGCGAGGTATAGTTAATGTCCATGTGTTTAAGTTTTCTACCTTTTTTTTTTCCTATTGCTTTCTACTTTGATGGCTTTATGGTCTGAAAAAACTCTTTGCAGTATTTTAATGCCAAGTGCCGTCGAGTCGGATCCGACTCATGGCGACACTTGCTTTCTTTCTGACTCTACGGCACTTGGTGACTTGGCTTATGGTCTAATATGTGATCTGTTCTGGAGACTATCCCATTGCATTGGAAAAGAAGGTATACTTGTCTGCATTAAGGTGGAATACTCTGTATATTAGACAAGTTGAGGTGATTTTTTTTTTAATATATATATTTAGATTTTCCATGTGTTTATTGAGCTCCTTTCTGGATGTTCTGTCCATCACCAAAGTGGTGCATTGAAGTTTTCTGCTATTACTGTGGAGCTGTTTATCCCACTTTTCAATGCTGTTACAGTTCATACGATGTATTTAGAAACTATGTTGTTGGTCATAAATATTTATTATGGTTATGACCTCCTGATATATTGACTCTTTATGCGGTATATAGTGACCTTCTTTGTCCATTGTGGCAAATTTTAGTTCAAAGTCAGTTTTATCTGAAATTAATATTACTTTTCTTTGAATGATGTTAGCTTAGTGAATAGTTTTCCATCCTTTTGGTTTCAGTTTGTTTGTATCTTTAAGTCTAAGGCATGTCTTATAGGCCACTTGTAGAAAGATTTTTATTTTATTTTTTAATCCCTTCTGCTACTCTTTATTTGTGTATTTATTCCATTTACATTCTGTGTAATTATTTATAAGCATTAATTTAGTGCCAACATTTTCGTGCTTTTTTTTTCTTTTGTATTTTTGACAGATTCTTTGTTCTACTTAATTTTGTGTGCTGAGTCATGTTTTTTATGTATTTTCTTTTCATCCTTAGCATTGTTGTTGGTTTTATTTATGGTGAGACTTCTTGATTTTATTTCTTGTTTTTATGCATAGAATCATTTGTTTCCTTTGGGGTTACCTTAATATTTATCCCTAATGTTTTAAGTTTAAGCCAATCTTTAATTTCTTTGTATTGCCTTGACTTCCTCTCCATCTGAAAAACTTATAAATACAATAATTTGTTCTTCTTTTTGTTATAATGTTGTCATTATTTAAATACTAAGATCTCTGTTTTCCTATATTTAGTATTTTAGCTTTGATTTATTTTTGTGGTTTCCCTATCTATATTGATATCAGAATGCTGTGTCCTGCATTGCATCCTTGAGTATATACGTCACATTAGTGGCTTATTAATCAAAGAACATCTTTCAGTGTTTTTGTGGTTTTGGTTTGTTTTTTTTTTGCCACTTCTCCAGACTTCCAATTACCCCATCATATTTGAGAGACAATTTTGCAGTGTAAATAATTCTTGGTTGGTAGGTTGTGTTTGTTTGGTTGGTTGGTTGGTTGGCTTGTTTGTTTTTATCCCCCCAAGGTTTTGTTATCTGATATGTCATCCCATTGCCTTCTTGCTGACATTATTTCCACTAAGTAATCCAAGCTCCTTTGTATATGATGCTTAATGATGTACATGGAGCTTAATGATATTCCTTTGTACATTATTTTTTTGTTAAGGCCTAGTTACCTTTAAAAGCCTCTCCTTATTTTGAGTTTTGGTAAATTTGAGTATAATAAGTCTTGGTATCTTTCTTTTGTGATCTATATTGAGTGGAGTTCTTTGAACATCTTGGTTAGATATCGCATTGTCTTTCATGCTATTAGGGAAGTCTTCTGTCAACATATCTTTAACAGTTCTCTGGGGTTTTCTATTATCCTCTCTCCTTTTCTTGTACTTCAGTGACTCACAAATTATTCCTCTTGATAAAGTCCCACATAACTCTTAGTGATTCTTCATTTTTTAAATTATTTTTTCTAAGTTTTTCTCATATGTCTTAGTTTTAGTTTTTTTACCTTCAGTTTTACTAAATCTGCATTCCAATGCCTCAGTCCTGCACTTTTGACCACCTATTGAATTGTCTAATTCTGTAATTTTGTTGTTTCTTGAATTTAAGATCATTGTTCCTCAAGTATTTCTTCAGCCTGCTTAATTTTTCCTTATGCTCAGATATATTTTTTCTAATCTCCTTCCCGATGTTTTGAAGAGCACTGGATATTATTTGTTTGTATTCTACCACTGATAATTGCAGGAATTCTTTGTCTGAACTGGGTTTTTTTTTTTTTTTTTTTTTGCTTTGTTTTGGGAGTTTTCTGAAGCCATAGTGGTTTGCTTCCTTAAATTATATATATATGTATATGTATGTATGTATGGTTTTGAGTGTTCAGATAATCTGGTCATTTGAGATATTTTATTTATTGAAACCTTAGAAGTTCCAATAGCCTGTCACCAAATTGTTAAATTTGTGAGCATGTTGAGAAAGTTGGGGGTTGTTCCTGGCTCAAGGGAGCCAGTGGATGTTTCCACCTCCTCCCATGCCATGTTTTCCTCTCTAAGTGCAGGAGAATAGCTCAAGGCCCTTGCTTAAGATTTCCCACTTACACCTCAGATACTGCATCAGAGTTTAGTGCCTGATGCAGAGAAGTGAAGGGGAGGAATAGGATAAAGGGAGAGAACTCAGAGTGTAGGAAATATTTGAATCTGAAACAATTTGCAAGCATGTAGCTTGTTATGCTCTGGTAAAAGAACTCTGCAATTCTGTAGGTGTGGCCATCCAAACCTCAGCTTCTCCTGATGAGAAAGATGCACTCCTCTGCCAGTGCTACTGTTTTGCTCTGCCACCTGCTGCCATCCTGAGTCTCTGCTTAGCTGGCTGAAGCTGCTTCCTCTAAGTGGTGCAGATTTAATGTGGCCAAATTGGTAACCTCTGAACCTGCTTACTTCTCCCTGTCACCCAGTCTGATCTTTCAGCATCCTCTCTGATGTTTAGGGCCTAAGAATGAGCTGTATATTTGTTAGTTGTTTTCTGGTTCTTTGTTGTTAGAAGGATCACATGTAGCTACTCTGCCATCTTGGCCTCACCTCCTAGATTTTTAATTTAATTAATTGACTTGACTTTTTAGAATAGTTTTGGAAAAACATAAAAATTTAGCAGACAGAACAGAAAAGTCTTTCCTCATAGTTTCCCTTATTATTAACATATTATATTAGTGTAACAATTTTGTTGAAATTATCAATACATTATCATTGACTAATTCTGTAGGTTGCATATAGAGTCTCTGGATGCCACAAATCATTAATCCTCTTGGCCATTAACTGAAAGGTTGGAAATCCTACTCTACCTGGAGGCAACTCAAAAGAAAGGCATAGTGATCTATTTCCAAAAAAATCAGCCTTAAGAAACCCTAAGTAGCTTAGATCTGTTCTGACAGACATGGATCAGTTATGAGTCCAGGAATAGATGACAACGGTGACTTTTAGTAGTTTACATTAATCTTCTCTGCATGAAGAAGAGGGTAAAAATGTCCCAAATGTCCAACTTTTCCATGTTGCTAACCCACACCAGTATCAACTACTCCTTCTCTACTGAGTACTCTCCATCCTATTTTGAATTCCATAATTTAAAAAAGTTATGAACTATGCCAAGGAAATGACCCCCATGGCTGTGGAAACTGGTAGACACCAAATCCATGGTCCGGAGTAGCTTCTCCTAATACACATGGCCACAGAGCCTGATGAACCAAAGTCATCAGGCCACATGACAGACTCATGGCTCACAAGACTGCAGAATCTGACAACTCAAGTCACATAATAGGCTGCTGGGTTCATGAGTCTGTAGAAACTGACAAAATGGCAGAATTGGCAGGTGCAATGGCAGGCTGCTGGCTCAAATCCCAAGAACTAGATGTTGAAAAATGACAAGCCAGACACAGTATCCAGGTGCAGAAAAAGAGAAAGCACTACATGTTAGATGCAAGCCTCACCCCAGGGAATGGTATGACTTGAGAAAGGGAGGGACATGAGTCACACCCTCTTCCAAGACTGTGGATCAAGGTTAACCCTACATTAATTTTCCCTAATTAACATATATAGGTTAGGATTTACAACACATAAAATGGAAGATATTTAAGATAATTACATTGGAACCCAAAATAGAGGAGACTCACACAACACGGGCAGTCATGGCCAAGCCAAGTTAGCATAAAACACCAACCACCATACCACATTAGGGTTCTGTATACCTTATGTTTTGTTCCCACAGGATCACTGTGTGGCAGTCTCAAAGACAGTATGGCTAGAAGTGTCATATTCAGTAACTCACTGAGCTGAACTCCCTCTTACTCATTCTAGGATGGCTGTATTCTCCAACCTCACTACTTCTATCTGGCAGTTCTTAGACATGGGTGTCCTTAGATATCTTCTGGGTCGCCTCCCTGAGATCTTGCTTAGATGATAAATTTGCACTGAGTCTTACCATGACTACCCTATTTAATGTTGTATGTTGCCTCTTGCTTATATCAACAGTATCTTCTCATTTTCATGTTCTATTTCTTTCACTTTTATAACACTTACCATATTTAAGTATGCATAGCCAAGCCAAATTTAAGTATACATGCTTTACTTATTTATTATATCTATTGTTTATTTCACTATCTGTCAATTCGTTCACAGTGTTACTATAATGTTAGAATTTATGCTACTGATATTTCAAACACCAGCAAATTCACTAATGGTGGACAGGTTTCAGTGGAGCTTTTAGACAAAGACAGACCAGTAAGAGAAGCCTAGTGATCTGCTTCTTAACATTAGACAATTAAAATCCCATATATCACAACAGAGTACTGTCTGATACAGAGCTGAAAACGTATCTCCTACACTGGAAGACATTCAAAATATACAGTGGCCACAACAGTGAACACAAACATACCAGTGATCACGAAGATGGTACAGAACCCGGCAAGGTTCTGTTCTATTATAAATGAGGTCACCATGAGTCAGAGATTACTTGGTGCCAACTTACAGCAATATCTTCTGTCTCCAGTGGCACTCAACCACTATGCCACCAGCATTTCCAGAAGGGGACAAAATCTTCTTAACTAATACTTTAAAAGTAATTTAAAAAAATGGACGAATTTGAAGACCTCCAAACCGTAAAATCAAACCAATCACCATTGTATTGATTCTGACTCATAGCGACCCTATAGGACAGAGAAGAACTGCCTCATAGGATTTCTAAGAAGTGATTGGTGGATTCTACCTGCTTACCTTTTTTAGCAGGTGAGCTCCTAATCATACACCACCAGCACTCTAAAATAAGGCAAAATTAATGGAATATTAGAGATTATATTAAACATCTCAGTTGAGTGAGGGATTAATGTTAAAATAAAGAAGGGATTCTGAAAATCAAAAATAATGACTAAAAGGAGAGTCCTGCCAACAGAATAATGGCCAGACACACAACTGTCATTTTCAGAAGAGAAAACTCAGAAGTATAAAAAGCATTTCAAAAGAAGCTCTGTCTCATTAAAAATCTAAGTAATGGAGATTTGTACAATGAAGTGTCATTTAATATCAATTACTCTGGAAAAGAAGAGAGAGCTGAGTTACACTAAGGGTCTGATAACCTGTGGCAGTGGCAGTATAGGCAGGCGAGGCCATACTGGAAGCCTGCCTAGCAGAGTGAATCAGCTGATGAGGATGTATTTACCATTAAAAAACAAACCAACAAAGAACAGTTTCTAAGCTCTGGACTTCTTCTGTTAGTCACTCTGTTAGTGACTCTATGCTCCACACAGTTTTTAATAGCTGATTTGTCTGAATTAGAGAGTCAGAACTTTCTTCTGATGTGGGACTGGAACCACCCACCCTTGGGTTAGCAGCTGAGTGTATTAAACATTTATATTACTCAAGGATTCCTACATTTGCCAGTATGACCCTGTAACTCCCATCCTGGCCATATAATGTAGAGTAATTCTCACACAGACAAATTCTCATGAGAATACACCTTATAGTGCTGTTTGGAGTGGTAGGGAGCTTGTGGCAGGCTGTGTGTCCATCACCTTCAGAGTTAATTGATAAAATATGGTAAATAAACACCCTAGGTAAGAGACTGGCAACTTTGCTCTGTAAAGGTTCTGACAGCACAGATTTTCAGCTTTGTGAGCCAGCGGTTCTCTTTCACAGCATCAGACATTGCACTATAAAAGCAGCTCATAGACATGATGCCAAGGAATGAGTGTTGCTCTGTTCTAGTAAACTGTCATTTACAAATACAAGCAGTGGGCTGGAGTCAGTCCTGGCTATAGGGTCATAATGAGTTAAAATTCACTCAAAGGCAATTTTATTTTACTTTTTAATTTACACTCCTGTGTAGCACAATGCCATTTATGAGTATTTAAAAAGTTATGTACACATAGTTGAAGAAATGTATAAACACATAAACATTTAGCAAGACTAAAACAAACATATCCATTACTTGTCTTTTACTCATCTTTTAGCAATTGCTGTGGGGGCTGGTGAAGAGAATGGGGGTGGTACTAAAGGATTAAGAAAGAGAATGATGTTAATGAGCCTGGAAATGAGCAGTATCATTCCATTTACTCAAGATTTTGTACCTAAGCCTATTTTTTTTTTTCTGACAAGAGCACAAAAACTATGGTTTTGGATGAGGAACTTTAATTTGGTCATGTCTTAGTAGCTGGTGTTCAGTGTGAAGTGCTGCCAAACTGTCCAACTGTGAATTAAAATTCAGGCCTTAGATTCCTTGTCAAGGAATCTAATTTTGGTTGGGAATCATGGCACTATGTACAATGTCATTTCTAGTGCCCTCCTTTTGAAAAATAAATAGCATCAGATAAAAATAGAGTCTTTTTTTTCTTCATCAGGAAATGATGATTTAAAAATGCCCAAGGGGAGAAGAAAGTTGTCAAGCTGCATGTACAGTAATTTAACTTGTTCAAGGTATTACCTCTGTTAAAGACGAAAAGGAATCTGTCTCACAAGACAACTTTGTTCACATGTGAGAAGCATTAAGGAATAAATATGCTACAATTGTTAAGAGCAAATGATTGTTACCATTCTTGGATTCACATGCTGTTTCTTCCATTTCATAGTCAACTTGCTGAACTTTGTCAACCTTAGTTTCATGAAGTTATAGATATAGATGTTAACATCTACTTTAAAGGATTGTTTTGAGAATTCAATCCTGTTAGAGCAGCACTAGCTGACTATACTGGACTTTCCTCCAGAGTCAACAAGGGAGAAAGCCTTCCCATGGAACAGACATTCTGAATTTAAACATGTAGTCTTCTGGACTGCGTAGAAATAAACCTTCCTTTATTAAAGCCATCCACTCTGTGGTATTTCTGTTAGAGCAGCACTAGCTGACTAAAACAAGTCCTCAGTATAAAAATAGGAGTAGCATAGTGCTGAATAAACAATATCCCAAATTATTCTTATAGAAGTCTTGGCAATAGTTTGAGCAGTAGTTCAGGAATTTTACAGCTTTCTATTTTTCAAAGGAGTTCTGGTAGCACAGTGCTTGCTGCTAATTAAAAGGTCAGCAGTTCAAACCCACTAGACACTCTTCAGGAGAAATATATGACAATTTGCTTCTGTAGAGATTGCAACCATGAAAATCCTGTGGGACAACGCTACTCTGTCCTGTAGGATTGTTATGAGTTAGTATTCACTTGATGACAGTTTATTTGTATTTCTGTGCATAAATGGCATACTCATAAAGCCTTTTGTAAGTTGCTTGTCATCACAAAAGCATAATTCATTTTATAGACATACTATCACATATAGCCTTGATCCCCAAGAAAGAAGCCAGAGAAAAGTGCAAATTTCTAGCAATTTTTTTGGCTAGAAATTATCCCAGTTTTCATTATCAACACTCAAAAACCATTTTAAAGAGAAATTAATTAAAATAAAAGCCAATTGTTTGAGCTAGTTTTGGCAGATAATGTATTTCTAGACTAACAATTTGTCCATTTATTCACATTTATTACAATACAGTTTTTCATAGTATTCTATTATAATTCTTTAATTTCAGTTGGATCTGTTGTGATACCATTCACCTAATTTTTATATGAGTTATTTGCTTCCTCCCTTGTTTTTCCTTTGTGAATTTGGCCAATGGTTTATTGATTTTGTTGATCTTTTCAAAAAACTAGCTCTTGTTTTTAAATTTTTCAATCATTTTCCTATTCTCTATTTCATTTAATTTGAATTTTTATTAGTTGGCTTCTTCTGGAGACTGAGGCGTTCTTTTGATGTTCTCCTTCCACTGGTTCAAATTGTGGAGCAAATTCTTTGACTTGGACCCTTTCTTCTTTTTGCATGTATGCATTTATTGAGATAAATTGACCTCTGAGCACTGCTTTTGCTGTGTCCTATAAGTTCTGGTATTTTCATTCACATTTGATTCTATGAATCTTTTTTTCTTTTGAAGTTAAATGTTATGGTTTGTTTGTCTGTTCATTTGTTTTTATTGTGATTAAATGAAAGGATACAATTCCAGTTAATTTTGCATGCCCACCTATCTCTAACTTCCTCTGCTCTCATTGTTTAGCAGCAGCACTGTCCTCCTTTTCAATCTATACTTGTCATATCCTGTTAATGATCACTTGTCCCCTCCTCCCCTCTTCTCTCATCTAGAAAGAGACCAATAGGACAGTATTCTGTGAATGCATACATCCATAAAGTACACACACCATATGGTTACATTTTGTTGCCAAGTCCAGACCATTTTTGTCCGACGAGTTGAGCTCCTTAGTGTTTTCTTGACAGGGGCAGCAGCAAGTCTAGGGGCCATGCTCCCAGAGGACACCAGGGCATTGGACCATTAATTGTGATCTTCTAGTAGAGTTCTTGTGATTCACCCCTCTTTTTCTAGTGCTGCTACAGGAGCTCAACATTGTATGTCCCATCACAGCTGTCTTTGGTGGTGGCTGGGCACCATCTGGTTCTTCTGGTCACATGTTGACACAGTCTCCCATTCACATGGGTCCTTCTGTCACCTTAGCTCTTTTTTCCTTGTGTCTTTGGTATTCTTGATGATCATCTGTTCCAGGTGAGCTGAGATCATTTGGTGTACCTCAGTGAGAGCTTGCTAGCTTTTAAGATCCCAGACACCACTCATCAGTAGGGGGTGCAGAAGACTCTATTATCAATAGGCCAGTTATACCAGTTGGCCTCGATATCCCCTGAGAACATGGTCCTCAGACCCTGCCCATGCTACTCTATCCTTGCAATATTGGGTTAAGATTAGAAGAATTTTTAGTTTGTGGTGACATCCAGTTAGGTTGATCTGTATTCTACTGTGTGCTGTCGCTGCTTTCACTTAACCAAATTTCTATCAACTATCTATAATCTATGATCAGCCTTCTCCCTCCTTCCCCACCCTCGTAGCTGTCAAAGAGTCTTTTCTTTTATACATAAGTCTATTTTTAAGTCTTATAGTAGGGGCCTCATACAATATTTGTCCTTGTGCTGCTGACTGATTTCACTTAGTGTAATGTCTCCCAATTGAAACCAGGTTATGAGATGCTTCCTAAAATCATCATTGTTCTTTATCATTGCATAGTGTTCCATTGGGTATATGTACCATTGTATGTTTATTCATTCATCTGTTGATGGGCATTTAGGTTGATTCTATATTTTTGCTCTTGTGGACTGTGCTGAAATAAACATTCCTGTTCATGTATCTGTTCATGTGACAGACTGCCTTTGTTTCCGTAAGACATATTCTGAGCAGTGGGATTACTGGATCAAATGATGTATCTATTTCCAGCTTTCTAAGGAAGCACTGAATTGCTTCCCAAAGAGGCTGTAAAATTTTGCCATCCCACCAACAGTGGAGGAGAGTTCCAATTTCTCCACAGCCTATCTGGCATTTGTTGTTCTGTGTTTTTTGGATTATGGCCAACCTTGTTGAGGTGAGATGGTATCTCACTGTAGTTTCGATTTGAAATTCTAGGATCGCTAATGATCATGAACATTCCCTCATGTGTCTTTTCATTGCTGGTATGTACTCTTTGGTGCAGTGTCTGTTCATCTCTTTTGCTTACTGCTAAATTGATTATTTACCTTCTTATCATTGATATTTTGCAGTATCTTGTAGATTGTGAAGATCAAATATCAGTCTAACATGTAGTTGCTAAATATTTTTTACATTCTGTAGGTGGTATTTTAACTTTTCTGATAAAGTTTTTGGATGAGCAAAAGTGTGTCTTAATAGTTCCCATCTATCTACTTTCTGTTCTATTGATCATGCTTTGTCAGATTTTGAAGTCTGTGTTGAGTTGTGCTATTAGAACTTCCATTGTTGGCCCTATTTTTTTCTTGCATGATCTTTATTATTGTAGGTCTCATATTAGGGTCTTTTCTCCAATTTCAGTTAGTTTTTGTGTACGCTGTAAGACATGAGTCTTGTTTCAATTTTTTGGAAGTTGATATCCAACTTTGCCAATATCATTTGTTAAAGATACTGTTTTTACCCCAGTTTACAGTCTTTAGGGCCTTTGTTGACTATCAACTGTTTGTAATAGTATGGTGGCATCTCTGGGGTCTCACCTCTGTTCCATTGATCTTTATGTCCCTTTTTGTACCATTGTCAGGCTTTTTTTGACTACTGTGGCAGTGTAATAGATTCTAAGGTCAAGCAGTGAGAGGCCTCCCACTGTAATCCTCTTCTTCAGTAGTTCTTCCCTTATCTGAGTTTCTCCCCTTTTGAAACAAAGTTGGTGTTTTTGGTCTCCATCTCATTAAATGTCACTGGAATTTGTATTTGGATTGCATTGTATTTGTAGATTGCTCTGGGTAAAATAGACATTTTTGCATTGTTAGATCTTCCTATCCAAGAGCAGGGTAAGATTCTCTATTTATGTAATTCTCTCTTGGTTTCTTGCAGTACAGTCTTGCAGTTCTCTTTGTTAAGGCCTTTTATGTCTCTGGTTAGATTTATTCCTAGGTATTTTATCTTCTTGGGGGCTATAGTAAGTGGTATTGATTTGGTAATTTCCTCTTTGATGGTCTCTTTGTTGTTATAAAGGAATTCTGCTGATTTAGTTATGTTTAACTTACATCCTGATACTTTGCTGAACTCTTCTATTAGTTTCAATAGTTTATTTATAGATTCTTTAGGATCTCTGCATATATGATCATATCATCTGCAAATAGCCAAGTGCCATTGAGTTGCAACAGTGAAAATTTTACTTCTTTTTGCCCACGTGGATTTCCTTTATTTCTTTGTCTAATTGCTCTGGCTAGAACTTCCAGTGCAATGTTGGGCAGAAGTGGTGAGAGTGTAACATCCTTGTCTAGTTCCTGTTCTCAAGGGGAACTTCTTCAGTTTCGGTCCATTCAGGATGATGTAGGCTGTTGGTTTTGCATGCCAAGCCAAGTGCCATCGAGTTGGATCCAACATAGATGGCCCTTATTGCATTGAGGAATTTACTTGCTATTCCTATTTTGCTGAAAGTTTTTAGCATAAATGGGTGTTGTACTTGGTAAAATGCCTTTTCTGCAGCAGTTGACAAAATCAGGTGATTCTTATTCTTTGTGCTGTTTTTGAGGTTAATCACATTAATTGTTTTTCTGATGTTGAAGAGGACTTGCATCTCTGGTATGAACCAAACTTGATCGTGACAATTATTATTATTATTATTTTTTGATATATTGTTGAATTCTACTGGCAAAGTTTTTTATGAAGATTTTTGCATCTGGGTTCATGAGTGATGTTGGTCTGTAATTCTCCATTTTTGTGGAGAATTTTTGGTATCAGGGTTATGCTGGCTTCCTAAAATGAATCTTGGAGTATTGCCTCCCTTTCTGTGCTGTGAAATAGTTTCAGTATCACTGGCATTAATTCCTCTCTAAAAGTTTCATAGAATTCTCTGGTAAAGCCATCTGGGCTGGGACTTTTTTTGATTCGTAGGTTTTTGATGATTTTTTCAATCTCTTCCTTTGTGATGGGTTTATTAAGGTGGTGTGAATCTAGAAATTTACCCATTTCCTTTAGGTTTTCAAATCTGTTAGAGTACAGTCTTTCATAGTATTCTGTTATGGTATTTTTCATTTTTGTTGGGTCTGTTGTGATATACCCCATCTCATTTCTTACTCAGGTTGTTTGTTTACTCTCCATTTTTTCTTTTGTAAGCTGAGCCAATGTTTGATCAATTTTGTTGATCTTTTCAGAAAACCAGCTTTTGATTTTGTCAGTTTTTTCAATTCTTCTTTTATTCTCTAGTTCGTTTAGTTCTGTAATCTTTATGATCTGTTTTCTGATGGTGCCTGAGGGGTTGCTCTGTTGCTCTCTTTCTATTTCAAGCTTTAGGGTTAATTCTTTGGTTTGGGTCCTTTCTTCCTTCCAGATGTGTGCATTTATAGAGCTAAATTGACCTTAGCGTACTGCTTTTTGCTGTATCTCATGGGTTCTGGCAGGATGTGCTTTAATTCTCATTTGATTCCACGCATTTCTTTATTTCATCCTTGATTTTTTTATATAATCCATAGATTTTTGAGCAAGATGTTATTCAGCTTCCATGAGCTCATTTTATATCTTTTTTTTTTTTTGCTGTTCATTTCAATTTTTATGAATTTATGTTCTGAGATTATGCTTTGCAAGAATTCAGTGGTTTGGATTTTGCTGAGACCTGCTTTATGTTCTAACACATGGTCTATTCTGGAAAATGTTCCATGTGCATTGGAAAAGGTGTACTTATCTGTTGGTAGGTGATCTGTATTTGTCCATGAGTTCTAGCTGGTTAATTGTCACAATAAGATCTTTTGCATCTTTACTGAGCCTTTTTCTGGATGATCTGTCCATTACTAAATGTACAGTGTTAGTCTCCCACTATTATTGTGGAGTAACATATCCTATTTTTCAATGTTGTCAGTGTTTGTTTAACGTATTTAGGTACTCTGGTATTGGGTACATGATTATTCAATATTGTCATGTCCTGCTTATGTGCTGAAACTTTCAGCAAAAAATAGTGACAATTCTTGTCCACAGTGATGGATTTTCCATTAAAATCTGTATTATCTGAGATTAATGTTGCCATTCTTCCACTTCTTTGTATGCTGTTGACTTGGTATGTATTTTTCCACTCTTCAGTTTTCAGTTTGTTCATGTATTTGAGTTTAAGGTCTGTTTCTTGAAAGTAACTTACAGATGGATCATGTCTGTTGACCCAGGATGTCACTCACTGTTTATTTATTGGAGTGTTCAATTTACATTCTGTGTAATCTTTTGATAGGTATATGTTTAATAGTGTCATTTTGATTAATTTATTTTTGCATTATTGATGTTTTCTGTGTTGCTGTTGTATTGTGTTCTGGGTTGTTCTTTGTAGATTGACTTTTCATCTTTGTCAGTGTTGGGTTTTTTTTTAGATTCATGTATTATATTTCTCATATTGATATGTCATATTGTTATTTTGCTTTGCAGCTATCCATGTGATTCCCCTTTATATTCTAAGTTTAAAGAAGATTTTAACTTCTGTATGTCTATTTAATTTCCTCTCCATCTGGAAGAGTTATAACCACTGTAATGCCAAGTGCCGTCGAGTCGGAATAACCACTGTAATATATCCCTCTTTTTAGAGTGATGATGTCATAGCTAGTTGCTGATGGCTAGTTCCCTTCTTGTAATATTTTAGCTTTGACTGAACTTTGCAACTTTCATAAATGTGTGGGATTTGGAGTGCTGTGTCTTGCATTGCCTCCTTAAATATATAATTAATGTTTTTTGTTTTTCTAAGCAAAGAACTTCTTTCAGAATTTCTTGTAGTTTTTGGTTTGTTTTTACAAAGTATCTAAGCTTCTGTTTAACTGAATGTCTTAATTTCATCTTCATCTTTGAGAGATAATTTTGCAGGATATGTATTTTTTGGTTAGAAGTTCTTCTCCTTCAAGGCTTTGAGTGTGTCATCCCACTGCCTTTCTCCCAGCATCATTTCTTCTGAGAAGTCAGACAAAAGCCTACAGGGCTTCCCTCTGAACCTAGCTTTGCTTTAAGCTTCGCTGTCTTTAAGAGCCTCTGTTTGTGTTTAATTTTGTTAAGTTTGATTGTCTTTGTGTCTTTCTTTTGGAGTCTATTTTTTGTGGTATTTGATATGCATCTTCAAAATCTATGTTTTCTTTTTCATAATTTGAGGGAAGCTTTCTGTCAACAACTCTGCAATAATATTTTCTGTATTTTTAGCTATCCTCCCCTGCTCAGGAAGTCTAGTTATTCATAGATGATTCCTCTTAATAGAGCCCCACATGTTTCCTTAATGCTTTTTCATTTGTTTTATTTCTTTTCTCTGATTTCCCTTTATAAATGCTGGTGTCAGTTTCTATATCCTCAAGCTTACTAACTCTGGCTTTTAAGTCCTTGATTCTGCTCTTGTGACTTTGTATTGAACTGTGTAATTCTATATTTTTGTCATTGATCTGCCAGATTTCAGATCTTTGATATTCCTTCAGTTCAAATAGCCTGCTTAATTTTTCATTTTGTTGTGCTGCAGTTTGTTTAATCATCAGGAGGGCTCTCTATATAGTTCTTTTATACTCAAACTCCAACAGTTTCAGTAAGGCTTCTTCATCTGGGATGTTTTTGATTCTTTACTTTGGGAGTTTTCCAGAGCCATGGTGGACTGTTTCTTTAAATAGTTAGCTACTGACTGTTGCCTTCAGGCCATCTCGAAGCTGTTTGGTTTCTGGTTTTTCCTCAGCAGGAGCTGAGGTGTATCTCTAAGATGGAAGTTGGTCACCAGGTGCCTCTGTGTACTGTAATGAGTGGTCCCAGATGGACTCTCTGGGGTGGCAGGCTCTGCCTCCTGGCTGGCAAAGAGAGCACCCTATGTATAGAATCACTAGGGGGCCATCACCCGAGGCTGTGATGTCTATCAGTGAAGGGTAGAGGAAATGCTGCCAGGCTGCTCAGCTGTCAGTTCTCCAGAAGGTCTAATTTTAATAAGGTACCTTGCTTCTAAGCAGGGCGCTGTCTAACATCTACCAAAATCAGTCAGGGCCTCAGGGTTGGCAGTCCCCGCATTCCAGCTGACAATGAAAGCACCTCATAGGCTGTCTCCAGATGTTATGACATGGTTCAAAGTAGGGAGGGGTTACAGCCTTGCAGGCATCTGCTGCCAGGCTCCACCCACAACTCTAGTCTCCATCCTAAACATCACTTTTGTGCCAAAGAAGCACTTTCTGGAGAGGTACTGCTTCTCAGCTTAGGAATTAGCCCCTGCTGAGACCACCAGGTGAGTGATTCCATCTCCCAGCTGACCAAGATGTTGTCTCACCTGAGTTGCGCTTCTGGCTGAGCAAAGTTGAATCTATGACACAGCTCAGAAATGAGAGTGTGGAGGGGCAGTGGTGCCCTCATTCAGCAGCCAGGCTGTCAAAATATGGCTATGCCATGTACGGGCCCTCTGCTGTGCTGTACACAGCTTACTTGAGCACTGCAGTTCAGCCGTTAGGTGGCTCATGCCCAGTCCCTGCCTCCTGGAATACAAAGAAGGCCTCAGCACCTGCAGTCCTCCCAAATGTTGAGTCAACAAAAGCAGGACTCAGTGCTGCTACCTCCTTTTTGAGAGAGATAGCTATCCCATTTCTGGCACATATTCTAATCTGACAACCCTATGTCAGATCCTAGCACTCCCTGGTATACACACTACTCCATTCAGTCATTCTGCCAGGCCTTAGTTCTCAGAGGGAATTAAGATGTGTGTCAAGTCTGCCTTGTGTAGATTCAATGAATTTCTTTATTTCATCCTTGATTTCTTCTATTACCCAGTCATTTTCAAGCAAAATGTTGTTCAATTTCTATTTTTTTATTTTATTTTTTCCAATCTTTGTTTCTGTTATTAATTTCTACTTTTTTGGCTTCATGGTCTGCAAAGTAGTTTGCTTTATTTCAGTACTTTGAATTATGTTCTGTGTTGCTCCCTGTCCTCGTATGTGGTTAATTCTGAAGAACATACCATGTGCTTTGGAAAAGAAAGTATACTTGATGGCTGTTGGGTGGAGTGTTCTGTTTATGTCTATGAGGTCAATTTGGTTGATTGTGGCATTTAGATCTCTGAGTCTCCATTGAGCTTTTCCCTAGATGTTGTATCCTTTACTGAGAGTGACGTGTTGAAGTCTTCTATTATTATGGAGATATCTATTTCTGTTTTTAATACAGTTAGTGTCTGTTTTGGTGCTCTGTCATTGGGTGTATAGATATTTAATATTGCTATGTCCTCCTGGAATACTGAGACTTTAACTGTTATATAATGTCCCCCTTTATCCAATGTGGTGGATTTTACATTGAAGTCTGTTTTATTAGAGACTAATATTGCTCCTCCTGCCTTTTTGTTAAAAGTGTTTAGCCAGATGCATATTTTTTAATCTCTTGATTTGTAGTTTGTGTCTTTGAGTCTAACATCTGTCTCTACTAGGCAACTTACAGATGAGTCATGTTTTTTAAATATAAACTACCTCTCTGTATCCCTTTATTGGTGCATTTAGGACATTACATTCAGTATGATTACTGATAGGTGAACTCGGTGCTATCATTTTGATGTCTTTTTTTGTGGGTTGAAGACAATTCCTGTGTTCAATTTAAATTTCTGTGCTGAATTTGTTTCCTTTATGTGTTTTCTTTTCATTTTTTTTTCAGTGTTGGTGGTTTTGTATGTGCTGTTTTTTTATTTTGATGCATAAGCTTGATAGTTTACTTTGTAGTTACCTTAATACTTACCCTTAGTTTTCTAAATTTAAAAGTCTTTACTTTCTTTATATTGCTTTGACTTCTCCATATGCCAGATCAATAATTCCATGTACTTTCATATTCTACTTTTTTAATTTAATGCTCCCATAATACCATCTCTATTTCCCCATATTCAATGTTTTGACTATAATTTATATGATTCCCATATTTGGGTTTATATTCAATTGTGCTGTTCCATGTTCTGATCTTGGTTTGTTACCTGTTGTTATTGGTTTTCTATCCAAAGGACTGCCTTTAGTATTTCTTGTGATTTTTGTTTGGTTTTTGAAAATTCCTGAAATTCCTGTTTATTTGGAAATGTCCTAATTTTGCCATCATATTTGAGAGACAATTTTGTTAGATATACAATTCTTGGCTGGAGATTATTTTCCTTCAAAACTTTTATGTGCCATCCCATTGCCTTCTTGCCTGCGTGGTTTCTCCTGAGTAGTCTAAGCCAAGCCAAAGCTTAATCTAATGGACTACCTTTTAGAGGTTATTTTTCATTTGTCTCTAGCCATTTTTAAAACTATCTCCTTTAGTGTTGGCAAGGTTGATTATAATATGCCTTAGCGTCTTTCTTTTAGGATCTATCTTGTGTGAAATTCAGTGAGTGACTTGGATAGGTATTGTCTCGTATTCCATGATAGCAGGGAAGTTTTCTTTCAGCAAGTCTTTGATAATTCTCCCTGTATTTTAAGTTAATACTCCCTGTTCTTGTACTCCAGTCACTCATAAATTATTTCTCTTCATATTGTCCCACATAATTCTTAGTGTTTCTTGGTTTTTAAATTATCTTATCAATTTTTTCCTCAAATATGAGGATTTTGTTGTTGTTAGGTGCCACTGAGTCAGTTCTGACTCATAGCAACACTGTGCACCACAGAATGAAACACTACGCAGTTTTGCAGTATGCCCGCAGTTGTTTTTATGCGTAAGTCCATTGTTGAAGCCACTGTATCAAACCATCTTGTTGAGGGTCTTTCTCTTTTTCTTCTACCCCCCACTTTACCAAACATGATGTCCTTATACAGGAACTGATCCTTTCTGACAACATGTCCAAAGTATTTATGATGTAGTCTTGTCATCTTCACTTCCAAGGAAAACTCTGATTGTACTTCTTCCAGAACAGATTTGTTTCTTCTTTTGGTAGTCCATGGTACACTCAATATTCTTCTCCAACATCATAATTCAAAGGTGTCAGTTGTTCTGTCCCCTTATTCATTGTGTACCTTTCACATGTGCATGATGTGATTAAAAATATCATGGCTTGGGTCAAATGCACCTTAGTCTTCATGATGACATCTTTACTTTTCAAGACTTTCAAGGGATCCTTTGTAGAACATTTTCCTAAAGCTGTTCATCTTTTTATTTCTTCACTGCTGATCCATGGGCATTGATTGTGGACCCAAGTAAAATGAAATCCTTGACAATCTTAATCCTTTCTCCATTTATCAGTGTGTTACTTACTGATAAGTAATTTGTGAGGATTTTTTTCTCTTGATGTTGAGATGTAATCAGTACTGAAGGCTGTGATGTTTGATCTTCATCTGCAAGTGTTTCAAATCCCCGTCACTTCCAGCAAGCAGGATTGTGTCATTTGTATCATGCAGGTTGTTAGCGAATCTTCCTCCAACCCTGATGCTTCGTTCTTTTTCATATAATCCAGCTTTTTGAAATATTGTTCAGCATACAGATTGAAAATGTATTGTGGAAGGGTACAAACCTTTTCTGACTTTAAACCATGTAGTGTCCCCTTGTTCTGTTCACCTAACTGCTTCTTGATGCATATTCATATTCCTAATTAGTAAAATTAAGTGTTCTGGAATTTTCAATCTCCATAAAGTTATCCATAATTTGTTGTGATCCACAAAGTTGAATGCCTTTGCATAGTCAGTGAAACACAGGTAAACATCCTTCTGGTATTCTCTGCTTTGAACCGAGATCCATCAGACATCAGCAGTGATATTTCTGGTTCCAGATCCTTCTCGGAATCTAGCTTGAATTTCTGGCAGTTCCCTGTCAATATACTGTTGCAGTCACTTTTGAATGCTCTTTAACAAAATTTTATTGCCTGTGACATTAATGATATTGCTTGGTAATTTCCACATTTGGTTGGATCATCTTTCCTTGGAATGGGTATAAATATGAATCTCTTCCAGTCAGTTGGCCAGGTAACTGTCCTCAAAATTTCTTGGCATAGACAATTGAGCATGTTCAGGGCTGCATCCATTTGTTGAAATAGCTACATTGATATTCCATCAATTCCTGGAATCTTGTTTTCACCATTACCTTCAATGTAGCTTTGACTTCTTCCTTCAGTACCATTGGTTCCTGTGTACATCCTGCACCTTGAAATGGTTGAACATTGACCAGTTCTTTCTGGTATGATGACTCTGTGTATTACTTCTATCTTCTATTAATACTTTTTGAGTCATTAAATATTTTCCTGTAGAATCCTTCACTACTGTGACTCAAGAGCTGAATTTTTCCTTTTTTTCTTTCAGCTTGAGAAATGCAGACTATGTTCTTTGGTTTTCTGTTTCCAGCTCTTTACACATGTCATTATAATACTTTATTTAGTCTTTTCAAACTGCCTTTTGAAATCTCCTGTTTAAGTTATTTATTTCACCTTTCCTTTTGTGTTGGCTGGTCAATGTTCAAGAGAATGTTTCAGAATCTCTTCTGACATCCAATATGGTACTTTCTTTCTTTCCTGTCTTTTTAATGACCTCTTGCTCTTTTCGTGGGTGATGTCTTTGATATCATCCCACAATTCATCTGGTCTTAGGTCATTAGTGACCAATGCATCAAATCTGTTTTTGAGGTTGTCTGTAAACTCAGGAGTGATATATTCAAGGTCATACTTTGGTTCTCTTGGACTTCTTCTAATTTTTTCAGTTTTAATTTCAACTTGCCCGTCAGTTTGTCAAGGCTTGCATGTTGCTGTGATGCTGGAAACTCTGCCATCAGTATTCAGATACCAGCAGTGTCACTCATGATGGACAGGTTTCAGCTGATCTTCCAGACTAAGATACACTAGAAAGAAGGACCTGGCAGTCTACTTCTGAAAATAATTAGCCCATGAAAACTTTATGAATAGCAGTAGAAAACTGTCAGACATAGTGCCTTAAAATGAGCTCCCTAGGTTAAAAGGCACTCAAAAGACAACTGGGGAATATCTGCTGCTGCAAAGTAGAGTCAATCTTAATGATGTGGATACGGTAAAGTTTTCAGAACCTTCTGTCACTGATGTGGCATGACTCAAAATGACACAAAACACCTGGAAACATCCACTAATAATTGGAACATGGAACGTAGAAGTATGAACCTAGGAAAATTGGAAGTCATCAAAAATGAAATGGAACATATAAACATCAATATCCTAGGCATTAGTAAGCTGAAATGGACTGGTATTAGCCACGTTGAATCAGACAATCATATGATCTGCTACACTGGGAACGAAAAGTTGAAGAGGAAAGTTATTGCATTCATTGTCAAAGAAGAACGTTTCAAGATCTGTCCTGAAGTACAATGCTGTCAGTAACAGGATGATATTCATATACCTAAGAGGAAGGCCAGTTAATACAACTTGTATTCAAATTTACTCACTAACCACCAAGGCCAAAGATAAAGAAATTTAAGACTTTTGCTAGCTTCTGCAGCCCAAAATTCACCAAACATGCAGTCAAGATGCATTGATCACTACCAGTGATTAGTATACAAAAGATGGAAACAAAGAAAAACGATTGATAGTTGGAAAATATGACCTTGGTGATAGAAAAAAATGCCAGAGATCACATGATACAAATTATACAAGATCAATGACTTCTTCATTACAAATGCCTTTTTACACCAACACAAATGGTAGCTATACACATGGACCTAGCCAGATGGAATACACAAGAATCAAATCAACTACATTTGTGGAAAAATATGTCGAAAAAGCTCAATATCAGTAGCCAAGTGCCGTTGAGATCTGTAGTGAAAAGAAAATCCGGTACTGACTGCTACATAGAGCATCAACTGCTCGTATGCAAGTTCAAATTAAAACTGAAGAAAAAAAATAGTATGATACCATGTGCTTTATCTTCAGGCTTTCATTGCCTCAATTCTGCTCCTTTGACTTTTGATTGAGTTGTCTGATTCTGTAATTCTATTATTAATTTTCTGAATTTCTATTTCTCACTGCTTCATCCTTTCTTACAGTTTGTTCACTTTGTTATTAAGCTGTACTGCAGTTTTGCCTTATCTCCTTCCTCATCTCTTTAAAAGTTCCAAATATTAATCTTTTGTATTCTACCTCTGAAAATTCCAGGAAATTTTCTTCCTCTAGAAAAGTTGATTGTTTTGGGAGCTTTCTGAAGAGAAAATCTTCTTTTAAAAGACAGCTCTTGAATATAAAATTGTTTATATTGCCAAGCCAGCCAAGTGCCGTCGAGTCAGATCTTCTTTTAAAAGACAGCTCTTGAATATAAAATTGTTTATATTAGTTTCAGTTTATATTAGGTAAACAAGGAAATCTCTTTTTCTAAGATTATGAGAATTAAAAGGAAGAAAATATGATTTTGATAAAAATTCAATTATAAATCCTCAATTTTATGTGAAACATTTAGCTTGGTAAATTTTGATATTTTTTCACTGTCCATAGAACAGCACAGGTTCAAGGATACCTTGAAAGTCCTTTCAGACTATTCTACCACAAAGAGAATCCTGTTAGATCTTTTATATTAGTTGTGGAGGAAAGAAGCTAGGTATAGACCTTCTACTTGTCAGCAATCTCAGGAGATGAAGACCCATGTCTCATCACTGTCATATCAGAGTGCAAAGCAGTGTGTGATGCTGAAAAAAATATCTTTAAGGGTGACTAAATCTGACAGAGGTCTAAATCCAGAAGGAGAACTCATCCAAGCTCCCTCCCAGAAGTCTGTACTAGTTATAAGCCTGTTGGACAGAGGAGAAAAAAAGATTAAGGTGAAGCAATTTTTAGTAATTATTGAAATTGTATTACTCTATCAGCTAATCAGGAGATATTTGACCATCATTGACTTTTGAAAAAGAAAGAGAATTAACTATTACTACTTATATTAGGCAAAATCCTTTATATATGTTATCACATTTAATCTGCTTCAAAACAATTATACTAAGAAAGGGTAATATCTCATTTTATGATAGAGAAAACCAAAGATCAGAGAATTAAGTAGACTATTTGAGATTGTGCATCCAAACAAAGAGAAAGTCTGTGTTCAAACCTAAGACCTTCTCCACTACACTACACCGAAGCATCCCATCATCATTTGGGAGCACAGAATAATGATTCAGGCATCTCCAAGACTCAACAAATCTGAGACAGATAGTGACTATCTTATGAAGTAGTGAGTAACATATGTTTCCCCTAAAGGGTAACAGAAGTGTTTACGGGTAAGGTACGTATTTAAAGTGTTTAGGAATGGCTGCAAGAAGGAAGGAATATTTGAAATTATACCTGAAGATTTGAATTTTGCATATTTGGATTCTCTTCAAATGTCTACCATACAGGCATGCAGAATCAGGGTTTTAAGATATGTTTCATATCCTATAATGTTGTTTCATCATCAGCATTAGAATTTGTGAATAATTAGACTCTCTCCATTCCATTATTATTATCACTTTTTTTTTTTCCCTGCCCCTGCAGAAAAATCACATAACTGAGATCTGGGCCACTCATTAACTGAAACCTCTTGAAGCATATTTTTAAAAAGAATGCATTAATGTAAAACAGTCTAATGCTCATTCTACTGGGTCAGTTCTGCAGGATAGTATAATTATTGTGTATGCCCTAGATGTGTAGAAAGAGAAAATACAGAAAATGATAATAGTTTAGAATTATTGCTAAAATCAAGGTACAATAATGACTTCTATAATTTAGTTATAGTCCCTCTATTTCGCTATCAAGACTTCTCCTCATTCTCTGTTCTGAGTATGGTTATTTCCATAATAAATCAAAGGTATTCTTAGAACTACAGTGAAAATGAGATGTGATGGTTTTGAGGAAGCAGCCCCAGAAAACTGACTCAAGGGTGTCCTGAGGGCTTAAGAGGAAAGCCTTGCCTTCTAAAATGCCAATTTCATGTGAAAATAAGTAGTGGAACGCTAACTCAAAAAATCTGCTACTCTTGTTCCCAGAAGACATGGTCCCCAGACTCTCTGTTAGCCCAGAACTGAAACCATTCCTGAAGTCAACTCTTCAGATAAAGAGTGAACTGATGTAAGACATAAAATGTTACTAATGAAGAACTTGCTTCTTGGCTTCAGTAGATATAGGGAACTAACTAGTCAGCTCCTGTCCAAAGGCGAGATGAGAATGCAGAGGGGGAGAGAAGCTGGTTGAACACGCACAGGAAATGCAGAGTGGAGCAGAAGAGTATGCTGTCACAGTGTGGAAAGAGCAAATACAGTCATATTACGATGTGTGAGTTCTTGTATGAGAAGCTTACTCAAACTGTAATCTTTCACTTAAAACACAATTCAAAAGACAATTAAAACAACTACCCTAACACAACAGAGTTAGAGTAAAATTAAAGGTAACTGCTTTTTTTGTTTGTTTGTTTTCTTAAAGGAAAATAACGCGCTAAATCATCCTGTTAATGTGTGACAGGCCACCAACTGGTAAGGTGTGGGTCAGACTCAGGGGGCCAGGACTAGGTCAGCCTTAGGAGTAGTGGCTGGGCATGAGTAGTTTGGTGAGGACAGAAGACAGGTAGACTCTGATGGCCCTATCACCTAGAAAAATCTCAATTACAGTACTCCTACTAGGGCCAGGAAGTCTCCTAAGGCTTGTCCAATATCCCAGGGGGAAAGATTCTAGATTTAGAGAATGAAGAACCAATTATTTACAGGCCTGGCAACAGAGGCAGCAGAGCAGACCTAACTCTCCCAGAGAGATCATTCTCCTTCTACCTCTTGTGTATGTTAAGCTGACTCCGGTAGATACTGGATTTAGAGACAGGATTTAGATTTGTGCAGTCAGGATAATTCCAGGTTTTGACAACATCTTTGATCAAAGATTTCAGGAAAAGACAAAAAGGTAGTATTCTTTTGGCAAGTTTAACAGTGGGCATTGAGTATCCATTTAGTGATTTACTTGAAGCCTGATTTGCTTGCATTCTGGTAGATGTTTTAATAATGTTTGGCAGAGTGTATGATAAAGCAATTTTTGTTTTTTCTGAACATTCCAGAACTGGTTAAGAAATTGAAGGCAGACAAATAGAATGAACTAATCTAGTGCCCAGGCCAAGTCTGTAGGACAAAACCAAGGTGTTTTACACCAAGTAGCTTTGCCAGATCTACTTCCAATCCAGTTTTGTGACCTTGGACAATGTATTTAAGTGCTCTAAACCCAGTTTCTTTAAAACCAGGTCAGTAACATCTACCTCAGAATTAGTATTAGAAGGAGTCAGTGAGTTAAATTAAGAAAACCACCTGTCACCGTGTGTTGTCTTCACACATTAAAGTCTGTGTGTTCTATAAGAATAACCATAAAACTAAACCTGTTGCCCTAGGGTACATTCCAAGTCATAGTGGCCCTATAGGATAGAATAGAACTACCTGGCAGGATTTCTGAGGATCAACCGATAGATTCGAACTGCCAACTTTTTGGCTAACAGTCGAGATCTTAACCAGACCTTGGCTTCCATAAAGGCAGTGGTTGTAGTAACTGAAAGAGTACTGATGTAGCCTACATTACCGTGCGTTTTATGATGTGAAAGGAAACTTTGTTTATCTACTGCCCATGTTAATAACCCACCCTCTTTCCTTATGCTCTCATCTCTTTTTCCCTCCCCAGTGGGGCAAGATACATCAAGTTCTCTGTATGTAACACAGGAGTTAGAGCTTGGAGGCCTGAGTTGGGCCCCTGGAGCAGTTACATTAAATGGGAAAGATAAGGAGAAGCTAGAAGAAAGGGGCCACCTGTATAACAGGATCTGAATACTTAAAGTGTGAGTCCTAGATCAGCAGCATAGGAGACAACTGAGAGATTGATTCTGAATCAGAATCTACATTTTAACAACATCCCCTGGTGATTCCTGGCTCACAATAAAGTTTGCATAGAACTGCCTCAGGGAGTATCCTGGGAGTTCAAAAGTAGTTGCTTGTGCCAGTGGAAGGAGCCAGGAGGCAGGAGCCAGGAGGCAGGAGCCAGGAGGCAGGCAGATGCTGGTGTGGGTTGAGGGATTATAGAGAAGTAATACGAGGTAAGCATTCCATCAAGTTTCCTTCTTTTAAAGATACTTCTAGGCAGGAAACAAACAAATAAACAAACAAGAAGTCTACCTACTCCAAATATGAAGTATAAGTAAACAACTGATTTTTTTTTTATTGTGGTAAAAATGTACGTAACAAAGCACCTGGTCACCATGAGTCGGACCTGACTCGATGGCCCTTGGCTTGGCTGTCAATTGAATAAATTGTGCATATATAATTAAGTTACACCGATTACACTGTTCATGACACGCAACCATTTTCACTATCTTTTTTCCTAATTATTCCATGACCATTAACACAAAATCACTCTTAAAGTAAAACTCCCCCTTTCCCCTCCCCAGCACCCCTGGTAATTTTTAATCACGTTTGACTTTTATTTGCTTGTCTCATTTACTGTAGATCTTGCAGAATGTCCCTTTACCACTGCCTCACTTCACTCAGCGTGACAGTGTTTTCAAGGTCCATCCATGTGGTAGGATTCCTTTTCTCTTTAAGACTGAGTAGTATTCCACCGCATGTATGTAGCACATTTTGTTTATCCATTCATCTGTTAGTGGACGTTTTGGTGGTTTCTACCTTTTGAGTATTGTAAAAAATATTGCAAAGAACATTGATGTAGTTTTCTGTTTGTGTTCTTGTTTTCACTTCTTCTGGTAGTACAAAGTCTGACAACTAAGTCCATGAACTTATGTGTTCTAAGTGCTACTACATAGCTCATCGCAGAATACCACTATGATCACCCTCAAAGTACTCCCTTGGGGAAGCTATGCACCGATGCCAGTGCCTAGTCTACCCTTCAAGGCAAGTTTGGGACTCTTTCTGGAATGAAGATTGCACAAGTTGGCACAGTAGCAAGTTCATGAACTTAATTATATAGTTGTATGTGAGAGAGTTCTCAGCCAGTAAACAACTGTATTGGAACACCCTCCCTAATCACCTGGTCTTCCCCCCACTAACTCTTTTCTTTACCCAAAGATAAAGGAAATATTGAAAGGAAGACATTTGGATGATATTCAGGACATCAAGGGTAACATGATGACAATTCTGATGTTAGTTCTAGGAAAAGAGTTCCAGAATTGCTTTGAACAGTGGACTAGGCACTGGCATCATCAGTGCATAGCTTCCCAAGGGGAGTACTGTGAAGGTGATTATAGTAATAATACTCAGCAATAGGCATGCAGCACATTTTTCCAGGATGAGTTTGCAAACTTAATTGACATTCCTTGTATACTTAAGACTGAGGTTGCTAGCTCAGATGGCAGATTTATATTTGACTTTCTGAGGAACTTCTAAACTGTTTTCCACAATGGCTGTGCCAGTTTACATTTTCACCAGCAGTGGATGAAGGGTATATTTTTTCTGCAACATCACCAATACCTGTTAGGTGTATCGCATTGGGATTTTGATTTGCAATTCCCTAATAGTTACTGATGCTAATCATTTTTCATGTGTTTCTTGGGCATTCGGATGTCCTCTTTGGAGAAATATCTGTTTAAACTCCTTGGCAAGTGTTTTGATTGGTTTCTTGTCTGTTGTTAAGTTGTAGGTATTTTTGTACACTTTGAATATTAGGTTTTTCAGATGTTTCCCCCAAATTTTCTTTCAAACTGTATGTTGTCTTTTTGTTTTGTTGATCAAATCCTCTGATGAACAGAGCCATTTAATTTTTAGGGGGTTCCATTTACTTATTTTGTCTTTTACTACTCATGCTTTTGTTATCATAGAAATGACTAATTTTTCTCAACTTTCAGCACTTACCTAAGTGAAATTCAAGTCTGTGTGACAAATAAAATATTTACTATAAAGTTAGGCATGAAGTTTTTTTCTAAGACTCTAAATTTACTCCCAGATTAAAATCCTATTTAAAGGAATGATAGTCCCTTCCTGACACATTACACAGACTCCAAGGAACAAAAGACTCTGACAGTTCATCAAAATGCACTTGAAAAATTCTATCTGGAGCCATCATAGCAATGCTATATGCATTAAAGGCTTTAGTTTATTTTTTCTGTCTCTCCTCTTCCAAGGCTTGACTCATAGTCACTCGAAATACAGCTAAAGCTGACGGAGAAAGTGAAAATCTCCCTTCTTGCCCCTAGGAAATGTTTGGCTGGAGATTTCTAAGCTGTACTGTCATTAAAGCTAAACGTAACACTGTTCAGGAAAACAAAAAATCTTTCAAACCAATTCCTTGTCACTCTCATTCCACTTACAAAGTGCAATATTGGAGAAAAGAAAATAAGGAAAAATACAGCAATGGAATGTATTTCAGTTTGAGGTTATTGAGACTTGAAATGATGACTTCTCATGTTTTGCAATGATATTCAAATTAAATGTCTTGATTCACAAGCACTTGCCACTCCCTCCATCTCCATTAATCTTTGCTCACAGTTTCAAAACACAATACTTTCTGTATTCGGCATTGAAATTAGGTTTTCCCAGGGTTATAATTGCTTTCTACTGTGTCTCCTCTCATGTTGTTTGATTGCTAGAGATTTCTTCCAAAATGAGAGATATTTAGTGAACACAATACAAAGTATTTGCCTACTCATTTTAAATCTGTCTGTGCATAATTTGAAGGGTTGAGTGAGAGAAAAATGGAAACTGAACTCATCTGACCATGGCAGATTTGCAAACTCTGAATTCAACTCAAACTTTATTGATGCTTCTAAATTGCAGTAGCAGATACCTGGACACGTCCATGTAACATTTATAGCATTTTATGTCTTCATAGCAACAGTTAACGTTTGCTTAAGAATCAGAGTTGTAATTCAGAATGAGCAAGAAGAGTTTTTACAAAGGAAAGTAGACCACGCTGAAGCATTTTGCCAGGAACAAGCTTTTATTTGTAACTTGTTTCCTGCAGAACTTACTATCTAGAGGCCTGAAATGCCTCTAAAATTCACTGGCTTTGAGGGACTGGCAGGTCATTTCACAGAGTCCTGTAACATCCTATTTGATGTTAGATGGGCAGACTCTGTGGACTACAGAAACAATTGGTAGAATGGGCTGTTTACTGAAACCTACCCTCTTAGTCTGTCCTCCTACCCTTAAAAGCTCTAAAGATACAGAGTTTCAACTAACAACAAACAGAAGTCCAATCCAGTAAATTATACCCATGATTTTTGCTGAGGTGTTATAAGAAGTAGCATTTCCAAAACTGAAATTTAAGAATCTGAGAATCTCAAGAGTTCATTTTTGTCTCGTCTGTTTCTTCTCCTTCTTTATATGGACATCAGTGATATAACATTAGGACTCACTCTATCTACCCCAATGTGACTTTGACCAATAACAACTTCAAAAACCCTATTGTCAAACAAGTTTATATTCATAGGTACCAGGGATTGGACTTCAACACAGCTTTTGAAGGACACAATCAATTCACAACAGATGCTTTATATACATTGTATCTTTGTGTCCTCCCAACAAACATGTCACTAGTGATCATCCTCCTTTTCACATGGAAATTAAATAAGTTCTCCCAGGACACAATAAGCAGACTCAGGATCTGAATACAGACTGGGCTAGATTCCAATGTCTAGGCTCTTACCAAATACATACTACAGTTTGCCACTAGCCCAGAAGGAAAACACACCCCCACCCCAGATTTCTAATCTTGTAGTAATACTGCCTCTATCCTTCCAAAAGCATGACATTATTCTCTCATGTGATAAGAACATGAAAGCCAATAGTTCCCCAAGTTATCAATGCGTATGTATACCTCCTCGTCAGTGTTGGCTGACCTCATTGATTGTTCTGCATGCCAGTAGAGTAGTCCTCAGCTCAAGTCCATCTTCTCAATCAGTCATTTTTGTGAATTCTAAAGATAGACGTCATACTGGAATTTCAACATTTCTTTCAGGAACACTAAGACTGGGTAGTTGCAAGATAATTGGTTTTACATATATATGTGAACTGGTTGAGCTACACTTTAAGACTGTGATTTCCTGAGCAATTGAGCTTTTCAGTGTAATTTAGAAGCACTCAATGCAGGGTCATAATTAACTAGTGGAAGTCGTATTTAAAAAAAAATAAGAATCTATATCTACTGAGCAAGGCATAGCTCTAGAGACGAAAATCTCAGTTCTGATCAGCACTAAATTGACAGAAACAATCTTTTTGTGATTCTATAGATGTCTCCTCTGCCTCATTTTGATATTCTGTGTATAATCATTTGAACAATACATTTTCAACAAAGACAAACTGCAAATTTTTAAAACTTTGTCTATCATATTTTTTCTATTTGCCCATCTTATCATTACATGAATTTTTATTTATTCATTTATTTTGTTTGTCTTGAACACCCAATGAATTCTAATTTTGACCAGACACAGTAGTTTGCGTTAGTGTGCATGTATGTATGTGGGCCTGCATGTGTGTATATTAAGAATGAGAATGGAAGGAGGGGGCCAGTGGTGTGCAGAAGCAGGATTGAATTTTGGTAATGTGATGCTGGTAAATTTTGTTTTTTCAAAGATTTCTGTTTTTTACTTTCTCCTTATTATTCTCTTCTAAAACCTTTAAATTGGTCTGGTCAGAACTCTCAACTTCTTATTTTGCAGATATTTTCATTTTGCAGATTTACTTTTATAAATCTTACCTTTTCAACTTCACCTTAAAAGAGGTTTTGGGACTTTTAGCTAATCTGATTATACTATAAAGAAACACTCATGATGCTAGTAGTTTAATAACTTTATCATATTTGAATTAAAAAAAAAAAATGTCATCAAGTCAATTTCAACTCATAGCAACCTTATAGAATGAGTAGAACTGCCCTAAAGGGCTTCCGAGGAGTGGCTGGTGGACTTGAACAGCTAATTGTGCTTAATACCCAAGTTCTTAACCACTTTATCACCAGAGCTCTGTGTTTGAGTTTAGGTGCCGTAAGATTAATGCATTTGGTAAACATGGCCTGGGGCCCTGTCACTAAAAGTAATCTCAGGAGCGAGCCCCTTGCTCCTGAATTCTGCTCTGGCCAAGCCACTACTCTGTCAATGATGCCCTGATCCTATGGCTCTCTCTTACCCATCGTGTTCTAAAAGCTCAACTTTGTCCTTTAATTTTCATAATGACACTTTCAGATGTCAAGAGTAAGTACCTGGAGTTAATTCAATAGGTGGCAGTTACGCCTAAGAAGCTGTTGGTGAAACAAATAATTGGAAAGTAGAGTTTTAGAGAGGATGGATAAACAGCAGTAGATCCTGTTGGTAAACTGAGACTTAAAAAAAAATGTGATAGAATATTTAAAGAGCCACAACTAGGATCAAGAAGTAGGAGACAGAAAAAGAAAAAAAAAAAAAAGGAAACTATAAGTGTTAGTAATAAAGAAAATTAAAAATAAATTGGATTCAAATCATTCAACCTTTCATTCAACGTTTATTAAACCTGTAAGCTGTCCTATGTACAAGTGCTTAATACAACTTAAATATTCCTTAAGCCTCTTTTGCATGTAGAAGGACCATTAGTCAAATAATATTGTTATTTATTAAATTTAAGGATGGAAAAGAAAAAAATAAAAGAGAAAAGACCATCAACCATGAAACCAATTTCCCAAACTACACAGTACAAAAGTCGTCTGTGGTAGCACAGAAAAAATTGGATAATCTGAGAACAAAGTGAGTCAAGAAAATATATGTTGGAGTGATTGAGTTAGAAATAATTGTGAGGCATACATGTACAGATGTTTTTAGAAATCGAAGACAGCAAAGATCAATTTACACAAGACATTCAGACCTGTGGGAGACTGGTCCTTGCTCTCAGGAAGATCACTCTTTGTTTTACGGTTGGAACCAGGTTTTCAGTAAGCAATGAACACAGTCATACTAAACTTGGTTCAAAGGCAAGACAGGGCACTAACTAGGAGTTGTAAGGTGACACAAATGGGTAAGTGCTAAACTATTAACTAAATGATGGGAAATTCAAATCCACCCAGAGGTACCTTGGAAGAAAGGCCTAGAAATTTACTTTGACCCCTTTGGAGCATAGTCTGGTGCTGATACACTCTTAAGTTCAGGTTGCCTTGATTGTATCTGGTTAGCATATAAAAGTGGACAAATGAACTTGCAGCTGTGTCCTCTGCAAAATTATGATGATGGTCTCCTCTTGCAGCTGCTACAGAGACTGCTGATGGTACACACAGGGAGTGACACCAGCAGTCTCTTACAGAATAACTGTTTTCCACTGATGCTTTGTTGTTATGCATCACTGTTCTGATATGATGTGGTCATACATAGCAAGCCACTGGTAAGCAAAATGTATTACCTTCAAAACCATGTATCTTAAATTATCAGTAGAACTACTCAAAAAGCCTACAAAGAAACCCAGATTCATTTTTCCAATCCTTAGATAGCATTAATCCCTCCTTCATAGATACCCTCCAAGCCTCCTGTGTTCCATCCACTGCATCACTAGGCACTATTGCAGCACAGTACATATGTTTGTGTCAGTCTCTGCTGAAACCTAGGAACATGCCACTTTTTTCCTATCTCCAAATCCTGACAGAAAATTTGACACTCAATATCTGCTCTGTTAAGTTTGTTGAAGAATCTAAACTACAGACAGGTAAAATTAGAAAGCATTTACAATGAAGACAGAATAGGGTTCACGATTCCTGGATCTCAGAACTAATCTTTTCTTTATGGAATTACTCATAAATATAAGGAACTTTCTGTCTATATCTCTCTAGATGTTTATCTCTTTATATCACATTCTATGTATTTGTCTTATTTCTGTTTCCCAGCAGCAAAAAACATAACTGCAAAAGTCTAACAGGTGGTTAAAAACTGTGTATTGCATTAAATGAAAGGTAGATGTCGGAACAGAGAAGATTTAACTTTTTCACTGTGCATTTTAGAGGGCTGTTTCTTGACCTGTTCATTATGACATGATTCATCTTCTTGAGTTTCATGGTTGAGAAGGGGGACAGGGTCAGATTCACATATAATATTATAGTATTTTTTTCTGTTGCTTGCTAATCAAAATTACGGGTAGCCAAATGAAAAATAAATGCATCTAAAAGTACGAGTTGTTACTTCTAAGCACCATCATAGGATTACCCCAAATGCAGTTTTATGTCTTTTAAAACAAAGAATACCATCAAGTGTGCAATGCTAAAAGGAATTTTATCTCACCTATAAATACAAGTGAAACTTTTGAGATCCAAATCACCATCTACAGACAATTTACGATTATAATCAAGATGTTACACACAGTTTAACTTCAGTACCATCTATAACTTTGTGGGTATTTTAACAATAATGAGTAAAAACATATGTTGGCAACAAAAATGTTACTTAAAGTAGAAGCTCTTTAAAGAGTCGATGATAACTTGTAAGTTGTGTCAATATCATTTTTACCCAGATTTTTCTTTTGTGCCTTAACCTTTTAATTAACATGAAAAAAGACCTTTAGTCTTTTTTAAAGTGCCCTTTATTACCAGTTTCTTAGAAAGAAAATATCAAATAAAACACTTGACTTTAGGATCCAAGCAAATATTAATGAAGAAACAAATTTATGTTCTTTCCTTGTCTCTGATGGTTTTTTTGTTTGTTTGTTTTTTGCATTTTGGGGGGGTCAGGGAGTGTGGTGAGTGGGAGAGTCTTTTTTTAACAAAAAGTTTTTTTAAATTGTGATTTGGATGAAGATTACAGAGCAAATTAGTTTCTCAGTAAACAACACACATACTGTTTTGTGACATTGGTGTTGCCAAACTGATGACATGTTGTCACTCTCCTGCTCTTAACCTTGGGTTTGCCATTACCAGATTTCTTTTCTCCTTCTGACTTCTCATTCTTGCCCATGGGTTTGTGTTCCTGTTTAACATCATTTTGTTTTATGACTCTGTCTAATTTTTGGCTGAAGGAGTGACTCCAGTACTAAGTTAGAAGAGTGTCCGAGTGTCATACTCTCGTGATTTCTTCAGTCTCTGTCAGACCAAGAAGTCTGGTCTTATTCCCTGAGTTAGAATTTTATTCCATTTTTCTCCAGCTCTGTCCAGGACCCTCTATTGTCATCCCTGTCAGAAGCATCTAACTGTGCTCCTTTAGACTAGTTTTTCCTTTTTCTCTTTGGTTTTATTCATCCTCTCTTGCTCCGGACAGGGTGGAACAAGTGTAATATCTAGGATAGCCACTCTCAAACTTTTAAGACCCCAGATGCGATTCACCAAAGTAGAATGTAGAACATTTTCTTTATAAACTACCTTATGCTAATTGAGCTTATTAGATTGTCTCCTGGATCACGTTCCCTGGAGTTCTGCCCAGTAAATTGATTCGTCAAGAGATCTGAATGTGTCTGTCAAGCTTTCATGACTTGACTTGGACAAGCTGTATTGGCTTCCCCAGTGTTGTGCATTGTCTTACCCTCACCACTCACCACTTGTCTGCTATTCAGTGCTTTTCCCTCCTCACCCTGCCAGCCTCTAGTAATCATCAAAGATTGTTTCTGTGTGTAAACTTCTCATGAGTTTTTATAATAGCTGTCTTACGCGGCATTTGTCCTTTTGTGATTGGCATATGTCACGCACCAGAATGTCCCCCAGCATCATACATTTTATGAGATGTTTTGCAGATTCATTGTTTCTTATTGTTGTGTGGTATTCTATTGCGTGTACGTACCGTAGGTTGTTTATCCATTGATCTGTTGATTGCCGTCTAGGGTTATTTCCAGCTTTTTGCTATTGTACATAATGCCACGATAAACACAGGTATGCGTATGTCTATTCAGGGGAGAGCTCTTATTTCTTTTGGGTATAATCCTTGGAGTGGGATTTCTGAATCATATGTCATCAGCAGCATAAAAGCTCCAATGTCACCAGTGTCACTTTCAGCCAACATGGAGCCATAGACAGAAGCACCATGCTGTCCCTCCATGGCAAAGAATGAAAAAATTAAGTAAAACAGAGAAAAATGTCAGTCCTGTAACCTGAAATGTCAAAAGAAGAGATAAAGATCTCAGCCAAACACTGAATTAAATAAGGAACTCCCAGAGAGCACACGATAAGAAGAGATAGGAGCAGAAGTCCCATATCAGCTAAGCCAGCCCAGATTCATCACTTTGGACTCCGGTTGGAGACTGGCAGACAGGGAACTCAGAAAAGTAGCTTCACAGGAATATCAGCAGGAGACAAAGCACCTAGTAACTAAAAACACATGCTTTCCCATCTCCCATCTTCTCCCCATTGCTATACCTCCAATGCGCCTAGGCTAGGTCCAGTGGCTCAACCAGCTGGCAAGTGCAGTGCCCATGCTGCTTGGATTCACCACAGCCACATGGGAGGTGAGAGGACTGAGAGTACAAAAACAGCTTCAGGAGCTCCCAGCAGGACACAAATCACCGGGTAACCACTAACAAATGATTTCCTAGCATCATTTGCCCCCAATCCTCAGCTTTTTCCACTTCCAGCTGGGTGCCATCTTTGGACTAGAAGGAAATTTCTTTGACCCTAGGTTTTTTGATTTGGCCTATCCACAGTAGCCAGCCACATGAGTGCCATTTTTCTGTAACTGGTTGGTTGGTTGTTTGTTTTGCATTTCTTTGGTTTCTTCCATGCCCTGTAACAGCTGCCCCTCTTTTCCTCAAATACCTGGCTATATGAGCCATCTTCAGCTTTCTTGAAAGGCTGTAAAGCGTTGCTCAACAACAGGAACAGTTTCTTCAGCCTGTGCCTGTGACACTGTGCTGGTGGGATTATCAGGGCTTTTCTCCCCACCCCCCCACCCCCGCTTTTATTTTGCTTTGCTGTGTTCTGTTTTGTCTGATTATTTTCTCTTTCTTTTCATGATTGGAGTCCCTCCTGGCCAGGCTGCACTGCATAGCTTAGGATCTAAGTCCTCAGTCTCATACTCATGTCAGGAATTCCTCCCTCCCTCCCTCTGTCCCTCCATCCCTTCCTTCCTTCCCTCCCTCCCTTCTTTCCTTCCTTCCAACCTTCTGTCCTTTCTTCCTTCCTCCTCCCTTCCTCTTCCTTTCTTTCCTTCTTTCCTCTTTCTTTCTGTCTCTTTCTCTCTCTCTCCTTCTCTCTGTCTCTCTTCATTTTTCTTCCTGTCTTTATTTATCTCTCAGTTGTCATCCTTCTCCCGAATATCTGACACAATGTGACTTCTGTATGTCTACTAGTTAGGTGATACCACATAGCCTGAGAGGAACTTTTTGTCTTCATAGCTGCAGTGGTGGAACCCCTGGAGATCTTCCTATTATTTTTTTTTTCTTTTCCAAATACTTACCAAGTTGTTCTTTTTTCCCCCTACTCTTTTTTGTTTGTTTGTTTTATTCATTATCAGTTTCTCATCTCTCCACTCTAATGGCAAGCTCCCTTGGTACTTTTTTTATTTTGTCCCTTTCCTCTCTTACCATCCTCTTTCCCATACTCAGCTTCACACATCATAACCTACCTCCTCCTTCCTATCTACATGTACCATGCACTGAACATCACACCTAAACAGCACAGACACAGCCTACCAGAACCTGATTTCTCACCCACACTGTTGGCCCAAGTGTGTGCCACAAATAGCCCATACCAGCCCCTCTCCTTCATTTGAACATGCCCTGTTGCACTATATAGAAGAGACTAGCACAGCTCCTTGGACAAGAAGGGGAAAAATGTCATCACTATAGATAAGCAACCAACAAAGAACACACAGCCCGCCTGCTCTTACACAACCAAAAACCAAAAATGCAGAAACAGACAGATGTACAACAAAAAAAAGAAAGAAAATAACTACTGAATGTACTGAAGATAGTAAATAGACAATATCAAAACATACTTAAAAAAAGAAAAAATAAAAGGCAGGATGGTTCTAATATGCACCCAATATAAATCATTGTAAGACTTTCCAATAAAAGAGAAGACTCTAGAGTTACTTGACAGGGAATGTTTAATATTCAGAGCTATCCAAAAATTGAAGTGAGAAACAGAAAAATGAGGAAAAAACAAATTCATGGAAGAATTCAGGAAAATTTAGAAAACAAAATGCCATACTAAGTTCACAACTAGAAACAATACAAAAAATAACAATTAGAAATCTAGAAGATAAACAAGATTCCAGAAATAGACAGTGTCATGGAAGGGTTGTATGGGAGATTTGAAATGATGGTAGACAGGATCAGAATATTGGAGACAAACTACTTGTATACAACACAGTTAGAGGGAAAATCAGAAAAAAATAAAGAAGCAAAATGGAGAAACCCTGAGAATGATGTGGGATACATAATCCAAAGCAAAAATTTGCAAATTATTGGAGTCTGAGAACAGGGGAGCAAACAGAGGGGATAACTGAATAATTGTTGGCAGGAAACTTGCCTATCATGAAAGATAGAAAGCTGACAATCCAAGAAACAAAACAAATTCCGTAGAGGACAGACTTTAAAAGAAAATCATCCAGGCATTTCATAACCACATTGACTGAAACCAAAGACAGAGAAAAACATTATGAGAGCAGTTCAAGAAAAACAAAAAGTCACATACAGAGGAGAAAGAATAACACTAAGCTTTGATTATTTGGCAGAAACCCTACAAACAGGATGGCAGTGAAATGATGCATATAAAACACTGAACGAAAAAAAAATCAAGAATATAATATATCCTGAAAAACTCTTATTTAAATATAATGATGAAGTTAGGACATTTCCAGATAAACAAAAATTAAGGGACTATGCAAAAACCAAAGAAACGTAGAAGAATTATTAAGAGGAGTCTTTTGGTCCAAGAACAAACAACATCAGATCACTGAATCTAGGACACAAGATTGTACCAGCCAGACACCAACCAAGAAAATGATGTCTGAAGTACAATCCCAAACCAAAAGAATTATAACAAGGAACTACAGGGGTTAATCTGTAAATGACAACAACATCAGAAAAATAAAAAGAAGGCATAAATGGTGTGGTTATATAAATTTCTAATGCAATGGAAGGCAAGGTGATACGAAGTAATCGTAGAAGGATTCAGACATATGAAGATATGTGTAATTTTTAAGGCAACTATAAGAAAAGTTAACAAACCTAGTAATCAAACTAAAAAAGAAAAGCATAAATTCACAATTAAAACAAAATTTATGCATCGAACACCTGGAAACTGAACAACAACTTGCTCAAAAACTGATGGGTTATAAAAGACTTTAAAGATGTAATAAAAAAATTCACAGAATCAAATGACAATGAAAATACATCCTACCAGAACTTTCGGGACACAGCAAAAGCAGTGCTCAGATGTCAATTTATCTCAATAAATGCACACATACAAAAAGTAGAAAAGGCCCAAATCAAAGCATTAACACTATAACTCAAATATGTAGAAAGAGAGCAGCAGAAGAACTGCTCGGACACTAACTCACTGCTGTCAAGTCAAGTCTAACTCATAGTGACTCTATAGGACAGAGTAGAACTTCCCCATAGAGTTTCAAAGGAGTGCCTGGTGTATTTAAACTGTTGACTTTTTGGTTAGTAGACAAAGTACTTAATGATTATATCACCAGGGTTTCTTTGGGAACTTGAAGAAAAGCAAATAATAGAAATTAGAGCACAATTAAATGATTTAAAGAATGTAAAAAGTCAATTGAAATTGTTAACAAGACCAAATCTGTTTCTTTAAAAAGATCAACATAATTTATAAACCTCTGGCCAAACTGACAAAAGAAAAACAGCAGAGAAAGGAAATAACCTGGATAAAAAACAAGATGGCTGATATCACAACAGACCCAGCTGAAATCAAAAGAGTCATAGCAGAATACTATTAAAAACTGCATGAACAAACTTGAAAACTTAGAGGAAATGCAGAAATTTCTGAAATCAAACTACCTACCTAAAACACAAACATAGGTAGCACAAATGAATAAGCACATAACGAAAGAACACTGAAAAGGTAATTAACTCCCCCCAACCCCCACCCCCAAAAGAGTCTAAAAAAGCCCTGGCCCCAGTGGTGTCACTGGAGAACTCTACCGAACTTTTAGAGAAGAGTTAACACACTATTACTGAATGTATTTCAGAGAAAATAAAAAGATAGAATACTGCCACATCTGTTCTATAAAGTCAGCATAATCCTCATACAAAACCAGATAAAGACACCACAAAAAAGGAAAATTACAGGTCAATATCTCTCATGAATGTAAATGAAAAAAATCTCAGCAGAATTCTAGCAAAAATAATTCAACAACATAACAAAAAATTAATTCAGCATGACCAAAAGGATTCATGCAATTGAAGCAGGAAAGGTTTAAAATTAGAAAAACACCCAGTGTAATCCACTACAGAAATGAAACAGAAGACAATAAACACTTGATTTTATCAACTGATGCAGACAAGGCATTTGACAAAGTCCAGCATGTCTTCATTTTGAAAAACTGTGGGCAAAATAGGAATAGAAGTGAAATTCCTCAGCATAATAAATGGCCTTTAAACAAAGTCAAAGCCCAACATCATCCTAAAAGGAAAGAGTCTGAAAGCATTCTCCTTGAGTCTTGAGGCAGACAATGATTACCTTTGTCACCGCTTTGCTCAACATTATGCTGGAGGTTCTAGTTAGAACAATCAGGCAACACAAAGAAATAAAAGGCATCCAAATTGGTAAGAAAAAAAAATAAAACTATCCTTGTTTGCAAATAATATGATCTTTTATACAGAAAATCTACTGAGAAACTACTGGAATTAATAGCAGAATTCAGAAAAGCTTAAGAATACTAGATAAAAATACAAAAGCCAATTGGATTTCTTTACACCAACAAAAAAAAAATGTCAGAGGAAATCACCAAATTTACAACAGCTCCCAAGAAGATAAAATACTTAGAAATATATCTAACTATACACATAAAAGATCTATACAAAGAAAATTACAAGACATTATTGCAAGAAACCAAGAGACCTACATAAGTGGAGAAACCTACCTTGCTCATGGATAGGAAGAACTCAATACCTTAAAAACATCTATTCTACCTGAAGTTATATATGAATACAACACAATCTCAATACAAATGCTGAGAGTGCTTTGTAAGTTTGTTTTTCAGATTAGAAGTCTTCTCTCTTTTTTTTTTAACTGTGATAAAGTGAAAGTTTTCAATCCAAGTAAAGTTGCCATATAAAACCTCAAAGACGTGCTTGTATGCAGCTCTATCTGCTCTCTGCACACTGTGACAGCAGACTACTTCTTTCCACTCTGTACTTGAGTATTCATTCAACCCTCCCTTCTTACCTCTATAGAGAGCTAGTCAGACAGCCTCCTATATATATTTAAGCCAAGAAGAACACACAACGTCTGTATCACTCTGTATCTTATAGGCCCGTGTAGATTTTATTTAAGAGTTGGCTTCAGTACCGGTTTCAGCTCTAGGATAGCAATGAGTCCAGGGCCCATGTTCTCAGGGGATCCTCCAGGATATCAGACCATCAAATCTGTCTTTTAATAGAGTTCTAGATATGTACCTTCTTTTCTCCCACTATATCAGGGACTTTAAATT
Organism: Heterohyrax brucei; assembly: GCA_028571685.1. Classification (NCBI taxonomy): domain Eukaryota; kingdom Metazoa; phylum Chordata; class Mammalia; order Hyracoidea; family Procaviidae; genus Heterohyrax; species Heterohyrax brucei. The sequence continues at coordinate 3,146,255 of CM053146.1, read as the reverse complement.
GTGTCCCCTGTCAGGACAATCATTGTTGGTGGTCTTGTGCTGATATAGTCTCCCAATCCTATGGGTCCTGTGTTTTCTGGGTTCATATTTTCATCATGTCTTTGACGTCTTTCATTTTCACGTGTTCCAAGTGAGTTGGGAACCAACTGATGCTCCTTAGATGGCAGCTTGCTAGGTCTTAATACTCCATTTACCACTCACCAATATGAGATGCAGAAAATTTTCTTTAAAAAAATAATTGTTATGCCAATTGACCTTGATTTCCCCCAAAACCATGGTCTCCAAAGCCTGTCCTTGCTACTCAGTCCTTTAAAATGTTTGAATCTATTCAGAAAACATTTTAGCTTATGGTATAGTTCAGCTGTGCTAACTTCCCTTCACCAAAGCCAATTCTAGTCGACTATGCAATCTATAAATACCGTTCACCCTCCCCTTCCAGCCTTGTAGATGTCAAAGATTATTTTCTTCTGTGGATAAACCATTTCTTAAGTCCTTATAGTAGTGGCCTCATAGAGTACTTGCCTTTTGCAGCCAACTGATTTTGCTCAGCAATATGGATCCCAGATGACTCCAAGTTATGATATGTTTCCTAAAATCATCATGGTTCTTCATCATTGCATAGTGTTCCACTGGGTAATTTTACCACAGTTTGTTTATCTGTTCAGCTCTTTGTTTATCCAGTCAATGTAGGTTGATTCCATCTTTTTGCTATTGTGAATGCCAAGCCAAGTGACACTGAGTCGGATCTGACTCATGGCGACCCTGTGAATAGTGTTACAATAAATACTAGTGTGCATGTATCTGTTCTTGTGACAGCCCTTATAGCTCTAGGATATATTTCAAGAAGTGACATTGCTAGGTCACATGGTATTGCTATTGCTAGCTTTTTAAAGAAGCACCAAATGGATTTCCAAAGTGCTTCTTATATTTAACATTTCCACCAGCAGTGTAGAAGAGTTCTAGTCTCTCCACAACTTCACCAACACTGGTTATTTTGTGTTTTTGGATTAATGCCAAGTGACATTTTTTAAAGAGGTGGAGAAACAAATCATCAGTTCATATAGAAAAGGAAGAATCCCTGAATAAGTAAAGCATTACTTAAGAAGAACAAGGTGGGAGGCTTTACCTCACCTCACTTTAAACCTATTATACTGCTATAGAAGTCAAAACAGCCTGGTACTAGTAAACAACAGATACATAGAGCACTGGAAGAGAACTGAAAAACAAACATAGAATCATCCAGCTATGAGCAGCTGATACTTGAGAAAGGCCCAAGGTCTGTCAACTGGGAGAAGGCAGTCTCCTTAACAAATGGTATTGACATAACTGGATGTCAATCTGCAAAGAAAAAAAGAAAAAAGAAACAAGACCCATATTTCACACCATGAACAAAAACTAACTCAAAATGGATCAGAGGACAAAATATAAAAGCTAAAGTGATAAAGATCATGGAAGAAAAAACAAGGACATCACTGGTATGCCTAAAACATGATGTAAACAGAATACAAAATATTATTAACAATGCACCAACACCAGAAGAAAAAGTAGTAACTCAAGAAGGAAAAGAAAGACCAGACTTGCTGGCCAGGCACAGAGTGGAGAAACCCTGAGAATATGCCCTCTGGACACACTTCAGCTCAGTGATAAAGTCACTCCTGAGGTTCACCCTTTATCCTAAGATTGTACAGGCATATAAGACAAAATCAGACTGAATGAGCATCCCAGCTCAGGGTCAAGGACCAGAAGACAGGAGAGGGCAGGAAAGCTGATAAGAGCAAGCCCAAGGTTCAGAACACAGTGTTGACCTTAGAAGTTTTTAAGCAATGTCATGCAATAATATGTGTACTAACTTTAATGAGAAAAAAAGAGTTCTAGTCTTCCACAGCCTCTCCACCCTCCAACATTTACTATTTCCTGTTTTTGTGATTTGTGTCTGTAGTACCAGGATGAGACAGCATCTCATTGTAGTTTTGACTTGCATTTCTCCAATGGCTAGTGACCTTGAGCATATTGTTGTGTGTCTGTTAGCAGCTTGAATGTTTTCTTTGGAAAACTGTCTGTTTTGTATTCTTTGCCCATTTTTAATTGCATTATTTGTTTCGACAGCACTTGGCTTATTTGTTTTTGTTTGTTGTGGAGGTGGTTAGATTTTCTTACAGATTTTAGATATTAGCACTTCGATGCCAGACTGCAGGTTCTCTTTTCACTCTTTTGGTGAAGTATTTCATTGAGCATACATGTTTAAATTTTAGAACATCCCAGTTAGCTAGCATATCTTCTGGTGTTTGTGTTTTGTTAGCTATGGTTTGTATTCTTTTTAAGACATGTATTAGGGCCTCTAGCTTAGATTGTATTTTTGCTCCTATGATCTTGATAATGTTTGGTTTTATATTTAGGTCTTTCATTCCTGTTGAATTTATTTTTGTGTATGGTGTGAGGTATAGGACTTGTTTCCTTCTTTACAGACGGACATCCAGTTTTATCAGAACCATTTACTAAAGAACTGTCTTTTCTCCACGTAATGCACTTCGGAGCTTTTTCAAAGATCAGGTGACTATAAGTGGATGGGGTCACATCTAGCTTCTTGATTCTGTTCTGTGGTCAATGTGTCTGTTGCTGTACCAGTACCAGGCCGTTTGGGCCGCCGTAGCTATATAGTCCCTAATGAGGTCAGATATTGTGCGTTCCGCAGCTTTGTTCTCTTCAGCAGCTCTCTGTTTGTTTGGGGCCTCTTTCCTCCATGCTGGTATTTGGATTGGGATCACATTGCATCTGCAGATTGCTTTGGGTAGAACTGACATTTTCACAATGTTCAGTCAGCCTAATCATCACAAAATTTTCAAAATAAGTCTTTTTAGTGAAAAGGACTATGAAAAGGCTTTAATTTTTTTTTTTTTTTTAATTTATGGTGTTAGTGCATACAACCAAACATACATCTTTTTACAACTTCTGTATGTCAGTAGTATTGGTGACATACTAGACACATGTCACCACTCTTTCTCTACTCATTGTTCCATCATTCATCGAGGCTTTCTGCCCTTAAAGTTCTCATCTATGTTTTACATTAGCTGTTGTCAGTTTATACTCATATAGCTCGTTGTTTATAAGAGCACTATACTCAAGGCAAACGTTGTTTATTAAATGGGCTAAATTGTTGTTTAACAGTGGCTTCATGGGAGAGATATGATCCTAGGTTAAAAGAGTCTTTCTAAGCTGCAGATTCAGGAGTTACCCCAGTCTCAATGGATCCAGTGGGTATGGTTTTCACATAAGTGTGAAGTTCTGTTTTTATATTTTTCACCATTTTGATCAGTGAAAAGGCTTTCTTGAGTGTACGTTTTGCATATATTCCACTATGTCAAGGTATCCATGAAGTTTAGTTTATTTCTGGAAAATGATTCTGGAAGAAATCACTACTGTCTATTTCAGTTTATGTGCCCCAGTGAAAGAGAAACCTCACTTACAGTTTACAGCTGCTTCTTCTTTTTTTCTTTAAATTATGACAGTGAAAACGTAAATTCCCATATAAATTTGCAGGCCCACCTCTATGCAGCTTCCACTGCTCTCCCTGCCCAGTGACAGCACACTATTCCTCTCTGCTCCATACATGTCTCATCCTCCCAACAGTCTCCTTTCCCTTCCTCTCCACTCATTCCCCTTCCTCCAGCCAGAGGTCAGCAGGATGATCTCCTATATAGATGTATAGAACCATAAAGTACATCCAATATATGGTCACCCTGCATCACCAAGTCCAATCCATTCCTGTCCCAAGCATGGACCTGCATCATGACTTACGGGCAAGGGCAGCATCAGGGCCAGGGGCCACACTCCCAGGGGAAACCTGAAGCTGCTGGACCATCAACTGTGGTCTTTTAGTGGAGATCTCAGGGTGCACCCCTTTTTATTCTTGTGTTGCCAGTGAGACTCAACTTTGTGAGCTCCATCATGGTTATCAATGGTGGTGGCCAGGCACCATCGGTTCTTCCAGTCCCAAGTCGATGCAGGCACACACTCATGTGAGTCTCTCTGTCTCCTGGGTAGTCTTTCCCCCATGTAGTTTTGGTCCTCGGTGAACATCCATTCCTGCTGAGGTGGGACCATTTGCTGTGCCCTCGGATGAAAGTTTGGCAGCTTTTAAGACCCCTGATGCCACTCACCAATGTGGGGTGCAGAGAGCCCCTTAGCAAAATGCTAGTTGCGCCGACTGGCCTCAGTTTTGCCTAAGAGCATGGTCCTCTGCTCCCTGCCCCAGCTACTCTGTCCTTGCAATATTGGGTTAAGATGGAAGGAGTATTCAAGTTATGTTGAAGTCCGCTTAATATTGATCTTGTTTCTAATGTGTGCTATCACAAATTTCACCCAACCAAATTTCTACGAACTATCTAATCTAAAACCTCCCCTCCTTGCCCTCCCCCTCCCTTGCAGCTGTCAGAGTCTTTTCTTCTGTGGATAAGTCTGTTTTTGAGCTCTTATCGTAGGGTCTCACACAATATTTGTCCTTTTGTCGCTGACTACTTCCACTCAACATAATGTTTTCCAGTTGAAACCAGGTTATGAGATGTTTCCTGGAATCATCATTGTTCTTTATCACTGCATAGCGCTCGATTGAGTATTTATACCATTGTTTACCCATCCGTTCCTCTGTGGTTGGACATCTGGGTTGATTCCATCTTTTTGCTATCATTAATTGTGCTGCGATAAACATTCTCGTAGATAATAGCCATTGGTGTGAATGGCCTTGGTTCTGTAGGATATATTCCAAGCATAGGAATTACTGGGTCAAATAGTATATCTATATCCATTATTTTTTTTGTTTCTTATTTTTTTTTATTTAATATGACTAAGTGAAAATGTACATTCCCATACTTGCTTTCCAGTGAGGTTGCACCATTCTGCAATCCCACCAACAGTGTAGGAGAGTTCCAATCTCTCCACAGCTTCTCCAACATTTAGTGTTTTGCATTTTTTGGATCATGGCCAACCTTGTTGGGGTGAGATGGTATTTCACTGTCATTTTGATTTGAATTTCTTTAATAATTAATGATTGTGAGCATGTCCGCATGTGCTTTTTGGCTGCCTGGATCTCCTCTTTAGAGAAGTGTCTGTCCACCTCTTTTGCTTGTCACTTAATTGGATGATTTATCTTCTTCTTATTGATATTTTGTAGTACCTTATAGATTATGGAGATCAAGTGTTAGTCTGACATAGAGTTGCCAAATATTTTTCCCATTCTGTAGGTGGCCTTTTAACTCTTGTGATAAAGTCTTTGGATGAGCAAAAGTATTTGATTCTTAATAGTTCCCATTTATCTACTTTCTCTTCTGTTGACTGTGGTTTGTTTGACGGATTTTGAAGTCTGTCTACGTTGTGTATTAAATCTTCCATTGTTCCTACTTTTTCTTGGGTGAGCTTTATTATTTTCGATTTGATATTTAGGTCTTTTTTCCTGTTTGAGTCGGTTTTTGTATTAGGTGTAAGATATGGATCTTGTTTGAATTTACTGCAGATAGATATCTAATTTTGTCGGCACCATTTGTTGAAGAGATTGTTTTTACTCTAGTTTAATGTCTTAGGGCCTTTGTCAAATATCAGCTGTTTATAGGCAGATGGTGTCATCTCTGGGGTCTCAATTCTGTTCCATTGATCGATATGTCTGTTCTTGAATCAGTACTAGGCTGTTTTGACCACTGTGGCAGTGTAATAAGTTCTGAAGTTGGGTAATGAGAGGCCTCCCAATGTGTTCTTCTTCTTTAGTAGTACTTTATTTATCTGGGACTTCTTCCCTTTCAAAACAAAATTGGTGATTTGTTTCCCATGTCATTAAAAAATGATGCTGGAACTTGTATTGGGATTGTATTATATAAATAGACATTTTTACAATGTTAAGTCTTCCTATCTATGAGCAGGGTAGGTTTCTCCATTTATCTAAGTCTCTCTTAGTTTCTTGTAGTAAGGGCTTGTAGTTCTCTTTGTAAAGGTCTGTCATTTCTCTGGTTAAATTAATTCCTAGGTACTTTATAATCTTAGGGGCTATAGCAAATGCTATGGATTTGATGATTTCTTCATTAACAGTCTCATTGGCATAAAGGAATCCTACAGATTTACTTCAATTTATCTGTAGCTGCTTCTTAACACTCAAACACTGTTCCCCCCTCACCTTGGCTTCCACCTTGTTTTCTTGTTCTGCATGTAAACATAGATCCACATTGACGTACATTTTTGGAAAAACTGCTAGTGGATTTAGCTTTGTCTAGACATACTGTCAGAAGGTGGGATTTAACAACGTAGATCTGTTATATAAAGCCTGCATGAGTGATGGAACAGATGGCATGCTGCTTCTTTCGTTTCTAGTCAGCTGTTTGGTGTGATATTGTCCTAGTTCCTGTAATTCGGCCAGTTCATGATGGGGAAGACTGGAAGACTGTGGGATGTTGTCCTGACTGCAGCTTTGTGTTTGTATCCCCTTTTGTTCCTCGTGCACCTCATAGTTGCCTTCTTGTTTGGTTGATTGTAAGCTTGTAGTCAAAAGGAGTTGTCCGTGACACCAGTTCTTGGGCATGATTTTTGATACAGAAAAAACCCCAGAGATAAGATTTTTTAAAAAGTATTTGTTCTCGATTGAAGCAAATACTGCCAGCAATTCATAGGTTGTTTCCTACTGTCACTCTGTGTTGTCCACATTAAAAAGATAACTTTTGCATCCATTCTCATTCCATCTTTGGATACAGCAGTCATGACTCTAGTTTGTACAATAGAAATAAAGCTTAGGGTACCTACATGTATTATCTAGAGTTACCAACAAGCTTGGGCTCTCCTAAATCTAACCCTCTTGATATTTCACTCTGCCAGAGGGGATTTCAAATCATGAATTAAAAACAAACAAACAAAAATCATTATTGTTTTCATTTATGCTAGGTCATTTCTTCTTTGCTGTAAGAGTAGGACATGTGTTTAGAAATAATACATATTTTTTTTTAGATTTAGGATGGTTATATGAAAAACTCTTAATTTCCAGAGGCTATGGAATAATGTTCTTAGATACCTGGCCTCTATTCAGTGTTGTCAAGGCTATCAGGTTTATTTGTGTGACATAGAGAAGACAGAGGGAGATATCTTTTTGCTTGGGAGTGAGTGAAGTCATATTTCTTCCTCTCTGATTTGAAATTTCCCCTTCTCATCACTTTGAGGATGTAAGAAAGGAAGTTTAGATTTGTTTTTTAAAAATCCACTCTTAAGATGTTCGCAGTCTGTGAGAAGTGGTGTCCTGAGGAAACTTTTCTAGACTTTTTCGCTAGCAAAGGTTCTTAAAAAATTATTCCATTCATTTCCAAAGTAGAAACAATGTCTGATCCCACAAAGTGAGCTGTAGGGCAAGCACATTTCAGAGGAAGAGATAGATGGTGGAGACCTGACATCTGGGAGTCCCAAGGCAGGGAGCACTAGAATCTCAGTTCATCCTGAAGCCAATACCTTGTGAAAGGAGGGGGATAGCTGTCTAGGGTTGGAGGAGACAAGATCACTTGTCCCAAAGCTCAGACATCAAGGTATCAATTTTATTGGTTTGACTATAATCTTGTAAAAATCTCCCAAATGCTCCTACCAGCTTATTTGTTTGTGGCTTTATATTTCTCAGTAATCTATAAGCTCATCAAGGACTTAGTGTTTTAATTGAAATTTATCCCTAGTGACTCTCTGAGATGAATTATGAGGTAGGAACTTAATATTTTTTGGACTGAATTGAACTTACATGCTTATTGTACTGCCATTTCTAATATCCCACAATCATTGCATAGATCTCTGGTTGTTTCACACAGTTTCGAATTGACTATGAGCCTAAGGGTTGGCAGTTTGAATCTATGTAGAGATGCTATGGGAGAAAGGCCTAGCAACTGCTTTTGTAAAGATTGCAACCAAGAAAATGCAATGGAGCAGTTCTACTCTGTAACACACAGGGTTATGCTGAGTTATAATAGACTCAAAAGAAATGGGTTTGGTTTTTGGTTTTATTTGTAATTATTTTACTGCAATAATTCACAATTTTAGTTAAAGACTATTATAGTAAGAGGAGAAAAATTAAATTCCAGGGTTGTTTATTAAGTAATGCTGTCTTTAATTGACTAGGACCATTTACAGCAGTGCAGTCAATTTTGCTTCTATGTGACATATGCAGTTGCAGAAATAACTCACTAATTACACAATAAAAATCTTATGAGAAAGACCTTAGGGGGAAAAGGGTTGGGGTACAGTACTCAAAAATGCTGCCAGTGACACCCACAAAAGACTATAAGAGCCTAATAAAAACGGTAGCACAGTTTTATCCCTGTTAAATATGTAAGAAATACACAGATAACTATAACAAAGGCATTATTTCCAGAAGCAGACTGCATTTTTACTTGAAAAAGATCTGCAGTTTGCTTGTGGAAGTGGGAATTAGAAGGGTAATAGGTTATTGCTGAGTGGTAGAAGGAGAGTTATTTGAAACTGGAGGAAAGCTGTAGCAATTTGGATGAGTATGTCTCATAATGCAGCACTGAACTGAGATACTGTTTTGATGCTTCATGTGTGTATGTGTATGTGTGCATGCACATGCTTTGCTTATGTGGTTCTGTTCAATTGGATTCAACTTTCTGCATTCATCTAATATTTCTTGATTACCAAATTTGGCATTAGCAAACACAGCATTATGTTCAACTTTTTTTTGTAATGTATAAATAAAATAACACATGTGCATTTTTAAACAAACGCTTTGAATGTATGTATCTCCTTTTTCCTGCAACTTATACTAGAAGTAAAGTGGTCTCAAGCTCTTTGCATTTGGTGAACAGTCATAACTGCTATGATTTTTATGGTTCCTGTGGAGGCTCTGCTTTGTGTTTATTGATTACCTCTAAATATTTTTCAAACATATGTGTGCAGGAAAAATCGAAAATTCACTTTGCTGGTTTAATTTTTAAACACATTTAACAAACAATAATGAAATCCTTATGTTTATAATTAATTTTCCTGCAATTAGTTGAAATACAGCTCTCTAAGAATTTGGTATCTAAACAAGCAGCTTTATAATACTATGTCATATATATATTTTTAATATCAGACTAATTCTTCCTGAGAGATATAAAGTTAGCCTTCAAATTAAAGGGTGCATTCTAAATTTGCTTTGAATGAGGTGTGTCTAGAATTCATGAAGTCACTTTTCAGTGGCCTGCAGAATCAACTCTGCACAAAATGGAAAACCAGGAAAAGAGTGTTGCTTTAGTTATATCTACTCATTGGCAGATTGATCCCTTCCTTTGTTCCTCCCTCCCTCCCTCCCTCCCTCCCTCCCTCCCTTCCTTCTTCCCTTTCCCGTTCATTCATCATCCCATTCTTTCAATATTCATTGAAGTCCTATTTTGTACAAGACTGTTTGCTGAGATTCTTTTTAGAGGTTGCAAACAAATAAATTAGGGGCAAATTGTTGTGATATTGGTATTATTTATAACATGCTGATAGATTTAATTTGTTAACTTGTAACATTTAGATGCACTACAAGCACTGGTGTTTCAGGGGCAGAATCCTCACCTTACATGCAGAGACTTGGTGTTAGTTGATGGAGGTACCTCATAGGCAGCTGATACATGCTGGAGAACGGTTATGTGTTATTGTGATGCTGAACAGGTTTCAGAAGAGTTTCCATTCTAACAAAAAAAATAATAAAAAATAAAGAATAAGAAAGATTAGGGAGAAAAGTCTGGCAATCTACTTCCTAAAATCAGCCTCTGAAAACTCTATGAATCTTAACAGCCCAATATACAGTTAATCATGAAGATGGCAGAGGACTACAAAGTGTTCTGTTCAGTTGTGTTCATGGGGTCGCCATGCGTCAGGGCCAACTCAATAGCAGCTAATAGCAATATGCATGCTAAAAGTGAATAAAGATCAGGGACTTGTATATGAAATTGGGAGGTTGGAACATATGTGTCACCTAGAGAGACATATTTGTTGTCAGATCAGCATCTTGCTTGTGGTCCAATCCTGTTCCATAAGTTGACAACCTTGGTGGAGCCTTAGAAAGTATACTGTATTTTCTTACAAATAGCATACTCATGAAACTAACCAAAATAAAAACCATTGTTTTCAGATGATTCTGGCTGAAAATGACCCTAGAGGATAGAATAGAACTGCTCCATAAGCTTCCCAAGGAGGAGATGCATTCAGACTTCTGACCTTTTGGTCAGAAATCACTCTCTTGACAGCTGTGCCACCAGAGCTCTGTATAACGCACACAGCTCACCTCAGAAAATAATGTGGGAGGGAGTTCTGTGGTTGAAAAAAGAAGTCTACCCTCTGCGTTATTTGTGTAAAAATATGGTGCTTATCATGTTTAGATAGAGCACAAAAGGGAGCACAACCTGGAGTGGTAGCTACTGCAGTGATTGTCAGATTCAATCAATCTATGAGCTCCAGGAATATTCTGTATTCCGTCAAGGAAAAGAAATGAAGTTTTATAATTGGTAACTCATTTTCCAGGAATAGAATTGGATTATTATAATCAGTAGCTTGTTTTCAAAGGCTTTCACACACCTGGAAATGAGACTTTCTAAATTATTTTACCTCTCAAGATATAATCATTATAGGTGCCCTTAGGGACTGGAGAATGGGTAATAGTTGGACATTTTCTCTCTTCACTAGATCTTCCATTTTGTAGACTAAGCTCAATATATAGTAACGTAAGATTTTCTACAGCTAGTACGTCGTAAGAATGGAAGGGTAGCTGGTCGTCTGATGTAACAAATCTGGATGGGAGAATTCTGGCTACACTATTGTAATGCGACCTTGGACAATCTACTTTACTTCTCTGTACTTCAGTTCTCCAGGCTATGAAAAGAAGTTATACCTATCCTTCAGAGACGGTGTGAGCAGTGGATGAAATAACAAATGTAAACCCATCGTAGGTGACCTTCTTCAGAGCAGGTGGTTAACGATTGCAATTAAAACAATGAGTTCATTCTTCACATTCTCTTGCTGATAGAATCTGGTTCTCTTTTTCTCTCCCACTGTTTCAGACAACTGCGATGACCCGTTAGCATCCCTGCTTTCTCCAATGTCTTTTTCCAGTTCATCAGACCTTGCTGGTACTCACAGCCCAGCTCAGCTCAACCGAAGAGCTGGTAAGTAGGGGGACTGAAACCCTCAAACTGAGTGATAAACAAACATGTGGGAAGAAATTGAAGGACGTCAACAGCTTTATGCACTGAGATCATGTCCAACAGCAGTATTGGAGAGATATGGGTATGGGGTGTGGGGTTAAATTTTAATAAAACTGTACTTCCTATTTAATATTTATGTAAAGGATATGTCATTGCTGACATCAGGTGGATCTTGGCTGAAAGCAGAAAATACCATTTGGTTACTTATGTTGTACTGACTATGCAAAAGCATTCAACTGTAAGCACCATAAAAAATTATGGATAGCATTATGAAGTATAGGAATTCCAAAACACTTAATTGCACACATGCAAAATCTATATATAGACCAGGAGACAGTCATTTACACAGAACAAGGAGACACTGCATGGTTTAAAATCAGGAAAGGTGTACATCAGGATTGCATCCTTTCAGCAAACTTAACCTGTATGCTGAGCAGATAATCCCAGAGGTGGACTAAAGGAAGCAGAATGGGACATCAGGATTGCAGGAAGACTCGTTAACAACCTATGATATGAGGTTGACACAACCTTGCTTGTTGAAAGCAGAGAGTACTTGAAGTGCTTACTGACTGGCATGGGTTGAATTAGGTTCACCCAAAAACATGTGTGGTGGTTTGCCCAGGACATGATTGTTGGTACTGTGTGATGTTCTTCCATGTTGAACATCCTGCCTCTGTGAAATAAAGGAGGGTAAATGTATGGGTTGATGGAGGAATATACATGTGTAGGATTATACTATGCCTTGTGAAAGCTTCTTGGAGTATAAAAGAAAGGGAGGCAAACAGAGATTTGGGGACATCATACCATCAAGAAAGAAAGCAGTACTAAGAGCTGAGTGCATCCTTTGGAAAGGACCAGGGTCCCTCAGAAGCTTCTAGGCTGGGGGAAGATTGATGACAAGAACCTCCCTCCAGAGCTAACAGTGAAAGCCTTCCCCTGGAGCTGATACCCTGAATTTAGACTTCTGGGTTACTGGACTGTGACAAATAAAATTTCTGTTTAAAGACACCCACTTGTGGTATTTCTGCTAAAGCATCATTAGCTGACTAAGACACTGATAAAGATCAAAGACCACAGACTGCAGTATAGATTGTACCTCAACATAGAGAAAGCAGAAATTCTCACAACGCTACCAATAAGCAACATCAAGAATAAATGAAGAAATGATTGAAGTTGTCAAAAATTTAACTTTACTTGGATCCACAATGGATTACTCATGGAAGCGGTAGTAAGGAAATCAAACAATGTATTGCGTTGAGCAAATCTGGTCCAGAGACACACACCTGAGGGACTAAATTACTGGGGTGAGGGCTGTGGGGACCATGATCTTGGAATCTAGCCCAAATGGCATAACAGACTATAAAGAAAATGTTCTTAATTCTACTTTGGTGTGTGTATTTTGGGTCTTAAAAGCTTATGCATGCTTATCTAAGATAGTCCACAGGTCTCATCCTTTCTAGAGCAAAGGAGAATGAAGAAAAATACACAGGGGAAAGATTAGTTCAAAGTACTAATGCACCACAACTACCATTGCCAGCCAAGTGCCGTTGAGTCAGACCCGACTCACAACTACCACAGTCTCCATCAAACTGAATCTAGTACAATTCTGTGGTGCCTGAGTCACTACCACTGACTGTTCTGACAGGGATCAGAATAGAGGGTCCTGAATAGAAACGGAGAAAAATGTAGAACAAAATTTTACATCACCAAATCACTGGTACGACAGACACCAGTCTAGGGACAAGGATTAGAATTCAGGAGGAAACACGAAAGATAGTATTGGGGTACCCAAAGTTTAGAAGGGATAATGTTGATAAGTAGTTTTGTCACAAATCAATACGTGTATTCACTGTTTAATGAGAAGCGGATTTGTTCTGTAAACCTTCATTTAAAGTGTAATAGTACATTAAACAAGCCAAAAAAAGAAAAGAAAAAGAAAAATTTCTGCTCCTGTAGTCTTCGACTGAGTCCTGAAAGGATGGGATTGTGTATGTAGAATTTACTCTCCTCCTCCTAGTTTATGCCTGATGTTGTGTTTAACTGCTTTTAAATTGTTCCTCAACGATGATAGCAGGAAACATCTCTCAATTTGGTCTCAACTGGAGGACATTATGTTGAGTGAAACTAGCCAATGACAGAAGGACAATTATTATATGAGACCCCTACAATAAAAACTTAAAAGCATAGTCGTACATAATGGAAAAGACTCTTTGATGGCTACAAGGGTTGGGAGATTGGGAGAGCAGGAGGGCAAAGGGCGGGGGTTTAGATTAGATAGTTGCTAGAAATTTGGTTGGGTAATATTGGTGACAATACACATTAGTAAGAAGATCAGTGGATGAATGGAAGATTAATGGAACTTTGACACAACTTGTGTACTCCTCCTCTCTTAACCCAGTATTGTAAACACAGAGTATGTACACTTTCATTTTTTATTTAATAAAAAAATACTAATAAATAAATAAGTAAATTGTTCCTGACTTGTGGTGACCAAATTTGCAATAAAACAAAATGCTGCCTGCCTTGCACCATCCCCATGGTCAGCTAGCTACCGGTTGGGCCACTGCTGTGATCTGTATGATTCTTAGAGCCTGATGTAGAGAAGCAGATTGTCAGGCCTCTCATCCTAGTCTGTCTCATTCTGGAAGCTGTGCTGAGATCTGTTGAGCATCATAGCAACATGCAAGCCCCTACTGACAGATGGGTGGAGATTTCCCATGAGGTATACTGGTTGTAAATCAAACCTGGGTCTCCTGTGTGTAAGGCAAAAATTTTGCCAATGAACCTTTACTGAAGTCAGGACTATCTGCACAAAATTAAAAGAACAATAATACTACCAACAACAATAAGTTAACCACAAGCTCTTACTATTCTAAGATTTAAGGCATATCAATGCAATCCTCCCAGTTATCTCCATTTCATAGACAAAAAAGGTTGTGGCGCAAAATGGTTAGGTATCTTAACCAGCAAGCAAATCAGTTGTAAAGGTACTCTTTCACCTCAGGACCTGTGTTTCTAGAGTCCGTAGTTCTAGTCACTACAAACGCTGTTCCACCCAAAGCATCAGAATAATTCTTCTCTACCAGAAAGATCTTTATCTGTGTTTCATTGACTATGCAGAGGCATTCCTATGTGTGGATCATAACAAATTATAGATAACATTACAAGGAATAGAAATTCCAGAACACTTTAACTGTGCTCATGACAAACCTGTACTTAGACCAGGAGGTAGTCCTTCAACCAGGTTTAAAGTCAGGAAATATGTGAGTCAGGGTTTTATCCTTTCTTCATGCTTATTCAGTATGTATACTGAGCAAATAATTGAAGAAACTGGACTAAAGGAAGAAGATGGTAAGTTTGTCTTTGGAGAAGCAGCAATCAATTCCAAAGTTGAAACAAACAGGAAGGGTATATTGGGCAAGTGGTGTCTGATGAACACACTGGGTTCCAACACAAAACAGATTTAATGAGTTCTCTCAGTGAAAAGCTTGTCTTTCTAAGAGAAAACATTTCATTGGGGGAGCTGTTAATCTACAGCACTGCTGTGGCCACATAAGCCTGGACAAGTCACCCGACCAGGAGAGGGATTATGTGGTTAAAGCCCACCTGTAATAGTCTTCACACTGCTATCTCATCTATTGAGGGGATTTACCAAATGGAACTTTTGTTCTCTTACTCCCCCACACCCTCCTCCTCCCACTTCTCTATCCATGCGCAAAAGATTAATGAAGAAAAGAGAACCAATTGCTTTTGAAAAACAACGTATTACATTAAACTGGAGGTCAGATCTCCATTACCTAGTTTGCTGAGTCAATCAATATAATTGTGGCCTAAGAGGGATCTCTTCTTTGTCAAATGTGGTTTGTTTTGTGGGAAGAAAGTTTTTGTTTGGTCTGAGCCTTGAAGTCAGAAGCAAATATTCTCAATAGAAGCTGCCGACCCTACCTAAAGTTGCTGAGCTGTGGGTTGGACTTTCCTGCAGGGCAGGGAAAGGTTTTGAGTGACTTCTGTGATTATAATACAAATAAGAACAGACTTCTTTCTTGCCTTCAGTCCACTTTATATTTTCCTTTCTCACTTTTTGTTTTTAAATACATTTTTGGAAACAATTACTTTTGCCATTTGTTCCTTGACATTTTAATCTTTCCTCTCAGTATATTCTTGAGGTGCTGCCTGGATTAGCTGAGACTGGGTGTCTCTAGCATGACAATTTTGTTGCCATGCAATATTTGATTTCTTATGCCAGAGCAACTTCCTGGGCTCACGGGTGAATGAAGAGGCTGAAAACTCTTGCAGCTTCCGTTCGGCACAAAACCCACGTGTCTCTTTATTTATTTATTTATTTTTCTTCTTCCCCGCTGTGCAGCCAGCACTGGTTGCATAAAAGCTAAGGACCCCGGAAGGTCTTTGGAAGGTGGTCTTCAGTTTGGAATCATTGGTCCCTGCTCTGAGGAGAAGCCAACTAAATATATGAAGAAATCGGGGTCTGTACAACCAGCATAATGTCCACTCTCTAGGCACTCATCCCAAATAGCTAAGTGAGAATCCTCAGGAGCCAGTTTTAAAGTCAGCAAGAGAGTGCTGCTTGCTAAAGGAAGCACCTGTCTCCCATATGTATTGATTGATTCAGACGTGACATGGATATGATTTAATATATTTGAAGAGCGTGAAGTACACAGAAACTTGTCCTTTTATTCACTCCGCTTTCCTTGAGTAGCCAGCTCTTTCTCTCAGCACCCTTCCTTTTTTTGCCCTATCCTAGCTTTCCCAGGCACAGTGGGCATCCAGACCTGTGTCTCCCTTTGCTGCCTCCTGCTCTTGATTACTGTCCACAGTGTGGACCCAGGCTGGCAGCATCTGTCACTCAAAAGCTTACGAGAAAGGCAAAGTCTTTGCCTGTACCCCAGGACTCCTGAACTGGACTTGAGTTAAGTGTTTAGTTTGCATAGGCAAGCTTGAGGTCTACTGATCCGAAACATCCTGAGTCTTCTGCCCTTCAGTTCTTGCCTCAGTACTTCATTTACTTGGGATCTGTGGGGTGGGAGAAGATGGAGGGAAATGAAAGTTGACTGAAATGCACTAGCAACTTAAGCCATGTATCCCATCAGTATAATAAGATACTCTGAATTGTTTTCATTTTAAAAGATGAGGAAACAGACTCAGAGAGGTTAAGTCAGAGACCCAGAGATACACAGACAAAAGCTGGGAAGGCTTGGATTCAGATCCAATTCTGCCTACATCACCTTAATCAATATATTTATTCATGTTGATCTGAGATCTTAATTTGATCAAAGGTGTTGTTTCTGTAACAGTCACCCTTTTCAGGGTAGTTTAGTGTTTTTAACTAGGTTTATCATTATTTAACTCCAAAGACTAGATTTTCAGGCATCAGAGGGAGCAAGAAGTTTGGGCATCTGTGCCACCTCAAAAAAAAGAAAGAAAGAAAAGAAAAAGAAACTTCTACAGTCAAGTTGATTCTGACTCTTAGAACGGAATAGAACTGCACCATGGAGTTTCCAAGTAGTCCCTGGTAGACTTGAACTGCCAACCTTTTGGCTAGCAGCTGTGGTACTTAACCACTATGCCACCAAAGTTTTCTTGCTACATCAATATCCCTGAAGTCATGCTATGGCCCTATTATGACTGTCGGCAAAAGAAACCTTGACCTAGATATTTATATGATGCCCTAGACCTCTTTTCTTACTGCTACAGATTATTGAAAGTACTGAGAAGAATCTTCCACAATTTAATAGGAGCTTTCCCAAATGTAGACAAATCCAATGGGATGTCACTGTAAAACAGGGGCCAGAGGAAATTGAATATATGCATTTTTGTTGCTAATTATATAATCCTCCAAGCTTTTAAAGTATCACCATTTGGTACAATCAGAAGAATAGATACCTAAAATCTAAAGCTGTTGCTGTCCAGTTGATTCCTATAGAACTGACAGAGATTCCAAGGAACAACTGGTGGATTCAAGCTGCTGACCTTTTGAACTAAATTATGTCCCCCTAAAAATGTGTATGGCGATGGGACCGGGTAACAATTCCCGGTAGTTTGTGATTATAACTCTATTTTTTTCTTGCAGTGTTTGTATAATGTTATAAATACTAATACCTGCCTGTGATTATTGAGGTAAGGTTAGATTATGTTAAGGAGGTTTAGGGTGGGACTATAACACTCTGAAAAAGGTCGTATCCTTGATCCGATACAAAAGGAGTTTCCATGTGAGTTTGTCTTACAAGAATCTATAGGATATCATTCTGATAACCTCTGGCTGGAGTAAGGGGAGTGGGTGGAGAGGAGGGGAAAGGAGACTGTTGGGAGGATGAGCCACGTATGGAGCAGAGAGGAATAGTGTGCAGTCACCGGACAGGGAGAGCAGTGGAAGCGGCATATAGGTGGGCATGTAAATTTATGCGGGAATGTACATTTTCACGCAGTCATAAAAAAAAAGAAAAAGAATTAAAAGGAAAGGGAAACCAGAAACCCTACCAGGAGTAGAACACATTCTTTGGGCCTGGGACCCCTGTACTGAGAAGCTGCTAGTCTGGGGAAAGACTGATGAGAAGGCTGGTGGAGAGAGAAAACAATCCCCTGGAGCTGATACCCTCAATTTAGACTTTCAGCCTACTTTACTGTGAAGAAATAAAATTGTCCTTATTAAAGCCACCCACTGTGGTCCAGCCAAGTGCAGTGGAGTTGGGTCATACTCATGGTGACCCTAGGGGGATTTTTGTTATAATAGCCCTGCATGACTAAAACAGCAGCTGTAGCTCTAATCACTGTATCACCAAGACTCCAGAACAATAGGTAAACCCGTATAATTCATGTTTTCATTTTTTTCCCTAATATCTGATCACTTCCTTTTACGAGCCAAACTGAGAATTTTTGTAAGTAGAACTGCTTAAATAGTGGCTCGATGAGCCACCAGTCAGATTTATTTAAAACATAACAATGGATTAGAAGCAGAATTAATAACGACTTACATTTGTCAGAGCTCTGGTGGTACAGTGGTTAAGAGCTCAGCTCCTCACCAAAAAACCAGCAGTTCAAATCAATCAGCCACTCTTTAGAAACCCTTTGATGGAGTTCTACTCTGTCCTATAGTCTTCCTTAAGTCAGAAGTGACTTGATGGCAAAGAGTTTGTTTTTTTTTCCTTATATTTGTCTAATGATTGGCAGTTTACTACTATTTTTGGTATTCCTGACACATCTGGGAGTACATAAGATGTATGTAAATAGAATATTGTATGGTGTATACTCTTGCTTTGTCTTACCTGGAGAGATCAGGTAGGATCCATTCAAACTGTTTACTCCTCTAGAAGAAGTTGGAAATGTCCTAACAAGATGAGTTTCGGATTACCGAATCCATTGTGTGGACGGAAAATGTAGAACGACAACAAACTTTGCAGAAGAGGAAAGTGGGAGTTCACATGAACCCCGACTTCTTCTTCCTCCAGGATTCTGGCTCGGACGCTCCTCCTTCTGTGTTGCAGGCGTCCCTTTCCTGGTGTATCCTTAGGTGCTCCACACTACACCTACCTCACTCAGTGACAAGTCTGTGCCATGGGGAACTTGTATCTGGATTTTATTTTTCTAACCAATACATGCATTAGATAAAAATGCAGATTTTATGAAATAATTTTATCATTTTTTACTAGAGACTTGCTTCTGATGAATCTCTTCCACAAATACACTATTCCTGACAGATTGTATGTGTTAGAGTACTTTATTTGTGTGCAAGTGGCAAAAAGTTCCCACTACCTTTACAAAATATTAAATTGTTGAAACTGATTACATGGAAATGTTTCTTTGCTGGCAGCCATACTTTTCCTTCTTGAATAAGGTAGTGGTTACAAGGCCATTGATTCTATAACAGTTTATTAAGCTAAGGATTTATCCTGTGTAGTTTTTTGTATCTGCATTATATTTTTCAAGTAAAACATAGAGAATTGAAAAGTAGAACTAATTACCTACAGAAAAGGAAGGCCCCCGTGAGTACAGACCACAGGGATGATGGAGTCAGTGCAACAATGCTGGCATCATTTTGGGGCTAAAACCATGCCAAACATCTCACCTAGACACAACAACAGACAACGTCCTGGAAAAGAAAGAGGCCACCCACTCTTGTGACTTGATTTTGAGCCATTGAAGTATGGTTGCCCAAAGTCACAAAGATAGGAGAATGGTCCATTTAGCTGAAATAGCAGACTTAGTAGATTATACATGGTCTTTCAAACAAGATTTCTTTAATAATCTGGGCTACAGGCTTACCTGTATACAGATGTGATGTGTATGAGGACAACGTTGACGTGATAGTGCCAGCAGTATGAGGTCTGCAGTTCAGAGGGATTTCCAATTCCACTTCTCCAGTTTTCCTTCAAATACTGTGAAAGAGTAATTTTTTCTCTATCTGCCTAAAAGGGAGAATTAAGCCTTATCTTACTGCTGAAACTTCTCTAGGGCTTTTCTTATGGAAGGAGCATGATAACTATAGATCCATTAAATCAGGTTTAAATAATCTACCCCAAATCCCCTAGGCCTGAGCAGCAGATAGGTAGAGTTATATTTTTTTTTTTACCCAATCAAAATAGAGCTAAACCACTACCCATTTTATGAAAGAAATTCTGAAGTTGTATTGTCCACTAGAAATTTCTACAAACACAGAAATGTTAAATAGTTGCCTTGTCCAAGGTAGCCACTAGCAATGGTGGTCACTGAACATTTCAAATGTGGATAATAAAACAAAGAAATTGATTTTTTTTTTAAGTTATGTGAAATTAAATTTTAAATAACCACATTTGGCTAATGGCTGCCACTATGTATGTGTAGACCTGCACACAGTCCCTTCATTTGAGTTTCTGAAGGATCCTGGCTGTTTGCACACGTATACATGAATAAGTCCTTCTTCTAAAGATCACCTAAGATGTGAGATGTTGTTCTACATGGGACTGAACTTCAAATCTTCTGAGCTCCCTCTGACCTTCTGCAGTTCTCGCTCAGTTTTTGTATAACTTCTAGGGTGCCAAATGTGCATCCACATATCCCTTTCTGATCCATCAGAGCCTCTGTGGCTCCATGACTGGATACAGGAGATCTTTACTGTTGTGCATCATGGCCAGACTCCCTGAGTGATGAGCATCAGCATCCTGCAGAACAATGCTAGAACTCTGTCGCCGACAGGCAGGTGCACTGTGTGTGCCAGGTGCACAGACTGTTGTAGAGTTTGTAGCTGCCCAGGTCCCTTGGGGCTTCCCCTTCAGTACAAGTCCAGAGTCTTAGACCAGGTCCTTGTTCAAGTGATTTTTAGGGGGCATGCCCTCCAGGGATAGAGTGCAAAGGAAAAAGGATAAAGCAGGGGAAAGCTAGCCAGAATGTGCTCTCAGCTGAAATCGAGCATCCATTGATGCCAAAAGGAGGCTCTAAAACAGAGATTGTACCTTAAGGAATTTTATGACTGGGGCCTGGACTGCCAAGCCCAATCAGTCACCCCATTACCCTCTGGCAGAGTATGATATAGAGAATGGCAGACACCTAGATAAAGTGGCTCTCATTTGGCCAAGGGCAAAGCTCTTAAGGAGTTGGCTCCCTGTTGTCTGCCAGTCCCACAGCTAGAAAATGGCCCCTGTGCTAAAGATGGTATTTGTGGGCCTCCTTAGCACCCTCATCAGACCAATGCCAGCACTTACATCTCTGTATCCCCATCTCTGCACAGGAGTATTTGTCCTCTCTTAGCAACACCCCACCCTCCAGAATCCCTCTGTCTATACATACCTGAGTAGGTTGGTAAAAATCCCAGCTCCCTCCCTTCAGTGGGATAAGCCTAGCATGCTTTCTATGCTGGTAGGACTAAGTACAACCACAGCCTTGCTGATATACCCTGAGCTGCTTCTCTTCCTTTCCTAGTCTCATCCTCTTTGCTCTTGCCAGCTTCTTGTGAGCATTTTTCAAATTAACTATTTGCACTCAATCCCTATCTCTTAATTAACTTCTGGAGAAACCAAGCTGAATGACACACAGAGAGATACTTCCTCCAGACTTTGCTCTTAAGGCAGGGTTCACTTACAATACCTGGCTCTGATCCTCTGGTGTAAAGCCTCCTCTAACTTAAGTTCATCTTCTCTTGTTAATGCCTTTATCATCTTCCTTGCAAACTGGTTTCAAGCAGGATCACTGTCCTGGATTGAATTGTGTTCCCCTAAAAATGTGTGTATCAGTTTGGCTGAGCCATGTTTCCCACTTTTGTGTTTGTTCTACATTTTGTGATTTTCTTATGTTGTAAATTCTAGTCTCTGCCTGTGGTTAATAGGGCAAGATTGGATTATGTTAAAGAGGATTAGGGTGGGACTGGCACTTGGCTTGGCATCATACCCTTAGTAAGGTCACCTCCTTGATCAAATTAATGGGAATTTCCATGGCATATGACTTTCCCACCTTTTATCCTTTTATTCTGTGGAGATAAACGTAAAGATAAGCAAGTAGAGAGTTGGGGAGTTTGCACCTGCAGTAGAGCAGTTCTCATACAGAACACTTCCGCTGGACCTGAGGTTACTGAACTGAGATGCTCCTGGCCCATGGAAGACTGATGCTTCCCAGGGGCCTTCCTCCAGGGCTTCAGGGGAGAACAGTCTTTCATATGGAGTTAGTGCACTGCACGCAGACTTACAGTCCTTTGGACTGTGAGAGAATAAACTTACCTTTGTTAAAACCATCCATTTGTGGTAATTCCATTATATACCAGACTAAATGACTAAGACAGCCATGCTAGCTCTTCTTGTAGTCTTCTAAAATATATTTTTTATTTATTTACTTTTATTGGGATTAAAATGAAAGTGTACAATCAAGTCATTTTCTCCTACAAAAACTTAAACACAAATGTTGTTGTTCCTAGTTGCTCTCCCCACATGGTGACAGCACACTCCTCCTGTCCACTCTGTACTTCCCGGGCCCATTCCGCTGGCTCCTGTCTCCTCTGTCTACTCATCTCACCTCTGCATAGAAGCTTCCCAGTTATTCTCCTGTACCTACTTAAGCCAGGAAGCACATTCTTCAACAGTATTGTTTTATGTCTTATAAACTTTTCCAGATCTAGTTTGAAGAGTTAGCTTTGGGAATAGTTTCAGTTCTGGGCTCACAGGGAGTCTGAGGACCATGTCTTCCAGGGATCTTCCAGTCTGTCAGACCATTAAATCTAGCCTTTTTGTTAGGGTTTGAGTTCAACACCCCACATTTTGTCCACTACACTAGTGACTATGTGTTGTGTTCCCTGTCAAGGCAGTAATTGGTGGTAGCTGGGCTCCATTTGGTTATTCTGGTCTCGTATTGATGTTGTCTCTGATTTATGTGGCCCTTTCTGTTTGCTTATGTCTTTGATGTTCTTCATTCTGCTTTGCCCAAGGTGGGTTAGGACAAACTGAGGCTTCTTAGATGCCCGCTTGCTAGCTTTTAAGACCTCAGACGCTACTTGGCAAAGTGGAGTACACTTTTCTTCATAAACTTTTGTTGTGCCAGTTAACCTAGATATCCCCTGAAACCATGGATCCCAGAACCTTGCCTCTGCTTCTCTGTCCCTGAAAATGTTTGGTTTTATGCAAGAAGCCTTGTAACTTTTGGTTTACTACACTTTTGCTGACTTCTCCCGTACTGTGTTGTTCTTCACCTAATTCTTTTATTTATTTATTTATTGTAATTAAGCGGAAGTATACACTCTAACTTAATTTGCATGCCCGCCTATCAGCAGCTCTTTCTGCTCACCTGGCCCGGTGAGAGCACACTCTTCCTTCTCATTCTATACTTGTGGTGTCCTCTTAACAAGCTCCCCTCCTCTGTACCCTCTTCTAGCCCATGTAGAGAGACACCAGTAGAACAGCATCATATAAATGCATGTAACTATAAAGTACACATGTAGTATGATCACACTGTGTCCCTGAGGCCAGTCCATTTTTGTCTGAAGAGTTGAGCACACTATTGTTTTCTGGACAGGCACGATAGCAGGACTAGGGATCATGCTCCCAGGGGACACTTCAGGCAGTTGGACAATCAACTGTGGTCTTTAGTAGGGTTCATGAGTTGCACCCCTCTTTTTCTCATGTTGCCACACACTGTGTGCCCGGTCACAGCTGTTTTGGGTGGTAGCTAAGTACCATCTGGTTCTTCTGGTCACGTGTTCATACAATCACCTGTTCACACGGTTCTTCTCTCTCCTGGGCTCTTTATTCCTCACGTCTTTGTTGTTCTCAGTGATCATCTATTATGGATGAGTTGGGACCACTTGGTGTAGCTCAACGGCAGCTTGCTAGCTTTTAAGACCCCAGACGCCACTCACCAATATAGGGTGCAGAAGACTCTCCTAGCAATAGGCTAGTTATGCAAATTAAGCTCAATGTCCCCCAAAAGTGTGGTCCCCAGGCCCCATCCCTGCTACTCTATCCTTGCAACACTGAGTTGAGATGAGAGGAGCTTTCAGTTTATGATGAAGTGCATAAGTGATCTGTTTTCTGCTGTGCGCTGTCACTGCTTTCACCTAACCAAATTTCTATCAACCATCTAATCTATGACCAACCCTCTCCCTCGCTCCCCACCCTTGTACCATCAGATAGTCTTTTCTTTTGTATATAAGTCTATTTTAAGTCCTTATAGCAGGTTCTTATACAATATTTGGCCTTTTGCTGCTGACTGATTTCACTCAGCATAATGTCTTCCAATTGAAACCAGGTTATGAGATGCTTCCTAAAATCATCATTGTTCTTTATCATTGCATAGTGTTCCATTGAGTATATGTACCATAGTTTGCTTATCCATTCATCTGTTGATAGATACCTAGGTTGAGTCCAGCTTTTTGCTTTTGCAGACTATGCTGCAATAAACAGTTATGTGCAGTATCTGTTTGTGTTACAGCCTTAATTTCTGTAGGACATATTCCAAGCAGTGAGAATAGTGTATCAAATGACGTATCTATTTCCATCTTTTTAAGGAAGTGCAAGATTGCTTTCCAAAGAAGTTGTAGCATTTTGCAATCCCATCAGCAGCGTAGGAGAGTTCAGTCTTTCCACAGCCTCTCTAGTATTTGTTGTTCTCTTTTTTTGGATTATGGCCAACCTTGTTGGGATTAGATAGTATCTCACTGTAGTTTTGATTTGGATTTCTCTAATGGCTAATGATTGTGAGCATTGGCTCATGTATCTTCTGGCTGCCTGGATGTCCTCTTTGGTGAAGTGTCTGCCCATCTCCTTTGCCCATTGCTTAATTGGGTTATTTACCTTTTTATTGTTTATATTTTGCAGTACCTTGTAGATTATGGAGATCAGATGTTAGTCTGACGTGTAGTTGCCATATATTTTTTCCCATTTTGTGGGTGGTCTTTTAACTCTTTTGATAAAGTCTTTGGGTGAGGAAAAGTGTTTGATCCTTAGTAGTTTGCATTTATCTATTTTTTCTTCTGTTGATTGTGCTGTATTTGTCAGATTTTGAAGCCTGTCTAAGCCGTATAGTAGAACTTCCACTGTTGACCCTATTTTTTCTTCCATGATCTTTATTGTTTTAGGTTTGATATTTAGGTCTTTGATCCATTTTGAGTTAGTTTCTGTGTAAGATGTGAGATATGGGCCTTGTTTCAGTTTTTGCAAATGGATATCCAGTTTTGCCACCATGATTTGTTAAAGAGACTTTTTTCTACCCCAGTTTACAGTCTCGGGGCTTTTGTCGGATATCAGTTGTTCATAAGAGGATGGTGGCATCCCTAGGATTTCAGCTCTGTTCCATTCATCCATATGTCTCTTTTTGTACCAGTACCAGCCTGTTTTGACTACTGCGGCAGTGTAACAGGTTCTAAGTTTAGGCAGTGACCTTCACCTAATTCTTGTCTAGTGTCTAATGAGTGAATACCCTTCTTCCTTGGCTGCTAACCAAAAAATTGATAGCTTAAACTACCAGCTGCTTCACAGGCAGATATGTGGCAGTCTGCTCCTATAAAGACTCTACCTTAGAAACCCTATGGGGCAGTTCCACTCTGTCTTATAAGGTCTCCATAAATCAAAATTGACATGATGGCAATGGGTTTGTATTCTGGTGTTTTGAAGTCTGGTAAATTAATGAAACAATCCACAATTTCACAAAGCTTCAGAAGACTGGGACTTGAACCAAGTTTCCTGGTAGTCTTATCCAGCCTCCTCCTTATTCTACTCCGTGGCCATGGATAATGCAGACTATAGAATATAAGGTTTGGAATGTACTAGAAATAAAGTGAGGTATAATATCTGAGTCATCTAAGACCCCATATCTTCACTGATGCAGTGATACGATCATATATGTTTTTCTAGTTGTATCATAGTAATATTTTGGGATTCAGTAAAATAGCTGAAGATAAACTTTGAAGAACTACTGAAAAATTTTAGGTGCTATAAAATATCTAAGATGAGATTACTCTTTTTATAAATTCTGATGCTTCTTGAAAACTGCAGGATTTTAGGAAACTGCAGTTAATCATCAGTGATTCTGTAGTCACAATTACAGACCGCGTAGCCTCAGTTAACAACTACACATTTCTGTGTATGTTGTTCTGCCGAATTAGAGTACAAGTCAGACACTGGAAGTGAGTGCGGACATGGCGTGTCTTTAGAGCAACTACAAATAGAGTCTTCAGGCCACTCTTACCATTTATTGTTTGGTGGAAAGAACAAAATGTTTTTTCATAGCAACCATGGCAACACTAGGTTTCTTGCTTGTTGACTATAAGGCAGATAGTATCTTCAACAACAGGAAAAGAGTCTTTGGCAATTATCACCTAGATAGTTTTCCTCTATTTTAAAAGTTTTGGCTGATGATCTTGGGTTCAGAAAATTCTTGATTTGATGTATTAATGAATGCCAACAACCATGATTCCATTTTGCTTGATTTCTGGAGAGTTAATAAGCTAAGGTCTTTATTGTGAGCAGAGGGAGGTGTGATTTTCTTTAGACACATTTGAAGAGTTCTTTTTAACACTGATTCTCTGTCTCTCTCTGATTTGGTTATCCTTTTTCTTTGCAGGGTTGTGGTGCTAGAGGAAGAGTCTTTGTCACTTTTTTCCTTCACAATCAGCATAAATTACTACCTGAGTAGAATACATTAAAGAGAAATTCTAAAGCATGACTAAACTTACTTTCAAGAATAACACCTTGTTGTGGAATACTGGAGATAAAAGATAAATGGTTAAGCCTTTAAAGTCTTAAATTCAAAGGCAGCAGTGTTCACACAAAAACCTTCCATCTGCCAATTTTTTCTATATATGTTTTTATGCAATAAGTCACATAAATATAGTGTCTTAGTTACTTAGTGCTGCTGTAACAGAAACACACAAGTGAATAGCTTTAAAACACTGTAATTTGTTCTCTCAGAGGCTAGAAATTTAAATTTAGGGTGTCAGCTGCAGAAAGCTTTCTTCCTCTGTTTGTTCTTGGAGAAACTTTTTGTCATCAGTCTGCCTTGGGAGAATCAAATTCAGGGAAAGGAAGGAGAAGGAATGTGTCAAGCACCTATTGTGGAAGGGGTCTTATTTACTGTTTTGAACACATCTCATTATTACAAACCCAGTGGCAGAAATCATTTCACTAACATTCATTTGCTCTTTTTCTTCTTCTGGAGTAGAAGGATTGTGGTGAGTCCATGGTGTTGCTGCATTTCTCATCTTTCCGTAGTCATGGGTACGGCCAAGTAGCCAAGTTCTTTATGGCAAATATATTAGTGGGAATTAGATGTGCCTGTTCCAAGGAAGCATGCTTCTTTAGCACTTGATTTTCCTTTCCATCCTTGATAAATATAGAGCCCTAGATGATGGCAGAGCTGCTTCAGGGAAAGTTCCTGGGTCCTTGTACCATTACGTGGAAGAAAATGCTTGTCTCTCCAAACACTATCCCTGATGGTGCAAGAAATAATCACATATTGTGCTTACATCAGTGCAGAGAGGAGTCTATATGTTACTGCAGTTTAGGCTACTGTAAATTACACAAATATGATATCCTGTGAAGTAAATAATACTGTCAAACAAAATCTACTAAGTGCTAGCTATTTAGGAATCCCTGGGTGATGCAATGGTTAGTGGTTCCAATCTATCAGAAATACCTGGGCCGCTTGACAGTTTGCTTCTAAAAGGTCACAGCCTTGAAAATCCTATGGAGCAGTTTGATTGGACTGTGAAAGAATAAACTTATCTTCATTTAAACCATCCATTTCTGGTATTTTTGTTATACACCAGACTAGATGACTAAGATACCACTCTAGCTCTTCCTGCAGGTTTTCAAAACTCTGTTTTTATTTATTTACTTTATTGGGATTTAAATGAAAGCTTACAATCAAGTCAGATTCTCCTACAAAAACTTAAACACACAACGTTTTGTGTCCCTAGTTGCTCTCTCCATACTGTGAAAGCATACTTCTCCGCTCCACCCTGTACTTCCCATGTCCATTCTACCAACTCCTATCCACCTCTGCTTTCTTATCTTGCCTCTGGATAGGAGCTACCCAGTCTTTGTCATCAATCTGTCCCAGGGTTGCCATGAGTTGAAATCAACTTAATAGCAGTTTGCAAACACTAGCTATTTACTGGAAGAAAATTAATCCCAGTCTCATACAGTGAGACATTATCTTTATAATGGGAACCCAGTTACCAAGAAGAGGTTCAGCTGCCTCCTCTTAAGATAGTAGGGGAACGCTGGTGACATAGCGGCTAAGTGCTATGGGTATTACACAGACTGTCAGCGGTATGAATCCTCTAGGTACTCCTTGGAAACTCCATGAAGCAGTTCTACTCTGTTCTATAGGGTCACTATGAGTCAGAAATCAACTTGTCAGCAGTGGGTTTAAGACAGTAGAGGAAACCCTGGTGGCACAGTGGTTAAGAGCACAGCTGCTGACCAAACGGTTCACAGTGCAAATTTCCTAGGTGCTCGTTAGAAACTCTGTGAGACAGTTCTACTTTGCCTTATGTGGTCTCAAAGAATCAAAACTAACTTGGTGGCAATGAGTTTGATTTTGTTTGCTTTAAGATGGTAGAAAGGCAGACTAAGACATCATCAGAATAAATTTCGATGACATGGCTTAAAATAAAAATGAGTTTATTCTTTAACTCTTTTAAATAAAAAAATCACTTAACTCCCATGCTGATACCTTGAGGGAGGCATTTTATGAAGGGGCCACTTTCATCCTGTTTCCACCCTTGACCTAGCTGTTCTGTAGCACCTCCACTCAGATTTCCACAGAACTGAACTCTTGGGTGAATAGCAATGAGCATCTATTTTTTGTTCCTGTGTGAAGTAAAAATGATAAACTTAGGCCACAAGCCTACTATCTATGAAAGAGCAAATATTTTCTTTCTTCAAATGAAGTTCAAGCATGGAAAATAATGAAATTCTAGGACCAAAATCATGTTAGAATTCTCCTGTGTGTCAAATATTCCAACTAACATGCAGATCTGAAAATGTGTCAGACTCTGCCGTGAATCTTTGAAATTTTGCATATGCTGTCTCTCTGTCCTTCTTGCTGTCTACCCAGATTCTCCTTGGTTTTCCTGGAAAACACCTCTACTTGCTTCATATTTTGACTTCACCATCATTTTCTTTGGGTGCAGATGTTAAGAGTGTGGCTGTTAACCCAAAGGCCAGCATTTGAAACCATTAGCTGCTCCTTGGAAACGCCCTGAAGCAGTTCAACTCTGTCTAATAGGATCATTAGAAGTAGGAGTCCACTCAAAGGCACTGAGTCTGGCCATCTACCAAGTCACTCTGTCTTCTGTGCTCTTGTTCTCCCTATTTACCTCTGTCAAGTCTTCTTTTC
Source organism: Heterohyrax brucei (assembly GCA_028571685.1). Classification (NCBI taxonomy): domain Eukaryota; kingdom Metazoa; phylum Chordata; class Mammalia; order Hyracoidea; family Procaviidae; genus Heterohyrax; species Heterohyrax brucei. Next base: position 3,117,255 of record CM053146.1, on the reverse strand, counting down.
ACATCAGCTTACTTATCACATCTTCTCTGCATGTTTCTCTTCCTTCAGCATCCTGCATGCTCTTGGTGTTCAATGAACACCTTTTGAATCAATTGATGTTATTCCCCAAAGGTATGGTCAGTGTTTCATCATCTGTGTATCCACAGCAAAATATTTGTCCAACAGTAGGTTCATAGTATATATTTAGAGAAAGAGAAATAAGAAAAGAGAGGAAGAAAGAAAGGAAAGAAGAAAGAGAGGAGGAGAGAGAAGAAGAAGAAAGTAAGGAGACATCAGTCAAGTAGAGGACAGAAGACGCATCTGTCATGGATTGAATCGTGTTCCCCAGATATCTGTGAAGCAATTTAGCTAGACCTTGATTTCTGGTATTCTGTATTGTCTTCCGTGTTGTAAATCCTGTCTTTGTGATATTAATGAGGTTGGATGAGTGGTAGTTGTGTTGGTGGGACAGTACTCAATGTGTAAAATTCTTTTCTGCCTTGAGGTAGTCTCTTGAGATAAAAAGGAAAGAGAAGTTAGCAGAGAGATTTGGAGACTTCATACCACTCAGAAGATGTACCAGAAGCTGTACCAGAAGTTGGGTGCATCCTTTGGAAAGAACAGGGGTCCCTGGACCTCAGAAGCTTCTAATCCAGGGGAAGATTGATGTCAAGGACCTCCCTCCAGATCCAGCAAAGAAAGCCTTCCCCTGGAACTAACAACCTGAATTTGGACTTTCAGCCTACTGGACTGTGACAAAATGAAATTTTTCTTTTTAAAGCCATCTACTTGTGGTGTGTCTGTTAGAGCAGCACTAGATGACTAAGACAGCATCCATATACCTCTCTAATCAATGATTAACAGTTTAAAACATTGAAACAAAGCTCGCTGGAAATTTACAAGATGGAAATCATAATGACCAAAGAAAGAAGGGGAAGAATCATGGAGGAAAAGGCATTTGAGATGAGTCTTAAGTGTGAAAGAGAATTAGATGGAAAGGAAAGATGGAAATCTTGTGTCAGGTAAAGTATTGGGTAGTTAAGCAGAGGCATATTTTTAAGCAGTAACAACTTGAACACTGTTTAATTTCTCTTTGATTTCCCCTTGACTGTTAAATGCTGTAGTTATGTGATATGCTACTTGTTACATCTCTCTGTCTCTGACGTTTTTTCAGGAACTGGTGGTTGGTCCCCGGCAGTCTCTAATGCTCAGCAGTGGCTCCAGATGGACCTGGGAAACAGAGTGGAGGTAACCGCTGTAGCTACACAGGGAAGATACGGCAGCTCTGACTGGGTCACGAGTTACAGCCTGATGTTCAGTGACACAGGACGCAACTGGAAACGGTACCAGCAAGAAGACAGCATCTGGGTAGGACATCCTTTCTTCTTCCAATGAATAAAATGGAGATGTGCTGACACGAGCCACTGAATACACCTCTTGTACCTGCTCCCAGATTGTTGGTGGCTTAATAACTGTTGAGGTCCCCATTAAGAATTATTAAACCCTGTGTAAAACCTATTCCCAACATGACCTTAGTTCCTAGGAAGTTAGAATGCCTGTTGTGAAGAGTTCAGTGTTTTCTTCCCTTTTTTGTAACTTAGGCAATTCACTTCCCGGGCCAAAGTTCCTTCATCTATAAAACAAGCCTGGATATCTCAGTTGGTAGAGCCCAGTTGATTATGAGAATACAGTGTTTAGTGTTGTGGAGACAATGGCATAGAACAGAGGCAGAGACACATTTGTCCCTGGGTTCAGTAAAGTTTATTTGAAGAGAGAGGGTGGGATCTGAGGAGAAAGGCTTAGCCTGCTCCTGGCCAGTAGGGCAAGTTTTTTTTTAATAATTTTAAAGTTTCTTTGAGGTAGTGTGGAGTGAGGAGATGTATGGTTTGATAAGGGAAGAATGTTATTTAAGAGAGGGGAGGATTGCAAGAAATTCCAGTAAGAAGATTTATAGTCTGATAAGAAAGAAGTGTTGATCAGAAGCTGGAGACTGTAAGGTTTATAGTCACAGTTTGATACAGGAAAAGCTTTGTTTAGGAGGGTGGGAGTGGCAGGCATGAAGTTTTGTTTGCAGTCAGATTCCTGTGGGCTGTTTTGGGGTAATGGTGGGGGAAAATAGATTGTACTAAACCCTCTCTGAAATCCAGAGACTTGGCAGGAGAAGAAGGCTTATGTTAAATGTCTCTGAAATCCAGGGACAGAATCCCCTCATTTAGTATTTACCTGCTTTTTTTGTTTATTACGTTCCAGATACTTTGCATACTATATAATGACTCAGCTAACTCAGTCTGTGACTGGACCACAGTCGCCAATCTGTGAATCTTGGTGCAGGGATCTTTATTTTAGTCTGAACTTAATGCCGCTGTGCTGAGCGTTTTCTGTTTCAGATTTGAAAACAATAAAAAATGTGAAAGCTCAACATAAATTTAAGATGTAGAATCATTTCAAGATTAAAAACATTCTTTGGTTTGGAATTGGACAGTAAGCTCCAAGGGTGAGAATGAGCTTTCCTTTCTCACCTCAAAGCCCAACTTCTTGTCTTTACGATGTTGGTTCAAGGCTGTCAGTCAACAACCAGATGAGGAGAGGGAAAACAACCAGGTAGCCAGTAACTTGGAGGTCGTTTGGAAACACACACATACAATAAAACAATTTGTTCCTTTCTGTAGTTTTAAATTTAGAAGAAACACTACCAAATAATTTTTTTGTCTCCTAAATGAACATAGAATGTGATGATTTGGTAATTGATAGCATACTCCTTTTTGGTTTTTTTTCATTGTGATTAAGTGAAATGTTACATAAAACTCAGAGTACCCACCTCTCTGCAGCTCTATGGCTCTCCTCACCCTGTGACAGCACATTCTTCTTTGTAACTCCTTGCTTCCAGTATCCACTGAACCAACACTTGGCCTGTCCTCTCTGCCTCTCCTCTCCCCTCTAAAAAGAAACAGTAGGACGCCCTCATGTACATATTAAGCCATAAAGGACACACACCACTGATAGCATTCTCTTTTCCCCAAGAATCCCTCTAGTTGCTCCCCTTTTAAAATCAAAGCCAGTTACGATGTCAAATTGCTCTTGTTTACATATATTTTCTGTGTGGGACCAGCTTAGTTGGAAAAATAGCCAAGCCAAGTGCCGTCGCGGCTCATGTATTTCATAGTCATTTTTATTTGTTAATTGCCTACCCCTTGCTTAGGTTTCTAATTGAAAAACAAAACAGTAAATTGACGATTAAGACTAGTGACCGCAGACTGACTCTTGACAATATTGTTATTGCTATCTATTCTGCGTCACTTACAAAATTAGGTTATAACGACACAGGTTTCTTTCATTTGAAAAGTAATCTTTGAAACATCTTTATATTTTCTCTCAATTTTTAAGCCCATAAATTTTTACAGTTTTTGTGTTTCTTTGTTTTTGGTTTCCTGGTGTTGTCTAAATGTGATTGTATCTCCATCTTTTCAGTCTGTTATAAAATATCAGGGAAAATTTTGCTCATCTATCTTTTGATCTTCTTCTTGTCTCCCCACTGTTACAGCAAAATAATATACGCTAAATGTATTACATAGGAAAGCAAAAGCCTTATATAAGGATTCAGAAGTGTTCTCTGTCCTCTTTCTAAAATCTTCCCTAATGGCAGTCTCATTTCTTTGCTGTTTTGATGCAAAAGCTTATTAGAGTAATATTTTCAGTTAAGGAACTATAAGTATTTAATAAACTCTTATACGGAGGTAAAATAAACTGCTAGAAAATTTAAATTACACAATAATTTGGACAAATATATGTCAAAAGCATAATTATCTCATAGTTAATGTCCATTGTCATAGGCTCAACTCCACCATCATCACCATGCTTCTTGATTATAAAGAGAAGTTTGTACGATAATTCTCTTGCCCTTTTATATCCTGGAAATTTGCCTCAAAAATTCTCATGTGCAAAAACCAAAGAGACATCTCCTCTAAGTCCTCAAAGTCATTTTATATCTGATCTATATAGCCCTCTTCTCAATCAAGGTTAATGTTCCTTATTGAGTCATAATGGATAAAAATGCTCTACTTCCCTGTCCACTTTTAGGCGTGTGCGGACTCTTTCTGTAACCCAAATCTAACTGCTTCCTACTTAAGGATTTTAATGTCACTACAAATGTGTACAAGTTTTGCCCTCCTCCTTCTGCATTTTATTCACAAATAATGACACAAAACAAGAGGTACATGCAATCTAGGACAAAGTCAGGATATCAAAAATTATCTTTCTTCCAACTATTTGCTTTCTCTTTCAAAGTAAAATCTCCATGTTTATTGGTGACAAAGTAATATCCATGCTTCTGAGATAACACATTTTGTATGTGTTTTGCAAACATAATCTAACGAGCTCCTTTCATATACTGGTTTTAAGAAGCCCAGACTGTAATGTGTTCTTCAGTATTGACCGTGGGAATCTATAGTAGTTCTATTTTATCTACATATTCACTCATCCAAAGTATCTAATTAATTAGTCATTTATGATCAGCCTCTACTTGATGTTGGTCACTTATTTTGAGACAGTACAGTTCTATTAATTCTTTTTTGTTATAACATGGACCAGTACATTCATGAGGAAAGCAAGGGCTGCAGTGGTATGAGCCACTGGGGAAGGATAAGGATACTAAAATGTTGAAGTTACAACTAAGGCAAAGAATTTTGCAAGAGTGACACCTATAAATGTAAACTGCTTTATCCTAAGGGTTGAAGTGAATTTGTCAGATTCCCCTCCAATGGAGCAGTTACTCTTTATCTGGTATACAATATGACTAATCACTGTGCTAAGGTTACTACATGTGCTACTTAATTTTGTTTTCTACTTAATCCTAATGAGTAACTCCTATTTCAAAGAAGAAGAAACTGATGTTTGGAAAGATTAAGGGAGCTGGAATATACAACACAAGTAGAAGTGATGAGGCCAAGGTATAAACCCAGATGTTCATGAATTTAACAAATCACTGGATAATACTTCAGCCAGTGGATAACTGCATGAGAGATAGGGCATAATATTCCCACACAAAGGACAAGTGTGACCTGGGTTGTGATTCAGGACACATTTCTATCCATTGAGGAGGTAGCTTGCAAATCCACACCCATGTGGAAATTCAGATCACATGTGGAATAGCCAACATGATGAGCCTATGGGAAGACAGGCATAGAGATGCGTAAACATTGTTGTTAACATGTTATAACCTAGTCATTAGTTCTAGCTGTTCCTGCCAGGGGTTCTGAAGCTAACAGTGTGATCAGAATTGTTTTTGGAATAGACTACAACTAACATTTTGGCAAAAGTATTCAGTAATAATGGATCAACAAAACAAGAGCCAGCAGAGACCCATACACATGATACCAAGGTGTTTCCCTCAAGTGTTCACACATTGATTCCACATCTTTTTCTTTATACAACACAGACAGAGAAATCTTTACCTCCTCTTCTCCACAATGGAAAGTTATAAGGGATTTCTTTCCCTTACCATCACAATTTCTAAATTGTGAGCATGGCTGCCCCCGCTCCCCAAACAATGTCCCTGCATATTCAAATGTCTTTCATGTGCCTGGTACAAAGACCCCTAACTAGCTTATTGTTTCTCCTTCTGATCATACTGTAGTTTATTAATATTTGATTCACACCTTTGTAAAACTTGTGTTGTCTCTTCCCAAACACATCAGCTTCTTAGTTCTTTATTATGGAATTATTTCACCGGTGCAATATGAAGATCTATGATTTCCTGCCACTTAGTGATATGAAGAAGTTGCATTCATTATCCATCACTTGTTTCACAGAAGTCTACTGAAACAATGTGTTATACAGTTTGGTCATTAGTTCCCTGATTTCATCCTTGAGTTACTTTGAAACTCTTTGAGAGTTGCTAGCCAATCCTCCTGAATTTCAAACATTTATTCTGACAATGTGGCTTACAACATCATGAGTTTTGATCACTGTTTGATATATTTCAAGCCTACAAATGTCAGAAAACTATTTGAAAGTGAGAATCTCATTACCGTCAACGCGTATCTTTTAAGTGCTGATTGTACATGAAGAATTGTGCTAGATGCTAGGCATACAAAAGGGTTTAAGATGTGGTTTCTTTCTTCCCTGTGTATGCAGTACCATTAGACTAATAAATGGTACTAAAACACAATATAGGTGCAGAAGAAGTGGCAATGATGGCAGGCATGCTCATGCAGTAGTCAGAGTCAATATACTTGGGTGTTTATGAGAGGGATGGACTTCAGTGAGTTGAAAGGAAGGGACTAAGTTTGAGTTACTCTAGCTCTCCAACAAGTACAGGGTGCTTTATATCTTAAGAAGAGGAAGAAGAAGACAAAGTTTCCATATGAATGTGAGAAGGGAAAACAGGGTAGAACATTCATAGCTGGATAACCTATGTAATCAAAATCATAAAGGAAGATATAGAAAGTGTATGGGACAAAGGATTTGTAAATGTAAGTACAAGATTTTTCCTGATCAGTTATACAAGATAAATTTCAAGAGAGAGGGTGGGCCAAGATTGTAGACCACAGTCGTTAGCTCCTGTTCAGTTGGTTCACAGGGACCTTGTTTAAAACAGGAAAAAAAAAAAAAAAAATGCCTCATCCTCCTCATCTTCAAAATCTTGTTATGTTTTAGTCCATTCTTGAGGCTACTGTGTCAATCCATGTTATTGCAGATTTTCCTCATTTTTATAGACCCTCTGCTTTACCTAATATTACGTCTTGTTCTAACAACTGATCCTTAAATTAAGACTACTGCTGCCAAAAAACAAAAACAAAGCAAAACAGTTGCTCTGTGGTCTATTCCAGTCAAATTGCCCATATGTTTTTAAGAGTGAACTGTTTTAATGGCTGTGGCCTTTCAGATGCAGATCGTTGAGCCTTCTTAGGTGTCACTGGGTGTGTATACAAGCAGCCAACATTTAAATTAGCAGCTGAGCACTTAACCATCTGTATCACTAAGGAACTCCCACTAGCTACTACCAGCACACTAATGTTCTCTTTAATTACACATCACACTAATACAGGTAAGTTATTTATTAATTTCTCTTGACAGTTTTTAATTAAATATATAAATAATAGTTATTTGATATATTTAAGATTTTTTTTTTTCTCTCAACCACATAAACATAACCTTTTAGTATAGATAGTTATTCATGTCACTTTTGGTGATTATTAAGAACTTGGCAATCCAAGACTATCATCCCTGATTTGATGGAGACTGCTAGTTCAAAAGCCAATTATCACCATGAAATAGGCCAACAGAAACAGAGCCTAGAAAAAAATGTAGGCACTTTGGGGTAGGATCAGTTCCGTTTTACCACTGATTGTATATATGACCTTGAAAACATTATTTAAGCTCTCTGTAGAGGATCATTCTCCCCATCCATGGTAAGCATGTGTCTAGGATTGTGCAGACTTGTTTCTTCTGTCCATTCCTCCACACTTCCCTGCTCAGATCTCTGATTTCTGGGCTGCTCTGTGAATTACAGTGGAAAACAGTGAGATAAAACCTGATTTTCACTGTGAATCCAGCTTAGGGCCAAATAAAAGCCATCAAAGCTTAATCATCCCAGGGAAGCTTTCTGAAGCAATTTTGCTGAGCTTAGGTTCTCTTATCTGTGAATGAGGTTCTGGAAAAGAGGTGAGAGGGGCCAGTTAGTCCCTCACAGCTCTGGGAGCAACACCTGATCTTTCAGTCCAACAACCACAGGCTTCCCTTCAGAGTTCTGACTCCGCACTTAACCACTGACAATTCCTCAGTGAGGCCCTTCTGTTTTCTCTTTAGAAAGCTAGAATTGGCTGAGATGTTTCAGACAGCTTCCCAACATGGGGTCTGGCATTTTTTTTAAGGAAGATACATTTTCATACATTTGCACATGTAACCTAAGCACACCACATGGACAGGGAGTCACCATATAATCTTCGAGGGTAATATTCATATTGACAGTTTCCAGGGAAGAGCAGATGTGTGCAGTCTTCCTAAGAACTGTTTGCACTTGTAATAGGACAAGATCTAGCAGCTGATGTCAAAGTAAGGAAGATGATCTGCTTAAAACTCCTCTCCTAAATCCGCCACTATTCATTTAATCTTATGATGAGGGTACTTAGTAACTTACAGGAAACTCAATTTATAATTTACTTTGTGTTACAAGAAATTAGTTAATATCCCAGTCGTAAAGTATAGCAAAACATTATTATTATTATTATTATTATTTTGATGTGTGTGTATGTTTCTTTTTTAAAACTCTAGTTGCATAGTGGTTAAGTGCTATGGCTGCTAACCAAGAGGTTGGTCGTTCAGATCCACCAGTGCTCCTTAGAAACTTGGTGGGGCAGTTCTGTTCTACTGGGTTGCTAAGCATCAGAATCAACTCAAAATAGTGGATTTGGTGTGTGCGTATGTATATAAATATGTGGGCTCATGCTAGCTATGCACACAGATTAAAAAAATAAAAAAACAAAAAACAAAACTTGGCCATAGAGTCAATTCTGACTTCTGGTGATCCCTAGGTGTGTCAAAGTAGAACACTGCACAGGGTTTTCAATGACTGATTTTTCAGAAGTAGATACCCAGATCTTTCTTCTGAGGCACCTCTGGGCAGATTTGAACCTCCAACCTTTTAGTTTGCAGCATAGCAACCTTACTATTTACACTACCCAGGGACCTTTAACTACTGTGCACAAATTTTTGTTTTTTAACATAGATTATCTCAAGCCTTGAAGTCTGACAGTTAGAGGTACAATGACTTTGATAAAAGGTAAACCATAGGAGGTTTAGTTTTCTCATTTGTAAGATGGGGCAATGGATGTTCTTACCTCATGCGACCTATATAAAAGTAATGGTTTTCAAACATGATAACGTATCAAAATGTTTCCAGGGCTTCTCAAGATACTGAACTGCTGGGCCCTACCCATGGGGTCTCTGATCCACTACATCTGGATGGGGGTCGAGATAATTAGTTTGTATTTATAACAGTATCCCAGGGATATTGATACTGCTAGTTGAACACCTCATTTTGAGAGCCCTTTGGCAAAGTTGAAATGGGTTAATGCACATACGTATTTAACTTGGTGCTAAGTAAATAAGAATATAATTATCATTACAGTTAAAGGTGAGTGATATACCTGGTGCAGACAACCAGAGGACACTAGCTCTTAGGGTTTTCTTTTCTTTGAGTTTTGTATATAAAAGAAAAAGCAGCCTTACTAAGTCAGCCTTTTCTTTTTTTGTTGTTTTTTGAAGTGAACACTCACTGGAAAAGTTATGATCTCTTTGTTGTTACAGCAGGACTTGAAACAGGTTCATTTTGGTTGGAACCCCTGCTGAAAATTTGCATTTTAGCAAACTCCCAGATGATAGTAATGCTGCAAGTTAGCGACCAGTTCTGAGAATTACTAGTAGAGCAGTGGCTCTAGAAATTTATTATACATGAGAATCATCTGAGTATCTTAAACTGTAGAGTCTGATCCAGTGTGTCTGGAGTGGAAATGCAAATTCCCACCTATTGGATGTCCTGGGTTACAGGCTAATATACAACTAGACTCATTAAATACAGCTAGCTGAGAATTCTGGTCGCCGACAGAAGAGCTGGAGAAAAAGCCTGGGACAGTTTCTAATGCCTTAAGTATAGAGGTCTAGACAAAAGTCTGAAGACCCAGGTGTCACTTTGACTCAAGCCGGATGGAAAGATTCCAAACCCGGCAGAGATCTTAAGGAGGTGAACCGTCTCTCACGTGTCCCTCCACCCCACCAAAAAGACAAAGGAAAGCAAGCTGCATTAGGTTGTTACTGTGATGGTAACAGCTGGCAATAGACTGAGCTAATATAGTGACCACGAGCTTCTATCACTGTTAATTATGGCTTCTAGTTTTGTTTACCTTAATGATAATTTCAAATAAAGCAGTCAGTGTTAGGCAATACTCAATACATAATGGTAAGAAGTGGAAAGAGCTAGAGACCAAAACTGAGAGTGTGAGCAGCGGGTGATCATATACTCCAATTCTCTGACCAACTGCAGTTGTTCACCAGGACAGCATCCATAGCTCTCCCCCAGGGTAGCCAAATAGCACCACCACCAGCTTGGCTGTTCCACGAATTAGAGAAAGCATCTATTTTGGTCATCTAGCGATACTCTAACAGAAATACCACAAGAACATGGCTTTAATAAAGAGAGATTTATTCCCTTTCAGTCTAGTAGGCTATGAGTCCAAATCCAAGGTGTGAGCCCCAGGGGCAGGCTTTCTCTCTTGGCTGTGGAGGAAGGTCTGTGTCATCAGTCTTCCCTTGGCCTAGGTGCAGGAACCTCAGGTCCAAAAGATGTTCTCTGCTCCTAGCACTGCTTTCTTGGTGGCATGAAGTCCCTAATGCTGCTTGCTTCCATTTCCTTTGATCTCTTGTAAGTTTAAAGGTGGTACAGACAATACTCCAGGGAAATTTTCTGTACATTTGATCAGGGATGTGACCTGAGCAAGGTTGTTACATCCCACCTCAACCTTCCTTAACTGTAGGCAGAGATTATGATTTATAACAGAGAAGAAAAATCACAAAGTGGGGTATAATCACACAATGCTGGGGATCATGGGCTAACCAGGTTGACACATATTTTGGGGGCATGTGGTTCAATTCATGATAGCATCTGAATGTTGTTGCTAAATCTATTTAAGACTCTAGACCAGAATTGCTAGTAATTCTTTAGTGACTTGAGAATCTCCCCAGATTATTTCACAAGCACACAAAAAAAAATTGGAAAAGTTTCTTTTTTGTTTGTTTGTTTTTGTCTCAAGCATGGAAAGCAGACAGGATGAAACATAAAATTCGGGCTGGAGCTATTTTGGTTGAAACCTCATAGGCATTTTTTTGTGTGGGAAGAGTGTTGTACTTGCAAAAATTGGTATCAGAAAAACATGGACTTCTAATATCTTTGCATACTTAATAGTAATTTAGAAATATCAAGCATCTGTTAGGAACACTCTGCGTGCAAAGAATTAAGGGAACTTTACGAGAGAATACAGGAAACCTAATCAGAGGTAAGATAAATGCCTGGGAAAGTACATACAAAGAGGACATACAGATGGGCTTACAGATGAGAGGAAGAAGGTTCTGCTCTATCAGTAGAATAAGTACTATGAGTTTTTTCCTAGTAGCAATTTTGATTTTGCAGTAATTAATCCACGTTGTTACTCTGTCTGTGCCTACTTGCCATGCGGCAGCAACTGAGGGCCAGAGTTCCACCAACTGACTGTGATGTAAAACAAAAGGAACTGATGGCATCAGCACCGAGCAGGCAAGCATGAATAAGGTTGTGCTCTGTTTTAAGCAACTCGGCTGACTTCTGGAATCTAGATGATTCTGCTATAAGTGAAAGAAAGGAGATCTGGTGCAAATAGTTGGCTGCTATCCAGAGATTGGCAGTTCTAGTCCACCCTGAGGTGCTCAAATGAAAGGCCTAACAATACACTTCCAAATTATCAGTCACTGAAAGCTGTTTGGATCACAGTTCTATTCTGACTGGTGTGGAGTCACCATAAGTCAGAAGCAGCTTGACAGCAGTTAGAGGTAAGGAGGTAGGTAGAGGTGTAGACGTCTACGACAGGTACCCCCATGGATCCTTTTCACCTTACACTGCCACAGAAGGGCCTGCCCCTAGCCTGCTCTCATCGATTGTATATTTTTGTGAGGTGAATATTGTGTTTCAGCACTGTAACTATAAGAAAATTTAAGAAGGTATGTGTCTGTTCAGAGGCAGCGTTACATCAAGCTTGTCAGGTACATTTTAAGTTGCTTTGGTGTATAGCGAAAATCCTGGAATTGCCAAACAAGTTCTGCCTGAAGGCTAGTCCCTCACTTCCCCTTCAGTCAAGCTTGGTACCCTTATACTACCCACACACAGCAGCATGGAAGCTGCCATTGTTGGCCCCTGTGTGTCCGTGCAGATAGACTTTAAGGGATTCCATGGGGATGCTGGGTTACGGCCAGATCCTCAGCTAGCCTCTCAGCCCAGTTTCCATTTTATGCTGGTGATTCTAATCTATTGATAATGACTCTATTATGCACCCATTGTGGATTAAATTGTGTCCCCCTAAAATGGACGTCTGCCGGTCGGTACTCTGATATCCTTATCCTACATTGTATTAACCCAAACCTCTGTGACATTCATAAAGACCTAGTGGGATAGCGGTTAAGAGCTATGGCTGCTAACCAAAGGCTGGCAATTTAAATCCATCAGTTGCTCCTTGGAAACCCTGTGGGCAGTTCTTTGTCCTATGAGTCAGAGTCAACTGAACAGCAATGAGTTTATGATGTTAATAAGACAGGATTAGAGGCAGTTGTGTTTACGAGGCAAGATTCAAACCACAGGATTAGGTTGTATTTTGAGTCAAAGTCTTTTAAGATTTAGAAGAGAGAAGTAAGCAGAGAAGAGGACAGTCTCCCACCATCAAGAATGAAGAACCAGGGAGGAAGCATATCCTCTGGACATGAGAGTCCTTGGGCTGAGAAACTTCTAGACCAGGAAAAGAGCAATGATAAGAACTGGCCCCATCCCCTGATAGAGAGAAAAAGTCTTTCCCTGGAGCTGGAACCCTGAATTTTAGCCTCTTAGAGTATTGAGAGAATAAGTTACAGTTTTAGAACCATCCATTTGTAGTATTCTTGCTATAGGAGCACTGGGTGACTAAGACAGCATCCCTCCCTCATTCTAGCTTATGTGTTTGAAGGTTTATTTTATTTTATTTTATTTTTTTGAAACTTGGGGACATTTAGATGAACTTATTTAAATGTTAAAACATGAATTAAATCTCCATTGTTTTTAGACTATGATCCTATTATTCATCCTAGGATTGGCAAACTAGTTTAATGTTTATGCGTGTGTATTAAGATTTAAAAATAAAGATTTAAAGACTAAACCTTTTTTATCTTGATTTCCTTTTGATTATAAATTCTTAATTTTCAAATTTTTGAACTTCCTCAAAGTTATTAGAGAGTTAGAAGATATTTGATCTATTTTTTATTTCAATCTTGATCTTGGGATTAGATGTCACATTAATAGAACCTAAATTCTTCCAAAATATTGAAAGGTTTTGCTAGTAATTGTCAATGTCTTATTGGAGTACAGGAAACAAAGAGGCACACCAGAGAACATTACACACCTGTTCCTCAGTCCCATGGAGATTAACTACATTCTGAGACCATCACTGCAAGTCATAGTATAAGAACAATGACCAAGCCAGACACTAGCATTTGTCATTGGAAGTTATATCACCGTTGTCAAGAAACTACTTGAGTTCAGTTTCTGTCCACATTAAATGCATATTCATGAAAATTTCAGGATCTTGGTCTACCTGTGTATCAGAGACACTAATTTGATGAAATTGAAGTTTTTTTTTTTTTTTTTTTTTTCCCCCAGTATCTAACTTTCAAGCACATTAGAAACAATGACATTAACAACTATTGTCTGCCATGGGACTTGTTTGTGATATGTGTTTTATAAATTCGTACCTGTGAGAAGGAGATTATTGTTGTTAGCTGCCCCCAAGTTGACTGATTCCTGGTGGCCTTTGTACAACAGTGTGAAATGTTGTCTAATCTTGTACCATCTTCTCAATGGTTTATATGTTTGAACTCACTGTATTCACCACTGTGTGTTTTGCATGTCTTCCAAACCGGGGGACTCATTTTTCTGTGCTATACCAGACAATATTCTAAGGAGATTCACAACATTTTTATTGATTAATTTCAGGAAGTGGATCATCATGCCTTTCTCCTTAATTTGTCTCAGTCTGGAAGCTCTGCTAAAACCTGTCCACCATGGTTAATCCTGATAGTATCCGAAATATTGGTGACATAGCTTCCAGGGTCACAGAAACAAGGAAGCCACCATAAACTGGCAGACAGGGTGGAATGAGAGATTATTCCATTTAAAGACAAATAATAAGGATCCTAAAGTTAATGTGGACTCAGCTCCATGATTAAGTTTAAGATTAATAAGGAGCCACCTAAACCTGAAGCCCCTGCCCTTCTCACTATACAAGATTCATTTATTTATTATAATAAATAAGTTCTACCTGCCTTAATTTAAAAATAATGGTCATAATCATTTGAGACAATTATAATTTTTTCTCTAATCAGGATGATCTCTGATGAAGGGACATATTAAGGAGTTGTTGCTAATATACATATTATTATGTTACTCTGTGGTCTATGTGATTCCCTTATTTAAGCAAGATAAAAGAAGCCAAGGAAAATAATTTATTTATTTATTATGATTGAATGAAAATGTACATTTCAATATAAATTCACATGCCCACCTACATGCAGCTCCCACTGCTCTCCCCATTCCATGACAGCACACCTTTCCTCCCTGTTCCGTACTTGTCCTATCCTCCCAACAATCTTCTATCCCTGCCTTTCCACCCACTCTCCTTCCCCCAGTAATGGGACAGCAGGACAACATCCTATAGATGCATAAAACCATAAAGCACACACATGATATGACCACTCTGTGCACCAAGTCCAATCCATTCCTGTCCGAAGAGGTGACCTCCATTACGATTTGTGGACAGGGGCAGCATCAGGGCCAGAGGCCGTGCTCCCAGGAGAACTCTGAAGCCCTGGGAAGATCCACCGTTGTCTTTTAGTGGAGATCTCAGGGGGCACCCCTTTTTATTCTTGTGTTGCCAGTGAGACTCAACTTTGTGAGCTCCATCATGGCTATCACTGGTGGTGGCTGGGTACCACCTGCTTCTACCGGTCACAAGTTGATGTAATCACCCACTCACATGGGTCTCTCTGTCCTCTGGGTTCTCATTCCCCATGTCGTTTTGGTCCTTAGAGATCATCCATTCCTGCTGACTTAGGACCATTTGCTCTACCCTCAGATGGCAGCTTGGCAGCTTTTAAGACCCCAGATGCCACTCACCAATTTGGGCATGGAGGGCTCTCTTAGCAAAACACTTGTTGTGCCAATTGGCCTTGATTTTCCTTGAGAGCATGGTCCCCAGCCCCTCACCCCAGCCACTCTGTCCTTGTAGTATTGGGTTAAGACGGGAGGAGTGCTCATGTTGTGTTGAAATCCCATTAATGTTGATCTTCTTTCTAATGTGTGCGGTCACGGATTTCACCCAACTCAATTTCTATCAACTATCTAATCTAGACTCTCCCTCCTTCAGCTTTTCTCCCTCCCCACCCTTGAAGCCATCAGAGTCTTTTCTTCTATGCGTGAGTCTGTTTTTAAGTTCTTATCATAGGGGTCTCCTAGAATATTTGTCCTTTTGTTGCTGACTACTTTCACTCAACATAACGTCCTCCAACTGAAAGCAGGTCATGAGATGTTTCCTAAAATCATTGTTTTTCTTTACCATTGCATGGTGTTACATTGAGTACATATATCATAGTTTACCTATCCATTCCTCTGTTGTTGGGCATCTGGGTTGATTCCATCTTTTTGCTGTTGTGGACTGTACTGCAATAAATGTTCGTGTGCATGTATCCATTGGTGTGAATCACCTTGATTCTGCAGGATATATTCCTAGCAGTGGAATTACTGGGTTAAATGGTATATCTAGATCCAGCTTTTTAAGGAAGTGCTACATTGCTTTCCAAAGAGTTTGCACCATTTGGCAATCCCACCAACAGTGGAGGAGAGTTCTAATTTATCCACAGCCTCTCCAGCATTTTTTGTTTTGTGTTGGCTTTTTGGATCATGGCCAACATTGTTGGTGTGAGATGGTATGTCACTGTTATTATGATTTGAATTTATTTAATAGATAATGATTGTGAGTATGTCTGCATGTGTTTTTTGGCTGCCTAGATTTCCTCTTTAGAGAAATGTCTGTCCATTTCTTTTGCTCATGACTTAATTGGGTGATTTATCTTTTTATTATTGATATTTTGTAGTGCCTTATAGACTATGGAGATCAGGCATCAGTCTGACATATAGTTCACATTTTGTAGGTGGACTTTTAATTCTATTAATAAAGACTTTGGATGAGCAAAAGTGATTGATTCTTAGTAGTTCCCACTTAGCTATCTTCTCTTCTGTTATTTGTGGTTTGACAGATTTTGAAGTCTGTATAAGTTGTGGATTAAAACTTCTATTGTTGTACCTACATTTTCTTGCATGAGCTTTATTGTTTTAAATTTGATATCCAGTTTGAGTTGGTTTTTGAATAAAGGGTAACATATGAGTTTTATTTCAATTTATTGCAGATCAATATCCAATTTTGCCAGCACCATTTGTTGAAGAGATTGTAGTCACCCCAGTTTAATGTCTTAGGGCCTTTGTCAAATATCAACTGTTTGTAGAAAGATGGTGTTATCTCTGGGGTCTCGATTCTGCTCCATTGATCTGTCTCTCTGTGTACCAGTACCAAGCTGTTTTGACTACTGTGGCAGCCTAATAGGTTCTAAAGTTGGGTAGTGAGAGGTCTCCCAGTGTGTTCTTCTTCTTCAGTAGTACTTTATTCATCCAGGACTTCTTCCCTTTCCGAACAAAGTTGGTAATTTGTTTCTCCATCTCATTAAAAAATGTCAGTAGAATTTGTATTGGGATTGCATTATATAAGTTGATTGCTTTGGGTAAAATAGACATGTTTACAATGTTAAGTTTTCCTGTTTATGAGCGCGGTAGGCTTCTCCATTTATATGTCTCTCTTAGTTTCTTGTAGCAAGGACTTGCAGTTCTCTTTGTAAAGGTCTGTTATTTCTCTGGTTACATTTATTCCTAGGTAGTTTCTCTTCCTAGGGACTATAGTAAATGGTATTGATTTGAAGATTTCTTCCTTAATAATCTCATTGTTGGTATAAAGGAATCCTACTGATTTACTTATATTTACCTTGTATCCTGAGACTTTGCTGAACTCTTCTATCAATTTGAGTAGTTTATTATGGGTTCTTTAGGATTCTCTGTGCATACAATCATATCATCTGTAAATAGGGAGATTTTGGCTTCTTCTTTGCTGAGGCAGATGCCCTTTATTTCTTGGTATTGTACAGTTGCCCTGGCTAGAACTCCTAGGACAATGCTGAATAGGAGAGGTGAGAGTGGGCATCCTTGTCTAGTTCCTGTTCTCAGAGGAAACTATTTCAGTCTCTCTCCTACCAGTGTATAAAACTTTGGCTGTAAGCCTTTGATGGTTTCATAAGTTCACTGTCTACAGGAACATGCACATCAAAGGAAGTAATAATGAAGAAAGTAGAGAAATCCTAATTGATCAGGAGTTCCCCCAAGAGACTTCTAAAGGTAATCAGTGAAGGGGTTTGCCTGTCTCAGTCAATTATTATTAAATATAAAATTAGCCTGTATGAGGGAAGATGCCCTGTAGAATGTGGATAAACAATTGAGAAGACACTTGATATTAAGGTGTTTGAGGAACTGACTAGCTCTTCTATTCAAAATAAGTATATATAGGGACCATAGGATTGAGCCCTCTTCCTTGGTCCACTTTTTAACTTGTGCACAAGTTGATTTTCTAATATCATTTCAGAAACGGCAGAAGAAGAACACCTATAGATTTCAAGGGTCTTGGGTTGCCTGCAATTATTTTGCTTGTGCAGCTTTAAATACCTCTGCTGTACCGTGGATACTATGTACTTAGGAGCCAGATATAACTAACACTAGCACTCAACACTAGCACAATGCTACCACTGGTTCAACATGTGCACACTTAGCTGTCTCTACTAATGTGTTTTCTTCTTCAAACCTGGTACACTATTCAGTACCCCTTCTCCTACCTAATAACACCTTTGGAAATTCTCCCTCAGCCAGTTCAAAATTTAATCGTATGCCTATATTGAAACTTTTTCTGATTCAATACCTTCAAGGAAAAATGATCCTTTATACATCTGGGCTCCCTTTATACTATACCTCGTATCCTTAACCACATTTCTACTGCAGTAACAATTATTCCTGAGATCTTTTATATTTCCTACAAATATTTCTCATTATGACCATATTTCCATCTCTCTACTTAGCCTTGTACAGGTAAATGTCCAGTGGTAATGTGTTAACTATTTGTCATGGCTGCCTTATTCTTCAGAGATTAAACCTAAATATTCTCTAGAATTACTTTCTCATTGTTATAAACTGACTTGAAAGCGATGTAACTGATACATTTTCTAGGGGTTATCTTCTATTCATAGCTCATTAAAGCTGTCATTATTATTGCACAGATATTCATAGGAAAAGCTAAGTGCTAGCTTCCATGTGTGTATGTGTGTGGGAAAGTAACCTAGGCAAATGACCTGGCGCAAGAAAAAGACACATAGCAATGCAGATTGCACAATGCCTCTGCCAAAGGTTTGCAAATCTGAGATATGAGCAATGGATGAGCCAACTTGGTGGAAAAAAAGAGGGATTGATACCTCAATGTATTTCCAGAAAACACTTTTCAAAGATTATCCACATAAGGATTCCCTCAGAAAATGATTTTTTTTTAAGTTGCTAAAGATGATCTTCCTGTGCTGACAGGTATTTTGAACCAGTCATTGTTGAAATGATGCTGCCACTGAAGAAAGGGCTTATTATTCTCAATTTGGAAGACTGTGAAAATGTTGCATAGGTAGGTTACAAGATCACATTTGGGCCCAGGAGCTGGACGAATGCAAGATGCTGTCAGATTTTCCCATTGGATCTTTTAGTTACATACTGCGTCCTCTCACCTTTTACAAACTGAAGAAAATAAAATAGCTCTGCAAGTATAAAAGCATAAGCTCAAACTGCAGCAAGTTGTATACTGCATTATGAGAAGAAACTTCCCCTCTCATTGATACGAATGCTCCTTTCAACCAGCCAGTTATGAGGTGTCATGATGCTATCATAATATCACACGACAAAAGTAACGTTTCTGCAAAAAGGATTTCATGGCAGTTGTATCTTCAAGTTATGGATATCTTTTTAACACATACACAGTTATCATTCATTCAATTCTGACTCATGGCAGCCACACATGTGTCTGAGTAGAATTGTACTTCATAGGGCTTTCTTTTTGTTTCTTTTTCCTTTTTTTGGCTTATACCAACAAAAATTGTCTAATTAGTTTGGAAGCTAGAAGTTCACATTCAAGGTGTTGGCAAGCCCATACTCTCTCCAAAGGCTTCTTGGGGAAGATCCTTTCTTTTCTCTTTCAGCTTCTGGTAGCCCCAAACTTTCCATGGTTTATGGCTAATTAACTCCAAACTCTATCTTCAGTTACTGTTTTCTCCTCTGTGTCTGCCTGTGTCTCTTTTTGATAAGGACATCTCTTCTGTTGGGTTAGGACTCACCTTTACTCCAGTGTAACCTAATATTAATTTAGCTGGTAAGATTTTGTAGTATGCAGTAAAGTTAAATCAAATAGTAAATACATAAAACTCCACAATTTTTCATTTCTCTGTTCAATTCTAAAACCAGCTGTTCATGAAGCACTTCTTTCTCTGATCCTAGTCATTCAGAGATATGTCAGCATTCACAAGTTAAAGGGTCACCGTCCCTCAGACTGCCGAGTGGGCCCAAGCCTGTAGATGCTAGTCACTAAGTTTAAGAGTCCACACAATGTCTTCACTTCTGAATTACTGCCTCCAAATTCAGGGTTTCCCTTTGACATTTCAGGTTGCCAGGCACAAACTCAAGGCTCTTTTTGATCCTTGCATTATTTTTTAAATTGTGGTTTAGGTGAAAATTTACAAATCAAATTATTTTCTCACACAAAAATTTACACATGTACTGTTTTGTTGCGTGCAATCCTCACAATATAACAACACGCCACCCTGTCCACCTGGGTTCACTGTGTCCATTAAAGTAGTTCCTATCCCCTCCTACCTCCTCATCTTGCCTCTGGACAGGAGTTGCCCATTTGGTCTCATGTATCTGACAGAACTAGGAAGTACGCTGTTTACCGCATGTATTCTTTTCTGTTTTATAGTATTGTTTAATATCTATCTAAAGAGTGGACTTTGGGAATGCTTTTGGTTCTGTGTAACTGAGTATCCAGGGGCCGTAGTATCAGTGGTTCCTCCAGTCCCAGTAAGACATTGTCTGATCTTTTTATATGAATTTCCTTTCACCCTGCCTAGAACTCTGTTGTATTCCCTATCAGGCTGGTCGTTGGTGGTAGCTGGGCATCAAGTAGTTCTTCTAGTCTCAGGCTAGTGGATTCTCTCCTTTCTGTGGTCCTTTAGTCTCCGGAGCTAGTCTTTTCTTCGTATCTTTGAACTTTGTTCTCCTTTGCTCCAAGTTGGTTGGCACCAGTTGATATGTCTTAGATGGCAACTCACAAACTTTTACGATCTCAGGCATCACTCACTAAAGTAGGAGATAGAATACTTTCTTAAATCTTGTTACCAAATTCACCTAGAGGTCCCACAGAACTATGGTCCCCAAACTCTTCTTAGAGTATTCAGTGACTGACTTTTTGGAAGTAGATCACCAGACCTTTCTTTCAAGGCATCTCTGAGTGGACTTGAACAGCCAACATTTTAGTTAGCAGCGCGGCACATGAACTATTTGCACCACCCAGGAACTCGTATACCTTCTTAAAACATGAAAATGTGAATTATATATCAAATAATTTTAAGTGCCTGTATCAGTAGTAACACTCTCCACTAGCCAAGCCAGCCAAGTGCCGTCGAGTCGGATCCGACTCAACACTCTCCACTAGCATATCTAAATATAGTCCAGATTAGAAAACACTTTGATGAGTCAAATAAGTTGTCAATGTTTGAAAGTGAGTGCTAATTCATTCATGGATTGAGAAAGAACTATACATTGAAATTAAAACACTTCTTATAGAAAACATATAGAGTCCCTTGTTTGCAGGTTGGGCTTCAGATAAATACACAAATATAATATCATACAAACAGAAATGGAGTATAATTTTCACATCTTAAATTATTCTGACAAAATTTATTTGCTGAAGAATTGTTCTTTTCAATACACCATTTTAAGATACCTTAAGAGACATTTGTTCCATCTTTTTAGTTATTTATTTTCCTGTGGGAATTCACCTCTGATTTTATAATAAAATTAGCACGTAAAAAAGGCTGATGTTTTAGGAATTCATCTATGAAATTTAAAAAAATCAAAGAGATGTGCTGAAAATGCTGTCTACCAATACTAAAATCTATGAGGGCATATTTATCTAAACAATTCAAGCAATCTGGCAACTGAAGAAGTAGTATACTTTCTGTGACTGTACTCATTTGAACAGAAAGATCACTGAAACATAGATGTTCTCCCTACATAAAACCCATCACTGAAGCCCTCTTTAACCAAACTTCCAACTATCTCCTCTCAGCAGGATTAATTACCTCCATATTTTTCCTACTACCACCTGAAGAGTATGTATCACATTCCACTCTAGTAATCATTTCACTTTTTTTCTATCCATAATAGTGTGATTTTGAATGCAAGAAATGTACAAATGTCAATAATGATGATGAGAAGCAGGGGTGAAAGCAGGAGAGGCAGCAGTAGTATTTCCCCAATCACCCACCTTGCCCCATCCATAAATTCTGAGTGTCCAGTGTCCAGTAGGGTCCCTTCCTAGGTGACGTGTCCCTTCCTGCTGTCTGCACAGTGTTTACTTTGTAACCAGGTATGCTGTACTTGGGAGCTACAGGCAAGATGCTATTTCTGCAATGATATTTCTTTCTTTTTTAGCTGTCAAAAGTAGAGCTGCTCAGATGTTAGTCCTCATGGTCTTGAATAAGAGAAAAGTTGCTGTGTATGTAGTTGGAGGGGTGCAATTTAGACTCCAGCAAAGTTTTCTAACTGAAAGATGTCAGGAAAGGAATGAGAAGATTAGAGAAATACAACTCTTGGATTTGTTGACATTGTTGTAGGCCCTTATTAGTTATTTATTACCTGGCTCATTCTATACAAGAGTACAATGGCCTACAAAAGGCATATAATGGAAAAGTGTGAAATAAATCCATAAGGATATTATAAAAAAAGAATTTCACAATAATAATAAATCTAGGATGAGACTTACACAATAAATTAGACTGAATATATAGTAGGTTTTTCTGTAACAAATATCATACTAGTTAACATGATTATTGTATATGGCTGTCTAAGATTTGTTCTGAAATTAAAGATACAAAGATAGAAATATTAGCAATTTATTCCCTGTTTCCTTTTTACTCAAAATTACTAGTTAGGTGACCAAACGGTCTAGACACTTTGCAAGGTTGGCATAGAAAAAGTTTATATATATATATCAATGAAGATAGCTAAGAATCCCGGGAAGACATTCTGGAAAGTAGCAATAACTGAGAAAGTGAGTCTTGAGCGGCCAGAGAGATGCCAAGAACAATTAATTACACCAGAGGAGGTAGATGAGGGAGAAGGCAGGTGGAGAGCCGCAGGACCTGTAAAACAAAGCCCTCCTCAATGAGATCCAACTGGAGATACTGTTCCTTTAAAACTTTACAGAACGTTCACCACTAGTGGAGCCAATATCCTTCTCTCCAGAAAGAAAGAAAAATGTCTGTCTTAATGGCCAAGCTGTCTTGGTGTTAGCAGCCAATTTTCAAAGGTCATATGTAATTTTGCTGACTAATTGCTCTCTACTGATAGGATTTTGCATATGCAAAGCATTCCCTAAGTGCTACTGATGCAGACGTAGTGATACCGGAAAGAACACAGGTATGACGTGTATATGCAAGGGGCCCTGGATTTGAATCCCAAGTCTGTGATTAGGAAGCCCTGGCACCTTAGGTGGTAATCGTGCTTCTTTTTCGCTTAAACGTGTGTGTAGCAATTTGGTTGAGCCATGATTCCAAGTATTCTAGGATTCTCACCATTTTGCTATTTGATGGGATTTTCCTATGTTGTGGATTCTATCACTGTAATTGAGTAAGATGGATTAGCAGCAGTTATGTTGATGAGTTCTACAAGATTGAATAGTGTATTAAGATAATCTCTTGTGAGCCATGAAGTCTAACAATTAAGTTTACTAACTTACCACCATGAGCTTGTGTTGGCAGCACTGTACAGACAACTTGGTAAGGTGTCATAGCTTTGGTGTATCAGTGTCTCACACTTGTGTTGATGTCAATGTGTAGCAGTGTCTTGCTGAATGGCATTCATTACTGATGTGTGTTTTTGTGTGCTGTCATGAGAATGTCAGCACTTGCATTACAACAATGAACAAACGTTAAATTTCTTGTTAAACTTGGCAAGAGCAGAAGTAAAATCAAGGACATATGAGTCTAAGTTTATTGGGATAACGCTATGAAGAAAATGACAGTGTACAAATGGATTAAACGCTTTTCTGAGGGGAGAGAAAGAGTCACTGGTGAAGAGAGATCAAGGCAGCAGTAACGAGTAGAATTAACAAAAACATTGCAAAAATTTGTCACATCCTGCACCCAAACTGTTAGCTGACTGTGAGAAGTGTGGCAGACCAGCTAAACGTTGATAGTGAAACAGGAAAATCTTAACTGAAAATCTTGGTGTGAGAAAGGTGTGTGCAAAAGTGGTCCTGAAGGAGCTCACCAACAAACAAAAGCAAAAGAGAGTCAATGTTTGCCAAGAGCTTTTGAAGAGGAAAGATGATGTTTTGGGCCATGTTATCCCTCATGATGAAACATGTATGTACCAATATGAACCTGAAACAAAACACTGAAGTACACAATGGAAGTGAGATGATTTTCCATGACCAAAAATATTCCGTCAGTCCAAACCAAGAGTTACAATGATGTTGCTAAACTTTTCTGATATCAGCGGGATTGTTCATTATGAATTTTTACTAACTGGACAAACAGTTAACCAAGTTTACGATCTGGAAGTGCAAAAAAGGCTACATGTAAAAGTTAGATGAAAATGACCTGACCTTGTACCACCAACTCAAGGCTCTCGCATTACAACACACCAGCTAGCATGGCAGTGTCCGTGAGGGAGTTTTTAGCCAGTAAACAATTAGCTGTATCGGAACTCCATCCCTACTCACCTGATCTGGCCCCCATATAGGTGGGCATGTAAATTTATATGGGAATGTACATTTTCACTCAGTCATACTAAATAAACAATAGAGAAATAGTTTGGAAAATCTTAACTGAAAATCTTGGCATGAGGTTGTGCACAAAAATGGTTCTGAAAGAGTTCACTGATGAACAAAAGCAAAGGAGAGTCAAAATCTGCCAAAACCTTTTGGAGATGCAAGGCGATGTTTGGGGCCATGTTGTCACTGGTAATGAAACATGAGTGTACTAATACAACCCTGAAACAAAGTGCTAAAGTGCACAGTGGAAGTCAGCCAATACTCTGTGACCGAAAATGTTCTGTCAGTCCAAATCAAGAGTCACAATGATGTTGCTAACATTTTTTTGGTATCAGAAGAATTATTCATTATAAATTTGTACTGAGTGGACAAACAGTTAACCAAGCTTACTATATGAAAATGCTGTAAATGCTATGTGAAAAAATAAAAACAATTTGAATTTTTCACCAACAAAGCACTATTCTTGCATAATGACAGTATACCAGC
This sequence comes from Heterohyrax brucei, assembly GCA_028571685.1. NCBI lineage: Eukaryota > Metazoa > Chordata > Mammalia > Hyracoidea > Procaviidae > Heterohyrax > Heterohyrax brucei. The sequence goes on along the minus strand of CM053146.1, from coordinate 3,092,791 downwards.
TCACATGGCACTGTCTGTGAAGGAGTTATTAGCCAATAAACAAATAAATCTATTGGAATGCCCTTCCTACTCATCTGATCTGGCCCCCATTGACTTTACCCAAAACTAGTGGAAATATTGAAATATTTTGATGACATAAAGGGTGATATGATGACAGCTCTGGTGGCCATGCCAGAAAAAGAGTTCCAAAATTGCCTTGAAGGGTGGACTAGGTTCTGGTATCAGAACCTAGCTTAGCTTCCAAAGGGGAGTACTTCAAAGGTGACCATAGTGATACTCAGCAGTGAAGTATTGTAGCCCTTTTTCTAGGATGAATTTGTGAACCTAATTCTTAGAGCTTGTATTTCTGTTATGGCAGCACTAGATGACTAAGAGAATTACCCTTTATGAGAAATGGAAAGATAAATGTTTCCTGTGTTTGATGATTGGAAAAAAAATGTAAAGTATTTGTCACATAGAGGAAACTTTTGGCACAGTGGTTCAGAGCTCAAGCTGCTAACCAAAAAGTAAGAAATTTCAATTCACCAGTCACTCCTTGGAATTCCTATGGGACAGTTCTACTTTGTACTGCAGGGTCACTGTCAGTCAGAATCAGCTTGACAGCACGCAAAGTGTTTGGTTTTGGTAGTTACTCAACAAATGGGTGGCACTATAAGCATTCTTTGCTTTATGCTAACCCACTGATCATACACAAGATGAGAGTATTTTAAACCTCTAGATATCAAGGTAGTGAAAACCAGGTTTTTGTGTAGCCTAATCTCAGAAACTACCTGAACGCTCAAATCGTGAGACTTCTGAGCTGATCAATAAAAGCAGTGCATTTAAATCACGTAAATATTTGACTTGGACTTATTATGTTCCTTGAAAAGAACTTCCTAAATTGGGCTCTTCAAATAAAACAGTAGAAAATGGCCCTCTGATTGCATCTTTGAATAAACCAAGTGGTGCCAACGAATACCCCTATACAGTACACACGCACACACACACACACACACACACACACATCACTTACCATGGTTAGAGATAAATGTCAAGATGGGTTTCAAGAGAGCAGTTCTAGAACAATCAATCCTTTCTGCGACAACATAGTTATGGACAGACAGAAGAGCCAGCCCAGTAGGGGTTCCCTGTGGAAAGCTTGGAACCAGAGATCTGAAAGACACAGTATCATCACCAAACCACAAAGCCAGAAGCAAGACTGAATTTGGGCTGTCAATCTGAAAGCCCATGCTCATGTGCTCTGGCATGTATTGAGATTCAGCTAGGTCCAATGTAGAAGGGTTGATCACCTCCCAAAAAAACCAAACACACTGCCACTGGGTCCGACTCATAGTGACCCTAGAGGTGAGAGTAGAACTGCCCCATAGAATTTCCAAGGAGAACTTGGCAGATTTGAACTGCCAACCTTTTGGTTAGCAGACATAGTACTTAACCCACTACCCCACCAGGGTTTCCTGCTCACCTCCAGCTACCTCCATTGTCCTTGTGATCTCCTTCCAACACCAGACGCAGGACAACTACAGATTCAAAGGCTGTTCTATCCATTGTTGTTCTTTTATTTGCGTTATTTATTGTATTGGTCTAGCTATAATGCTATCAGGTGCATGTATGTGTCTGTGAGTCCTTATGTCCCTAGATGGGCATGTCTGTGTTTCTCTGTCACTGTCTGTGTGTCTGGATAAGTATCTGGGGATGTACCAGTTTCTTTCCATGAATGAGTTTGCTTTGTGATGAGTGCCACATAGAATGTGAATCACAGTCTTCTAAGAGATCCCAAAGTCACAGCTCTCACCCCTAAATGGTACTGCTAGTGGATCCAGGGGTCCTTCTTGCTCAAGATGCTTGGAGTGGGAGCAACTACCTTCACCATTATGGAATTGTATGTTTACAGACATGGCCTCTAGTAAACTTTGCATGGTCTCTTTCAAGGTTGCTGAGCTACCCAACTGTGACTTTCCTACCTGGGAACAGACAGCATCGTGAATAAAGTTCCAGGTATGCTCTGTTTTGTCACCTGAGAACTTGTGAGAACAGTGTCTTTCTATTGCTGCTCATCAATGCTTGTTTGCCTAATTCTCTAGTGCCAGTTTCCGTATCTGTGGCCATTCTGTTCCAAATGGATGCTAGGCACCTTTGCCCACTCTAATTATGCTAATTGATGACTATGCTAATAGAATCATTACCACCTATCATGCTCATGAGGTGCAAATTATCACTTTAACATCCGGTGCTTTTGTCCTAATCCGTTATTGAGCTTTATATCTGTCTTTCTTAGAACCCAAGGCATTCTGTCTGAAACGAAGGCTTTGTGTCTGCATTCCTGGGAAGCATTCAGAGATGAAAGAATGAGGGTACTAGTGGCACTGTGCTGGAGAGAGATTACAGAAAGTTAGGGAACAGAGAAGCCCCTCTGGCAAGGTTTTTAGATGCAGCAACTGAAAGGGTTCTGACATGGACTTGGAACTGACGCTGTGTGTGTGAACAGTCTGGCTTATCCAGAGGACAGAGTGTGGGGCTGGGAGCTGGGGACCTGTCATCTGCTTCAGCAACTCTGGCTGGACTGCACAAAATTAATGGCCCTTCACATTTCCGTGGAAGGCCTGAGGATGGTAAAAACAATGGAGTCAGTCAATCAGGTTGTGGGTCAGCACAAAATCAAACATCCAGGAAGATGATCCAGTAGCCATGAGCAGACAAACCTCAAGCTCTCAGCTGAATACTGTTCTGGCAACCTGTTCTCTGCTCCTAGAGCATAGCCTAAGCTTGGCTTCTGGAGACCCAGTCAGAGTTCATACCCATATTAGCTGTTGATTTTGAGCAAGCTTGTAACTTTTCCAAACCTTAGTTTCCTCATTAGAAACAAATAAGGATTATTGGCTCCCATGAGACTGATGTGAGAATTAAGTCCTATCCATTAAGTCTAAGACATGTATGTGGCAATGACTCAAACACTGACAATTTATAGTATTATTACCTATGTTGTTGTTGTTAGCTGCTGTTGAGTTGACTCCTGATCTAAGGCAGCCTTTTGCACAATGAAATGAAAAGCTGTCCAGTCCTGCACAGTCTCCATGATTGGATACAGGCTGGGTCGTTGTCTTCCATAGTGTTTTCCTTTGACTAATTTTTGGAAGTAGATCACCAGGCCTTTCTTCCTAGTTCACCTTAGCTTGGAAGCTCTACTGAAACTTGCTCAGCATCACAGCAACATGCAATCCTCCCCAGGTAGATGGATTTGGCTTCATATAAGGTACATTGGCCAGGAACTGAACCTTGTTCTGCCTCATGGTAAGCAAAAATTCTACCACTAAACCAGTAGTAAACCATATTCTTATTTATACAATGGAAGAAAAGTTTGTGTTATCTTGTTCTATGTTATCCCAAAATTACCATGCTTGCTTACCCTTTAGAATGTTCTAGTCTACATGATTAGAAATTATATTTTTAAAAAACTGAGTCTATGCATTATTTAACTGGTTTGATTAATCAACCATGTGACATTTTATGGATACAATATCAATCTCTTTACAGATCAGAGATTGACTTGGTTCATTTTAGCCCTGGAAAGGAGTTAAATTTCTCTTTCAAAAAAAGAAATTGGGTCAGCCCTCAGAAGGATTCATAAATAGGTCTCTAATGCATAAAATCTTGTTTTCTTTAGTGCATTTGTCAAAAGATTACCCAGTGTATGTCTGTGTGGGACTCAGTGTAACCCACTCGGCCATGCAGGAGTATTTTTACTGAAACTTTGTCGTGACAGGTCTGAGGATGATCATATTTGACTGCTGTGTTAGTGTTCCTCCTTTAACTCCTGCACTGTGAACTTCATATCATGTTTTACTTCCCTGCATATTAACACCTGAAGTGAAGTCGTAAAACGCTGCCCGTCGGCCAATTAGGAGTCATCTGACAAGCGACACTTTGTCTTTTATGTGCTAAGCTGGGAGTGGAGAAAAGGCAGCATCTTGTTTGCCTTGCCAAAAATACACCCCCACAGAATAGAAATGATATAAGCTTTTTACTAACGTAAGCATAATATGGATTTATGACGGGGAAGATAGATGAGAGAATTTTTTTTAGCTGCAAAGGCTTTAAAATTATTTACTGTCCTCATTATCATTAGGAATCAGGCATGATCTGATCTGTCTCTGGTAGTTTATAGCAAAACTCTAAGATTTGTAATTTTTAAATATAGCCTTCACTGACATGCAGCATGCATATTGTGTTAGGAAGGGTGATGCCCAATGGATGTCCAATTCCCTTCACAAAAGCTTATTTGAAAAAAGTTGAGAAAATGTTTTCTAACAGGATATAAAATGTCAAGTCTTGAACAAAGTGGAGAAGATCAGATAACATTTTGAAGGAATGGCTGCTGAGTTTATACAGTATGAATGTAAGTCAACATTCAAATCCTCACCTTTGGGGTCATGGTGATTAATTTCCATTCCCAGTGCAACTCCTCTTATAGGCAAGCAATCCTGTAAACATTCCCCTGTGATCAGCAACCCTGTGAGCTGCTGACAGAATTAATAAAGCTGTCAGGATTTCTTTGGGATATTGCACATCTTCCTGTATGGCATTTAATTGTGCAGTATAAGTAAGCATATGGCACATCCGGAAGACTAAATATATTAGTCTTCGGGGCTTCAGCTCATGTTTCTGTACTCATGTATCACGTTTGATTAAATTAGGTAGAGCATTTTGATATAAAAATATATGAATTCATGTAGGTTTTCAGGAGAATGATTTGCATTGTTTATACAGTATAAGCATCTGGGGACAAATATGTATTTTTCCAGTATGACGCTTTACATAATATAAAATGCCCTGTGTATAAGATTATGTTCACAGCTTGGTAGAATTTGGTCAAAATGCTCCTGTGAAGCAAACTATTTTTAAGGAGAAAATGTAGAAAACTCAGGAACAAATGGAATTTAGTTACCATTACTTTAAAATAGGCAACTTCTAACACTGACTCACAACCTTGATGAAGCTTCTTGAAGGATGACTTTGGGTAGCAGATGGAGAGGAAATATGGATTAAGTGAGAAAGTTCCAGGTCATGTCAAGATCAAGCTCAATTCCTCAAAGCAATGCTTCCCACCCAAGTAAAGGTCATTTTGAATGGGACTGACCCACTCTTTATTGTGTGCATTCAGAGCCTGATGCTCACTTCCAGCTCAGCAGGCTGAGTAAGAGTTTCTATCTTTGGGCCGATTGGTACTGCCAAAAGAAGGATAAGTCATTGCTTTGTAACTGTCACTGTGTTGAAATACTCAGTGCTGAGATACACAGTGACTGTCTTTTCAGAAGAGTCACCAAATCAAAAAAATCCATTGCCTTCAAGTCAACAGAGTAGAATAGCCACATAGAGTTTCTAAGGAGCAGCTGGTGAATTCAAACTTCCAGCTTTTTGGTTAGCAGCTGTAACTCTTTACCACTGTGCCACCAGGTCTTGAAAAGAGGCACACTTAAGAAAATTTCGAATGACTGTAAATGAACATTATTATAACCAACCTTAAGTGCTGTAAGTTTTTTGTTGTTGTTTTTCCCTTTGAATGCCAATCTGGGTGGAAGATTCATTAAGGTTTAGTGACTGACCAGTTAATGTATGCTTTGTGTTCTTACAAATACTACAGAATTTAAATCAAGCAATACTATGACACCCATTTCATAGGTGCGAGAACGGTGGTTCACAAAAACTAATTACAGTTTAATCATTTCTAACTCATGGCTATGCCACATGTGCCAGAGTAGAACTGTGCTCCATGGGGTTTTCAATGGCTCATTTTCTGGAAACAAATCAACAAGGCTATCTTCTGAGGCACATCCGAATGGACTCACACTTTGTAGTACATAGAGGTTAAGAAATTTACTACAAGTGACCCATCAAAGTAGTAGTCTCTAACAGTTGTGAACCTGGCACAAAATTAGAAATGGTAGCCCTGTCCCCGACATCTACATATGTCAAAATTATAAATTAAGCTGATTAGCTTTTAAATGACGTGTTTAATTCTCTACAGTTAACAAATAAATGTCCATAATAACATCGATTATGGGTTTGAATTTAGAATACTTGAGTATATTGGACTTTCACATTAGAACTTACAATACACATAACCTCTTCCCTTCCCACTTACTCTTAAACTACACAACGAGCTGAACTGACATTTCTTCCACATTTCCTCTAATGACTAACTGTCTCTCAGCCAGGTCTTTAACCCATGGGCACACACTGGTTTTGTGGCTTGGCCTGTCTTCCCTGGAAGGACATACCTGGGAGAGGCCTACACCGGCCTAGTTGTTCAGGAAATTCTGAGGTATGCATGCCTGAAATGTGGTATAGACTGGAATGAAGTGGCACAGACTTCTCAAGGGAGCTCATCACATTCAGCCAGCCAAGTGCCGTCGAGTCGAATACGATTCATGTTCAGGCCCTCAGATAATAATCCCCAGGTAAAAAGCAAAAATATGTGCAGGACAGCAGCCTCTCCTATTCTGTCTGGCTGAAGGAAGATACCAGAAACTGGATATTGTGATTGAAATTCAAACACAAAAGTGCCTCAAAGACGGGTATATTTTCTACCCTATCCTCTGACTTACTAGTGCTTTACGTGAGAAAAACAAGGACAAAAGTACAATTCTGGTTACCTCACCTTTTCAGAAATCTTTTTCATGTGAACAGAATTGAAACCTTCCAAAATCAGACCTCAATGTAGAGCCCTCGGTTTCCTTTCTCCCCTTTAGATGTGATGGTGAGTCCCAAAACAAGGTCTCCATTAAGCAGAGTTAGTGTTTTTTTTTTTCCCTTGAGATCTTAAATTTAGTCTTAGGAGTACCCCAGGACCACTTTACTTCTAGCAGCACCTATGGTAAGATATTCAGGACAGATAGGAGGGTTGGGAAGCTCTGTGCCTGCAACCACAAGGAAAGAGATGCCACAATAAGTGCCAGGGAGAAGACGTTTTTTATTGCCTGTAGTCTGAACACCAAAAGTGATAAGAGAAGAGAGGCCTTGCATACTGACCTCAAAAGCAAATGCAAGCTGAACAAAAGGGAGCCCTGAATAGAGCAAGATAAGGCCGTTGCACAATAGCAACTAACTGTAGGATATTCATCCATTCAAGGCCAACCTTAGTCTACATGATACACTAGAGCAAAAAAATTAAAAGCATATAATAAAATAATGCCTCAAGGTCTCTGCTATTAAAACATGCAGTCAGATTGAAAGAAAGCAAGGCAATAAAGTGACTCAATTGGAAAACTGAACACATTGGTTAGGTAGATCTCCTGTTTACTCAGAACATGTCCACTCATTAGGAGAACAAACTAGTGCTGGGATAGAGGAAGCAGAACAGCCCTTACATTCAAAACAATTACATGAGCAAATAACACACTTAGCAACAAGCTCATACTGAATGTATCATCTATTTATTTATTGTAAGTGTTTTGAACTGAGAAATATTAGAAAACACTTCTTGCTGCTTCTAGAAAAGAGAAAAATGAAACTGGGTTGAATGAATCAGAGAAAAAAATTCTGGAGAAACTAGATTTTACATGTATTGTCTTGAGAGGAGAAACATTAAATTATAAATAAAGAGGAAGGAAAATCAATTCCATAAGAAGAAGTGAATAATGTGACACCATTAGGCATACACAGGAAGGGTGAGTCTTTCTGTAGGGCATAGGACTGCTAACATTCTGGAGAGACATGTTCAAGCTGAGAGATGACAGAGCTGGCTCTATGATCAGAAAGGCATGGATGTACGCCATTTAGATGGCAAGAACATGAATGCAAATATGAGGAATGTGTCTCAGGACCAAGAAGTGACTTGAGGACAGGCTGACTGGGAAATCTATCATTTAACTGCATGTAAGACAGAATTGAGAATAAGCAGTGAAATCAGGGAAATCCAATTAAAGTCTCTGAGCATAGAGTTTTTCAGTTTTCATCTTAAAGGTTGGCATGACAAAGATACGGCTTTGGTTTTGTCCATTTTAAATTGTTTTTCTGTATTTACAAAAAGTAGTTTTTGGGGGCAGAGTCAAGATAGAGGACTAAACACACATCTCCCTAAATCTCTCTGGAAATCAACACGTGAATTGATAATTAAATGTAGGCTTTTGGACACATAGTAAGCCCTAGGACATGGCATAATGCTGTTAACTTGGACTTCTCACCACTGAGTGGAAAATCTCTCTTTCCCTGGCGCTGCTCTTCACAAGAGCTGGCTTTCGCAGACTGAAGGTAACACACCATTTTAATTTTTTTTTTCGCTGCCTTAGCTGGTAAGTGGAGCTAGGACTTGACTAGCAGCTAACCTCCCAGCCCAGAAATTAGATCCACCTGAGGCCTCTGTAAGGAAGATCTGCCTCCCATTGGAACAAGATGGTGTCCCACACAAGCTCGCCACCTGGCTGGGTTCAGGTGACGCTATGTCAGAAGCAGAATGAGAGGCCAAAGGTGCAGAGATGCACAGAGTCCACAGACTTTGTTGCTGGGTCCCAACCATAGGTGACACTGTGTAAAATACTGCTTTTCTGCTGGAAGAATGCTCTCCTCCATATAGGCCCTGCCTCCCAGCCTAGGAACTAGGTCCTGCTGGGACCTCCATATAGGTGTCTCTGCTTCCTGATGAAACAAGATGGCATCCCACACAAGCTCAGCATTTACCTCCATACAAGCTATGTGGAAAGAGAGGCCAAAGGTGCCAAGATGCACGGAGTCCAAAGCTGGGTTCTCAAAATATGACAGCTTCGCTTGCCGATTCTATTAGCCAAGAAAACAGAATGGAACAAATGGAAAAGAAACTTTCTGAGTTGAAAGACAGAGCTACTGACACCAGCATCTATGAGGAGAAATCAGAAAAAAGAAACAAGAAAAATGAAGAAGGATTAAGAAGCATGGGGGACTCTATTAAGAGGAACAATCTGTGATTAACTGGAGTTCCTGAACATGGTGAGATGCCTGAGAACACAGAAGGTATTATTGCTGAGCTGCTGACAGAAAACTTCCCAGAAATTATTAAAGAAGAGAATCTAGATATCCAAGATACATATCAAATGCCACTCAATGTAGTTCTGAAAAGAAAGACCCCAAGATATATTATAATGAAGCTTAACAAAGTGAAACCTAAGCAGAAAATCTTAAAGGCAGCAAGACTCAAAGCAAAGCTAACATTCAGAGGGAAACCTTGTAGGCTTTTGTCAGATTTCTCATTAGAAACAATGCTGGCACAGAGGCAGTGGCATGACACATTCAAAGCTTTGAAGGAGAAGAACTTCCAAACAAGAATTATATATCCTACAAAACTATCTTTCAAATACGAAAATGAAATTAAGACATTCCCAGATAAACAGAAACTCACAGACTTTGTGAAAACCAAACCAAAGCTGCAATAAATACTGCAGGAATCTCTTGGTTTAGAAGAACAAAACCACTAACTTTATATTTTAGGAGCAAATACAGAACATATCACCCAGAATCCTACTCAGTCAGGGAAGGCTCAACTCAATCAAAGCTGTACTAGTGAAAAAAATAATCCAGTGATCAAATCATGAAAACTGTGATGTCATCATATTGTAAAGAGGGATGTACTAAAGTTGTTATAGTCCTTCCAGATGGAGAAGAAGTTGATAAGACTGGCAGTAATTAAAATTGGGTTTATACATAGTTTATTAAGGGGGATCATAGGGACAGCCATAAAGCACAATAAAGATTCAGCATATCAAATCAAGAAAAGTACTACAGGAGTCTCAACAACCACAAAACCAACCCTGAAAAAGATGAAAAATCAACTCACTAAGAAGTATGTCCCAGAACAGATTAATAAGTACAACAGAGAAAATATCAACATAAAAATAAGCATATCGAAATGGCAGCACTGAACACACACCTATCAATAATCACATTAAGTGTGAATGGAATCAACGCTCCAGTAAAGAGACATTGAGTGACATCTTGGGTCAAAAGACACAACCCATCCATATGTGGCCTAGAAGACACTCACCTTGGACTTAAAGATAGGAACAAACTGAAAATTAAAGGATGGAAGAATATATATCAAGCTAACAATACACAAAGAAGAGCAGGTGTGGCAATTGTAACCTCAGATAAAATAGATTTTAATGAAAAATCCACCATCATGGACAAGAAAGGACACTGTTGCCGAAAGGTTCAATACACAAGCAGGACTTAACAATATTATTTATGCACCTAATATTAGAGCCCTTAAATACATCAAAGAAACACTGACTACACTCAAAACTGAGATAGTTCATTCCACAGTAAAAGTGGGAGACTTCAACACTCCACTCTCAATATTGGACAGATCGTCTAGAAAAACTGTCAATAAAGATACAGAAGACCTTATTGTCACAATTAACCAATAAGACTTCATTGCCATATGCAGAACTTTCTATCCGTCAGGGGACAACAACACCTTCTTCTCCAGTGCACATGGAACATTCTCCAGAATAGACCATGTATTAGGACTTAAAGTAGTTCTCAACAAAATTCATGTCATTGAATTAAAGCAAAGCATCTTATCAGATCATAAAGCCATAAAACTTGAAATCAATAGCACAAAAAACATAGATAGAAAGTGAAACTCCTGGAAACTGAACAACATGTTACTCAAAAAGCCAGGGGTTATAGAAGAAATCAAGGATGAAATAAAGAAATTGATGAATTCCAGTGAGAATGAAAACACTTCCTACCAGAACCTATAGGATACAGCAAAAGCAGTGCTCAGAGGTCAGTTTATCTCCATAAACGCATGTATCTGGAAGGAAAAAAGAAACCAAAGCAAAGAACTAACCCTACAGCTTGAACAGGTAGAGAGAGACAACAGAGGAATCCCTCAGGCACCAGAAGAAAACAGATCATAAAGATTAGAGCAGAACTAAACGAATTGGAGAATAGAAGAACTGAAAAGAATTGAAAACACCAAAAGCTTCTTTTCTGAAAAGACCGATAAAATTGACAAGCTATTGGTTAAACAAAAAAGGAAAACAGGAAAGGAAACAAATAACTGAAATAAGAAATGAGAGGGGGAATTGTCACAACAGATTCAACAGAAATCAAAAATATCATAACAGAATACTATGAAAGACTGTAACAAATTTGAAAACCTAGAAGAAATGGACAAATTCCTTGATTCATATCACCTACCCAAATTATCACAAGGTGAAGCAGAACAATTTAATAAACCCATCACAAAGATGAAAAAGTTATCAAAAAGCTGCCAACCAAAATAAGCCTGGGCCCAGATAGCTTCATCGTAGAATTCTACCAATCTTTTAGAGAAAAGTTATCTCCAATACTACAGAGACTATTTCACAGCATAGAAAGGGATGGAATACTCCCAAATTCATTCTATGAAGCCAGCATAACCCTGGTACCAAAGCCAGGGAAAGATACAACCAAAAAGGAGAACTACAGACCAATATCACTCATGAATCTAGATGCAAAAATCTTCAACAGAATTCTTGCCAATAGAATACAACAACATATCTAAAAACTAATCCATCATGACCAAGTTGGATTCCTACCAGGAATGTAAGGCTGCTTCAACATCAGAAAAACAATTAATGTGATTAATCACATAAATAACACAAAAGACAAGAATCACCTGATTTTGTCTATTGATGCAGAAAAGGCATTTGATAAAGTCTAGCACCCATTCATGCTAAAAACTCTCAGCATAATAGGAATAGACCACAAATTCCTCAGTGCAATAAAGGCCATTTATACAAAGCCAACTGCCTACATCATCCTGAATGGAGAGAGACTGAAACAGTTTCCCGTGAGAACAAGAACTAGACAAGGATGACCACTCTCACGGCTCCTATTCAACATTGTCCTAGGAGTTCTAGCCAGAGCAATTAGACAAGACCAAGAAATAAAGGGCATCTGCATCGGCAAAGAAGTCAAAATCTCCCTATTTACAGATGATATGATTGTATATGCAGAGAATCTTAAAGAACCTGTAGTAAACTACTCAAACTGAAACAAGAGCTCAGCAAAGTCTCAGAGTACAAGACAAACATAAGTAAATCAGTAGGATTCCTTTATACCAACAAAGAGATTATTAAGGAAGAAATCTCCAAATCAATACCACTTACTATAGCCCCTAAGAAGATAAAGTACCTAAGAATTAATCTAACCAGAGAAATAACAGACCTGTACAAAGAGAATTGCAAGCCCTTACTACAAGAAACTGAGAGAGACTTATATAAATGGAGACACATATCCTGCTCATGATAGGAAGACTCAACATTGTGAAAACGTCTATTTTACCCAAAGCAATCTACTTACATAATGCAATCCTAATATAAGTTCCAGTGACATCTTTTAATGAGATGGAGAAACAAATTGCCAACTTTGGAAAGGGAAGAAGCTCCAGACAAGTAAAGTACTACTGAAGAAGAACATACTGGCTGTCCTCTCATTACTAGATTTTAGAAACTATTGTACAGCCACAATAGTCAAAACAGCTTGGTACTGGTACAAAAAGAGACAAATAGATCAATGGAACAGAATTGATACCCCGGAGATGACACCATCTTCCTATGAACAGTTGATATTCGACGTAGGCCCTAAGACATTAAACTGGGGTGAAAACAATATCTTCAACAAATGGTGCTGGCAAAATTTGATATCCTTCTGCAATAAATTGGAACAAGACCCTTGTCTTACACCTTATACAAAAAACAACTCAAACTGGATACCAAGTCAAAAGCCAAGTGCCGTCAAGTCAGAAGACCTAAATGTCAAATCTAAAATGATAAAGTTCATCCAAGAACAAGTAGGAACAGCAATGAAATTTTTAACACACTACATAGACAGAGTTCAGAATCTATCATAGAAACCACAAGCAACAGAAATTAGATAAATGAGAAGTATTAAGAATCAAACATTTTTGCTCATCCAAAGACTTTATTAATAAAATTAAAAGGCCACCTACAGAATGGGAAAAAATGTTAGACAACCATGTAGCAGACCAGTGCCTGATCTCCATAATCTACAAAGTACTACAAATATCAAGAAAAAGAGAAGTTGTCCAATTAAGCATTGGGCAAAGGAGATGGACAGACACTTCTCTGAAGAGGAAATCCAAGCAGGCAAAAAACACATGTGGATATGCTCGCAATCTTTAGCTATTAAAGAAATTTAAATCAAAACTACAATGAGATATCATCTCACCCCAGCAAGTTTGGCCATGATCCAAAACTGCAAAACAACAGATGCTGGAGAGACTGTGAATAAATTGGAACTCTCTCCTCTGCTGCTGGTGGAATTGCAAAATGGTGCAACCTCTTTGGAAAGCAGTCTGGCACTTCCTTAAAAAGCTAGATCTAGATAAACCGTTTGACTCAGTAATTCCACTGCTAAGAATATATCCTGCAGAATCAAGGTAATTCACAACAACGGATACAGGCCAGCCAAGCCAAGCCAAGTGCCATTGAATGTTTATCACAGCACAGTCCACAATAGCAAAAAGATGGAATCAACCCAGATGCCCAACAACAGAAGAATGGGTAGGTGAACTATGGTGTATATACTTAATGCAACACTGTGCAATAATAAGGAACAACAGTGATTTTAGGAAATATCTCATAACTTGCTTTCAGTTGGAGGACACAATGTTGAGTGATAATAGTCACTGACAAAAGGACAAAGACAGTAGGAGATCTCTATGATAATAACTTAAAAACAGACTCATGCATAGAAGAAAAGACTCTTTGGTGGCTACAAGGGTGGGGATGAAGGGAGGCCAAGTGGGGGAGGGTCTAGATTAGATAGTTGATAGAAATTTGGTTGGGTGAAATCTGTGACAACACTCATTAGAAAGAAGATCAGTATTAACTAGACTTCAGTGTAACATGAGTACTCCAACCATCTTAACCCAATACTGCAAGATCAGAGTAGCTGGGGCAGGGGGCCGGGAACCATGCTCTCAGGTGAAATCTACACCAACTGGCACAACTAGTGTTCTATTAAGAGAGCCCTCGGCACCTCACATTGGTGAGTGGCATCTGGGGTCTTAAATCTGCCAACCTGCCATATGAGGGTACAGCAAATGGTCCCAACTCAGCAGGAATGGATGATCACCAAGGACCAAAATGACATGGGGGATGAGAACCCAGAAGACAGACAGATCCATGTGGGTGGGTGACTACATCAACTTGTGACCTGAAGAAGTGGATGGTGCCCAGCTACCACCAGTGATAGCCATGATGGAACTCACAAAGTTGAGTCTCACTGGCAACACAAGATTAAGAAGGGGCATACCCTGAGATTTCCATTAAAAGACTGCAACTGATGATCAAGGGGCTTCAGGGTTCCCCTGGGAGCATGGCCCCTGGCCCTGATGCTGCCCCTGTCCATAAATTATAATGGAAGTCAATTCTTTGGACAGGAATGGATTGGACCTGGCATCACAGAGTGACCATATCATGTGTGCACTTTGTGGTTTTATGCATCTGTAGAATGTCATCCTGCTGACCTCTTACTGGAGGAAGGGGAGTAGGTGGAAGGTGGGGACAGGAGATTGTTGGGAGGATAGGACATGTATGGAGCAGAGAGGAAGAGTGTGCTGTCACTGGGGAGGGAGAGCAGTAGGAGCTGCATATAGGTGGGCATGCAAATTTACACTGGAATGTACATTTTCATTCCACTGTAATATAACAAAATGAAAAAAAAAAATTTGCCTTGGAGAAATTGTCTTGTATCTCTGCCCCTTCGAGTTTTTAATCGTATGAGCTTATGACATAAATTTATTTTTGTTGTCCTCATGTCTGAGACTTTTCTATAGAAAGGTAGCATCAAAAATTAAGCAGAGAATAAGCTTATTTCTGACATATTTTTACTTTTCCCAATCCTCAGTCCAGACTTCCAGGTTTCATTTTTTTTCTTTAATCCAGATAAGATGGATTGCTTTTCTTATCAAGTAGAAACTTTTTCTGCCAATAAACTGCACTATTAAATATGTTATGAAAGTAGATTGAAATAGTTATTAATGGGGACCTGCTGTAGTAATACATGCCAGACTTTTTTATAGAGAATATGCTTACAGAAAAGGAATCTGAAGTCTGAGGACTTTCCAGAAATTGTCTTCTCTATTCCTTACCTACTCAAAGAAGGATGGAAAAAGGAAAAGAAGACTGCATGCTAATTCATAAAATTTGGAATAATTTGACTCCAACTTTATCATTAAAAAAGAATGAGTGAATTAAGTAAATTTAAATGCACCTTCATCCTCATTAATTAATTGTAGATTGACAACTAAATCATTTAAGATTTATAAGCCTGTTTTTTCATCTATAAAAGTAGATAAAAGTATCTATTTTGTAAGACTGAAAAAAAATTGCCACTGAGTTGTTTCTGACCCATAACAATGCCATAGAACAGAGTAGAATTGTCCTGTAAAGTTTCTAAGGATCTCATGGTGAATTCAAACTATCAGCATTTTGGTTAGCAGCAATAGATCTTAACTACTAGCGACCAAGGTTTCTATATGATGGTTAGGATGATTGAGTGAGGTAGAGATTGATTGATGAACGGACAGACCATAGATAGGTAGCTGCTGTTGAGTCAAGTCAGACTCCTGACCAACTTACATACAACAGAGTAACACATTGCCCTTCCTCAGGATTGCTCATGTGTTAGAGTCTGTTGTGGTGGTTACCGTGTCAATCTATCTCACTGAGGTTCTCTCTTACCCTTTATGGACACTTTACGAAACATGATGTTTCCTTACAGTGATTGAACCCTCCTGATAAGCTGTCCAAAGCATGCAAGTCAGACAGTGTTCTATTGTGATCCATGAGGTTTCCATTTTTGAATGTGATAGACTTTTCTTAGTTTGTCTTAGTCTGGAAGCTCCACTAAAACCTGCCCACCATAGATGACCTTGCTGGTATTTGAATATCAGTGGCATAGCTTCCAGAATCGCAGCAGCACACAAACCTCCACAGTATGACAAACTGACGGATTAATGGTGGATTAAAGAACCTAGTGTATATAAATAGAAATCCTTGTGGCACAGTGGTTAAGCACTCAATTGCTAACCAAAGGGTTGGTGGTTTGAACCCACCAATTGCTCCACAGCAGAAAGATTTGGTAGTCTACTTCAATAAAGAGTATGGACTTGTAAACTTTATGATGCAGTTTTATGCAGTCTTCTAGGGACACTGTGTATTAGAATCAACTTGAGAGCAGTGGGTGTTTAGTGTATATAAGACACCAGGAATGATGTAAGTGTTAAAAGAATATTACCCAAGCATCTGTCTAAGTGGCATCTATTGGACACAACTCATCTGGAACAGAAGAAAATGAAGGACACCAAAGACATAAGAAAAATACAAGCCGTTAAAAGATGGTGGAGTGGATACATGTCTCCCCATTTTCCTCTGAGAACTACAGCCTGGGTGATATTTGTACGGAGCACTGAACATTTGGGGAGCCCTAGGACCTAGTATATTGGACTAGGCATCAATATCAGACTAATATTCCCCTCTCAAAAATGAGCACAGCCATATGATCTCCACTTCTGCTGTTTCATGGTATCGGAGAACTGCATCTTCCATGAGTGGCTGGTAACATACTTTCATTATCAGCTGGAAGGCAGAGTCTGCTGCTCCTAAAGGCCTATTTCGGCTAGCACCTTCGACATCTCCTATTTCAACACTTGGACAGCTCTCCACATAGAAGTGAAGTTTACTTTTAAGGCTGAGAGGCTTATGTATTTGCCTGGAGATCTGTCTGCTGAAAGAGGCCCAGCAGCTTTTCCTCCTACCTGTCTCTGACCCACACTGTAGGGTTTGCTGACAGCCCCCAGTTTCTCCATAAGTAGGGTAGCCTCTTTGACACCTAATAAACAGATACTTCCACCCAGAGAGTCCACCTGGGGCAAATCACTAGAGTATTAGAGACAGCTGGTGACCAACAAGTCTCTTAGATCCAATACCAGAGAAATCAAATAATGTTTAGATGGCACACAGGCAGCAGATCATAATTAATCACTTAAAGAAGCAGCTTTCAAATGCTCCAGAAAATTCCAAAAATAAAGATTCAAAAAATTTCCCAGATGAAGAAGCCTTTCTGAATCTATTGGAGGTTGAGTACAAAAGAGTTATATATTGAACCTTCCTAAAGATTAAATAAAATGCAGCAGAACAAAACGAAAAATTTAGTAAGCTATTTGAACTGATGAAGCATCAATGATCTAAAATACAATAGATCAATAACAAAATTACAGAGTTAGATAATTCAATCCAAAGCCAAAAGAGTAGGATTGAACAGACAGAAGTTAGACTCAGTGACCTTGAGGACAGAGCAACTCACACCATCATTTATGAGGAGAACTCAGAGAAAAGAATTATGAAAAATGAAGAAGCATTAAGAAACATGTGGGACTCCATGAAGAGAAATAATTTACATTTAATTGGAGTTCCTGAACAAGGGGGGATTAATGAAAATATAGAGAGATTACTGTAGAGATGCTGAGAGAAAACTTTCCTGAGATTATGAGCAAAGAGAACATAGGTATCCAAGATGTTTATTGGACACTGCAAAAGCTAGAACTCAAAAGAAAGACTCCAAGACATGTTATAATCAAGCTTAATAAGATGAAGCATAAACAGATGCTTCTGAGGGCAGCAAGGCTCAAAGCAAAGCTAACCCTCTGAGGGAAACCCTGTAGGCTTTCATCTGACTTCTCTGCAGAAACAATACTGGCTAGAATACAGTGGACAGACACATTAAAAGCCCTGAAGGAGAAAAACTTCCAACCAAGAATTATTTATCCTGCAAAATTGTCTATCAAATATAATGGTGAAATTAAGACTTTTGAAGATAAAGACAAGCTTAGAGACTTCTAAAAACTAAGCCAAAATTACAGAAAAATATTGAAAGAAGCTCTTTCCTTAGAAAAACAAAACCAATAAATCTAATTTAAGGTGAAAATTCAGGACACATCATCCAAAATTTTAATCCGCTAGGGAAGTCACAAAACTATGATATTAAAATCACAAAGCTACAATATTAAAATGAGGGAATCTGTGGTATATCATGACAACTATAACACCATCACATTAAAAGAGGAATACACTAGAGTAGTTATAGTTGTTTCAGATGCAGAGGAAGTTTAAGAGTTATGCAGTAGTTAAAATTGGGTTTAATCTTAGTATGTTAAGGGGGATAATAGATATAGCCATAAAGCAATTTAACAATGCATTGCATCAAAATAAAAAATGCAATACAGGAGTCTCAATGAACACAAAACTAACACTGAAACAACAACCCGTAAAGAAGACTGGCCCAAAACAGAACACCAAGAGTAATATAGAAAATATCAACATAAAAATAATTACGTCAGAATGATGGCATGAAGCACATACCTATCAATAATTACACTGAATGTAAATGGACTGAACATTCCAGTAAAGAGACAGAGAGTGACATCCTGGATTAACAGCTATGACCTGTCAGTATGTAAGAAACACATCTTAGACTTAAAGATATGAACAAATTGAAAATTAAAGGATAGAATAATATATACCAAGCTAACGATACATAAAGAAGAGCAGGTGTGGCAATACTAATCTCAGCTAAAATAGATTTTAATGTAAAATTCACCATCGTGGACATGGATGGACACTATATATTGCTGAAAGAGTCAATATTCAAGCAGAACTTAACAATATTAAATATTTATGCACCCAATACTAGAGCACCTAAATACATTGAACAAATACTGACAACATTGAAAAATGAGATAGATCATTCCACAGTAATAGTTGGAGACTTCAACACTCCCCTTTCAGTTATGGACAGATCATCCAGAAAAAAAATCTCAGTAAAGATGCAGAAGATCTTACTGCAACAATCAACCAACTTGACCTTATCAACATATACAGATCTTTTCATCCATCAGCAGAAAAGTACACCTTCTTCTCCAATGCACATGGAACATTCTCCAGAATAGACCATGTGTTAGGTCATAAAGCAATTCTTTATAAAATATAAACCACTGATTTACTGCAAAGTATCTTCTTGGACCATAGAGCTATAAAAGTTGAAATCAAAAGCAGATAATTCATAGGTAGAAATTCAAACTTGTGGAAACCGAACAACACTTTCCTCAGAAATCCTTGTGTTATAGAAGAAATCAAGGACAAAATAAAGAAATTTATGGAATCAAATGAGAATGAAAACACATCCTACCAGAATTTATGGGATACAGCAAAAGCGGTGCTCAGAGGTCAGTTTATTGCTGTAACTGCACACATCTGGAAAGAAGAAAGGACCCAAATTAGAGAATTAACCCTACAGCTTGAACAAGTAGAAAGAGAGCAGCAGAAGAACCCCTCAGGCACCAGAAGAAAACAGATTATAAGGGTTAGAGCAGAATTAAATGAATTAGAGAATAGAAAAGCAATTGAAAAAATTAACAAAACCAAAAGCTGGTTCTTTGAAAAGATCAATAAAATTGATAAACCATTGGCTAAACTCACAAAAGAAAAACAGCAGAAGATAAAAATAACCTGATTAAGAAATGAGATGGTAGTTGTTACAACAGATTCAGCTGAAATAAAAAATATCATAACAGAATACTACGAAAGGCTGACTTGATGGCACTGGGTCTGGTACTCTAACAGGTTTGAACACCTAGAGGAAATGGACAAATTTCTAGATTCATATAACTCACCAAGATTATCACAAAGAGAAGAGATCAACTTAATAAATCTATTACAAAGGAAGAGATTGAAAAAGTCATAAAAAATCTACCAACCAAAAAAAAGTCCTGGCCCAGATGGCTTCACCAGAGAATTCTACCAAAAGTTTAGAGAAGAGTTAACTGCAATAGTCTTGAAGCTATTTGACACCATAGAAAGGGGTGGAATACTCCCAAATTCATTCTATGAAAGCAGTGTAACCCTGATAGCAAAGCCAGGGAAATTATGACACACACACACAAAAGAAAATTACAGACCAATATCACACATGAACCTAGATGCAAATATCTTCAACAAAATTCTAGCCAGTAGAATTCAACAGCATATAAAAAACTAATTCATCATGATCAAGTTGGTTTCATTCCAGGGATACAAGGCTGGTTTCACATCAGAAAAACAATTAATGTAATCAACCACATTACTAACACAAAAGATAAGAATCATCTGATTTTGTTAATTGAAGCAGAAAAGGAATTTGACAAAGTTCAACACCCATTCATGCTTAAAACTCTTAGAAAAATAGGAACAGAGGGAAAATTTTTCAATGCAATTAGTAACATCTACGCAAAACCAACCGCCTTCATCATCCTGAATGGTGAAAGACTGAAAGAATTCCCTTCGAGAACAGGAACTAAACAAGGATGCCCACTGTCATCACTTCTATTCCACATTGTGCTAGAAGTTCTACCAAGAGCAATTAGGCAAGACAAAGAAATAAACAGCATATGTATCAGCAATGAAGAAGTAAAAACCTCCCTATTTGCAGATGATATGATAGTTTATACAGAGAATCCAAGGAATCCATAAGTAAACTATTGGAACTAATAGAGGAGTTTAGCAAAGTAACAGGATACAAGATTAATATGAGTAAATAAGTAGGATTCCTTTATACCAACAGTGAGATTATTAAAGAAGAAATCACCAAATCAATTCCATTTACTATAGCCCCCAAGAAGATAAAATGCCTAGGAAAAAATCTAACTAGAGAAAAAATAGACTTTTACAAAGAGAACTAAAAACCCTTACTGCAAGAAACTAAGAGAGACTTACATAAATGGAGTAAGCTACCCTGCTCATGGATAGGAAGACTAAACATTGTGAAAATGTCTATTTTACCCAAAGCAATCTTCTTATATAAGGCAATCTCCATACAAATTCCAGTAACACTTATTAATGAGATGGAGCAACAAATCATCAACTTTGTTTGGAAAGGGAAAAAAACCCAGATAAGCAAAGCACTACTGAAGAAGAAGAACACACTGAGAGGCCTCTCACTACCTGACTTTAGAATCTATTATGCTACTACAGTAGTAGAAACAACCTGGTACACGTACAAAAAGAGACATAAAGACGAATGCAACAGAGTTAAGAACCCAGAGATGCCACCATCCTCCTATGAACAGTTGATATTTGACAAAGACCCTAAGATGTTAAACTGGGGTAAGAACAGTCTCTTTAACAAATGGTGCTGGCAAAATTGGATATCCATCTGCAAAAAAATTGAAACAGGACCCATACCTCACACCTTATAGAAAAACCAACTCAAAATGGATAAAAGACCTAAATACAAAATCTAAAATGATAAAGCTCATCCAAAATAAAATAGAATCAACAATGGAAGTTTTAATACACAATGTAGACAGACAAAGCACGATCAACAGAAGAAAAAGCAGATAAATGGGAACTACTAAGAATCGAACACTTTTGCTCATCCAAAGACTTCATCAAAAGAATTAAAAGGCCACCTACAGAATGGGAAAAAATATTTGGCAACTCTATGTCAGATTGACATCTGATCTCTATAATCTATAAGACATTACAAAATATCAACAAGAAAAGGATAAATAATCCAGTTAATCAGTGGGCAAAGGAGATAGGCAGACTTTTCTCTAAAGAGGATATGCAGGCAGTCGAAAGACACATGGAGAATTGCTAAAGATCATTAGCTATTAAAGAAATTTAAATCAAAACTATGATGAGATACTATTTCACCCCAACAAGATTGGCTATGATCCAAAAAACACAAAATAACAAATGCTGGAGAGGCTATGGAGAAACTTGAACTCTCCTACACTGCTGGTGGGATTGCAAAATGGTACAACCTCTTTGGAAAACAATCTGGCACTTCCTTGAAAAGCTGGAAATACATATACCATTTGATACTGTAATTCCACTGCTTGGAATTTATTCTTCAGAAACAAAGGTTGTCACATGAACAGACAACATGTACAAGAACGTTTGTTGCAGCACAATCCATAATAGCAAAAAGTTGGAATCAACCCCAATGCCCATTAACAGATGAATGGATAAGCAAACTGTGGTACATATACTCAATGGAACACCACGCTATGATAAAACACAATGACAATTTTAGAAAACATCTCATAACATGGTCTCATTGGGAAGAAATCATGCTGAGTGAAATCAATCAGTGTCAAAAGGACAAATTTTGTATGAGACTCCTGTTGTAAGTACTTAACTAGAGAATTATCCACTGAGGAAAATGACTGTGTTGGCTACATGAGTGGGTGGGGGGCTGTGGGTTTGTCACAGATGAGGTAAATGATAGATGTTAGAAATTTTATTCTTTTACTGTAATTAAGAAAAAATAAAATTACAAAAAGAAAAATACAAGCTCAAGAGTTAGAAAGGGCTACGTAATCTAGAGGCTACATCAACATGGCACTAGAAGAACTACTTAGTGCCCAGCAATCACCAGTAATTGCCCTGACAAGGACTGCAACATAAAGTTCCTGATGTAGCAGGAGAAAAATGTTTGTGCAGAACTTCAACTCTATTAAAAAGATCAGACTTGAACAGCCAACAGTCTAGAGGGTCCCTGGATGACATGATCCCTACACTCTTGTTAGCACAGAAACTGGGCAGCTCCTGTTCAGAGGTTAGATGAAAGGGCAGAGAGGAACAGGAGTTAGTTGAGTGGACGTGGGAAAAAAAAGGGTGGAAAGAAGGACTATGCTGTCACAGTGCTGGGGAGAGCAGCTAGAGTTACATAATAATGTGTGAGTTTTTGTATGGCAAATTGACTTGGATTGTAAACTTTCACTTAAAGCACAATAAAATAATGCCTATATTGTAACATTGTTCACTAACATTATTTTTATAAAAACAAATTTGGAACATTATAGGAAAGTTTTTTGTTTTCTTTTGATTTGGTTGGGGATGTGAAAAATTATATCCATAATTCTAAGCACTGAATAACTAAATACTAGTCTGTCATTGCCTCACAAAGCTTAGCTCTTGACCCTTTTTTTTTTTTCCAAAGTAAAGTCTAAAATATAGTTGGGAAAATGCTAATAAACTTGATTCTGATACTAGTTATGCAGCCTTAAGAAAGTGATTTATATCTTCTGGCTAAAGGTCTATGAGTATTAAAAATACACTTGGTATCTTGCTTCTCATGTACTAAGTAAGCACTGATTGTTTATCCTTAGCACCTCACTTGTAATGTTGGAATTCTACCTGACTTGGTTCAAAAAAGGTAATTGCTGTAAATGATGGGTGATAGAGTGAAAGACTATGTATGTAGATGAGATGTTATTAAAAACAGTTATCAGAGATCAGTGTCTTGATATGATGCTGAGGATAAACTATGACATGTGGATATCTTGAAGAGAAAGATGTACCTCCATACTGACCTATGTTTATTATATCTCCAGTTAGTTACTCTGTTCCCTCTTTAATGATTCGATGTTTGGTTCTCAAGTTTAGGGAGGTTTTCTCAGTCACTGTAATTGTTTTGTTCCCCATCTTACTCTGCCCATTAAAGTTGCTAACCTTAACAGCATGAATTTTTGTTCCTTGTAGACAGAACATGATAAAATGAGCCTCTTGTTTGCCTTTTGGTCCTGGAAAGGAACAAAGGGAACACCTCCTACTCCCTATGTGCAAGGCTGTGGACCCTGGTTAAATCCAGTGTGATCAGAGTGCAGTGCAGCTAGTATAGCCAGTGAATTCCAGAGGGAGACAACTAGAGCTGCCATTTATAAAATCTCTTTCTTAAGAAAAACTGATGCTCTTCGTAAATTACTCCTTATCTTCACATTGACCCTGAAACAGACATTATTTATACTAATAATTTGGATGTTGATATAGAAGTTTAGAAAGTGTTAACAACAGCAATCTGAGCAACTATCAAGGTCAGTTAGTGGAAAAACTGATGCCCATGGCTCAAACTGTATTATTTCCAAGCTTGTAAGAGAAATATGGATCTTGTAAGCAACTTTAAACTTTCTGATATCATGATTATAAAATCAAAAGGAAACAGGCAGCATTAGTTTTAATAATATGTTTCTTAATTCAATAGTCGGATCCGACTCGACGGCACTTGGTGTGGCTTGGCTAATTCAATATATCCAAAGCATTATTCCAATGTATAATTCATGTAAAACTAGGATGTTTTCCTACTAATTCTTTAAAGGAAACCCTGGGGTCATAGTGGTCAAGAGCTACCACTGCAGTTAGAATACACCAGGCACCCCTTGGAAACCTTATGAGGCAATTCTACTCTTCCAAACCTTTAAAGAACAGTTTTTAAACCCTAATGTGCATATTACACCATGAGCAACTATTAATTTTGGCCTAGCCATGTAAAGTATCCAGTAGACATGCATTGGACAGCTTAGGTGAGATACCTTTCATTATACTAAGCTAGCAGTCCAACTCGTCTGTCTCTTCCTAACATTCCCACATAGAAAATCTAAGCTGTATACTACACTTTAATTTTTAATGTTTGTGAAGATATAAATGGAATAAAAAATGAAGAGAATATGAAAGTCTATAACAGGTAAGCTTTCATTTGTGATTTTAACTTGAAAGAATCTTTGAATGGCCCAGTTAGAAAAAAAAAAAAAAAGATCATTCAGTCTCTATGTGCAACATATGCCTTTATTTATTTAAAATATGTCTCCAGCTAGTAGATGCCAAAATATGGGGGCTTCAAAATCTGCATGTATTTGGATGATAGGCCCAATCCAAGGAGACAACACTTTGGCCGAAACTTTCAACTCTTAAGTTCAAGGTCTGAGTGGCTTCCACTTATGGAAATGTTAGGGATTTTGACCAGTGACAAAGCTGACGTTATTTTCTTCCTAAATTTGATAATTTAGGCTATTTAAACTAGGAAGATTTTAGTATTTTAATCCTCTAGGGTGGTTAAGCTGAATCTTAATTTAAAAAGTTATATTTATGTATGAGTTTCATAGGTGGTACAATCAATTTGTCGTCAACTTCTGATTTAAATGTGACAATTCAAACCCACCCAGCAGTACCTTGGAAAGCAGCCCCAGTGATATGCTTCCATTAAGATTATAGTCAAGAAAACCCTATGGAACAGTTAGTTCGACTCTGCACACTTGGGATCATCGTGAGTCAAAGTAGACTATAAGGACAACTAACAACAGTTACAACAACATTTAGGTATAACCCCTTTAAAGAATAATATGAATAATGAATGTCTATCCAAAGGAAAAGAACTGGAAAGTAAACACATTAAGAACCAAGTCATACAGAAAACAAATTAAGTATATTCAATCTAAATGCTATTATTTTGACTGGGTTGGGAAGAGATGATATGAGACTTCAGTTACAAAAATAAGGTGCAGGTGAGAAGGTAGATTCACAAAGCATCAACTGGACAGACTACATCCTATGAGGTGTGGTGTAGATATTAGATCAGGCAGTTGAACTTAGTGTTCTTAAGATCCCGCTTGCTTTGACAGTCTGATAAAAGAGACCTTCTTCCACAACAACTTTTTAAAATTGCTCTTTATGAAACTGCACCAATAACAGACTGCTTTTAAGGGGAGGGTTTATACTTTAACCTAGACATGTCTTTTCCATAAATAATCAACAAGGCTTATCACACCATAAGTCAGGTCTGGCCTCAGCAGTTTTTTGGCTGCACTGAGTTACCTATGAAGAGAGGAAATCTCAAGCCCTCTCTGGCCTCGGGCAAGGAAGGTTTTATTGATTGCATTTGTCATGAGTAATCTTCAGCCAAAGGAGAGAAACCATACGAATCCTACAAACTGTAAGCCTTGGTTTTGCATTTGCTGTATTTTCAAACTGGATAAAACATTGAGAAGCTCTGCAGACACCCAAAAAGTCTGTATGTTTATTCCTGCATCCAATAAACCCCAACATGTATTCCTTATGTAGACAATTGTGACAAACTAATCCTTATTAACTTTGCCTCCAAAAAGTTTATACTAACACTGCATTATGCCAAAGCTGAGTGCCGTCGAGTCGACACTACATTATATTAACACTAATATGGAGCTGACCATTCTTAGTACTTCATACTTATCAAAATGACTGTAGTACATCAGTTAGAAGTGGTATTTCTATAACAAGAGTAGCTTTAACAGGAGAGAGGCTTTTTATTGCCTTTTGAAATAGAAATCCAGTGACAAGGCTAACCCAGGAGCTGGATTTGAATCCAGGTGCATCTGAGGTCAGAGCCTATGTTTCTCAAATATCATTATTTTGGTACACCAAAGGATCAACTTCAGTAAGGGTGTTATTTCATAATTGATGTCGTTTCTTCCTGCCAAGTGTTCTTATTCTCCCAGCAGAGAAGGAATCTGCTCAGGGATAGGCTTCTGTTCTCATTAGCTCTGGTTATCAGGGATAGTTCAGCCCTTAGTAAATATCTGTATCATCTTTACCTCCATGTGATGTATCCTAAAAAAGAAAAAAAGAACAAAATTTAGGTCTGAGAAGCCATTTCTCAGAAACACAGATGAAGCCAACGTTTAAGTTAGATGGAATAATCAGATCATCGAACATCTCCAAAACGTCTAAGTTTTTAAGGACTGATAGACCCAATACTATATTTAAGAACAGAAAATGAAAATAACAATTCCATAATAAGGTATAAGCAGATTCTACTCATTGAATTAGTTACCACTAAGGAAATCACAAACTATTTTCAAAAGGAAAACTGCTGGAACCAAAGTAAGAACTCAGTAACGGTACAAGGCATGAACCTCTACAGAGCAGCAACGTAAACAGCCTTTGGAAAACATTTACTTTTGTCTGATCATTCATTAGAGCCAACTTTATATGGAAATGATTGACTCTTAATATGCCAAATAGCTAATCATGTAACTCATGTATCTGTCTACAATCAAACAAAGCCCTGGAGAGGCAGTGGCTTCCTTTTCTGCAAATTAGGAGAAATTTTGAAAAAAGTGAGCCTCATGTAAATGAGGCAGTACTTTAAGTGATCAGAAGGTTTAAGATGATGGAAAATGGTTTCATCAGACTTATTATCTCATTCTAGTCCTTGATTTCCAATAGCTGACCTTTAACAAAGAGCCTGTGCTAAGTTGAAGAGAATTGTACCCATATACTAGACAGAATTAGAGTTGACTTTTGTGTCTTCGTTTTACCAATGTTTAAATGACCCTCTTTCAACCTCTTTTTGTTTTCCCACTTTCCCTCTTTTGGTTAAATGTCAAGTTCTGTATGTATAGATGTGCTCCTTGAAGAATGCTCCTACCATATTGTATTATTCTTCTCATTTGTACATTAGAATACCATATGTATAAACTTTGCTTCCAACTGTTCTTTCACTTTTGTACTGAATATTTACTAAACATCCAAAAAGTGTCAGTGGTTTAGCATCATTCACTCTGAAGAATTGAAAAACGCAGCTTCTAGAAACATCCTTGTTTGCTACTCAATATCCCTCATAGAGATGATACTAGGTAACTGTTGATCCAGCATTTCCCCAGACAGTCCCTGTTTACCATTAGTAATGGCACCCTTCATTTCAAGTCTCCTAGTTCAGAGTACAAATGTTATGGTCATTGTATGATAGCCTGACAGAGAACACAATACTCTATGACGGAAAAGGAAAAAAGTGGGGTGAAAAATTGGAACTCTAATAAACATACCAGACTTGATGGTCTGATGGAGAGACCCCAGAAGACATGGTCCTCTGACTGTTAGCACAGAACTAAAACCCTCCCCAAGGCCAACACTTCAGAGAAGGATTAGATTGGGCTGTAGGATATAAAATTGTACTAGTGATGAATGTATTTCTTGGCTCAAATAAATACATGAGACTAAATGAGCAGCTCCTGTCCGGAGGCAAAATGAGAAGGCAGAAGCATATAGGAGCTGGCTGAATGGACACAGGAAATGCAGGGTAGAGATGAGAAGTGTGCTGTTACATTGTAGGGAGAGCAACTAGGGTCATGTATCAATGAAAGTTTTTGTATGAGAAACTGACTTGAATTGTAAGCTTTCACTTAAAGTGCAATAAAAAAAAAATGGTCATTTTAGTCAAGAGCATAGGAAAGATGGTTTCTTAAACTGTTTTCATATCAGCTTGTCTGCTGATTTGCAACATTCGGTCTTCAAGAAACTTGAGATCTCATGGCCTGACAAGGTAGTGCCATTGCTCAAGCTTTCTGGTAAGCTCAAAACTTACCAGAAAGCAGATTAACCACCAAGAATGCTTTGTGTCATATTAGATTGCACAGTAATGATAGCTACTATTTTTTGTAGGACAGTGTCTGTCTACCACTGTGCTAAGGGCCTTGACCATCATCTAACCCTCAGCACACTCCTTATCAAACGAGTACGTTTATTTTTATTTTTTTTAAGGACACTGGGGTTCAGATAGGTGAAGCAAACTGTTCAGGAGACCCAGCTGTATTCTTCCTGGAACTGAACTATGGATGATGTATATAGATTGACTAATATAGCAAAAAATGTCACTGATGAATTTCACATAATATGTTCTTACTCTGCTGTGGATGTTTTTGAGGAGAATGTACTGGGACAAAGGAGGAGTAGGGATGGGGTGGGGTCACTGTCTTCATATCTGATAATCATGAGTATTCCACTCGCCACACACTCTGGTGATGCCTGTGAGGTTTGAGCAGGCCTCCTTACCATTCACACTCCAATCTCCTTTCTTACGTACACCCTAGTCCCAATACATACTGATTATTTGTCACCGAAATATATTATGTGTTTCCCCTTTCTCTGACACCATTCAGCCTTCCAGCATTGGCCTCTACTTAACATTCAAAAACACACTTAAATATCCATCTAAATTTTCCTTTAGAAAATGTAGCATTCTAATTCTGAGAGTTCTTTTTGCATGGAATATAAGACCTGATTATTATCTTTGTTTATTCTCTCTTAAACCTCGCAGCCACATTTTCTCCAACTTTTTGGACAGCATGGGATTGGACTTGGTGACTCAGAGTGACCATATTGTGGAGGCACTTTGTGGTTCTAGGCATCTATCAGAAGTCGTCCTGTTGACCTCATACTGGAGGAAGGGGAATGTGTGGAGAGGAGAAGACAGGAGATTGTTGGGAGGATGACACATGTATGGAGCAGAGAGGAAGAGTGTGCTGTCACCATGCAGGGAGAGCAGTGGAAGCTGCATATAGGTGGACGTGCAAATTTATATGGGAATGTACATTTTCATTGAATCATAATAAAAAGAATTAAAAAAACGAAACAAAAAAACCTCCCAGCCACCTTTTCTCCCAACGCTTCATACTACCTTGCCACAATCCATCCATGTTGCTCAGCCTGTTGATAAACTCCACACCCAAAACATTCAGACAGCCTCCTCTCTTCTGTTCCTGACAACACAAGGTACACAAGCTTGCTGTTGCGTACAGTGAGCTTTCACTGAAACTTTGGCAACAGTGGAGAGTAATCACAACACCTAAGGGAGATGTTGAAGACTGGATGTCATTGCCTTGTAGTTTACCAGCTCTTCTCCAGCTCTGAATATCTAACGGGCCTCTTGTGTCCTAGGGCTCAGGCTTCCGGAAAGATTGTGTCTTCAAACCTAGTATCTTCTCATATCCCGTCTTTGTACAAGGCCCAGCTGCAGGATAAATATGTTTGGGTTTCATCCAAGGCTATTAAACAGGTCTGAAGCCAAACGAAGTACAAAACCCCTCTATATTGAAACAATCTCATCATGCAAAGAAAGGAATCAAGTCTTATGTTTTTGTACTGTGGTTTACCTGCCTTACCATAACCAGCATATTCACTGAAGAGTTTTCCTAAACAAAGAGCAAGCTGTCTTTTCCAATGCCACTCTAGAATGAGGAAATATTGCAGTTCACTTTTAAACTATCCATTTTTCCCCTAATGATAGAAAATGATGTAGATTTAATTAATAACTGAACTTTTTTTCTGTTTTCTTTATTTTTATTGTGATTAAGTGAAAGCATACAATCCAAATCAAACGTGAATGCCTGCCTATGTGTAGCTCTTTCTGCTCTCCTTGCCCAGTGATGGCACACTCCACCTTTTCGTTCTATATATGTTGCATCCTCTTAACAATCTCCTGTTTCCTCCTCTCCGCTCTCTCCTCTCCCTTCTTGTAAGAGGTCAGTAGGACAGCATCCTATAGATGCATAGAAGCATAAAGTATGCACACCACATGGTCATGATTGCGTTCCCGAGTCCAGTCCATTCCTGTCCGAAGAATTAACCTCAGCGATATTTTCCGGTCAGGGGCAGCAGCAGGTCTAGGAACCATGCTCCCAGGGGAACTCCTAGGCCACTGTACCATCAATTTCAGTCTTTTAGTGGAGTACTTGAGGCACACCCCTCTTTTTCTAGTATTTACATTGTGTGCCCCATCACGGCTGTCTTCAGCGGTGGTCAGGCACCATCTAGTTCTTCTGGTCACGTGTGTTTTTACAGTCACCCGTTCACGTGGGTCCTTCTGTATCCTGGGCTGTTTTTGCCTCAAATCTTTGTTGTTCTTGGTAATCGTCTGTTCCAGATGAGCTGAGACCATTTGGTGTACCTCAGATGGCAGCTTGCTAGCTTTTAAGACCCCAGACACCACTCACCAATATGGGTGCAGAAGACTCTCTTAGCAATAGGTCAGTTATGCCAATTGGCCTCGATGTCCCCTGAAAACATGGCCCCCAGACCCCTGCCCCTGCTACTCTGGCCTTGCAATACTGGGTTAAGATTATAAATTTTTTCAGCTTATGTTGAAGTCCAGTTAAACTGATCTTCTTTCTACTGTGTGCTATCACTGCTTTCACTAAAGCCAGTTTCTATCAGCTATCTAATTTATGACCAGCCCTCTTCCTCTGTCCTCACCATTGCAGACACCAAAGAGCCTTTTTTTTCTGTACATGAGTCTGTTTTTAGGTCTTTATAGTAGGGGTCTCATACAATGTTTGTCCTTGTGCCTCTGACTGATTTCGCTCTGCATAATGTCTTCCAGTTGAAACCAGCTTATCATTGCATTATGTCCCATTGCATGTTCTTTATCATTGCATAATTTTCCACTGAGTATATGTACCATTGTTTGTTTAGCCATTCATCTGTTGTTGGGCATCTGGGTTGATTCTATCTTTTTGCTATTGTGGACTATGCTGCAATAAACATTCATGTGCAGTTCATGTGACTTCCCTTGACTCTGTAGGATATAATCCAAGCAGTGGGATTACTGGATCAAATGGTATATTAATAACCGAACATTTATTTATCAAGCACCTATGTTTTTATAGCAATGTGGGGAGGTTAGAGGCTTGTAATGAAAGGTCCTTTGGTGGTACAGATGGTTTGCACTGAGCTACTAATCAGAGGATGGAAGTTCAAATCCACCCACATGTACCGCAGAAGAAAGGCCTGGTTATCTACTTCCATAAGTTTACATCCACTGAAAACCTTATGGAGTGTAATTCTACTCTGAAACACACTGGCTTGCCATATGTTTTAATTGACTCTATGGCAATTTTTTTTTTAAAGCAGTTTAATGTATGAATCCTTAAAGAAATTGAAAATCAGCTAAAAACAGCAAAATCTTGAAAAATAGTTGTAGAGAATACAAAGCTTAGGTCTTTCTTCCATACTTTCTCTTCCCACCTAGTTAGATGAGCCTGGTTTGAAGAGCAAAAGTTCTATGAATATATATATATATATATATACATATATATATAAACACACACACATACATATGTATATATACATATATATACACAAACACATATATGTAATTTTAAGCAACTTAATTTAAATAAATTTTATGACCATTTATTTCTTCAACTTACTTTTGGTAAGTGGCCAACAACCAGAGATTTTATAAAAGCACTGTTTCATCTGTTATGCTGTGAACTATGTTACAGAGCTCTGCCAAAGCAGAAAACATAGTCTCTGATTAAAAAAAAAAAAACAAAAAAAAAAAAACAGTTGACCACAGTAAGTTTAGGATGATTTTTTCCCCCAATAGTATGTTATTTTGTTTTGTTTTTATGCATGGAGTTATTTTAAACACTGCTTTCTCTATAAAGCTAGTGTCATGCTGCAGGTCAGCCCCAAGGAAAAGCCAACTAATAAGGAAGACTTGGCAAATGTGAATTCTCCTGGGACCAATTAGATAAGAATAGGAGAAACAGACCTTTGCTTTCTTTCTTCAGCAGTGTTTACACAGACCATCTGCAAGGCTGTGGCTGACCAAGTATGAAAGTCAGATGGGACCTTTTAAGTAAGAATGTGAAAAGTATCTTTTATAGTTCTTCTTCCCCAAGCTCACACCAAGCAGCTGACTCCTTCAATTGCCCACCCAGGCAGTCCTTTCACACTGTCATCTAATTCCTCCCCAGACCCCCATACTGTCATTTGTCTATGGGCAGGTTACCCTTCTGTGCTTATTCAGAAACCCAGCCCCCTCTCCTCTCTTCTTTTCTGAAGGTGAATCTGTAGTCCACTATATTTGAGATGCAAAAACTCCAGGAAATGTGGCTTCTCAGGCTTTCAAGACAAGGATGCTGTAAAGCCTGATGAATCACACATTAGAGACATCAGCAAGTGTAAGCATTCAGTTGAGTCAGAATCAGCTGGATAGCCAACAACAATAAAAGCAAATAATAATAATAATAATAGTGGCAAATAAAAGGCTGTGAAATCAGACACAGATGTGTGTTTGAATCCCAGTGCACTAGTTGTGTATCTTGAGCTCACACTTAGCTAATGTTAATATAGTCTTCAGTTTATTTACTTTTACTGTTGCTAGTTGTGGTTGAGTTAGCTCCAACTCATGACAACCTTGTGTACTGAAAGAAAAAACTTGTCTGGTCCTATATTTCCAGGATTGTTGGTGTCTTTAAATTCGTTGTTCAAGGCCATTGTGTCAATCCATATCACTGAGGGTCTCCCTCACTATTGCTGGCACTCCACTTTACCAACCATGCTATCTCCAGAGATTGACAACCCTGCTATCTAATCATTAAGTGCTACATCTGCTAACCAGAAAGTCTTGGAGACCCTATGAGACAATTCTACTCTGTCCTATAGGGTTGCTTTGAGTCAGAATTGACTCAATGGCACTAGAGTTTGTTTTTTGGGGGGGTGATAATAAATTCAAAGTAAGTGAATCAAAGTCTCAGGCAGTATTCTGTGTGGCTAATTTTTGGAAGTAGATTTCCAGGCCTTTTTTCCTTGCCTGTATTAATCTGGAAGCTTCAAGGAAACCTGTCCACCATGAGTGCACATGCTGGTATTTGCAATAGATGGTAAACGTTTCAGCATCACAGCGATACACAAGCCTTCACATTGCAACAAACTGATAAATAGGGCTACTTATTTCTAGAATATAATTAATACTGGATTCTGAGATGCAGAACTGGTGAATCTAAGAAAGTAGGAGTCAGGAAATCATGGTCACATGCTACAAATGAAAATAATATACACAGCTGGAGTCAGTTTCCTTGACTAATCTTCAGAATTGACTGTGATTGTTACTGCATGCCAGGCATGCAAGAGATGGTTCACAGCCACCTTCTCTGACTGAATCAAATCCCTCAAGCATACAAACCCATAGCACCATGCACATTTTGATTTATCATAAGTGAAATTTCCTGAATGTTTGTATATTTAAGTTAAATGTGTCTCTTTTGTCAGATTGTAAACTCAGAGAACCCTCAATTTTTTGTATTGACCTTAACATCCCTTGGGTAAACATGATATCTGGAGCCTAAGTGGCACAAAACAGATGAAGATTAAGTAAAGATCTTAGAACTGTAAAAATAAGGTTTTCCCATTTTACAGGTGAGAAAACAGAGGCTAAACAATTAATTTCCTGAATTCCCACAAATACTAAATTAAATAAACACACTGCCATCCCTGAAATTAAAATTTAGTAATGTTTCCCTGAAGTCTATACAGTTTCTATTATGATAGACAATATTGTGTTATTGTATGCATTTTATGGATGAAAAATAGTGGCTTAGAGACTGTTGGATATCTTTTCAGGTAAGACACTTGCAGATCTAGGACTCAGACTCAAGTCTCCAATCCAATGTTTGTAACTCCTTCCCTATGATCTACCGCCTGTTCACTCTAAAAGCCTTTCTTAGGTATTCCTAGAATCTATCTTTTCCGCTTTCTACCCAGGAGTTGCTTGGCCTTGGCAGGAGTAATTTTTTCCCCAATAAGTACTGGTTGTCATTCCTGACATAGTTGTGGTTTGGCTTTGACTGGGAAGGTAGTTTTCAGCTGCCACCTGCTTGCTTCATTTGATTTTTTTGCTGGAGAGTATTTCCTCTATTTTTGACAGACAGCCAAGCCTTTTGATTATGTGGAAATGCACCTCCAAATCCATTACAATGGACTGTGAGGGCACAGCATTGTCAGGAGGTTAAGTAAAATAAGTTGCAAAGTATGGTCAATTTAGGAACAGAAAGATGAGCATTCTGAAGGTAACATCTACCGCGGTAGTCCTGGCAGTGCTAGCAGTACTGCTGATAGACAGGGTTTGGCCACTGTGTCTCTGGAGCCTGAGCGTGGCTCTGTGAGTAAAGGGGTCTTGTAAACCTGGTAGAGCACAGGCTTCAAATAAGCATTCAACTTTTGAATGCAATTTTCTTTTAGTCCTCTGAGTGAAATATTCAGTAAACTAGAGATCTTGATGATACTCATTTTTGTTGGAAAGCTTTCTCTTGCCCATTGAGAATGGAAGATGGGTCTCCTTTTAGGCTCCAGCTTAGTGCCTACACTTAACATCTATTCAAGGCTGCAATACAATATACAGGCAGACCTGTAAACATAGAGAAGTATTTCTTTATCAATTAGTAAAATACCCAAGCTATCCAGTTATACCCATAACTTTATGTCCTTGCTTCTCAGTCTATCTTAGACTGGAAGATCTACTGAAATCTATCCACCATGGGTGACTCTGCTTGTATTCACTTGATGTGTCAATGGTGTAGTTTCCAACATCCTAGCAACAAAAAAGCCACCACAGTACAATAAACCAGCAGACTTGGAAGAAAGGCCAGACAGTCTATTTCTGAAAATTAACCAAGAAAACTCTTTGGATCAAAACAGACTATTCTCCAATGGACTCAGACAGTGTAATGATCAAGGGGATGGTGAAGGACTAGCAACATTTCATTCTGTTACACGTGGGTCATGATGAGTCAGAGCTGACTAGACAGCAACTGACGACAACGAATTCATGGCCATCCTTATGCCTCCCAGGGTTCTGAGTCTTCTTATGATCAGGCAACTGAAAGGTATGATAGGGGCCTCCATGACCCCTTTAGAAACTTAGGAAAGCCATGGTACCAGCATCTTATTGAGTATTTGAAATACTATCTCTAACTCTGTGGGAGCAATTACCACATTGTTGAAATCCTTTGACTTGAAGTGGTTCTCTCACTACTTCTTGAGGGCAAAAGATGTGTTAGCTCAGTCCTTTAGCCATAGCCCCAACGCAGTATTTGGAACATCTCATGTTCTCAAGAAATTAGAAGACATGGGCAGAGCTTCTTTTCAACACTTCTTGGCCATTCTAAAGCAGAGTACTGATTGCCGTGTAAATGTACTGTCAATAGTGTGGACATGTATGTGTGCACATGTGTTTCTTCTGGAGACCATGACTATTTTTAGGTCATAAGATTATGAACAGTGTTTCCTTTGTTAACTATTATTATCCAAATAATGCGTCAGCACTGAGCTTTTCTAATACCCTTATCAGTGCAGCTTTATGAGTTTCCTTAAATAATTACTTTCATAAAGTATCGCCACCTTGGCAACCTCTCCCTCTGCCGGCACTCTTGGGGACATCTGGAACCTTGGTTAAGCTATCTTCTCAGAGTCATTTTAAGAAGTGAAATTGACTATGGTGCAAACAATTTGTTCTTGGCTAGTAACTGAAAGGTTGGCAGTTCAAATCCATCCAGCAGTGTTGGGGCAGAAAGGTATGGTGATCTACTTTCATTAAGATTACAGCCATTGAAAACCCTATGGAGTGCAATTCTACTCTGAGACATGTGTGGTTACCATGAATAAAAATCAACTTGATGGCAGCAGGTTTGGTGTTTCTGTTTATGTACTATATTGGGAAGACATTAGTGTTTTGGTGGTAGAATTCTGCCTTCCATTTGAGAGACTTGAGTTGATTCCTGGCCAATGTACTTCATGCCAGGTCACCACCAGTCCATCCATGGGGGCTTATATGTTGCTATGATATTGAACAGGTTCAATAGAGCTTCCAGACTAACATGGACTAGAAAGAAAGACCTAATAATCTACTTCCAAAAATCAACCAATAAAAATCCATGGATCATAACAGTATGATCGTTTTGTAAATGAAATCATCATGAATTTGGGGCCAACTTGTAGGCAACTAACTGCATGTGGTATATATATATATATATATATATATATATATACACACACACACATTAAGCATTAAGAGAATTCATTATATGAAGTCATTCAGAGTCAATGGCAAAGTTTTATGTGTTGACTTTCACCCACGATTTTGCACTTTGCATCTCTTTCATAGTCGCATAGATGCAGTTCTAGGTAAGAAACTGAAAAGGTGTGGGAAACTGTCTCAAATATTCACAGTCTTCCTAGAACATTATAACATGTAGTGAGTTTCGTCTATATTAAGATATCATTCAGATACCTTTTCATCAGCAATAACATGATACATTGTGATTAGCAATATGCTTATTTTGTTAATACGTATTACTGATTGATGTCCCAATATATGGCAAGTATTTTAAATACATAGTTTATTTGTACCATAATCCTCCTAACTAGATATCCTCATTTTCTCTACTAGGAAATCAAAAGCCAGAGAAGTTAAATAATGTCCCCAAGGCCACTGAGCTGCTAATTGGTGGTTCTGGGATTCAGTGCCAGTCTGGCTGGCTCCAGGCTGCCAATGCCTTTCCCTTAGTGGCATCATCTCCCTCATTCCCCTGTGACTCTAGCCATCTCAGGAATGGGCTGCTGCTTCACCCAGCAAACACTCAGCCTTAGAAGCATGCACAGTATACTTACTGTTAAATTCTGGAGCAGTACATCTTGTATTATGTGACATGATAGAATTATTTGGAGAGCTTTAAAAATTACTGATACTAGGACTCATTTCAGATATTCTGACTTACTTGGCATGAAGGAGGGCCTGGGCACCTGGATTTTAAAAAGTGTCCTTGCAGTTCAAATGTGCAATGAATTTGGGACAACTGTTCTAGGACAGTGCTCTTAAATTTAATATGCATGTGCATTGTCCAGATTAGTTCAAAGCCTACCCTGGCTCATTAGGACTCAGCTGGGGCCTAGGTTTCTGCACTTCCACAGAGTTCCCAATTGGCACTAAAGCTACCGGTCCACAAACCACCCTCTGTGTAGCAATGTCTAGAATGCCTTTCACTTCTCTGCATAAATGACCCAGTCTGTATCCAGCGGACCCAGTAAATCATGTGAATTTTCTGGGCTTGACCAAAACATGCTGTGAGCCGAGTGGAATAATGGGTGGCATGTAATAATGTTGAGGTCACAAGTTCAGTGCTGGAGCTCAGTGCCCACAGGGACCAGTTAGCTCTCTTCATTCCTGGCCACAGTCTCTGGGCTAGCCATGGCAGATGTGTGTGATTGGCCTTGTGGGATGCTGAATCCTCCATGTGAAGTACTCACCAGCCCACAAACAGTCCAAAAGCAGCATCTTCCTATGAAGTTAAAACTCAACAATAATTGCTATTGTTGAGTGATTACATGTGTCAGGCACTGAGCTAAACACTTGAGACTCTGCACAGCACTGTGACAAAAGTGGGTTCATCACCCTTGGTTAAAACTGGGCTGATAGTCACAGTCTTCTCTTAGCACACAGCCTGTATGCAATACAGAGCACAAGGACTTAGCCAACATGCTGGGGTGTTGAAGAGCAGACGATAATGCTATGCAGTCTTTCAGAGTTTGAAACTTAAAAAATAGATCCTTCTAACCCGGCTTTGTCAGTCTTCTAGATTTTCTGCATTGCCACTATAATTTATAATGGTGACGACCACTTCACTGATTCACTGAATCCTTAGAAAAGCGTGAATCAGACCACCACTGTGTTAAAAACATAAAAAGACCAACTGTATAATATTGGATAGTCGATAGTCTTACCTACATCCCAAATGAGCAACATGTACATCCTCAGATTTACGTACCAGAGCCTGTGCTCTGGTCCTTGCTGTGCCTATCTGGAAGGTTTTTGAGTTGTTACCAGTTTACAGAGAAATACTTGTAGGCTATGAGTATAAGAGCTTTCCAATTTAATTACAGTTTTGATTCTCATGTACCTGGCTCTGCATTATTTGCCCAATTGTGTGGGCACTTTATGGTTCTAGGCACCCATAGGAGGTCGTCCTGTTGACCGCATACTGGAGGAAGGGGAATGGGTGGAGAGGAGAAAATAGGAGACTATTGGGAAGATAAGTCATGTATGGAGCAGAGAGGAAGAGCGTGCTGTCACTGTGCAGGGAGAGCAGTGCAAGCTGCATGTGGGTCAGCATGCAAATTTCTATGGGAATGTACATTTTCATTCAATCATAATAATAAAAAAAGAAAATGTTTAATCAGACCTATTGCCTCACTTTTAAGCAACAAATTCAAAAGAAATCTATACTTGTTGTCTACTTTATTACTCAAAAATACTTATTTTTTTATTGTGATTGAGTGAAAGTATACAATCCAAGTGTTTTAGTCAGCTAGGGCTGCTTTAGCAGAAATACCACAGAGTGGATGGCTTTAATAAAGGAAAGCTTATTCTTACATAGTCTGGTGGGCTGCAAGTCCATATTCAGAGTGTCCGCTCCAGGGGAAGGCTTTCTCCTTGTTGGCTTGCTTGGAAAGTCCGGTATTGTATCAGTCTTTGTCCAGGGAGCATCTTGGCACAGGAACCTCAGGTCTGAAGGATGCGCTCTTCTCCCGGTGCTGCTTTCTTGATGGTATGAGGTTCCTAGTTCTCAGCCTGTCTCCCTTTCCTTTTATCTCTTGCAGGCCAAAAGGATTAAGGGTGGGGCGAGCCACACTCCAGGGAAACTCCCTTTACAGTGGAGCAGAGAGGTGATCTTATAAAGGGATTTACAGCCCCACCCTAATCTTCTCACATATAGGAAAACCACACAATGGAAGACAGTCACAAGATACTGGAAATCACGGCCCAGCGACAGGGCTACACATATTTTTGGGGGGACACAATTCAATCCATGACACCAAGTTAAATTTTCATGCCCGCCTGTCAGCCACTCCATCTGCTCTCCTTGCCTGGTGACAGCACACTCCTCCTTTACTATATAGATGTCATATCCTCTTAACAATCTGCTGTTCCCTCCTCTCCACCCTTTCCGCTCCACTCAAGTAAGAGGCCAGTAGGACAGCATACTATAGATGCATAGAACCGTAAAGTACACATACTATGTGGTCCCATTGTGTCCCCGAGTACAATCCATTCCTGCCCGAAGAGTTGACTTCAGTAACGATATCTGGTCAAGGGCAGCAGGAGGTCCAGGGGCCATGCTCCCAGGGGAAGTCTCAGGCCTTTGAAACATCAACTGTGGTCTTTTAGTGAAGTTCTTGAGGCACAACCCTCTTTTTCTCATGTTGCCACTGAGACTTGACATTGTGTGCCCCATCACAGCCATCTTTCACGGTGGCCAGGAACCATCTGGTGCTTCTGGTCGCATATTGATACAGTCACCCATTCACGTGGGTCCTCCTCTCTTCTGGGCTCTTTTTTTCTGGATGATCTGTCCATTACTTAAAGTGGAGTGTTGAAGTTGCCAGCTATTATTGTGGAATGACCTATCTCATTTTTGAATGTAGTCAGTGTTTCTTCAATGTATTTAGGTGCTCTAGTATTGGATGCATAAGTATGTAATATTGTTAAGTCCTGTTTGTGTATTGAGCCTTTCAGCAATTGTGGATTTTACATTAAAATCTACATTAAATCTACATTTTACATTAAAATCCATTTTATCTGAGATTAATATTGCCACACCTGCTCTTTTTTGCATATTGTTAGCCTGGTATGTATTATTCCATACTTTAATTTTCAGTTTGTTTATATCTTTAAGTCTAAGATGAGTTTCTCGTAGGTAACATATATACAGGTCATATCTTTTCATCCAAGATGTCACTCATTATTTCTTTATTGGAACATTCAGTCCTTTTATGTTCAGTGTAATTATTGATAGTTATGTGTTTAGTGCTGTCATTTTGATGGATTTATTTCTGTGTTGGTGTTTTCTCTGTTGCTCTTAATATTCTTGGGTCATTCGTCTTTACGGGTTGACTTTTTATCATTTTCAGTGTTGGTTTTGTGTTTGCTGAGACTCCTGCATTACTTTTCTTGTTTTGATATGTTATATTCTTATTGGGCTTTGTGGTTACCCCTATGATCCCCCTTAATATTCTAAGTTTAAACTCAATTTTAACTTCTGCATAACTTCCTCTCCATCTGAAAGGACTATAACTACTGTAGTATACTCCTTTTTTTAA
Source organism: Heterohyrax brucei (assembly GCA_028571685.1). Classification (NCBI taxonomy): domain Eukaryota; kingdom Metazoa; phylum Chordata; class Mammalia; order Hyracoidea; family Procaviidae; genus Heterohyrax; species Heterohyrax brucei. Next base: position 3,052,238 of record CM053146.1, on the reverse strand, counting down.
TGTGATGGTGCCACAGTTTCTGTGATATCATCACTGGATTCTTTCTGTCACTATTATAGCTTTGATTGAGTTTGGAGCCTTCCCTAATTGAGTATATTTCTGGATACTTTGTCCTGTATTGTCTCCTTAAATATACACTTAGTTGTTTTGTTTTTCTAAGCAAAGAGTTTCTTTCCATATTTCTTGTAGCTTTGGTTTGATTTTTACAAAGTCTTTAAGCTTCTGTTTATCTGCAAATGTCTTAATTTATCAAATACTAAAAAAAGGCAAGAAAAATAAACATAAAAGTGACCAGTATTCAAGTAAGTTCTAAGGGTTGAGTAGTTCAGTGATAGTCAAATTCCTGAAAATTAACTACTGGATAGCACAATGATTTAGAACTATTAGTTCCCATTCTCTTCTCTATCAGTTTTATGTTAATTCATCAGTGATACCCTCATTGTAAATCCAACCCATTGGTTGGTCAACAACTTTTTTATTGACAACTCCTTATGCCAGGCATTGCCTTAAGCACTGGGGATAGAAAGAAAGAAACATAAGGACTTTCCACATACTGTGGTCCTTTCCTGTAACTCAGTTGAATATTTGCATGCTCTACTTGCAAAGTCTTTATTCTTGATTTAATGTAAGGTCTATAAGCTCTGATAAATGTATCATCTTTAATTCAGAATCTTTTAGGATACTTTGGGTGGAGGGGTACATCAGTAAACAAATGAACGCATGAATCTTACATTCTAGTAGAAGGGGACAGGCAATAGTGAAGATAATAAGGTGCCAGCCAAGTGCCGTGGAGTCAGATCTGACTCATGGTGATAATAAGCTGCTGTAGGTATCATCCTGCACTTGTCTGTCAGCTTGTTGTATTATGGTGTTTTGTGTGTTTCTGTGATGCTAGAATCTACGCTACTGATATTCACATACCAGCAGGGTCACCCATCACGAACAGGTTTCAGCTGAACTTTCAGACTAAGATAGACTAGGAAGAAGGACCTGGCAGTCTACTTCTGAAAGGAGTTAGTCAATGAAAACATTATGAATAGCCACAGAACACTGTCAGATATAGTACCAGAAAATGAGTCCCCCAGGTCAGAGGACACTTTAAAGATGATTGGGGAAAGAGCCGCCTCCTTAAAGTAGAGTTGACCTTAATGGTGTGAATGGAGTAAAGCCTTCAGGACCTTCATTTGCTGATGTGACATGACTCAAAATGAGAATAAACAGCTGCAATCATTCATAAATAATTGAAACATGGAATGTAAGAAGCATGAATCTAGAATAGTTAGAAATCATCAAAAGTAAAATGGAAGACATAAACATAGATATACATTAGTGACCTAAATTGGACCTTTATTGGCCATTGTGAGTCTGGCAATCAAATGGTCTGCTATGTAGGAGTGAAAACTTTAAGAGGAATAGTATTGCATTCACTGTCAAAAAAGACATCTCAAAATCTGTCCTGAAGAACAATGCTGTCAGTGATAGGATAATACCCATACACATATAAGGAAGGCCAGTTAATAGAACTGTTATGCAAATTTATGCACCAACCACTAAGGCTAAAGATGGAAAAATTGAAGATTTTTATCACCTCTGCAGTCCCAAATTGATCAAACACGCAGTCCGGATGCTCTGATAATTACTTGTGATTTGAATGGAAAAGTTGGAAGGATCAGTAGCTAGGAAATACAGTCTTGGTGATAGAAATTACTCCAGAGAACACATGATAGAATTTTATAAGACCAACAACTTCTTCACTGCAAATGCCTTTTTTCACCAACACAGACAGTAACTATATACATGGACTACACAGGTGGAATGCACAGGTATCAAATCAAATACATCTGTAGAAAAAGATGTTGGAAAAGTTCAGTATCAGCAGTCAAAACAAGACCAGGTGTCAACTGTGGCACAGACCATCAAGTGCTCATACACCAGTTCACATTAAAGCTGAACAAAATTAGAACAAGTCCACGAGAGCCAAAGTACAACTGTGAGTATATAACACCTGAGTTTAGAGACAATCTCAAGAACAGATTTGATATGTTGAATGCTAGTGACAAAAAAGACAAAAAAATTGTGGAAAGACATCAAAGACATCACCCATGAAAAAAGCAAGAGGTCATTAAATTGACAGCAAAGAAAGATAAAAACACATTGGATATCAAAATTGACTCAAAACTTGCTCTCGAACATTGAGCAGCTATAAAACGAGGTCACTAAAAAGAGAGGAAAGAAAGAAAAGACCACACTGGATGTCAGAATAGACTCGAAACTTTCTCTCAAACATTAAGCGGCTAAAGCAAAATGAAGGAATGAAGAAGTGAAGAAACTGAATGGAAGATTTCAAGGGCAGTTTGAGAAGACAAAATAAAGTATTATAATGACATGTGCAAAGAGCTGGAAATAGAAAACCGAAATGAAGAACTTTTTCTGCACTTCTCGAACTGAAGAAAAAAATTAAGCCTCAAGTTGTAGCAGTAAAGGATTCTACAGAGAAATTACTAAATTACTTAGGAAGTGTCTAAAGAAGATGGAAGGGATACACACAAGTCATTATACCAGAAAGAACTGGTCAATGTTCAATCATTTCAAGAGGCAGCATATGATCAGGAACCAATGGTACTGAAGGAAGAAGTCAAAACTGTACTGAAGGCATTAGCAAAAAACAAGCCTCCAGGAATTGATGGACTATCAACTGAGATACTTCAACAGGTACAATGCTGGAAGTGCTCACTAGTCTATGCCAAGAAATCTGGAGGACAGCTACCTGTCCAACTGACTGGAAGAGATCCATATTTATGCCTTTTCCCAAGAAAGGTGATACAGGCAAATACAGAAATTACCAAACAATATCATTAATGTCACATACAAGTAGAAATTTTTAAAGGTTATTCAAAAGTGACTGCAACAGTATATTGACAAGGAACTGCCAGAAATTCAAGCCAGATACAGAAGAGGATGTGAACCAAGTAATCATTGCTGATATCGGATAGATCTTGCCTGAAAGTAGAGAATAGCGGAAAGATGTTTACCTGTGTTTCATTGACTATGCAAAGGCATTCACCTTTGTGGATCATAACAAATTATGGGTAACACTGAAGAGGATGAGAATTTCAGAAAACTTCATGGTGTTCATATGGAATCTGTATATGGATCAACAGGCAGTTGGGCAAACAGAACAAGGGGACACTGCATGGTTCAAAATTAAGAAAGCTGTGTGTCAGAGCTGTATCCTTTCACTATACCTTTTTGGTCTATATACTGAGCAAATAATCCAAGAAGCTGGACTATATGAAGAAGAATGAGGCGTCAAGATTGAAGGAAGACTCATTAACAACCTGCATTATGCAGATGACACAATCCTGCTTGCTGCAAGTGAAGAGGATTTGAAAAATTTACTGATGAAGATCAAAGACCCTAGCCTTTAGTATGTATTTCCACTTCAACATAAAGAAAACAAAAATCCTCACAACTGGAACAGTAAGCAACATCATGATAAACAGAGAAAAGACTGAGGTTTAAATGATTTCATTTTTCTTGGCTCCACAATCAACCCTCATGGAGACAGCAGTCAAGAAATCAAAAGACACATTGTATTGAGAAAATCTGCCACAAAGGACCTCTTCAAAGTATTGAAAAGCCAAGATATCACCTGATCCCAGCCGTGGTACTTTCAGTCACATTACACACATGTGAAAGCTGGACAATGCATAAGGAAGACAGAGAAGAACTGATGATTTTGAATTGTGGTGTTCGAGGGGAATAATGAATGTACTGTGGCTTGCCAAAAGAAGAAAGAGATCTGTTCTGGAAAAAGTACAACTAGAGTGCTCCTTGGAAGCAAAGATGGTGAGACTGTGTCTTACACATTTTGAACACGTTGTCAGGAGAATTTAGTCCCTGGAGAAGGACATCATGCTTGGTAGAGGGGAAGGTAAGCAAAAAAGAGGAAGACCCTCAACAAGATGGATTGACGCAGAGGCTGCATCAATGGACTAAAGTGTAAAAACAATTATGGATATGACACAAGACTGGGTAGTGTTTCGGTCTGTTGTTCACAGAGTCACTATGAGTCAGAACCAACTCGATGGTGCCTAACAACAAGAAATGACCTTAATTTTGATATTTAAACATATGCAAAAGAGAGAAGAATGTCACTACAGGGGGAAAAAAAGGTAGAAAGCACAAAGAGGTAAATATTGACTGAATCTCAGAAAGAACCGATATTGAGAAAGTATCTCACAATAAATCCACCTAAGGTGTGAACTGGAGAAGGTCAAGTTGAAAAGGCACCTTTTCAGAGAAGTCCCCACCACTTTTCCTTAAATAATTTGTCTTGTATTTAATTGTGTTTCCCCCAAAATCTGTGTATTAATATAGCTAGGCTATGATTTCTAGTATTGTGTTCTGTTTTTCCATGTTGTGAATCCTGTCTCTGTGATGTTAACAATCATAGATGGGCAGTAGTTCTGTTGGTGGGGTAGGGCTCAATGTGTAAGATTGTCTTGTGCCTTGAGGTAATTTCTGATACATAAAGGAAAAAAGGTAGGAGAGAGAGTTGGGGATCTCATAACACCAAGAAGCCGTGCTGGAACCTGAGCATGTCCTTTGGAAAGGACTGGGGTCCCTGTACCTCAGAAGCTTCCAGTCCAAGGGGAGATTGAGGGCAAAGACCTTCCTCCAGAGTTAGCTGGGGAAAGCCTTCCCCTGAAACTGAAACCTGAATTTGGAGTTTTTGCTTACTAAACTGAGACAAAATAAAGCTTGGTTTTTAAAGCCATCCACTTGTGATATTTCTGTTCGAGCAGCACTAGCTAACTAAAACAAACTTCATGTCTTTTTCTTGTTTTTTAATTCTTTTTGCACTTTCTCAAATGGTGTATTATAGCCTTACTTATACATTATGTTCATATTTCCAGCACAGAATGTAAGTTCTAAGGCCTCACAGATTTTTGCCTAATTTGGTAACCTATCATCAAAGTCAAGTGTTAACAAAACCACACCGGACCTACTGGTGTAAAGTTCATTAGAACTCACAGAACTAACAAGTCCTAAAAAATGGGACATAGTCACCAAATATTCCATGAATGAACAAATGAATATCGGCTATGCATGCAGTCCAAGGGAATTCTGCACTAAATTATAGATTAAATGATGATGGGATTTTAGATCTCTCTTTCTAACCATGACAGCACTAAATTTTTTGGGTTTCTAACCATGTGATTTTAGGATTCTATAATTCAGTTTCAGGATAAGCATCAATAGTAACCATTGGCTAAACTTCCCAATATACAATCAAGGTGATTATGTGTCTAGTAGCCCTAGGACCTCAAAATAGCATTCAATATTGCATTTTCCTATTGGGTTAAGCTGTGTTTCAGGCCTCAAAGATGTGTGTACTAAAAAAAAAAAAAAAACAGCCAGGAGGCCAAGTCAAGATGGCAGACTAAACGCACTCTCCCTAAATCCCTCTGGAAACCAAGACCTGAAATGATAGTTAAATGGAGCCTTCTGGATGCCTAGTGAGCCCTAGGATGTGGCATAAGGATGTTAATTTGAACTTCATACCACTGAATGAAAAATTGCTTCTCTTTCACTGACCCCACTCTAGACGACCAGAGACTTGCATAGACTGAAGGTAACTCACTATTTTGATTTTTTTTTCCTCTGTCTTGGCCAGCAGGCAGAGCTGGGACTTGGCTGTCTGCTGGTCTCGGACCCATTGCTGGTGGGAGAGCACATGTGACTGCCAGGTTCTGAGACATTGGCTTTTCATTCTATACATCTTGGCTTCTCTAACCAATCTTTCTGCTTCTGCGTTACAGATGTGTTTGTATGGAAAACCATCTTGACCCACTGGGAAGCAGAGAAAGCCCAGGCAGAGGCCCTGGCTGGACTTTGTTCCTAGGCTGGGAGGTGGCACTTGCCAGGGGGAGAGTGCTTTTCCAGCAGGGAGGCAGTGTTTGACACAGTGTCACCTGAGGCTGAGGCCCAGCTGCAGAGGCTGTGGACTCTGGGAATTTTGGCACTCTTGGCTCCCCTATCTGCCAGGAGACTGGTCCCAGCGAGCTGGTACGCTTGTGCGGGACCCCATCTTGTTTTGCTGGGAGATGGAGTCATCCATACAGAAGCCTCAGCTGGACCTAATTCCTGGGTTGGGAGGCAATGCCTACCCAGAAGAGACTGCTTTTCCAGCAGAAAAGCAGAATTCTACACAGTATCACCTACAGCTGGGGCTGTAGACCAGTAGCCTTTCTGTATTTTTGAGCTAGTTTATAACATCTGGGGTTCAATACAAAGGTGCTTACTTTGCCAGCAGGGAAGAGTGATGTACACACCTGAAAACTTGACTGACTTTGGAAGTTGTCAAACACTTTTTACTTCTCATTTCAAGATGGCCTAGAGAAACAACTGTGGTCCATCTACACAGCATCTCTCCCAGCCTCTATTCACCCACATGAAGCCCAAAAAGCAACAAACATTGGAGAAGACCGTAACCCGGAAGTCACCCATGGCTTCAGAAGGCCCACAAAAGAAACCACGTCAGAACTTCCCTGGCAAAGAAGCTTTTCTGAAACTATCACAAGGTGAATACAAAAGGATTTTATATAGAGCCCTCCTAGACTTTATACAAAATGCAGCAGAGCAAAATGAAAAATTAAGCAAGCTGTTTGATCTGATGGAACATCAGTACTCAGAAATCCAACGATCAAGAACAAAATCAAAGACATGCAAACTTCAATTCAAAGCCTAAAAAACAGAATGGAACAAATGGAAAAGAGAATTTCTGATTTGGAAGACAGAGCTATTGACTCCTGCATCTATGAGGAGAAATCAGAAAAAAAGAAACAAGAAAAATGAAGAAGCATGTGGGACTCTATTAAGAAGAACAATCTATGATTAATTGGAGTTCCTGAACAGGGTGAGACATCTGAGAACATAGAGAGTATTGTTGCTGAACTGCTGACAGAAAACTTCCCAGAAATTATGAAAGAAGAGAACATAGATATCCAAGATACGTATTGAATGCCACTCAATATAGATCTCAAAAGAAAGATTCCAAGCCATATTATAATCAAGCGCAACAAAATGAAACATAAGCAGAAACACTTATAGGCAGCAAGACTCAAAGCAAAGCTAGCTCAGAGAGAAACCCTATAGGCTTTCGTTAGATTTCTCAGTAGAAACAATGCTGGCACAGAGACAGTGCCATGACATATTCAAAGCCTTGAAGGAGAAGAACTTCCAGCCAAGAATTAAATATCCTGCAAAACTATCTTTCAAATACGAAAATGAAATTAAGACATTTGTAAGTAAACAGAAGCTCAGAGACTTTGTAAAAACCAAATCAAAGCTCCAAGAACACTGAAAGAATCTCTTGGCTTGGAAGAACAAAACCGCTAACTTTTATTTTAGAAAGGCACATTATCCAGAATCCTACTCAGTTAGGGAAGGCTCCAAATACAATCAAAGCTATAATAGTGAAAGAAACAATCTGGAGATCACATCATGTAAACTATGAAATCATCATATTAAAAAGAGGGATGAACTACAGCGTTATAGTCCTTCCAGATGGTGAGGAAGTTGGCAAGACTGTAGCAATGAAAATTGAGTTTACATATAGTTTATTAAGTGGGATGATAAGCGCAGCTGTAAAGCACAATAAAGAAGCAACATACCATATCAGGAAATGTAATACAGGAGTCTCAACAACCGCAAAACCAACCCTGAAAAAGGTGAAAAATCAATTAACAAAGAAGGTCACAGAACAGATTAATAAGAACAGCAGAGAAAACATCAATGCAAAAAATAAACAAATCACTTGACAGCACTGAACACATACCTATCAATTAAGTCCGTGAACTCATTGCTGAATATCACTATGAGCACCTTCAAAGTCACCCCCCTGGGAAGCTATGCACCAATGCCAGGATCTAGTTCACTCTTCAGAGCAACTTTGGAACTCTTTCTGGAATGGCCATTCCACACGGTGACACAGTGGAAAGTTTGCAAACTTAATTATATAGATGTCTGTGAGGGAGTTTTTAGCCAGTAAACCAACAACTATGTTGGAACACTCTCCCTACTCACAAATGACTTTTTTCTTTATCCAGAGATAAAGGAAATATTGAAAGGATGACATTTTGATGACATTCAGGACATCAAGGGTAATATGATGACAGCTCTGATGGACATTCCAGGAAAAAGTTTCAAAGTTGCTTTGAAGGATGGACTTTTGGCAGTGGTGCATAGCTTTCCAGTGGGAGCACTTTGAGGGTGACTGTATTGATACTCAGCAATGAGGTTTGTAGCACTTTTTTGTAGCATGAGTTCACAAACTTATTTGTAGGACCTGCACAGAGTAGAAAGGAGGAATGTGCTGTCACAATTCGGGAGAGAGCAGTTAGAATTACACAGCAGTGTATTTGCAAATTTTTGTATGTCAAATTGACTTGAATTGCATGCTTTCACTTAAAGCACAATAAAATGTTAGAAAGAAAAACATTTTCTTTTGTACTTCCTGTTACTTGTTAAAGATCATTTCACTAACTAGAGTCACCATGCATTATTGTCAAGGACACACACTGTTGTAAACACGATAGAGGAACAAATTCACATAGTGTTTTCAGACATTTTAAGAACATGTAATAAACCAAAAAACCAAATCCACTGATGTAAAGTTGAATCTGATTCATAGTGACTGTCACAGACAGATTAGAACTGCCTTATAGTGTTTCCAAGGAACACTGGGCAGATTTGAACTGCAGACTTTTTGGTCGGCAGCTGTAACATTTAACTACTACGCCACCAGTGTTCCGCGAATACGTAATAGTAGGTGTAAAACTGGATTCACGTGGCTTAAATATTTGGGAGTTTAAAAGAGAGACGTTTAAAGAGTACACATTTGTGCAGACGAGCTTGTCCTCATCTCCTATAACAGTAAAACGAAAGACTGCCATTGGAAGCATAAGAAAATTGGTTTTAGATAAAACTAAAGGAATGTAGTAAATCCTTGAGCCTTTTATGAATTACCATTTGTAAGTGTCTACTATGTATGCAGGAAGTGGCATAAGCACTCAGTGTACGTTATTTAATTTAAACTGCACCACATTCCTGCAAGGTAGATATAGAATCACCATTTTATAGATGGATGAACTCAGGTACAGAGGGGTTAAACAGTTAATGAGAAGTAGAATCTGGATTTTGAACCAGGTCAGCTGACTGCATCATGATCTTTGTACTCTGCAACACTGCCTACTGTTGATTGTTAAGGATATCATTAGATATATAAACCTGTTTGCCTAGTGGTATCAGTTTTGTTAGTCTATACTTACAACTAACAGAATTATCAGAAGAGTAAAAAGAAGAAGAAGAAAGGCATAAAAATTATAAACGCAACACCCTATGTGTATGTGCACATACACACACACACAAAGGTATCTCATGGTGAGATCATAATTCTTTATTTTCTAATTTATATATCTCTCTATCGTTCTAAATTTTCTACAAGGAATGTAAGTAACTTTGAAAAATATGCACTGGAAAATATCAATTTATTAAAGAAGCTTGGGAGTTTTGGAGGACATCCATGCATCTTTGGAGACTGATTGCTACGGGTGCTAACTATACATCCCTCAACTGTCCCTTAGCACTGCCATGAGAAACAGAGAGCCTGGGTGGGTCCAACTTAGCATCATATGTGTTAAGGTACATGTTCAAATATAAAGCACTTTCCACTTTTGTAGCTGTTCCTGAAACTCAGTAGCTAATAAAATGTTGAATTTAAAATAGCTTTGCTATCTAATGTATTTTCCTCAGTGCTCTGAGTTTGGAAATCACTATATAAGTTATCACCATGATTATTTTCCACATTCATCTGACAAAGAAAAGGAAATCGATTCAGTCACATTCTTGAGTACAAGGCTGTTATAAAAAAATCCATTGTCTGTACCAACTCTGCACAAGGATCTTCGAAATTGGACCCAGTGATGCAGCATAAATTTTAGAAAAGTGATCTTCAGCTGCCAGGTGAGACCTCAGACTCTTTGAAAGATGATTTGGGGACCTCTATTTCAATTTCTATTACTCATACTTCTTCACCTTTGTTTAGGCAGGTTTGGGACTAAGTACTCTCAAGGAGGAGCCCCGCTGTCTTCAGCAGGTCATTTGACCTCCATCTACTCTAGTTTCTTTTTGTAAATTGAGAACATCACATCTGTAATACATTCACAAGGCATTGTGTGCTGCCCATTGATGGTGCTGGTGTTATGGGGAAACCACGAGTTTCTTTGCAGAGTCCTGAACAGCTAAGTTAAACAGAGTGGGCCAACTTCTGGTTTCACCACTCACTCGGGAACTTGGCCAGTCCATTTGATCTAACTTGTAAAGCCAGTTTCTTTATTCTTAAGCTAAGGATAGTTATTCATATCTTGGAGTTGTTGTGGATAGGAGACAAATTAATATGCATAAAGAAGCTGTCACAATGATGGACACAGAGTGAGTTCCTACTGGGTAGCAGATATTACTACTTGAAGATACAGGCACAGTACATTTTGAATTTTAGTTCATATATTTATGTTGTTGTTGTTACTGACTGGCATTGATTAAGTACTAAAGAGAAAATGGGGGTTGGGATGTGTACTTCTCTCACTGTTACCTACTTTGGTGGCTTGGCTTTTTTGCCTCTCATTTTTATGATTTCCTTAAGTTTTTTTTATAGGTATTTACGTATACTTTATGCTATTTTCTTCACTTAGTAACAAAACATAAATATTTTTTACAAACATTTTTATTCAGTAATTAATATTTTCATTATGTAAGTAATTATGAATATGTATGTTTTAATTTAGAAACTACAGGTAATAAACTAAGACTATTATCATTTGTAATTCCAAAGGCAAACAATAGTAACTAAAAATATTGTTTCCTGGTCTTTTTTTAATTCATATACCATATGTGATTTAATCTAAGGTGCCACTGACTGTAAAATCTACCATGATTTCCTAATAAAAAAGAAGTGATACCAAATATACTGTCACACAGTGCTTTCTTATCACTTCAAACTTTTATTTTGTATGTCTTGACATATCCTTCTTAAATTATATAGATAAGAGGATTTTATCATAGTATCTTCTTGTGCATACATAAAATAAAAATAAATTGTATAAAATATTTCTAAAACATTCCTGTATTTTGAGGCTACCTCTCCTGAATCACTGTTTGATGCATCTGTGTTCATGTGTTCAACCCAACACTCAAGTTCTGTGTTGCTGTGCTATCAATACTGAATCATCCCTAACAAAAAACCTACTGCAGTCAAATCAATTTTGACTCACAGTGACCCTATAGAACCGAACTGCCCCACAGCGTAGTGTTTTACTGATATTTTAAATGACAAACTAAAGACCCGTAATATAGATAATTCATATAACCTGTATGATGTCAGAGATAGCCTCAGGCTATGCCAAAGCTAACACAGGTTTCATGTGGCCAGTCCTAGTTATGTCATGGCCAACAGTGAGGCACTGATAAGGAGAGACACTTGGTCTCAGGCATGCTACAATGTGAAAAACATCCATCTGAGAATCAGTGAGGGGGTAAAAATAGTATTATGTTGCATATCTATCTATCTCTATTTATATATGTATAGATACATTTATGTATTTATTCCCGCTCAACATTAAATTGGGAGTATTTTCCATTATCTTAAAATATCTTTCACAAAAGGTATTTCACAAAGTATACAGTAAATGTCAACCCATGTAACCTAATCTTTTGAGTCTTTTAGAGAATTGCAGTTACTGAAAATAAAGCTTACAAACAGAAAAGCATCGAAAATAAAGCTACAAAAGCAAGGAAAAGATTAACGAATGTTCAAATGAGTACAAAATTTGTTTTTAAAAATCAACAGTTACATGTTAGAATATCTTGAACTTTGGAATGAATGTTGTGATGGAGCTCCTGTTTGTAATGAGATAAATACATATTCTGCATCAGACAGAGATGGAGTAGAGAAGGTCTATGAATTGGCGTAAATCTAAACCTAATAAAACCTTCAAGACAGCTAGACAGGCAATTTGTTTGACAAACTTTGCTGCATAAAAATAATTGGGAAATAAAGATTCTGTGAGTGAAGGCAAAAAGAGTGTACATAGATGTTTAAGCATTTCAACACACACAAAAAAATTAGAATTGAGAGTATCCTCCCTTTATCAAGTTTGCTCTGAATTTACCAGAAACTCTAATATCTGTGAAAGAATATTTTCATAATTAAAAACCTTTTGTATTACAGAAAAGTCAATTGATTGTGTCACCTGTTTCTAATTTAGATGCCATTAGGTGGCTCTGAAGACAATCGCAAGTTATTTTAGTTTAAATAAAATAATGTGGCTACATAAACTTCTCAGAATAAAATGATAATACTGAGTTGTAACAGACAGATAGGCCTAAAACACTGCTTAAAGTATTTAAATAGGTAATAAAATCATTACAGTTGTCCCTTAGTATCCAGGAGGAATTTGTTTCAGGATGACCCCCTGTACCAAAATCCTCAGATATTCAAATCCCTTATATAGCATTTGTTTGTATAACAACTTACATCATCCATTATATTTTAATTCTTCTCTGATTACTTATAACACCTCATATTTAGGGAATAATGATAGGAGCAAAAGTTTTTGTTTTTAGTATTTTGCACCCATGGTTGGTTGAATCCAAGGAATGTGGAACCTGAAGACATGAAGGGTTGACTGTATTTTGTTTGAATACTATATTAATACAGTATAAGCTTTGAAATAATTATTTAAATGTATGGATAATTGTTATTTTTATATTTAAACATACTTTATTAGTGAATACAGTTTTTATTAAAACTAGTGATATAAAATCGACTTGATTTTCAGTAAACAAATGTTTTTAAATATATTTCTAAATATTTTGAAGCTGGCAAATGATTTATTCTGTTGTAAGGAATAAAATAGTTACCCTTTCTCTTCCTGAAGATCATTTAGGGTGTTGCCATTTGCCTGTTATACTTAACAAGGCACAGAGTTAACGGATATCTCTCTGTCTTTAATCCTGAGCATTTTTGAAAGATACATAACAAGTAGCAGAATTTCCAAATCTTATATAAATTGTTGAACTACACTGAGCTCAATACTTTTGGAAGTTGTATATGCTCTTTGAATATTGGAAAATAATATCAATAAAAATCAAGTGCACAATTTAAAGATAAAAATATTTTGAAATTATGTTTCAGGTAACCAAAACGATATCAATAGCACTTTATAGAAGTACGATGTTTAGTAAATTATGTGAATGATACTTGCAAAACTTATGTTTTTAATAATTACGTCTTTATTTTTCAGTGTATATACTACCTTTGCTTTATATACAACATATTAAGCCAAGGAAGTTCATATGCATTTCAGACTCTGGCCTCAAGGTCGTCTTGTGGTAGACAAGATGCAGACAAGGCATAATTACTATAGACAGTTGAAATTGTTATGCTAGTGCACTTGAGTACCAGGGACACAGAGGATGACTCACCCTGTCTACTGGAAATTACAGTTGATGACAGACAGGTATCAAGTACACTTCAAAGAAAACAGACAGCAGAGCTGATACAAGAAGACTGAACTGTATAACAGAGAGTATAAATATACAGGAACAGTATGGACAAAGTCCCAGAATTAAGCAACGCTGGTTATGTTAAGGACTTGAACAGATATTTCACCATGGACAACATTCAAATTGGCTACCAAACACATGGAAATAGGTGCAGTATCATTCGCCATCAGAGAGATGTAAATCAAAACCACAATGAGTTACTATTTCATTCTCACTAGGATGACTAAGGTTAAAAAAAAAAAAAAATCCAAAAGATAAATATTGGCTAGGATCTGGGGAAATTGGAACACTTACCTATTGACTAGACGGCACTTGGCTTTTTGACCTGTAGCAGGATGGAAGGCAAAGTGGTACAGTCATTGCAGAAAACAGTGTAGCGGTGCCTTAGAAAACTAAAAATAGAAGTACCATATGATCCACCAGTTTCTCTCTTAGGCACAGGCCCACAAGATTTGAAAACAGAAACTCCAGTAGAGACTTGCACACGAGTGTTCACTGCAGCGCTGTTCACAATAGTCAAAAGTGGAAGCTATCTAGATGCCCATCAAGGGATGAATGGATGAACAAAATGTTGTACAGACATACAATGGACTACTAAGTCAGTAGAAGAAATAAAATCTTGATACATGTTACAATATGTATGGAGCTTGAAGACATCATGCTGAGTGAAATAAGCCAATCACAAAAGGACAGAATATTATATGACCTCAACTTATATAAAAAGACAAGAAAAGCCAAATGTGTAGAGAACAAAGTTCATGAGCAGTTAGCAGAGGCAGGAGGGAGGGGGAAAACAGGAGATAACAGTGATGGAAAACTCCCATTGATTAGAGATATTGATTAGCTCATTGATTAGCTCAGCTGATTAATGTAATTGCTGTTGATATGCTGTGCACTTATAAAGAGTTAAATCGGCAGAAGGTGTCTGAAAGATATACTTACAGTGACAAAAAAAAGTGAGAGTAGCTACTGAGGCTGTTTATGTACAAGCAAATACCTCATGCGATTCAGTCATTTTGGAGGTTTAGGGTGATGGTTTCGTGGAACATCTAAGCTAATTTGTCTAACAATATATGCGATGTTTCTGTTTTATCTCTTAGTTTTTTGTGTAGTGCCTTGGGTCTCAAAGTCTTACAGGCAGCCGTCTAATGCAGAACAATTGGTCTCTGTTCACTTACAGCAACATAAGAAGAAAAAGAGTTAGGAAGAAGAGGAGGATGCGGAACAGGGGAATAATTGTCTGCATGAGCATCTGCCTCCTTTTCCAGGAAGCCAAAGGAACTGGATAGTGTTCAGCTACCATTACTGAACTTTCTGTTTTCATTACTGAACAGTCTGATCAAAATTCCCATAGAATACTCCTGATCAAAGGTGGGGAATGAAAAACAGAATTTAAAATTCTCATGGGCTGCAGACTTTCTGGAGCCATGGAGGCTACATGAACCACAAAACTACTGCCCTGAAATAATCTTTAAAACCAAAAGCAAACAAAAAACTAGTCATCTTAAAACCAAGCAATAGCTTCACTTAACCAGTGAAAATGGCCTACTTTGGGCATTATGCTCTTTTGACAATTATCTATATAGAATCAAATTAACAATAGCACCTTGAAAGAGTAGACAGAAAACTTCTGGACCAGTGAGCTTATGTTCCTGAGGGAGAAACATCTCAGTAAAGGAGAAAGAGAATGGTTGTACAATTCTAAGAATGCAATCAATGTCACTGAATCATACACAAAGAAACTGCTGAAATGGTATATGTTTTGTTGTGTATATCCTCATGCCAGCAACAGACTTAATAAAATTCAGGAAAAAAACAAAAGCATGGCGTATTTGAGGAACAGAAAACACATATGAAGCTGATTGTAGTAACACTAGAAGAAAGGGGTAATGTCTGGGATTAAACTTGGATCAGTTTTATTTGTTTTCTTAGGGGAAGTCTCATTGTATTAAATCAAGCTTTTGTACCTGAGTCAGACACTTCTGCTAGCATTTGACATAGTGTGTTCATTCGAGAAATATTTAATACTTGACTTTCTTTGTTGAATGTTATGCTAAATCTGTCAGACAGCATTGAGCACAGGGACAGGCATAAAGGCAATAAAATTAAAACAGTAAAACAATTTTAAGTAATGGCAAGTGCTACAAAGTGAACAGAACAGGGTTAAATTGTTAAGAAATCCATTTGACTGGAGTTAAATGTGGCAACATTCAGAGTAAATAGGTTAGAGAAGATCTCCCTCAAAAGGTGGGATGTGAAACCTAACATGAATGCTGAGAAAGTTTCCACCGTCCTTCTAGAGGAAAGCTAGTCCGGGAAATGGGGGTGACAGATACAAGTGCTCTGGGATCAAGTCTGGTATGTTTGGAGCACTGGAAGAAAGCCAGTACCTGAAGTATAGGGGCAAAGTAAGGGCTAGAATCATACACGGAAAGTTTGGACAGATAGCTAGAGGCTAGAGTAACTTCAGTGTGTATGTCTTGGTGAAGAATTTGAATTTTAGAGTAAATGCTATGGCCAGCTGTTGAAAGTATAGGGAAACATGATCTTAAAAGTCTATTAATTGAAACAGCAAGTGTTTTGCAATATATATTGTACCACAATAAAAATATTATGAATTAATTTTTTGTATAATAAAAAATCCACTTACATGTTTAATGTGGAGAGGACTATATGTCACAAGGGCCTGTCTCAGGATGATGTTTACTTCTTATGTTTAATGTTCAAGAGATATACTTTGGCGTAAAACTAGATAGTAGCGCTTGAACATGGCTCCCATTCTTTTTCTTCTACTTCTTTCGAGTAGTTGTGTGCATCATTTTAGATTGCTCATTTATTTAGAATATTATCCTCCTCAAAGTTCTGATCTCTGCGACACACCTGGGCAGAGGTGGGCTATGTCAACCACATGAGGTCAATGTACGGTACAGAGGAAATACAAAGAGCCAGCCATGCGGAGGCCTGGCTCTCATCCTTGTAACCTTGAATACACAATGAAGCCTTTCTAACAATTTATCTTGAAGTGGATTATTATTTCAAAACTGAGCTCATTTACCTTCTGATTGTCCTTTTGTCAGTGGTTACTACCATTTTGACTTTGACTGATTTTTATGTCAGTCCCATTCAAGGAGGTAATCACTGCAAGAAATACGGAATTAAGAGTATCGTATCGGCAATTAAAAAATAACTTAAAATTGGGGATAATCTCCCCCTGAGTAGATGCTACATTTACATATTTTGAAAATTAAAGTCTTAAAAAGCACTTCTGTAAAGAGTGATGGAAAATTTGGGGAATAGATAGAGCAATCAATGAACAACATGGTGAAAAAAGTTAATGTCACTGAACTGTACAAGTGAAGAATTTTAAAATGGCAAATATTTTTGTTCCGTGTATACTCATCACAGTTTTCAAAAGTCTACATTTACATGACACTTTTCTCTTCTGTGGTTTTTCTCTACATAAGTTTTACAGTTTTTTTTATATAATGTAGGCAGCCATTCACTTGGTTATACTGCTAATGAGTCTTTTTTTTTTTTTTTTTTCCTTGCTGTTTGTTAAGGTAATTAATATAAACTACCACAACAGAAAGTCTGGTGACATAATGGGTTAAAGTCTATATCTGTTAATCAAAAGGTCATCAGTTCAAATGTACCAGGCACTCCTTGGAAACTTTATGGGTCAGTTTTACTCTGACCTCTAGGGTCGCTATAAGTTGGAATCAACTCAACAACACTAGGATTTTTTTTTTTTTTTGACACAACAGAAGGAAACCCTGGTGGCATAGCCATTAAGTGTTATGTCTGTTGATCAAAATGTCAGCGGTTCAAATCCACCAGGCACTCCTTGGAAACTCTATGAGGCAATTCTACTCTTTCTTATAGGATTGCTACGAGTCAGCATTGACTTGACAGCAGTGGGTTTGGTTTTTGGACCACAGTAGAAAAAATGAAGCTTGAAATCTCAATGGTTTAGTCCCAAATTATATCTTGCAACACCTCAGCTGTAGATCAGTAGCCATCTGCCATCTTGCAACTATGCCATTTAGAATAAATATTTTCCATATTTTCAAAGGTAGGAGAAAAGCAAAATAGAGGAGGTACACTGACTGTTAACTGCCTTGACTCAGAAATGACACACAGTGCTTCTCTTAATGTCCTATTGGAAAGATCTAGTTTCAAGGCTAAACACAAAAGAGGAAGTAGTGAACACAGAGTCGTAATCTGTCCTCTGGTCACCAAATATCCAATCCCTCCTGCAAATTCACACTCCTGCCTTGCCCAGCCTCTCTACTCACTGAGTATGCTCTACCTCCCTGAAGGAAGACATGCTGAAGGCTCACTCATTCACTGCGTGTGTTTCAAAGTCAAGGCTCATAGTAGAGTCTCCGTCAAGTCTGATTGTAGTCTGTCTAGCACAAATATCTTGAATTAAAAAATAAAAACAGACAAAGAAAATTATTATGTCTTCTCTTTTACATCCTTCCCAACACACATACATGCCCATTATGCACTACAAAAAAAACACAGTGGGTAGTCCCATTTAGAAAGGAGGACACTAGGCAAGAGGATGATTCCAGAACACAGACATTGGTTTGTGGCCATTCTAAAATTAGGCTTGGTGAATGCTGTGAAGTCCCTTACCCTGGGATGATGGAGCCTTGGTTTGCTCTCAAGGGCAAACCAACTCCTTTGTCCATCATCTCCTTTTTTATTAGGTCCCTCTCTGGAAGTTTCTTCCTTTCCAATTATCTCCTCTGGTGTCAGCAAAAATGAGCATTAGAGTTATGCTCACTTTAGAGACTATCCAGCTTGTCTCATCTCCCTTAGTGTACATTGGAAGTTGGGATCCTGAGGAATACTTTCATATTAAAAGGTTTGTTTGGTCATGTGTTTGCCTCAAAGACTTAGATTTCTGATCTGTATGCTGCC
The DNA here is from genome assembly GCA_028571685.1 of Heterohyrax brucei. Lineage (NCBI taxonomy): Eukaryota > Metazoa > Chordata > Mammalia > Hyracoidea > Procaviidae > Heterohyrax > Heterohyrax brucei. The sequence continues at coordinate 3,033,680 of CM053146.1, read as the reverse complement.
AGTTAGTTCTTGTCTCAGTAACCAAACCCTAAGATCTTTTTGTAATGTTTCTTTTCTGTCCCAGCAGTCCTCTTTCCTAAGCCTGTCTCTCTCAAATTAATGCAAAATACTCGGACCCGACTCGATGGCACTTGGCTTGGCTTATCTGGAAAAATACTTGGGAAGTGTCTACAGTGAATCTAATCTTTGCTCTGTGCTTCATGCAAGGAGATGTTTCACTTTACCTTTGTTTCTCAAAATCTTTGTAAAAGTCATTATTTTCTTTGAGTATTCGGAGGCCCCTGTATAATTTCCAGGATGGCTAGCCTATATAGGAGAATATATGGTAAAGATTAATTCTCTGTGCTACATTGCAGCAAACAAGTTCCCTTTAAAAGGAACTGCTTTTAATTCTGTGATTTAATATTAATTTCAACTTTCTCTTCTGGAGGAGTGAAAGGCATGACTCGTTCCAGTTTTCTAGATGAGAAAAGGGGGATGACACATCTGTCTTTGATTGCACTATCTTTCACAGTGTTTCCTCTTAGGTTTAGTGCACACGAAAAGCTTATTATTTCTTCCAAACATTATTACTGGGCCCAAACATTCCTGCAATCACAAACATGCATAGTCATAAGAGAGGCAGACGTGTACAAGAAATTCTGACAAGTCCTAAGTGGACTATGGCAGAGTCTCTTCTGTAGTTTACAGGTTATGAAGGATCTCTTGGCGGTGGGGTCATTTAAGCTGATGTGTTATAGTGTGGTTCTGGCCATGTGCAGAGGACAGAGTAGGCAAGAAAGAAGAAGTGAACACGGACCCTTCATGTAGTGAAAGAAGTTCAACAGGCTGCAGTGCTGACTGCAGAAGAGGCAGCAGAGGGAAGTGAAGGTAAGAAATTGTCAGGAAGGAGAAGTAAAAGTCTGACTGTCCACGTTAAGGGGTTCAGAGTCTAACCTGTAGGCAGCATTTACGTGAACTACTGCCAAGGATTGTTCATTTCCTCTGGCTTCCTCCAGTGCACTGCTGCTGCAAAGACTTAGAAATCTGTTTGTCCTGAACACCAATTTCAGCTTCCCAGAAGGCAAGTTCTCCAGTGGGTTCTCCAAAGGTTAACAGAGCCAAGGGGCTCCACTGTGCTGCTGTTTTAACCTTGACAAACTGAGCAGGGTGTGCATATCCATTAAATCCAGTTATAGGAACTATAAAATCCAGGCAATCCATCTGTGATGTTTTTCTGCTTTAGAAACATATTGTCTTGTCAAATACCTTTGTACTTGGTATCAAAGTGAAAAGTCAATTGGTGTTCTATCCTTTTAAGCAGAATGAGCTCAACTGAAGGTTACAGCATTCAAGGACATGCTTGATTTTTCTCCAACTTGTGTTTTAGCAATTATGCTATTAGGTGCTGAATGTTTTACGAGAACATTGGTCTGTAATTGCTACAACCACTCCTTTGCTTTCATGATGTACAGTATAATACTTGCAACTGATAGTCTCTGAATCTTTATTTTCCTTGCAGAGACAGTGTATAATCTCCAAAATTTGGACAGCTGCACTTGGCAAGTCAAGTGTAGTATCGATCAACCTTTCAAACTATCATGACTTTTGCAATTTGTGAACTAACATTACACTGTTCATTTTGCCCTTATCTATCTCATTTGACTCTTGCTTTCATTTTTTCCCTCTTGGATATATGAAGGTAAATCATTAATGAATGATTTATGTATTGTGTGATATTGTTAGCTCTCCTACTTTAGTTGTATTCATATTATTAAAAAAAACAAACCAAAAAAACAGCCATCTTTCACTTGCCACGCAGATCGTCCTATGAGATTGGGCGTGCTCAGCTTGGCTGATTGCGTTTCATTCTGCCTGACACTCCTGCCTGACACTCATCCACATGCAATCCTGTAAAAGGAAGTGCAGATATCTGCTCATGTTCCACTCACTTGTGGGGATCCTAAAGGATTATTCTAGGGAGCTGCTATGTGAATACCATTTTCCATCCTATCCAGATCCTTAATTGTATCAGACCTATAGTGATACTCCTGGCTCCTCATTCTTGGCATGAAGTCTGATTTCTCTGGTGACTGATCATGGGTTCACCTTAAAGACGGCACTTCAGATTGAGGGTTGGGAGAACATGACAGCATGAGTGACCCCTTAAGGGAAAATTCTGCTGCAGGAAATTGTTTGCTCTTAAGGAAAAATAAATAAAAGCACAGTTTCTCTCCCCCTTTGCTCTGTTTTGTGTCTAAGTGCCTCCTTCTTTGTCCGTGGTACAGCTTTCCAAACAAGGCAGTTCTGAGCCTGAATAAGCCAAATACACAGTTAACAAAGTAGTCAGTCCCCTACCAGACTCCTCTCACGTTCTTGGTAGACGTGCCTCTTCCACAGAGTTCTGGCCTCATCTCATCCCGGTTACTCAGAGACTCTTCCTGGGACTCTGATTCTTGCTGCTCATCACTGTCCATACCCTGACTACGGATGAGTGACCTTTGCCTACAGAAAGGCCCACAGACCAGCCTCCCTGTTGTTCTTTGCTTAGCTCGTCTATTTACTTGGATCTACCTGCAGTTTGCCAGGGATTTTGTCTCCCACTAGTCTCCACTGTGGGGGGTTGAAGCACTTCTGCTCTTCTCATGAACCCTCTGGGTGTCACTGTTTATCGCTTTGTCTGTGGCATCCTGTTTTCTTCACCAGAAGGTGGAAAGGCAAAGCAGACACTGAGCATCTCTTCCCAAAATCTACGCAAACAAAGCTGTGACTACCTGGTCATAACTGGGGAGTTATGGAAGGCATGCACGTAAGTCTGGGGTTTCAGTCAGAGCACACATTTTCCAAAAAATGATTTTCAAAAATAGATGGTCTCACCTGCATACCATGGTGCCCCATATTTACAATAGATAGATGAAGCGGAAGGTTGCCCACAGCAGTAGTCATAAGAACCTTTCTCTAAGCTAGAAATGACTGTTGATGTAGGTCAGAACAATCAAGGTATGCAGTTCAGAAAGAGATGATTGACAAAATATCCACTTCTGTTTCTATAAGACATCAGTATATTTAAGTGGATTGCAATCTTCATCTATCATCACCCATTCATGGCATTAAATGTGTGGGTTATCTGAAAGAACTGAAAATAGTTGTAAGAGCATCTTCTTTGGACTCAAAAAATGGTGTGACAAGGTTGTAACATCACAATGAATCTTAAAGACATTATGCTGAGTGAAATGTCAATGATGGAATGGTACATACTGATTATTCAACTTATATAAAATATCTAGAGTAAGCAACTATGTAAAGGTTAAAGCTTACTTGCAGTTGTCAGGGACAGGCAGGAAAGAAGGGAAAGTGAGAAATTTTGCTTAGGTGGACACAGTGAGCTTCTGTTAAACCAGTTGCTATCAATTTGAGTCCGATTCATGGTGACTTCATGTGTGCCAGAGCAGAACTGTACTCTGCAGGATTTTGAAAGGCTGATTTTTCTCAAGTAGAGCACCAGGTTTTTCTTCTGAGCAACTTCTGATGGACTCAAACTTCTGAGCTTTCACTTAACTGTTAAGAATGTTAATCATTTAAGGGTGATGGAAAAATTTAGAAAAGGAAAATGGTAATTGTTGCACAACACGGTGAACACAATGTCACTTGATTGTACACATAGATAGTTTTTAAATGGCAAATGTTTCATTATATATATGTATGTATATACATTGTATTTAAAAAGAAAGAAGGTAGACCTCTCTCATCTCTTTAGCTCAAAATAATACATCCTTTTGTGCAGGAATTCTGCTGGCACAATGCTGTCTGTAAGTCAATGCTAGACAAAGAATCTAACTGTATATTCCAGCAGCAGGGACAATAAAAGAAAAAAATAAATAAACAATTATAAGTGTGATTTTAATTATTTTGTGCAGAAAAGATTCATTACCGGAGGTCCCTAGCAGGGGGATGAAGAAAGTCTTCTCTGAAGCAGTGATGTTTAAGCTGAGATCTCATATATGAAAAGTAATAACCAGGGAAAGAAAAGTGGAAGAGTAGACCACAGAGAAGACACCAATTGTGTGATTACCCCAAATGGATAAAAGCTCATTAGAACTGCAGTAGTTCAGAGCGGCAAGGTAGGAGAGGGCCGGATCACTCAAGTTCCAGATGGCACTGCTAGATAATTGGAAACTGAAAGTTCTGAAAGTAATGAACAACTCTAAAAAGTTATTGAGTGGCAACTGGTAGGATAAAATGTGCTTCTTAGAAATAGCATTGTATCTATAGTGTGGAAAATGAATTTCAGGGCGGAAATTATTGCAATAATCAGTTAAGAAGCCACAGTGGTATGTATGTCTCAGTCACAGTCTCTAGATCTGAGAATATAAAGAGACTTCCTAGTTTGCTGCCTGTACTCTTAGAAGTGTTCACAAGCTCCAGAAATTTCGTGGAAGATTACTTCTGTCACTGATTCTCTCATTCAACTTCCATGTATTGCATATAACCCTCATATGTGAGCCACTGCAGTTGAGGAACAGAATGCAAAAACTCCCACCCCCAAAGAGCACTCTGAGAAGGCAATTGTATTATGATAGGAAGGGTAATTACTTGAAGGTAGGCAGAAGATCACTGGATACCATGCAAAGGACCTAATCCAGTTCTGGGGCATTGAGAAGTGTTCCAAAAGAGGTAGGACTGTTGATGTGCATAATTGATGATAGCTGGCTTTTCACTTCAAGTTGTTAGTGTGGGTCTTAGAAAATTGAAGACATAATCACCAAATACTATTTTTTTTTTAATTATTCCATATCTTAGGGATAAAAGTAGAAGAATACCATATCTTTTTGTTTTGTCCATTAGGGATCCCTACATCCATTGCCTATGTATATCTCTAATTATTGTGCTAGTCAGGCCCCATCTTTCTTACTCAAATTCATTTTCCATTCCTTTTCAATACCTCTTCTTTCTTGTATTTCTTGGAGCCCTGGTGGCCTTATGCTTAAAGTCACTGCCTGCCAACTGAAAGGTTGAGTGGTTCAAAACCACCAGTGGATCCATGGCAGAAAGCTGCGGCAGTCTGCTTCTCTAGAGATTTATGATCTTTGGAAACCCTGGGTCAGAATTCTGCTATGAGTCAGAATCCATTCAGTGGTTGTGTGGGTTCCACTGGGTTTTGTTTTCCAGTACCTCATCTTCCTTATATTTAGCTTTGTCTCCTTAGTATCTTTTCTTTTTAATGGTCAAACATCACAATACTGTGTGTGATAGAACCACAACTCAAGTGATTTAATTAGAGAAGACCCAGGCCTGGTTCACGTAATATAGTACTTCACCAATTCCAGACCACTTTGGCTAAGCGGAATCAAGAAATACTGCAGGAACTCTGTTTCTTACGCTCCCTCTCCAAATTTCTATGTTCCTCTGTTCTCTCGGTGTGAGTTGTGTTCCCTTGTTCCCATTCCTGCTTCAGTATCGGGCAGACCTTTTCACACGGAGGCAAGCCAACCTCAAGCAGCACTAGGAGTACAGCCCAACAGTCTACTAAACAGGGAAAATGGTCTGTTTTTTCCCAGTAGTTCTACTAAAATCCAGAATTGAGTTCTACAAGGTCACATCCTTGTCGAAAAATTAATTTCTGTTGCTAGTAATGTAAGGAGAGGTGATAGTTCAGTGGTTAGATTCCCCTCTTCCATGCTAGAGACACAGCTGCAATTCTCAGCCAATGTACTTTATGCAAAGCCACCGAAGGCTTGTCACTGAAGGCCTGTATGTTGCTATGATGCTGAACAGGTTTCGGTGGTGCTTCCAGTCTAGCAGTGGTAGCTTATTTAATAGACAGGCTAAGCACAGTACTCATCTGACTTACCAAATTAGCAGTAGTACACAGTTTCACAAGGGTTTCACCGCCACACGTTAGTGAGTAAGCATAAGTCAACCCTGAGTTTATCTTGCTTACTGGGTCACCAGCCTCTATCTGGGATCGTAAACTTGAAAAGAGCTTTTGATTCCATAGGACGGCGCTGAGGAGTTGTGAGACAGATTTCAGCCATTTCTAGAAAAGAATCTTTGAAACAGTGAAAACACTATGAAAATGTTCACTCCAGATGATGTGGTGAGCACGGCGCTTACTGCGGATGATCCACCCTGCTGCCTAGGACAGACCACAAGGATCGGCCTGGTGACTTACTTCCAAACACCAACCAAGAAGAGTCCTGTGAATCACAGTGGAAACCAGTCATAGGGATCACAGGGACAGGGCTGAACTGGGTAACATGCTGTTCTGTTGTGCATGAGCTCTTCGTGAGTCAGTAGCTGACTTTACGTCACCTAACAAGAACAAGCTAGAAATATGAAATTTGTTGTCCAGCCAGACCTCGGTCAAAAGCGCATTCGCAAAAGGGAAGAAGTATGGCACCTGCTCCACACAAATTCTTTAGGGAACTCGGTGTATAAGTTCTCTGGGAGTATTCTAAAGTGCCATTGCCAGAAAAGAAAATAGATACACAACACTATCTGCTACAACTTCCTTGCAACAAACATCGTCTCCATGTTTTTGAAAACTTGATTTCTCTTCGTACTTTTTTCCTCCAGTGGTGATGAAGATTAAGAAAGCTCTACTCAGTGAAATCATTCACATTTGCTGCGCATAAAACTGGTTTTGTTTGACCTTGATTATTGATTTCACTTACGATTTTTGCACCAGGGATTCTGGCTTCCCCTTGAAATCTGGAACTTGAGGCTTTATTAATCTTTGACTCCTTCTACTGTTTATCTATTGGTTCTAGGATCTCACATGTCTGTGATACAGGTGGTTCTGGTCATCCATCTGCCCTTCGGATTCATTCTGGAAGGAATAACTCTATATACTAGATGACAGGAGGACAGGGCAGGGTGTTGCTTTCCTGTGCCTAAATAACAAAGAATGTCTGCAATGAGACATAAATGTTCATTGTGTGTTTGCTAGGTCCTACACAAGGAAGACATGTCAGTGGTCATGGAGCAAGTGATGGCTTGGAAGCCAGACTGCAGTTTCTTAACATGCACTACTCTTTATTTCCTGCTGGTCCTCTTTAACTTTAGTATAGCCTTGTCTAAAACTCTTCTGGGAGCTGGTTAGAAAGGCAAAATTTTAAGCTCCACTCCAGGTCTACTGGATCAAGATCTGTGATAAACAGCAAAGTCACCAGATGATCCTTAAGCACTTTACAGCTGGAGAAACCTGTGCTAAAAGTCACAGTCTCGTGTACACTGTGCCTATGGAGGCAAGCAGAGACTCCATTGTTTCCTTTTGGTCATAATGTTAATAATGAGGCAGAAATATCTAACTAGCCCTTTCCAGAAGCAAAGTAAATTTTAAGGGGGAATGTTGGGCCCATATGAATACCCCTTCTTACATCAAAAGTCTCCAATGTCAACATTAGAAAAAGTTATTTATTCATTTATTTTTGTAAATAAAGTTAATTTTTCTCACGTACCAATCAATGTTACCTCTGACCTGGTAAGCCTGAGGTGTCCAGGATTGTCCACTTTCCTATGGCTTCAACCCCAGCTGCAGAGCCCTTTCCCTCACTTCTACCCAGGCTCTCAGTAGTCTGTCATACCTGCTCAGTTAGCTGACTGAATTTATTCACTTTCCATTTCACTTGATACAGACAGCCAACCCCAACGTTGCTAACTAAAATCAAGCCAGATGTGCTAAGAATGTTATTGACTATTTTGTGTAAGCAGCTGAATTACCGGAGGCTCAAACCAAATTAACAGAAAATTAAAGCATTGGAGATTTAAGCCAGAAGCTGTTTAAATAGGCTTTAAAGGTTACCAAAAGAAAAGAACAGGATCTCTTTGTTGGAGTGATAAAATAGAAAGCTAAGCTGAACCTGGGAGAAGTCTGACACCTGCCTATTGACGTGCAGATTTACCTCCTAAATGAAATATCAATCCTCCTATTGTTTAAGGAATTAAAAATGTACTAACGTATAAATTTAAAAGCCCCGGACTAAAAATTTTTTCACACATCGTACTTGTTGTAGGTTTGTAGAATATGAAAACAGAGACTTTGTGAACTGGTAAGGAAAAAAAAAAAGAAAAGAAAAGCATGTGCCGGTGAGTCAAACAGAATTGGCATCGAATCCTGATGAACCAAGTATCTGCTAGGATGCATTGAAAGGTGCTTCAATTCAGTATTAGGATATTTATAAACTATATTCAAATAGTAATCACATCTATAAAGGCCTATGGTACAGTTAAAATGAGATAATTTATTTACCATTCTTAGCTACTGTCTAGTTGACTCTGACTTGTGATGATTATATGTAAAACAGAACAAAACACTGATTGAGCCTGCAATATCCTCACATTTGTCTACATGTTTGATTTTATCCTTTCAGCTACTGTGCCAATCCATTTCACTAAGAGTTCCCTATGCCCCCAGTGGATCTCTGTGTCACCAAATGTGATGTCCTTTAGCAACTGACCCTTCCTGATAATGTGTCTAAAACAAGCAAGTCAGAAATTCCGCTGTTGTGATCCATAAGATTTTTATTCACTAATTTTTGAAAATAGATCAGTGGGTTTGCTTTAGACTGGAAGCTCTGCTGCAATCTGTCCCCCACTGAAGGCTTTGTCAGCTTGAAATATAAATAGCTTATCTTCTGGCATCATAGCAGCATTCAGGCCACCGTTGTACTGAGCGATAGATGGCGTAATTTATTTGGAGAGCTTGACATATTCAATAGCCCTTCAGTAAAGGAGAGCTAGTGATACTGAGAGAAAAACCTGGTACAGAAATAATAGCACATGTGGGAGCTCGTAGGGTACTCATGAAAATTTTTCAAGTCTACTTAAGTTCAATGTTGCTGTTAGGTACCATCGAGTCGGTTTTGACTCATAGTGACCCTATGAACAGCAGAACAAAACACTGCCTGGTCTTGTACCAAGTCCACCGTCATTTTTATGCTTATGCCCATTGCTGCGGCCACTGTGTCAATCCATCTCATAGAGGGCTTTCTTCTTTTTCACTGACCCTCCACTCTATCAAGCATGATGTCCTTCTCCAAGGACTAATCTTTCGTGACAACATGCCCGAAGTATCTAAGACACTGTCTTACCATCTTGGCTTCCAAGGAGCACTCTGGTTACCGTAGTTCAAGAACAGATCTGTTTGTTCTTTTGGTGCTGTATGGTACATTCAACATTCTTCTTCAACACCATGATTCAAAAGCATCAATCAGTTCTTCTTCTGCCTTCTTTGTTCATTGTCTAGCTTTCACATGCATATGATGTGATTGAAAATACCCTGGCTTGGGTCAGGTGCATTTTAGTCTTCAATAAATAGGTAATGAATTCAAGGACAATATTAAATATCACAGAAAGAACTATACATGAAACCATGAATAAGTAGAAGTTGTTTTACTAAATAGTTAACCATATTCATGTTTGCAGCTAGAGATTGACAGGAGTACGGCAGTAAGTTCAATAAATATCCTGTCTTCATGATTGGACCTCAGAAACTTTGGGTGTAATCTAGTTCCAACTTAGCAGATGCAGACGAAGCACAAAGAACAATGAGGTTAAGAGACTGACTTAAGGCCCACAGCCAGCCCATGACAGAGTCAGATCTGGGGCCTAGTCTTCTAGAGAGTGGAGATCTTGGGCTTGTCAACAAGAGACACTCCCACCCTGCTTCTTCTAGGCTTCAGCTACCCTGTATCTGATGTCAGTCATGGCTATGTCTGTCCCATAAGTCCTGTGCTCCTCACCAACCACATTTTTCATCAATATATTTCAGATATGAACTATAAAAAGAGACTTGGATAGCACTGAAATATGTTCTTCTCCCCAAGGCAGGTAGTTATTCTGTTCCTCCACTGGGACAGTGACTGTCGAGTAGCAGGCATGGAAAATATTTGTTGCATTAATGACTAAGCATATGATTTTAAATTACAAATGAAAGATAAGTAGTTTACACAGCCTGCCTGCTCCAGATAATTTTCATTTGCAAGAGCTCTGAATCTTGCCTTTTAAGGGCTTTAAGTTCAGTTAAATAACGGGTTCTCAAATATCGGTTTATGCATAAGAACCCTCTAAGGTGACTGTCACTGCTAACCACAAAGTCGGCAGTTCAAATCCACCAGGCGCTCCTTGAATACTCTGGGGGTCAGTTCTACCCCGGCCCCTAGGGTCGCCATGAGTCAGATCCGACTTGACGGCACTTGGCTTGGCAAGGTGACTGTCAGGTTTCTGGATGGTACAGACAGTTTGTACTCTGCCACAAACCTAAAGGTTGACAGAACACACCTAGAAACTTTGTGGAAGAAAAGCCTGGAGATCTTCCATAAAGATTTTAGTCAAGAATATCTGCTGAAGAACAGTTCTATTCTGTATCACATAGAGTTGCCAAGAGCTGGAATTGACTTAACAGTAATAGAATTGGAAAATGGTTGCCAACACTTAAATATCTACTCCTATCATCAAAAATGCTAAGTCATTTGGCCCAACTGGATCTCAGGACTCTGAGGTGGTATCAGTGCAGGTATATAGGGGCTACATTCTTAAATCCCTTGTTTAGAATCCATGTGGAGGTGCTGGGGGTGTATTGTGAGTTGTATGTGTGTATGCCCCTGCACACACACCTGTGTACTTGTGTGTCTGTGGGTTTTGGCAGGTGCAGAAGGACAGGGGAAAGAGGCACAGTGAAGAAATGACACAAACGTGTGGAACCTCCTCATTAGTGTACTGGTAAACTCTCTACTCTTTATTAATAATAATTTGTATCTTTACTTCCTTCAGAAGGAAAGATCAGATTGGCTGGAATAATAATTTCCCATTATAGATGTATTCTCCTTTCCTCCGCTGGCCCTTTTACAATGCCATGCTGGTCCCTTTAATAAGCCATTAGAGAGAGTGAGGAAAGAAAGCAAGCCTTGTCAGTTTCCCTACTGAATCTCTTCAAAAGCACCCGCTTCTCCTGCTTTTTTTTTTTAATAAAAAAAAAAAAAAACTTTCTATTTTTAGATCTTTTCAAACAACTGTTCCTTTTAGAGAACTGTCAAAGGTCCCATGGGATTTGTGGTGACTTCTACTAAGAAAAATGGGTGATGAATTCAAGGACAATATTAAATGTCACAGAAAGAACTATAGATGAAACCCATAAATAGAAGCTGTTTACTAAGTAGTTAACCATATTCACAGCTGGAGCTAGAGACTGGCAGGAGTGTGGCAATTCACACAGCCTTAGTTTTGAATCCTAATACAGAACAGCACTGTGCCCTTCTGAAACTGTATAAGAATCCTGTGTATAATGCCACTTCCTAGTTTCTTCACTATTTTCACATTTAGAGTTAAACTGAAACAGTATACATAAATAAAAGTTATTTTATATCCCTAGTAGTTAGAAAGGCATTTAACAACTTTTGGGCTCCTTTGCTCACTTGAAAACTGTTGTGGATTGAATTGTGTGCCCCCCAAAATAGGTGTAGCCACGTGACCACGATTCCTCGTATTCTACGATTGGCCTCCATTTTGTGATTTTACTGTGCTGTGTGTTAAAGGATTAGGGTGGGACTGTAAATCCCTTCAGAAGATCACCTCCCTGCTCTACCGTAAAGCGAGTTTCCCTGGAGTGTGGCTTGCCCTACCCTTAATCCTTGAATTCCACAAGAGATAAAAGGAAAGGGAAGCAAGCAGAAAACTGGGAACCTCACATCATCAAGCAAGCAGCACCAGGAGAAGAGCACATCTTTCAGACCTGAGGTTCCTGCGCCAAGAGGCTCCCTGAACAAAGACAGATACAATACTAAACATTTCTCCAGAGGTGAAAAGGGGGAAAGCCTTCCTCTGGGGTGGACATTCTTAATTTGGACTTGCAGCCTGCTGGACGGTGTAAGAATAAACCTTCCTTTGTTAAAGCCATCCACTCTGTGGTGTTTCAGTTAGAGTAGCACTTGCTGACTAAATCAAAAACATGTAAGAACTTTCAGTCTTATTACTTCTCCAGCAGTCTCTTCAGATAATTTCTTTTCTCTCTCTCTTTATATATATATATATATATATATATATGTATATATGAAACATTGCTGGTAAGGTGGTTAAGAGTTACAGCTGCTAACAAAAAGGTCAGCGATTTGAATCCACTAGGCACTTTCTGGCAACTCTGCAGGGCACTTCTACTCTGTCCTGTTGTATCTCTATGACGGAACCCACTTGTTGGCAATGGGTTCAGTTACTTTTTTTAGATATATCTAATAATTTATTTTTGGGGGGCAGCCAACTGAAATAGCACAGCCCTCAGGTTCCCCAGTTTTCTAATGCTGGCCTGGGAGTCAGTAAATCGCTGATACAAATTGCCTGTTGGCCTCATGTATGTGCATTCCTTCAGTATATCTTTGATGACAGCTTACTATATGTTGGATTCCATGACAGGCTCTGGGATTACTTTTATTAATAACACACAATTCATGCTGAGATCCAAAAAAAAAAAAAAAAAGACAGAAACAAAAACACAACAGCACAAGAGTAGTATATTACAGATGCCAACATGGTAATCTATGCCAGGTGTTGCAGAGTACAAAAAGGGACATCCTCACTTGTGACTGGAAATGAAAGTTCTAGGGAGTTTTGAAATATTAGTATAAGGTGATGTGGAGAAGAAACAGGAAACAAGAAATAGTAGACTGCAGGGAAGGCAGGAAATAACCTGCAGACAAGTGGAAAGGTAGAGAGGCTGGACTGGAAGTGGAGGATCCCTTGAACCAGAGGCCAGCCTTTTAGATTCTCTTGTTATTAGCTGTAGTCTGGTGTGTTGTAGCTCACGGCGACCCCAAGCACCAAAGAAGGAAATGTCACTCCTGTACCCTCTTCATAATACTGGAATGCCCAAGTCCATCGCTGCAGCCACTGTGTAATTTGAGTGTCTTCCAACATAAAGGACTCAGCTTCTGGTTCTATATCTGGTTCTACAGCCCTAAGACTGTCATGGGCTACTATTTATTTATTTATCTGTTTACATTGCTGTGGTTAAGTGAATGTATACAATCCAAATCACTTTTGCATGCCCACCTATCTACAGCTTTTTGATCTCCTTTCCCCATGGTAGCATACTCTTCCTTTTCATTTTATACTTGTCATATCCTTTTAACAAGTTTCTGACCACTCCTCTCCAGCCTCTTCTCCCATTTAGAAAGAGACCAGTAGGATAGCCTCCTATAAATGCATAGAACCATAAAGTGCACGCACCATATGGTCACATCGTGTCTCTGCGTATAGTCCATTTTTTCTGCAAGGAGTTGACCTCAGGAGTGTTTTCTAGACAGGGGCAGCAGCTGATCTAGGGGCCATGTTCCCAGGGGATCCCCTGGGCTGTTGGACCATTAATTGTGGTCTTTTAGTGGAGTTCTTCAGCTGCATCCCTCTTTTTCTCCTGTTGCCACAAGAACTCAATATTTTGTGCCCTATCATGGCTGTCTTTGGTGGTAGCTGGGCACCATCTGGTTCTTCTGGCCATGTGTTGATATAGTCTTCTATTTACATGGCTCCTTCTGTCTCCTGGGTTCTTTGGTTTTGGGTTTTATCGACAAGCATCTGTTCCAGCTGGACTGGGACCATTTGGTGTACCTCGGATGGAAGCTTGCTAGCTTTTAAGATTCCACACACCACTCACCTGTATAGGATGCAGAAGATTCTCTTAGCGGTAGGCTAATTATGCCAATTGACTTAATTGTCTGCCAAGGGCATGGGGAACCCCACCCCCCCGTTACTGTGTCCTTGCATTATTGGGTTGAAATTGGAAGAACTTTCAGTTTAAGTTGAACTCCAGTTAAGTTGATCTACTTTCTACTGTGTGCAGTCACTGCTTTCACCTAACCAAGTTTCTATCAATTATCTAATCTATGATCAAGCCTTATACCCATCTATAGCCATCAGAGTCTTGTCTTATGTACATGAGTCTGTTTTTAAGTGCTTACATAGTATTCATAAAGTACAATTTGTCTCATACAATATTTGTCCTTTTGCCATTCAGCATAATATCTTACATTATGTCTTACAACTAATTAAAACCAGGTTATGAGATGTTTCCTAAAATCAGCATTGTTTTTTATCATGGCACAGTGTCCCATTGAGTATATGTACCATAGTTTATCCACTTATCTGTTGGTGGATATCTAGGTTCATTCTATCTTTTAGCTATTGTGGACTGTGCTGCAGTAAATGTTTGTGTGCTTGTGTCTGTTTGTGTGACAGCTTTTGTTTCTGTAAGATAAATTCCAAGCAGTGGGTTTACTGGACCCAATGGTATATCTATTTCCAGCTTTTTAAGGAAGCAATAAATCATTTTCCAAAGAGGTTGTAACACTTTGCAATCCCACCAACAGAATAGGAGAGTTCCAATCTCTCCATAGCCTCTCCAGCATTTGTTGTTTTGTGTTTTTTGGTCGTGGCCAACTTTGTTGGGATGAGACAATATCTCATGGTCATTTTGATTTGGATTTCTCTGACAGTTAGTTATCTTGAGCACTTCCTCCTGTGTGTTTTGGCTGCCTGGATGTCCTCTCTAGTGAAATGTCTGCCCGTCTCCTTCGCCCATCACTTAATTTGGACAGCTATCTATTTCTTGTTGATATTCTGCAGTACCTTGTAGATTATGAAGATCAGACTTTGGTCTGACATGCAGTTGCAAAATTTTGTTTTTCTTATTTTGTAGGTGGCCTTTTGACTCTTTTGATAAAGTCTTTGAATAAGCAAAAGTGTTTGATTCTTGGTAGTTCCCATTTATTTATTTTCTCTTCTGTTGATCGTGCATTCTCAGAGTTTTAAGTCTGTCCAAGCTGAGTATTAGAACTTCCATTGTTGACTCAATTTTTTTTTTGAATGACTTTTACTGTTTTAGGTTTGATACTTAGGTCTTTGATCCATTTTGAGTTAGTTTTTGTGTAAGGTGTGAGATATGGGTCTTGTTTCCTGTTTTTCAGATGGATATCCAATTTTGCCAGCACTATTTGTTAAAGAGACTATTTTTACCCCAGTTTATAATCTTAGGGTCTTTGTCAAATATCAACTATTAATGAGAAGATGGTGGCATATCTGGGGTCTCAAATCTGTTTTGTTCATCTGTATGTCCTTTTGAACCAGCACTAGGCTATTTTGACTACTGTGGCAGTGTAATATATTCTAAGGTCAGGTAGCACAAGGCCTCCCACTGTGTTCCTGTCCTTCAGTAGTGTCTTCCTCGTCCAGAGTTTCTTCTCTTTCCAAACAAAGTTGCTGATTTGTTTCTCCATCTCATTAAGAAATGTCACTGGAATTTGTATTGAGATTGCATTGTATATGTAGATCACTTTGGGTAAAAAAATGTTTTCACAATGTTGAGTCTTCCTGTCAATGAGCAGGATAGCTTTCTCCATTTATGTAATTCTCTTTTGGTTTCTCCCAGTAAGTTCTTGTAGTTCTCTCCATTTGTTTCTTTTATTTCTCTAGCTAGATTTATTCCTAAGTATTTTATCTTCTTGGGGGCTATAGTAAATGGTATTGATTTGATGATTTCTTCTTTGATGATCTCTTTGTTGGTTTAAAGAATCCTACTGATTTACTTGTGTTTATCATGTATTCTGATACTTTGCTGACTCTTCCATTAGTTCCAGTAGTTTATGTGGGGATTCTTTAGGATTCTCTGTATATACAGTCATATCATCTGAGAATAGGGAGATTTTGACTTCTTTCCTGATACAGAGACCCATTATTTCTTTGTCTTTTTCTAAGAGCTCTGGCTACAACCTCTAGCACAATGTTGAACAGAAGTCGTATGAGCAGACATCCTTGTCTAGTTCCCATTCCTAAAGGGGAATTCTTTCAGTCTCTGTCCCTTTAGGATAATGTAGAGGTTGGCAATGTATAGATACTTCTTACTGTGTTGAAGATTTTCCCCTGTATTCCTTTTTTGTTGAGAGTCTTTAGCATGAATGGCTGTTGAACTTTGTCAAATGCCTTTTCTGCATCATTTGGCAAAATCAAGTGATTCTTATCCTTTATGGTATTTATGTGGTTGATCACATTAATTGTTTTTCTGCTGTTGAACTAGCCTTGGATTCTTGGTTTGAATCAAACTTGGTCATTGTGGATTCTTTTTTTGATATGCTGTTGAATTCTATTGGCTAGGATTTTGCTGGAGAATTTTGCATCTAGGTTCATGAGTGACACTGGTCTGTAGTTTTCTTTTTCGGGGGCTCTTTCTCTGGCTTTGGTATCAAGATTATGCTGGCTTCATAGAATGAAATTGGGAGTATTCCATCCCTATGAAGTAGAGTCAGTAGTATTGGAGTTAACTCTTCTCTAAAAATTTGGTAGAATTCTGTGTTGAAGCCATCTGGGCCAGGACTGTTTTTGGCTGGTAGTTGTTTGATGACTTTTTCAGTCTCTTCCTTTGTGATGGGTTTATTAAGTTGTTCTGCCTCTCCTTGAGATAATTTTTATTGGTTATACAAATGTAGATATCTCTCCATTTCCTCTAGGTTTTCAAATCTGTTAGAGTACAATCTTTTATCGTATTCTGTTATAATACTCTTCATTTCAGGTGGATCTGTTGTGACATCTCCCATTTCATTTCTTATTCAGGAGATTTGTTTCCTCACTTGTTTTTTCTTTTGTAAGTTTAGCCAGTGGTTTATCAATTTTGTTGATCTTTTCAAAAAAACAGCTTTTGGTTTTGTTAATTTTTCCAATTGTTCTTCTGCTCTCTAATTCATTTAGCTCTGCTCTGATATTTATGATCTGTTTTCTTCTGGTGTCTGAGGGGTTCCTCTGTTGCTCTGTTTCTCATTTGTCAAGCTATGGGGTTAATTGTTTTGTTTGGGTCCTTTCTTCATTCTGGATGTGTGAATTTATAGAGATAAACTGACATCTGGGCACTGCTTTTACTATATCCCATAGGTTCTGGTACAATGTGTTTTCATTCTCATTTGATTCTCTCTCTGTTTTTTTTTTCATCCTTGATTTCTTCTATGACCCATGGCTTTTTGAGCAAGGTATTCTTCAGTTTCTATGAGTTTGAATTTCTGCCTATGATTTTTCTGCTATTGATTTCAACTTTTATGGCTTTATAGTTCAAGAAGATGCTTTTCAATATTTCACTGGTTTTGATTTTGTTGAGGTTTGCTTTATGTTTTAACACGTGGTCTATTTGGGAAAATATTCCACATGCATTGGAGAAGGTGTTCTTATCTGTTGATGGCTGAAAGTTCTCTATATGTCTGTACAGTTGGTTAGTTGTTGCAATGACATCTTCTGTATCTTTACTGAGTTTTTTTTTCTGGATGATCTGTCCATTACTGAAAGTGGAGTGTTGAAGTTTCCAAGTATCATTGTGGAGTGACCTATCTCATTTTTCAATGTTGTCAGTGTTTGTTCAGTGTTGTATTTAGATTCTCTGGTGTTGAGTGCATAAATATTTAATATTGTGAAGTCCTGCTTATGTATTGAAAACTTCTGTAATAAATAGTGACCATCCTTATCCACAATGGTGGATCTTACTTTACAATCTATTTTATCTGAGATTAATATTGCCACTCCTGCTCTTCTTTGTATGTTGTTGGCTAGCTATATGTTTTTCTATCCTTTGATTTTTCAGTTTGTTCATATCTTTGAGTCTTAGGTGTATTTTTTGTAAGCAACATATAGACGGGTCATGTCTTTTGAGCCACCATATCACTCATTGTCTGTTTATTGGAGTCTTCAATCCTTTTACATTCAGTGTAATTATTAATAGGTATGTGTTTTGTCCTGTCATTTTGATATATTTATTTTTGTGTTGTTGATGTTTTCTGTTTTTCCTTAACAGTCTCTTCTGTGTCATTTTTCTTCATGGATTAATTATCCTCTTTTGCAGTATTGGTTTTGTGTTTATTGTGACTCCTGTGTTATGCTTTTTCTTTTGATATATTGCATTGTTATTTTGTTTTGCAACTATCCCAAAGATCCCCCTTACCATTCTAAGTTTAAATCACAGTTTAACTTCTGCATATCTTTTTAGTTTCCTATCCACCTGAAAAGGTTTTACATACTGTAATATATCCTTCTTTTTAATGTGGTGATGTCATAGTTTTTGAGTTATGATCACTGATTCCCTTCTTTTAATATTTTAACTTTGATTGACTCTCTTAAGTAAGTAGGATTCTGAATGTAGTGTCTTACATTGCCTCCTTAAGTATAGATTTAATTTTTTTTTTCTAAGCAAAGAGCTTCTTTTACTGTTTCTTGTAGATTTGGTTTGGTTTTTATAAAGTCTGTAAGCTTTTGTTTATCTGTGAATGTCTTAATTTCACTGTCATGTTAGAGAGACAGTTTTGCAGGATATATACTTCTTGGTTGGAAGTTTTTCTCCTTCTGAACTTAGAATGTGTCATCTCACTCCTTTTTTGCCAACATCATTTCTTTGGCAAAGTCAGACAAAAGCCTACAGGGTTTCCATCTGAATGTTAGGTTTACTTTGAGCCTCACTGCCTTTAAGATAATCTGTTTATGTTTCATTAAGCTTGATTATAATATGTCTTGGTGTCTTTCTTTTAGTGTCTAGTTTTTGTGGCATTCAATACATGTCTTAAATGTATATGTTCTTTTCTTTCATAATTTCAGGGGAGTTTTCTGTCAGCAACTCAGCAACAATACTCTGTGTTTTTAGGCATCCCTCCTTATTCAGGAACTCCAATTAATTTTGGATTATTCCTCTAAACAGAGTCCCATGTTTCTTAATTCTTTGTTTTCTTTTATTCCTCTGATTTCTCCTTATAAATGCCCATGTCACTTTCTCAGTCCTCCAAGTCACTAAGTCTGACTTCCATCTCTCAATTCTCTTTTGGCTTTGAATTGAATTGTCTAATTCTGTGATTTTGTTATTGATCTGCTGGATTTCAGATCACTGATGTTCCATCAGTTCAAATAGCTTACTTAATTTTTCATTTTGTTCTGTTGCATTTTGTTTAATCTCTAGCAGGACACTCTACATATTTCTTCCATATTCAACCTCTGATAGTTTCAGAAAGACTTCTTCATCTAGGAATTTTTTTGATTCTTTATTTTGTGAGTTTTCCAGAGCCATGGTGGACTGCTTCTTTAAATGGTTAACTATGATCTGTTGTCTGTGTGCTATCTAGAAGTTGTTAGATTTCTCTGATGTTAACTCAACCAGAGCTGAGGCATAGTTCTTAGACAGGAGTTGGTTACCAGCCGTCTCTATGTACTCTAGTGACTGGTCCCAGGTGAACTCTCTGGGGTGGCAGTCTCTGCCTCTCAGCTAGCAAAGACAGCACCATACTTATGGAGAAAATAGGTGGCTGTCAGCTGACCTTGTGATGTGGGTCAGTGAAAGGTGGAGGAGAAGCTGCCAGGCTTCTGAGCAGTCAGATCTCTCATCTTATTTAAAAGAATATTTTACTTCTAAGTGAGGAGCTGTCCAACTGCTGCCAAAAACAGTCAGGCCCTCAGGTATGGAAGGCCTTGCTTTCCAGCTGACAATGAAAATACCTCATATGCCATCCCCAGATGCTGTGATATGGGGCAAAGAAGGTAGAGGCTATGGCCTTCTGGCCATCCTCTGCTGGGCCCCACTCATAAATCTAGACATCAATTGTCTCAAACACTGCTTTTCTGCTGGAGAAGCACTTGCCAGGTGGGCTGCTGCTCTGCTTAAGAATTAGCTGCAGTTTACTCCCCTAGCTGGGTGACTCTGCCTGCCAGCCAACTAAAATGGCATCCCAGCTAATCTACCCTTCACACTGTGAAACTGCAGTATATGGCACAGCTCAGAAAAGAGTGGGTGAAGGAGCAGTGTTGCTCTCAGCCAGCAGCCTGGCTCTCAGCATGTGACTACCCCACAGACTGTCTCTCTGCTGTGCTCTATGGTGTTCACTTAAGCAGTCTGTCCTATTTGTCCGCTCATGCCCAGTCCCCACCTCCTGGATGATAGAGAAGGCATCAGTACCTGCAATCATCCAATATGGTGAGTCAACAAGAGCAGCAGTTAGTGGCCTCTAGCTGGTCTTTGAGAGTGATAGTTCAGTCCGTTACTGGCACCCAGTCAATTCTGACAATACCATGCCAGGTTCTAGGGCTTCTTGGATGTCCACGCTCCTCCATTTAGTTATCATTCCAGGGCTTAGTTCTCAGAGGCAATTGAGAAGACATGTGTCTAGTCCACCATCTTTGCCCTGCCTCCCTCCCTGGCTATTATTTAGAAGCGGGCCTCAGACCTTTGTAGTCTGTCTTAGTATAGGCTCCACTGACACCTTTCCCTGAAAGGTTACACTACTGGTGTTTGAAATACATTTGGCATCCAAATACATTGCTATCAAGTCGATTCTTACTCATAGTGACTATCTAAGACAGAATAGAAATGTTCCATAGAGTTCCTGAGGAGTGCCTGGTGAATTTGAACTGCAGACTTATTGGTCAGCAACCTTAGCTCTTAACCACTATGATACTAAGGTTTCCTACAGATGGTATAGCTGTTAGTATTAAAGCAAGATGGAAGCCACCACAGAAAAACAAACTAACAGATGAGTGATGGAGCATTTTGGATAGGAATTAGTCTATAGATAACCTTGTATGTCAGACTGAAGATCAACTTCAACTTCTTTGTCTTTCAAAGCATTAAACCTTTTTTAACCAAGACGTACTGTGATGGAAATAAGAATTGAGTTGGCGATCTTGGGAAAATGGAACAAAAGTGGGTTTTGAAAGTAAGAATTTAGCATTATAGTTGCTAGTGATTAGCCCTTCCATCAGGGGACTATTGAAGGAACATGAATCAGGGGTCTGAATTGGCTGGGAATTACAGCAAATCCATTTGTACAATTATATTGGGAACATTTGTCATTGTTTCTCAATTAAACCTGTGCCATCAACAATATATGAGTCACTTGGGTTTGCATATTCAGTTCAAACTGAAAATAGTCTATGAGGTAATTACTCTCAATCAGTTATTGTAAAATCAGTCACAAGTCAGGCATAGTTTAAAAAACTATGTGAAGTTACTTTTTAAGAAGTCACATCATTAAACATACTCATAACAGAACCAAAAGTTCTAGAAATTTCTTTATATGAATAACAACTTGTTCAAGATGTACATACTTGCCACATTTTAACATTACTAAATTTGTTAGACATACTCAACCCCCAACCCTGACTCAACCTAAGGAAGATATGAATAGAAGCCCATAGAAAATAAAGATTCAGGGATCCTATTTGTATTCATGGAAACCCTGATGGAATAATGGTTAAGAGCTACAGCTGCTAAACAAAATGTCAGCAGTTTGAATCTGCCAGGCACTCGTTGGAAACTGTATGGGGCAGTCCTACTCTGTCCTTAGGGTTACTATGAGTCAGAATCAACTTGATGGCAACGGGTTTGTTCTTGTTTGTTTTTGTATTTGTATTCATAGAATTAGCTAGAAACCCAGACTGTGCTATAATGTAATCTCCCCACCCCCCAACTTCTGTCTTCTTTTATTTATTTTTGGTTATTAAATTTAGAACATTTCTATCTCTGTACTAACAACCCTTCAACATTATGTACTTGTAAACAATTTGGGCTTACTCTGTTCTCTGAAGGGTTCCATTTCTGTTCATGTGCTCCATGCAGTGTATGCATACACTCCAGGACAACTCTGGTTAAATAGCTTGACATCATTCTTTGCTCCATTTCAAGTTTCAGGAAAATAGTTCAGAATCGAGCAGTGCTATAGGGAAGAAGGGCATCAGAAATTTTAAATCCAGATTATTTCTGCTGATCACTCATTTGTCTAAGACACTAAAATTGGATTTGCAGATGAACTTAGTGGTTTCCCTCATTATGCTGTCTTCAGAGATGAAGCTAAATCATTGAGTACAATTGTCTTTCCTAATAACTGAAAATATACTGTATTACATTCCTTGTCCTTCAAAGTAGCTTTGATCTCTTGCGTCAGTGAATGATTTCAGAAATAATGTGAATGGGTGATTTGCAGGATAAGCTGAGAAGCTTCACATTCTCCAAATACTGGATTCCCCTGGAATAATGTGATAACAATATCTTGTTTTCTCATGCTTTCAAACATGCAAGCCTGGAACCGCACAACATGCAATCTCATACTACTTCATTTAAATTACCTAAATAGGGAATTTCTGGCTGCATTCTATTGCTGATTTCATTTTACAACCTGTAGTTTTCTAGTCTTCAGGGGCAAAGGAAGCATAGCTCAAATTAGGAAGTGCCTTGCCAAAGTCGGTAAGAAAAGCCATTTCTCCTTGATTTGCAGTGACTCATTTGAATCTCTGTAGCGGGTCCCTTGGGATCCATATTTTGTCTCTGGGAGCAGGCACAGCATGGAGTTGATTCATGAATTTAGCCGAAGGGACACGTTGAGGCACCAACTGACTGAATTATTTTTATGTGGATAATATATTTAGAAGCCTCGATTCAACTATGGCCATTTTCCTCCAGTCTGAGTGCAGAATTCTCATTCTGATTTTTAAAATTAATAATAGTTTTAGATTTGTCTTCCATTTATAAAAGTAAAACATACTCATTTTATATCATACAAACAATATAAATAAGAAAAGAAAAATTTCTCATAATCTCATCATTAATGTTTTGGTGTTTTAAAAATAACAGTATAATTATATATAATATTTATACAGGGATTATAAAATACTTCTAACCATAAATATGTTCATTTATCCAACCATCTATCCATCCATTCATTCACCTACTCATACATAGCCTGTTTTGTTAAGAATATATTTAAGAACTTACAAGAATTTAATCTTCTGAAATACAACTTGAATGCATATTTAATGTGTTCAGTTGTTTTTAAACTTTAAAAAAGATGAAAACAGAACATTAAAAGGTAAAGTTACTGAAATATGTGTATTGTATGCACACGTGTAGAAATTACATGAACAACTCATATCAAAAACCCAAAACCAAACCCACTGCCCTTGAGTCAATTCCTACTCACAGTGGCACTATAGTTTAGAGCACAACCGCCCCGTAGTGCCTGGTGGAGCTGAACTGCTGACTTTTTGGTTACCAGACATAGCACTTACCACTATGTCAGCAGGGCTTCCAGTGATTCATACAGCAGGAGAAAATGATTTTCTGTTTAGTCAGTTAGTTTTATCTTCTGCTTGTCAGTGCTATGCTTTATCCAGTAAAGTAAAACTTGAGTATATGCAGTATATGATCTTGGGGTTCAGATCATCTGGTTCTGTGGTTTGCAAGTCCCATGGATTCCAAGGAGATGAGACAGAGGCTGTCATAGGTATGAGACCAATAGAACAGGGTCCCAGCCCTGACTCTAGCTGGAACAGCTTTGCTCCTCTTTTCTGTAAATAGTGTCAGATGCCCCAGGATGACTTTTGTTTTAAATATACAGATTTCAATACATAAGAAAAAAAATCTTTGAAATTTTCTGATCCCTGACTTCTTTCCTAAGGTGATTGTTCACCCCTCAGCAACCCTGAGAGGTGACCATTAATATTGTTAGCTGCCATCAAGGTGGCCCCAAATTCATGCATAACAGTATAGGATCGTTGTGGTTTATAGAGGTTTTCACTGGCTGATTTTCCAGCAGTACAGCACCAGGCCTTTCTTCCTAGCTGGTCTTAGCCCAGAAACTCCACTGAGAACTATTCAACATCTAACAGGCTCAGCATAGTCTCGCCCGGCAATTTGCAGTTTGGTGTACAAATACAACGTAATTAGCTCCACGGAGAAGGGGGAAGGCAGTAAGCAACAAATTAAAATAAATAAATCTTCCCCATGCTGGTGATTAGTTTAGGAATCTAGGAATATGTTCCTCTGGGAGCTTCTTGAAGAGAAAGTTCACCATTCTTAAGAGAAAGCCCCAGAAAAGATGGCCACCCCGTTTCCTGTTGCCGCTAAGAGACCTGGTACAGCAGTTGTAATCCTAGTACCAGCTGGAGGGTTGGTGAGGAAGGTAAAGGAAAGGGAGCCACACATGCTGAACAGAACCTCAGTCTTCACTTTGGCTAGGTTCTGGAGTAAGTACTTCACTTTTATGCTCACAAAAAAAGCTTATGAGGTAGGTATAGGTGCTCAATTTTATGTTTGGAACAGTCAAGACCAGCTACGTTTTAGAAACCTATAGGTTTGTGGTTTTAGAAAGGTTGTATGAAGTGTGCGCTAACATAGTTTAGGCTGCAGGGCCTGGGGTGGTGCACCACACTGAAACACGTTCGTATTTCTGACAAAGAACATATGACTGTTCTCATGCTGAGTGGTTCCAATAAAGACCATAAACAGATTCACATCATTTCAGAGAAGATTTTACCTTCAGATTAAGCTCTAGTCACATTTTGTCATAGAAAGTTAATAATAACAATAATAACTTTCCAAAATTGTTTGAAGTTGGAATCGTAAATTGTGCTAACTTTATCTCACTTTACAGATGAAAGATTAAGCATGCAAAGGCTAATCCGTTCTCCTCAGCTCATGCTGTCTTCCAGTAGACACCCAGGATCCCATAGCTGCTCTGCAAACCAGTGTTTTAAAAAGTGTCCATATAGGTTGCTCTGTATCCAACCTGACAGTATATTTATTTTTGTTAAAGCTTGATAAACAAGTATCAGCAATTAGCCTTTGGGGCAGAAGAATAAACAAATACATTTCTTTAAACTTTCTTGCCTCAATAATTTCTGTACAACACACTGTTTACAGAGAAGTTAGATACTTTTTGAAGTCCATGAGAGAGTTGAGAGATACAGGCAGTTAACAATTTGTTGATCACTAAGAGCACTGATTTTAATTATACACGTATATGTTATTATATATATTATATGTAATATATTATATTCCAATATTAACTATATAATATATAATTATATGAATATTATGTTACTACATTAATTATATAATTAATTGATTATATTAATCAATATATGTATATATTATGTCATATTATATTATTAATGTTGTAATATATCTATATTACATTATGATTTATAATATATAATTATATTATTAGTGTCATATAATATAATTATATATTATACAGAGCAACATATATATACATACATCTTCATGTTTATAAGATATATATGTGTCTGCTACAAATATTACATACCAGGACCAGTTCTGTAGATCTTATATTGACAGTATAATAAGGATAAATAAACACAGCCCTCAGACATTTTTTTAAATTTGTAATATATGTGGTAAGTTCTAGGAGCCCTGATAGCATAGTAGTTTAAGAGGTAAGATGCTAACCAAGGTGAGAAGTTCAAATCCACCAAATGATGCTTTGAAATTTCCTGGGGTAGCTTTACTCTGACCTATAGGGTCAGAGCACATGACCACCACATGGTCAATTCCAGAGTGAATGAGTGTGCAAAGCTGTCACAGGAGAAATCAAAAAAAATCATCCTACCAATTGAATTTCTAAAGATTGAAGTAAGGCTAGGAAGAAGGGCTGTAATTTCTCTGGAAGACATGAAGCTGAGGAAAGGTATCCTAGTCAGCAGGAACAGGAAATACAAGTAGCAAGTCATACTTTGTTCACCGTGAGGCATTGGTGATTCACTGACAGAATTCTCACCTCTCCTACTCAGCTAGCACTCTGTGGTGGTAGAAGCTTGAGTGTTGCTATGGTACTAAAGAGGTTTCAGTGGAAATTCAAGGCCAGAATGAACCATACAGAGAAACTGGACAATCTATTTCCAACATCAGCTGCTGAAAACACAGCCAGTGGATGACAGCGGTTCAATGTGCAGCCAGTCATATGGGGCCAGGGCAGGAGTGGCTGACACTGTATTCAGGTTTGCAGGGACTCCCGTGAGTCCGGGGCTGGCAGCAGCTAATGACAACAAGCTGGTTTGTATTGCTAGACTACCAAGCTTCAGGGGCAGCATGTTGATAGGGATGAGATGAAAGAAGCAAGGAAGTGCCAAGTCAGAACGGTCTCTTTGCCGTGAAGAGGAGCTGATACGCATGTATGTATTACAGTTAATGTGTAAACTTCAAATAATCTTAAGCTGGAAATCATTGCTTAACCTTTAATTCAAACAATGTGTTGATACTGCCTATTTGAATAAAGCCCTATGTATGGTTTATATAATCAGCACTTCTTCTAAGTATTAGATGGGTCTGTCTTATATTCCAGGTACAGTGCAAAGACTTGTGATCAGGAAATAATGAGATAATTATATTACTTTATGCTCCACAGTTAGTCTTTATCATTTTTAAGGAGTGTCTAAAATTCTATTAAATTTCATTGCTGACGCTATTAATAAACCAATATAAGAGCTTGGGAAACAGCACTTACAGTTTTATTTTGATGATTCGGATAATGCCTGAGAATAGAAGAAGGTTTTGTTTTAGTTATCTAGTGCTGCTATAATAGGAACAACACAAGTGGATGGCTTTAACAAAGAAAAAAATTATTTCCTTTTAGTAAAGTAGACTAAAAGTCCAAATTAGGGGTGTCAACTCCAGGGGAAGGGTTTCCCCACTCCAACTAGGAGTTTTTTCACACAGGGACTCCCAGTTCAAAGGAAGCACTCTGCTCCTGGCACTATTTTCTTAATGATATGAAGTCTCTCTGTCTCTCAGCTCACTTCTTTCTTTTACATAACAAAAGATTGTCTCAAGACACAGTACACACTTACAGACTGAATCCTGCTTCACCAGCACGACTGCTGCCCATTTATCTTCGTTAACATCGTAGAAGTAGGATTTACTACTTACAGGAAAACCACACAATATTCGACACCAGCAATCATGTCCCAGCCAAACTAACACTCACATTTTTAGGAGGACACAATCCAGTCCTTGAGAAGATATTTATAAAATCCTGAGGCAAAATATTTTATAGTTGTAAAATTCCAGCAGTACCATCATATTCAGGCAGGATAATGATGTGGAAGTCAGACACACCTTTACTCTCCCGCTTGTTGTACTAAATCTCGTGCCATCCTCCACATGGTACATTCTACTGCTCCAGGTTTGATAACCCGTTGCAATGGCCACACAGAAGGAAGTAGCAGAGTACAGCTCAGGATTAGGCACAATAGACTGCGACTCAAGAGTAGGAGCAAACAGCATGTAGGCAGAGTCTGGAAGGCTCCTTTGAAGAGGAGAGTACACCCCTCCCACGTTTACTGCAACACAGCTCTCCCAGATCCCGTCAGCTTTGCCAACAAGAAGGTACTGCTGTCTGCTATGCACATACCCTCTCAGTTTCGCAGGCCTCCTCTCAGCCCCAGAAGACAGGACTCTCCTCGGTCCCTTCAGGAGCAGAGTATGGTTGGCTATCTTAGAACAGCTCTCCTCAGCTACCTCGGGAGAAGCCCCTTTTGGGCCCATTCAGAACAAGCCATGCCTGTGGCCTTCCTGCCACTGGTCTCTCAGTTGCTAACAGGCTCAGATCATAGCCACTGTGACATCTTTGTCAGCTCTCTTAGATTCATTCCTAGCAGCAGGATTTTACCAGCACCACCAATTCTGCCACAGGGCCCCTGACTCTTTCATGTGGCCTCTTACTGTCTTCGGTATTACAGCTCTTGACTAGTATCATGACTAGTATCACAACTCTTTCAGGAGATGTCTCATTTGCTCTCTTTCTACCCTCTTCTTGCCTTTTCTCTTTTCCTTCTTTCTTTCATCTTTGTCATGTTTCTACTGGTCAACCTCCATGGGGTTGGCCGTTTACATAAGCAAACTCCTGTTCAGTTTCAAGGCTTGGCCCTCCCACCTGGGCCACGAACTGACCAATCCCCTCTCAAGAGGCCACAGTTACTTCATTTGCATAGTAGGCTAAAGTTATATCATTTTCATAAGTATATTGATGAAGTCCTGAAAGGTATATAAGTTGGGCCAAATTACAAAGCAGGCTGTAGTGCAGGGCCAGACAGAAAGCATGTAAACATCAAATTTTTTACAACTTACCCAGGAAATGTCAATCAATATGAACAAAAGTAACCAGCCCTCTGTGATAGAAAATTAGTGCAAAGGTAATCCTTCAGGTTTTAGGAGAAAAGCTCTCAAGCAAAGAACCAAGACTGTAGGTCGCAAAAAAGAACTCATTTTACCATAGTGGCGTTTTAGTTTACTCCAGTGTTGGTAAACAGCTACACAATCTACTCTGTTCCCCAAACCAGAAACCTAGGAGGACCCTTCACACTTCTCTTACTGCCATTGCTAGTCTGTCATTTTTATCTCCCAGACAGTCTTCCTTGCTTTCTTTCAAATTGTGTTTCCACTGCTATCATAGCTGAACCCACTTGGCCCAATTTGTCCATCAAGAGTCTATTCAAATAGGCTCTCCCCTGCAGTTCCTGTACCTGATCTTCTACCTTCGCAGAATTGATAACTGCTTTCCTTAGTCTCACAGTTGGACCTCTAGAACAGTTTTTGGCACGCTTTTCATCACATCTCTCTCTCTCTCCTTTGGACTAAGACCTGCTTTTTGAAACTACATATAGAGCTCCATTTTATTTTATCCCTATATTTGTTGCATTGTCAGCTCTGGTGGTCAATCAATACTCACTGAGTAGACGGCCCATGCCTTTAAATGTTTTTCTTCCCAGTAATTCTATTGCTTATTTCTCTAAGTGGCTTTGATATTAATGGACATGTTGCTTAATACACAGGACAAAACAGATGGCAAATTTCTCCTCTGGGGATTTTTAGAATAGGGTAAATGCAAAAGTGCATGCAAATAACTAATTTTCAACATGAAACCAAGGAAATGGGAGAGGCCTAATAGATACCCCGGTGAATGGAATCAAAGACATTTCCCTCTTAGGGTTCCACTTTCGGCTATGTGAAGAGAAGGTGAATTTCAACTTGGGAATGTTCAAGTTAGGCGCGTGTTCTTGTATTTCGGCTTAGACTCTTACATATCTGACCTGACTCCTGTCCAGGCTAACTGTTTTTCTTTATATTGGTATGGCTGTATTTGCCAGATTGTTTAGTGTTTGTGGGCATTTGTACATGTGTGTGTATTCATGTTGGCATAGAATTCTTTATAAAAAATTTGTATAGGCATACATTTTTTTCACTCTACTCATTTCTCTCCCGTAGTTCTCTTATCCCTTCCATCTGTAGTCTCTACAGTTTCACAGCCTTAGTGCTGTTGACATTTTGAGCCAAATTAACTTTTGTCAAGGGGTCATCCTATGAATTGTAGGTTGTTTCACATTATCCCTGGCCTCTACCCACTAGATGCTAGTAGCATCTACTGCTATCTACCCCAGCTGTGGCAACCAAAAATGTCTCTGAACACTTCCAAATTTTCTCTGGTGGGAAAAATCACCCTCAAGTGGAAACCAATGCCATACATAGCCAATGTAAAGGAACAGATAAATATCCTTGTATAACATATTCCAAAATTTTATGACAATATACTAAAAGTTACACAGAAAGCAGAGATGTAAGTCCCAAAAAGAAAATTACAGGACTCTGCTGAGAAGCTGAAGGAAACCTACTTACCCAAGTGGAGAAACCTACCTCATCATGGATAAGAAGATTCAACATTGTGAAAATGTCCACTCTACCCAAAGCAATTTACAAATACTGTGCAATCACAATACAAATACCAGCTGCATTTTTTGTGATAAGGGGAAACAAATTACCAGCTTCATATGGAAAGGGAAGAAGCCCTGGATAAGCGAAGCGTTGCTGAAGAAGGAAAACGTGAGAGGCCTCACACTACTTGACTTCAGAAACTATTACACTGCCATAGTTGTCAAAACAGTGTGTTAGTGATACAAAAACAGACACATAGACCAATGGAAGAGAATTGAGAATCTAGACATAACATCATCCACCTATGAGCAATGGCGATTTGATGATGGCTCAAAACCCATAAATGTTGAAAAACAGACTGTTTAACAAACAGTATTGGCATAACTGTAAATCCATCTGCAAAAAAAAATGAAATAAGATCCATATCTCACACTATGCACAAAAACTAACTCAAATTGGATCAAATACTTAAACAATAAAGATCATGGAAGACAAAATAGGGGCAACACCGTGATCCCTCATACTCTGCATAGAGAATCTACAAAACATTACTAACACTGCACAAACACAAGGAGAGAAAATAGATAACTGGAAACTTCTAAAAATCGAACACTTATGCTCATCCAAAGACTTTACCAAAAGAGTACAATGACTTTACCCAAATAGTAAAATGATAAGCTCGACAGCACTCAGCTGGCTGGCTATAGACGCAGGGGAAAAAAAATTGGCTAGCACAAATCCAATCAGCGTCTAATATCCATAATCTGTAAGGTACTCCAAAACCTCAACAAGAAAAAGAAAATAATCCAATTTAAAAAATGGGCAAAGGATATGAACAAGCACTGCACCCAAGAAGATACCCAAGCAGCTAACAGATACAAGAGGAAACAATTATTGTCCATTAGAGAAACCAAAATCAAAACTACGGTGAAGTACCACCTCACCCCAACAAGCCTGTCCTTAATTAAATATTGGAGAGGTTGTGAAGAGGCTGGGGTACTTCTACACTGCTGTTGGGAATGTAGAATCCATTTGGCACTTTCTTAAAAAACTAGAGGTAGTAATAATATGATTAAGCAATCTCATTTCCTGGAATATTTCTTAGAGAATTAAGGACTGTCACATGAAGAGATACACACATAGTGATACTTATTGCAGCACTGTCCACAATAGCAAAAAGATGAAATGAATCTAGGTGCCCATCAGCAGATGAATGGATAAACAAACTATGGTATACTAGCACAATGGAATACTATGCAGTGATAAAGAACACCGATGATCTTGGGAAACATAACATGTAATAATCTGGAAGACATTATTCTGAGTGAAATTAGTCAGTTGCAAAGGGACAAATATTGTATGAGACCACTATTATAAGCACTCAGCAAAATATTTCAGGATTGAATAAAATATGCTTGGATGTTTACAAGGATTGGGAAAAGGGGACGATGTATTCATTGATTGGATAACAGATAGGAATTGGGTTGGGTAAAGGCAGTAACAGAATACAGTAGGAGGGAATTCAGCACAGCTAGACTATACCAAAAGCTAAGAGATATTCTAAACATAATCCAGCATTTTACATATCTATCTATCTAGAGAGAGAGAGATCTTATTTGTTGTGATTGAGTGACAGTGGACAACCCAGTTTAAATGTGCATGCCTGCCTGTGTGTCTCTCCTACTGCTCTCCTTGCCCTGGTAGTCTTCCTTTCTGTTCTACACATTTCATGTCCTCTTAGCAATCTCATGTCTCCTCCACATTCTCCACTACCCTCTACTAAGATGCAAGTAGGATGAAATCCTACAGATGCATAGAACCATGAAGTGCACACACAATATGGTCACTCTGTCACCAAGTCCAATCGATTCCTGTCCAAGGAGTTAACCTCAGTAATGATATATGGGCAGGTGCAGCATCAGGTCTAGGGGAATAATCCCAGGGGAATCACAAGGGCTCCGGACCATCAGTTGGGGTCTTGTGGTGGAGTTCTCAGAGGATGCACCCCTTTTTATTCTCGTGTTGCCACTGAGATTCAACACTGTGAGCTTCATCACGGCTGTCTCTGGGGGTGACACTCTCTGTCTCTTCTGGTCACATGTTGATGTAGTCACTCATTCATGTGGGCCTTTCTCTCTTCTGGTTCTCTTTGCTCT
Organism: Heterohyrax brucei; assembly: GCA_028571685.1. NCBI lineage: Eukaryota > Metazoa > Chordata > Mammalia > Hyracoidea > Procaviidae > Heterohyrax > Heterohyrax brucei. The sequence goes on along the minus strand of CM053146.1, from coordinate 3,002,051 downwards.
GTCACTGTGGTCCTTGGTGATCGTCTGTTCCTGCTGAGTTGGGACCATTTGGTGTATCTCGGATGGCAGCTTGCTAGACTTTAAGATCCCAGATGCCACTCACCAGAATGGGGTGGAGAAGAGTCTCTTAGCAATAGGCTAGTTATGACAATTGGCCTTGATGTCCCCTGAGAACATGGTCTCCAGACCCCCAAACCTGCTGTTCTGTCCCTGAAGTACTGGGTGAAGACTGGAAGAGTATTCGTGTAATGTTGAAGTCCAGTTAAATTGATATTCTTTCTAATGTGTGCTGTCACAGATTCCACCCAACCAAATTTCTATCAACTATCTAATCTATAACCAGCTCTCTCCTTCCCACCTTACCCTCTCTTGCAGCCATCAGAGTCTTTCTTCTCTACGTGAGTCTGTTTTTAAGTCCTTATTGTATGGGTCTCATACAATATTTGTCCTTGTGCAGCTGACTAATTTCACTCCACATAGTGTCTTCCAACTGAAACCAGGTTATGAGATGTTTCCTGTAGTCATTATTGTTCTTTACCATTGCATAGTGTTCTGGTGAGTGTATATACTATAGTTTGTTTATACAATCATCTGTTGTTGGATATGGGTTGATTTAATCTTCTTGCTGTCATGCACTATGCTGCAGTAAACATTCGTGCGCATGTAACTGTTCATGTGACTGCCCTTGCTTCTGTAGGATATATTGCAAGCAGTGGGATTACTGGGACAAATGGTATATATATTTCTAGCTTTTTAAGGAAGCACCAGATTGTTTTCCAAAGAGGTTGTACCATTTTGCAATCCCACCAGCAGTGTAGGAGAGTTCCAATTTCTCCACAGCCTCTCCAGCATTTGTTGTACTGTGTTTTCTGGATCATGGCCAACTTTCTTGGAGTGAGATGATATCTCATCGTTGTTATGATTTGGATTTCTTTAATTGCTAATGATCATGAACATTTCCTCATGTGTCTTTTGGTTGCCTGGATGTCCTCTTTAGAGAAGTATCTGTCCATCTCCATTGCCCATCACTTAATTGGATTATTTATCCTTTTCCTGTTGATATTTTGTAATACCTTGTAGATTATGGATAACAGACATCGATCTGACACATAGTTGCCAAATATTTTTTCCCATTCTGTAGGTGGTCTTTAAATTCTTTTGATAAAGTCTCTGGGTGAACAAAAGTGTTGGATTCTTAGTAGTTTCCATTTATCTATTTTCTCTTCTGTTGTTTGTGGTTTGTTAACACATTTTGAAGCCTGTCTACATTGTGTTTTAAAACTTCCATTGTTGATCCTATTTTTTCTTGGATGAACTTTATTATTTTGCTTTCAATATTTATGTCTTCTATCCATTTTGAGTTGGTTTTTGTATAAGGTATTAGCTATGGGTCTTGTTTCTATTTTTGCAGATGGATATCCAATTGTGCCAGCGCCGTTTATTACAGAGACTGTTTTTATCCCATTTTAAAGTCTTAGGGCCTTTGTTGAATATCAGCTGTTCATAGGAGGATGACGGCATCTCTGGGGTCTCAACTCGGTTCTATTGGTCTATACGTCTCTTTATGTACAAGTTCAAGGCTGTTTTGACAACTCTGGCAGTGTAATAAGTTCTAAAGTTGGGTAGTGAGAGGCCTCCCAGTGTATTCTTCCTCTTCAAAAGTGCTTTACTTATCCGAGGCTTCTTCCCTTCCCAAAGTTGTTGGTTTATTTCTCCATCTCTTTAAAAAATGTCACTGGAATTTGTGTTGGCATTGCATTATATAATTAGATTGCTTTGGGTAAAACAGACATTTCCACAATGTTAAGTCTTCCTATCCACGAGCAGGGTAGGTTTCTCCATTTATGTAAATCTCTCTTAGTTTCTTGTAGTAAGGGCTTGTAGTTCTCTTTGTAAAGGTCTGTTATTTCTCTGGTTAGATTTATTCCTAGGTATTTTATCTTCTTGTGGGCTATAGTAAATGGTATTGATTTGGTCATTTCTCCTTTGATGATCTCTTTGTTCATGTACAGGAATCCTGATGACTTACTTATGTTTATCTTGTATCCTGAGACTTTGCTGAGCTCTTCTATCAGTTTGAGTAGTTTACTTGTGGATTCTTTAGGATTCTCTGTGTACACAATTGTATCATCTTCAAATAGAGAGATTTTTACTTCTTCTTTGCCAATGCAGATGCCCTTTATTTCTTGGTCTTGTCCAATTGCTCTGGCCAGAACTTCTTACAATGTTGAATAGAAGTGGTGAGAATGGGCATCCTTGTCTAGTTCCTATTCTTAAGGGGAATTGTTTCAGTCTGTCTCCATTAAGGATGATGTAGGCAGTTGGCTTTGTATAAATGACCCTTATTGCACTGAGGAATTTCTTCTCTATTCCTATTTTGCTTAAAGTTTTTAGCATGAATGATGTTGGGCTTTCTCAAATGCCTTTTCTGCATCAATTGACAAAACCACGTGATTCTTATCTATTGTGTTATTGATTGCTTTTCTTATCTTGATCCAGCCTTGCATCCCTGGTATGAATCCAGCTTGATCATGATGAATTATTGTTTTGATATGTTGTTGAATTTTATTGGCACGTATTTTGTTGAAGACTTTTGCATCTAGATTCATGAGTGATATTGGTCTGTAGTTCACCTTTTTATGTTGGATCTTTCCCTGGCTTTGGTATCAGGGTTATGCTGGCTTCATAGAATGAATTTGGGAGTAGTCCATCCCTTTCTATGCTGGGAAATAGTCTCACTAGTACTGGGGTTAACTCCAAAGCTTGGTAGAATTCTTCAGTGAAGCTGTCTGGGAAAGTGCTTTCCTTGGTTGGTGGTTTTTGGATCACTTTTTCAATCTCTTCCTTTGTGATTGGTTTATTAAGTTGTGCTGCTTCACCTTGTGATAATTTTGGTAGATAATATACATCTAGGAATTTGTCCATTTTTTCCAGGTTTTCAAATCTGTTGGAGTACAGTCTTCTGTAGTTTTCTGTTATGATAATTTTAATTTCTGTTGGATCTGTTGTGACATCTCTCATCTCATTTCTTATTCAGTTTATTTGTTTCCTCTCCTGTTTTTCTTTAGTAAGTTTAGCCAATGGTTTGTCAGTTTTGTTGATCTTTTCAAGAAACCAGGTTTTGGTCTTATCAATTCTTTCAGTTGTTCTTTATTCTTAAATTCATTTACTTCTTCTCTAATCTTTGTGACCTGTTTTCTTCTGGTGCCTGAGGGTTTCCTGTGTTGCTCTCTTTCTACTTGTTCAAGACATAGTGTTCATTCTTTCATCTGAGTCCCTTCTTCCTTCCAAATATGTGCAATTGCAGAAATAAATTAACCTCTGAGCACTGCTTTGACTGTATCTCATAGGTTCTTTTACAACGTGTTTTCATTCTCATTTGATTATGTAAATTTCTTTATACTGCATCCTTGCTTTCTTCTACAACCCATTGGTGTTTTGAGCAAGGTGTTATTCATTTTCCATGAGTTCCGATTTCTGTGGTTTTTTTTTTCTGCTGTTAATTGTGACCTTTATGGCTTTGTGGTCTGAGAAGAGGCTTTGCAATAATTCAATGGTATGGATTTTGTTGAGATTTGCTTTATGTCCTAACACACAGTCTATTCTGGAAAATGTTCTGTGCACATTGGAGAAAAAGGTATACTTGTCTGTTGATGAATGAAAAGTTCCTTATATATCTATGAGGTCTATTTGATTAATTGTGGGAATAAGATCTTCTATGTCTTTACCAAGCTTTTTTTTCTGGATGATCTGTCTGTTACTGAAAGTGGAGCATTGACGTCTCCAACTATTACTGCAGAGTGATCTATCTCATTTTTCAATGTAGTTAGTGTTTCTTCAGTGTGTTTAGTTGAACTGGTATGGTTAAGTTCTGCTTGTGCATTGAATCTTCCAGTCCTAAATAGTGATCATCCTTATCCACAATGGTGGATTTTACGTTAAAATCTATTTTATCTGAGATTAGTATTGCCACACCTGCTCTTCTTTGTATATTGTTAGCTTGGTGTATATTATTCCATCTTTATTTTTTCAGTTTGTTCATATCTTTGAGTCTAAGGTCTGTTTCTTATAAGCAACATATAGATAAGACATGTCTTTTGATCCAGGATACCACTCGTTATCTCTTTACTGGAGTGTTCAGTGCGTTTACAGTGTAATTATTGACAGGAATGTGTTTAGTGCTGTCCTTGTGATGTGTTTTTTGTTGTTGGTGGTGGTGGTGGTGTTTTCTATGTTGTTTTTAATATTCTGTTCTGGTTCATTCTTTATGGATTGACTTTTCATCATTTTCTGTGTTGCTTTTATAGTTGTTGAGACTCCTGTATTACATTTCTCATTTTGATATGTTGCATAGTTTTCATGCTTTGTGGTTACCCCATGATCCCCCTTAATATTTTAAGTTTAAACCCAATTGTAATTTCTGCATATCTTTTTAACTTCCTCTCAATCTGAAAGGAGTATAACTACTGTAGTATATCTCTATTTTTAGTGTGATGGTGTCATAGTTTCTATGATATGATCACTGGTTCTATTCTTTTAATATTGTAGCTTTGATTGAATGGTATGCCTTCCTTAACTGAGTAGGTTTCTGGATGCTGTGTCTTGTATTGCCTCCTTAAATATATACTTAATGGTTTTGTTTTTATAAACAGAGAGCTTCTTTAAGTATTTTTTGTAGTTTTAGTTTGGTTTTTACAAAGTCTCTAAGCTTCTGTTTATCTGTGAATGTCTTAATTTCGTCTTCATATTTGAGAGACAGTTTTTCAGGGTATATAATTCTTGTTTGCAAGTTTTTCTTCTTCATGGCTTTGAATGTGTCATTCCATGCCTCCTTGCCAACTTCGTTTCTGCTGAGAAGTCAGACAAAAGCATACACGGTTTCCCTCTGAATGTTAGCATTACTTTGAGCCTCACTGCCCTTAAGAAGATCTGTTTATGTTTCATTTTATTAAGCTTGATTATAATATGTCTTGGTATCTTTCTTTTAGTCTAGTTTTTGTGGTGTTCAATAAAAGTCTTGAATATATATGTTGTCTTCTTTCATAATTTCAAGAGAGTTTTCTGTCAGCAACTTAACAACCATACTCTGTGTTTTCAGGTGTCCATCCCTGTTCAGAAACTCCAATTAATCATAGATTATTCATCTTACTAGAGTCCCACATGTTTCCTAACGCTTCTTCATTTTTCTTATTTCTTTTCTCTGATTTCTCCTCATAAATTTTGGTGTCAGTTGCTGTATTTTCAAGGTCACTAATTTTGACTTCTATCTCCTCCAGTCTGCTCTTTTGGCTTTGGATTGAATTGCCTAATTCTGTAATTTTGCTATTGTTCTGCTGGATTTCAGATGGTTGATGTTCCATCAGTTCCAACAGCTTGCTTATCTTTTCATTTTACTCTGCTGCATTTTGTCAATCTGTACATATCATTCTTTCATACTTGATCTCTGATAGTTTCACAAAGACTTCTTCATTTGGGAAGTTTTCTGATTCTTTATTTTGGTTGTTTTCCACAGTCATGATGGGCTGTTCCATTAAATAATTAGAGATGGTTTGTTACCTTTGGGATATCTAGAGGCTGTTTTGTTTCTTTGGTGTTACCTGAATAAGTACTGTGGCATAGTTCTGAGAAGGGAGTTAGTCACCAGCCACTTCTTTGTACTCTAGTGACTGGCCCCAGTGGACTCACTGGGGTGGCAGCCTCTGTCTCCTGTCTGGGAAAGATGGAACCCTAGTTATGGAGTCACTGGGGGCCATCAACTGACCCTGTGATGTGGGTCACTAAAGGCTGGAAGAGATGCCACCAGGCTTCTCAGCATTTATATTTCTAGGCAGTCTTCCAAAAATTTATGAGCTATCTAACAGCTGCTAAAATTAGTCAGGCCTCCAGATGTGGCAGGTACCACCTTCCAGTTGACAATGGAATCACCTCTTCAGCCATCCACCGATGCTAAGATGTTGTTCAAAGTAGGAAGGGGTTCCAGCTTTGCTGTCGTCTGCAGCCGGGCCCTACACATATGGTAACACTGCTAAACAATACCTTTTTTGCTGGAAAAGTGATTTCTGGAGTGGCATGAGTTCTCATCTTGGAAATTAGCTCCTGCTGAGGGCTCCCACTGGGTGACCAACCAACCAAGATAGTGGCCAGGCCGAGCTGCCCTTTCTATCATGAAACAGCAGAATCTATGGCGGAGCTCAGAAAAGAGAGGGTCAGTGGACAGTGGTACCCTCAGTCAGGAGCCAACCTCAAAATGTGGCTATCTCACACACTGTCTCTCTGCTGTGCTATACACTGTTTACTTTAGTAGTGCAGTTCAGCTTATTTGCTGGCTCATTCCATGCCCTGCCTCCAAGCAGTGAGTTAGAGCAGGAGAGGGGCTCAGTATGCACCAGCTTATGCCAGGGAGAGGAAGTTTCCTTTTTAGTGGTGTGTAGTCCAATCTGACAACCCTCAGCTGTATCCTAGGGCTCCCTAGGTGTCTAGAGTATTCCATTCAATTACCAATCTGGGTCTTAGTTTTCAGAGGGAATTGAGGAGATGTGTGTCTGGTCTACCATCTTGGCTCTATCTTTTTTTTTTTTTGAAGAAAATGTTTTGCATCCTGTTTTGGTGAGTAGTGTCTGGAGTCTTAAAAAAAGAACTAGCAGGCAGCCATCTAAGTAGCATCAATTGGTCCCAAACCACCTGGAGCAGAGGATAATGAAGGGCATCAAAGACATGAGAAAAATCAGAGCACAAGAGACAGAAAGGGCCATATAATCCAGAGACTGCATTAGCATGAGACCAGAACGACATGGTGCTCAGGTACCACTAATGACTACCTTGTCAGGGTCCCTGACTTGGTGGGAGAAAAATGGGTGTTTAGAACTGGAACTTTTAATAGAACACCAGCCTTGATAGTTCAACAGACTGAAGGGTCCCCAGAAAACATAGCCACTGAACCCTGTTAACCCATATCTGAAACCATTCCTGAAGCCAGCTCTTCAGACAAAGACTGTCAGACATAAAATAATTAGCAAAGAGTGTGCTTCTTGGCTTAAGTACATACCTGAGGCTAACTGGACAGGTCCTGTCCGGAGGTGAGATGAGAGGTTAGAGGCAGACAAAAGCCAGTTGGATGGACACAGAAAATACAGGATGGAAAGGTAGAATGTGCTGTCACACTGTGGGGAGAACAGCTAGAGTAGCATAGCAGTGTGTGTATGTGTGTGTCTTTGTATGACAAAGTGACTTGGATCGTAAACATTCACTTAAAGTAAAATAAAATATTAAAAAAAGAAAAGAAAAGAAAGAAAAAATACATGAAAGATTTTTATTTATTCTTTGATTAAAACAAGTGATTGCTAAACGTTGATAGTTCAAAATCTCCTGATTCTACAGGAGAAAGATGTGGCAGTCTTCTTCCTAGAGAATTACAGCCTTGGAAACCCCATGGGGTCCCTATAAATTGGAACTGACTCATCAGATTTTCTCAAGTGTTCTCACATTTTGTATGTGCATGTTTGTGTGCAGAGTGTCTTTGTCCCCTCCAAGTAGAAAATTTAAGACCTGTTCACTGACGGATCATGCCTTATTGGCATCACATTGAGTACTCTAGCTTTTAGGAATGTGTCATGATGGGATCCCAGTTCAGTTGTGAAGTGAATAGCTGCTGATTTTATGTTCAAAAGTAAATGGAACAATCTGTGAGGGAGGATGGAGTCCTCTACTCAGGGACTAAGATAAGCAGCCCCACAGAAGACAGGCTGGAGGTAATGACTTTACAAAGCAATGTGGAAGATTCAGGGGACCACAGTGTGGGCATGAAAATTAAAGAAACGGATTAGGTCTTTGCACTTTGCATTTTTATTGTTTAACAATAATCACGAAACTCAGGATAATAACTGTATAAAATCATATCAGAACAGTTTCGACTGAAATATCAACTGGTATTTATGGCATGTTATTGACTACTTTGCAGTAACAGCCTCCTCATGCAGCTGACATTTTCTGTGTAACACATGCCTATGGAGCAGGGATCCTCAGACAGTAAATGTCCATTCCTTCTGGAGTTCAAAAACTTTCCTGTGTATTCTGGGGGTGACATGAGAAGGTAGATGGGGACATGAGAAGATGGAGGGGGACATGAGAAGGTGGAGGCAGACAGGAGCTGCTTGAACAGACACAAGAAGAGCAAGGTAGAAAAGAGGAATGTGCTTTCACAGGGTGGGGAGAGCAGCTAGTGTTGTACAGCAGTGTGTGGGCAAGTGTTTGTGCAACCAACTGATGTGAATTGTAAACTTTCATTTGTAGAACAATAAAATATATTTTTAAAAAACTTGTCTGGTAAAACTGAAGTTTTCTTGGATCTTCATGCTTCTTTAAAATTTTCAGAATAATACAGCCAAGCCAGCCAAGTGCTGTCAATCATTCTTTAAATAATCACATACTGAACTCCTAATGTGTGATTTGCACTGGGTGAGGTTCTGGGATATATATGTGTGCTAAAATGAGTGAGCTTTTTGTTTCTTCCCTGGAGATCATCACATTATGCACAAATCCAGAAAGTTTGTTTTATTATGTAAATTAATGTGCAGTGCACTGAGGGGAAATTTATCCTGTATGTGACATGGGTCATAGACATCTCCCAGAAAATAAACATGGTTTGGGCACTGGAGTCCTCAAGAACCTCAAGAAGGTAAACAGAAATAGAGATCTCAGGTCTTTAACTCAGTATCTCCACTGCTTGATTTGATCCTAATACTGGAGGGAAATCCCAAAAAGAATTCCATAGAATTTCATAGTCAATGTCTAGCTTCATAAAAACATAAACAAAATGAGAAGATCCTACGTGTTCTGTAAGTTGTACGACCTAGTAGCCTATCTCTTGTATCAACTAAGTTATCCAAGAAATTTTAAAAGTCCATGAGTCATCGACAGACTTGGTAGCACCTCTGGCCTAGACCTATGGAGACAGGAGTGCCAGCCATTGGCAGAGCCTTGAGCACATTCTGTGTATTCTAATATAATTTACAAAATACACTTTGATCGAGACAACAGGACAGGCTTGTTTTCCATTTGGCCTACTTAATCTCGCCTGTAAACCCCTGCCTTGTAGGGAGACTTTGAGACTTGACGAGACAATGCCTGTCAAGATGGCAATATTGTAGGCAGCTCACTTGAAAGTCCACTTTCAGTTACTCAAATTGAAACTGAAACAAAGATACAAAATTATGACCTTTGTGTATATACCTGAATATGTGTGTATGTGTATCTATATGTGAGTGTGAAAGAGAAATAGAAGGAAAAAGAGAGATTTCAAGGTTTTAAGTGGCAGAAAGAGAAATAGAAAGCATTACATAACAAGCTGGAAGTCAAATTTGGAAAATATATATGGAGTCTGAATAACAAATGACAGCCAAATATGAGCACACTCACTAACATTTATTATCATTTATCCACCTTTTCCCTCCCCACTCCCCAATCTTCCCACCGTTTTTTTCCCCCTTACTGGTTTTCTAGTATGTATCAACACTGTGAAGGGCAGTAAGGGCAGAGGGGGAACAAAACAGACACGGCCCACCTGCATGGGGATCACGATCTCCAGGGAGCTGTTTGATCAGAAACAAGCTCATGCAGTGTGGGAATTCTGGCAGCAACCGGTCCCATTTCTCCTTGATGAGTGGAACTGAATTCACGGGCAGGCTGGGAGCCTGAGGGTCTGAAGAAATAAAGTTCCCAGAGTTAGGCTAGGGTTGAGGCTGGGGCACAGAAATCCGGTAGATGTAATATACAGACTCATACATGTAAGTGTAGATGTATATACACATGATTCTATTGTAAGTTAAAAAAAAAAAAAAGGCCAGAGAAACAAAACAGGAACTAAGGTACAAAAAGAGAGCAAGCAGATTTGGTGGCAAATAGAAGCCAGGACCTGCAGAAAATACCTAAGGTTCTCAGACATAAGACAAAAAAAAAAAAAAAAAAAAAAACCACTGCTGTCAAGATGGGCACCGCTATCAGCTACCCTAGAGGTCAGAGTAGAACTGCGCCAGAGAGTTTCCAAGGAGCACCTGGCGGATTCAAACTGCAGACCTTTTGGTTAGCAGATGTAGCACTTAACCATTGCACCACCAGGGTTTCCAGAGATGAGGCAACAGTTAACTGGGTCTGAGATCTGGAGGAGATTAATGTATGTGCTCATCACTGAGGGTTCAGGAATGAATGACTTTTTTCCTTTACAGAGTTTGTAGTTTAATGAGTGAGTCAGTCTTAAAAACTGACAACCATCAAATAACAGTGAATATAGTGGTAGAGACACTGCAAGTGAGAGCACTGGCCAGACAGAAGTGGCAGGTGAGAGGACCTGAAAGAGACTTCAGGAGGAGAAAATAAAACGTTAATGCTCTTATCATGCAAAGAGGACATGTTTTTAAATAAAATAATTTCCCACTAACCTCAGGTTTTTATAGTTCTCTGACTTGGGAGGCAACAAAAGAGATCTTGTCAGAAATTCTCTGAATGAAGAATGCGATAAGCATATACTTTGTGAAACATCATCTCACTCCACTTTAAGTTAGTTGAGAAAGAATGAAAACAAAGACAGAACAATTTGGCACTTGTTAAATCGGTTGCAAGGAAGCAAATTCTAACGATGGTAACCGCATGTGTGTCAGGGTAGAACTGTTCTCCATAGGGTTTCCAATGGATGCTTTTTCAAAAGTAGATCATCAGACCTTTCTTCCAAGGTGCCTCTGGGTGAACTCAAACTTCTAGACTTTTGGTTCACAACTGAATGTTGGTACTGAGGGCACCACCTAGGGACTTTATGGAATTCATTAACACAATTAAACGTGTTAATCAAGTCACCTCTTCCGTGTGGGCCTTCACCTCACCATTTCCAAAATGAGAGAATAAGATGAGGTCAATTTTAAACTTCCCTTCCAACTGACAGAAACCTGGTGATGTAGTAGTTATGTGCTATGTTGGCTAACCAAAAGGTGAGCTGTTCAAATCTGCCAGGTCTTTCTTGGAAACTCTATGGAGCAGTTCTACTCTGTCCTGTAGGGTCACTATGAATCAGCATTGACTCGACGGCAGTGGGTTTGTTTCATTCTAACTTAATACTTTATAGTCTAACTACTCATATATCACAGATAAGATAAGAATAAAAGTTCATAACTTGCAATCTGGCTGACCTGTCAGTTATTTAGAGAAATGTAGATTGTGACTGTAAACCTAGACAGGATGAAGTGAGCACTTTGCACAGGAAGCATAAGCTATGCCACCCAGAAGCTGAAGATTGAAACACAGCCATGCTAGCTCCAACAATGAAAAGAGGAAACAAATATTAAAAAAGATAAATGTAGATAACAAATAAGTAATAAATAGGATTACGTATTTGCAGAGTGTATTAAGACAGAGCACAGTCATGGGAGAGAGCCAAGAGAACACTAAATTTAGACATAGTGGGCTGGTTACAAGAACGTTTCTTTGTAAAAGGCTCATCATGAAGAATTTATCCCCAGGGACTCTGTTCATAGAGCCGATAATTCTAGATAAGCTATGTTCAAGGCTTGTACAAAATACACTTTCTCGTTAGAGTAACACTATAATTCTGCCATTTCAGAATGACTTCTGAAACACCGTGTGTAATTTTCATCCAAGAGCTGGCACTATTGCTTGTGTGTGTGCACATACATACATACACATATGCTGGCAGTGATCAGAAATGTTTAAAGTGGTAAATCATATGTAGCCCCCACCACTGGGTATAAAGCTTGTGCCTGATGAAGCGGGGAACTCAGTTAGTTGGAATAATGCTATACATAGTTGAAAGTTTATTTAAGTGGTTACAAAGGCAGGCCCTCAAAGCAGACCTCTTCGGCTGAAATCCCTGCTCTGACATTTATTAACCATATAACCCAGGACATGGTACTTAATTTATCTAAGTCTCAATTTCCTCATCTATAAAATGAGCATTATAAAGCTTATTAATTTTGCTAGAGTTTTGCAAGTATTAAATGAGCTAACACATGCTAAAAAAGAAAATTTACAGCATGACGTGTCATGTGGTAGAACCTGAAAACTGAGAGCATTTATGAAAAGGAAGGTTTAGTGAGAAATGGAAAGAGGAGATACACAGGAAACAGTGCAATTTCATTTTCTAACCTTTTTTTCTCAGTTGTGCTAATTTTGGATGCTTCTAGTACCTATACTAGATTTTGAAAGACAAAATATTCTTATCCTTTTATCTTATATAAGGCTCACGAAGTCTAGAAAGATTCTTTTATAGAATAGAATCCTATGTAGAAAAAGATGTTTCCTGAAGTGTACATTTTATGTTACTCGTCTCTGTCCTTCAGATGAAGACGGTAGTAGTTTTTCTCTGTGAACTCTACATCAGGCTCTGAGCTCGTCTTGCTTGCACTGTAGGGAATAGTTATATCTGGATGAAGTATTTGAGGGTCTTACCCAAGCTCATTCAAATCTTATTTTTAATCCCAGAGCTCTGTCCAAAATCTCTCCCGTTGTTCCCTAAATTAGTTTCTCTTCTCTTTATCTTCCCCAGGTGAGTGATTACAGGCCCCTTAAATGTTTATGGGCATTGTTGCCTCTGAATACTTCTTAAGAGAAATGCCAATTAATAAAATAGCTGTTAGCTTCCTACAGAGGATGAAGAGAACAATGAAGTGTGTAATGTCCCTGGGAAAATAAGATTTTTTTTGCTACAAATTCCTAATAGCACAGGGTTAGGTGAGTATTTCTTTAACAAGAGAGTGAAAGCTTTGCTGTTGTTAGGTTACCTTGAGTCAGCTGTGACTCATAGCAATCTTATGCATAAGAGAAAGAAACACTGTCTGCTCCTGTGGAAGATCTCAAGAAGATAGAGATAAAAAAAAAAAAGAAAAAGAAAAAAAAGCTTTCAAGGAAGGTAGTGTTAAAACCACATCCTCAAGGTGGACATGACTCAGTCATATGGGTGTTGAGGATGAATGACTTCCTAGTAGATAAACATTGTGAGCAAGGCCAGAAGAGGGTCAAATAGTCACAGGGGTCATGATCACAGAAGAGCAATAATGCTGGCTGGGACTTGGATGCATGTGAGGGGACAGACTTAGAGTTGCATAGAAAGAAACACAGGTAATCTTCTGGGCTGAGTCCTTTGAATTTACTCACATTCATCCAGGGACACGATAACTTTGACAGATAAGTTTGACATACATGAAGGACATCCTTCAAAGTGTTGAAAATCTTGCCAAAGATTACTCAGCTATAAAGTAGCAAAACACTTTAACTCCCAGCCCATGCTGAATGTCCAGGAAAGTGTTTGGCACTTTATTCAATAATAATTCATGGCAAATCTTAAGCAGTTTTTAAGCAGGTGGTTTAAGTTGTACGTGAAGAAATAAAACTGGGTTAAAATTTGGAGAGTAGGATGGAGAAGAGAACGAGAAAAGAGTAGGTTCAAGGAGATAATTCCAGTGTTAACAAGTTTACTGTATGTGAGAAAGAAAGATAATTTGTGAGAAGCAGAGTTCCAAAGGCCGTGGATCTAAGCTATGAAGTATTTTGTTGTAACTAGTGGGACCTGAATGTGCTTATCCCCTAAAATATTGTAACTGTGTCAGCAGATGTGTTCTTGTTTTTTGCAGGATTAGATAGCCAGGCAGGCTTCTAGGACACAGTTTCCTCTCACTTATATTTTCCTATGTTACTGTGACTCAGGTAAAAACTCTGTAAACCGGAACAACATGATAGTGAGCTCATTATCAGTCGGTGTGGCGGTCGAGGCTTGTTGTTTGTAGCTAGGGGAGGACAAATACTAAAACTGACTTTCCCAAATATAACATGCTATGAAGTGGGGCAGGAGTTTCGAATTGAACAGAAATGAAAGAAAGTCCTTAAAGGAAAATGTGGAGATTGGAAATGAAACTTAACTTTTTCTCTCCATTCTCGGAATTCGTACATAGAATAATGCAGTAGACACATTAACTGTACAGATATAACATTCCTCATACTGGTAGCCACTGTTTCCCAAAGTGGTTTTCGTATTGACTACCTCAAGTTTTCACTGTAATGAACTGAAACAGGGCAGACTGGAAAGCAAGGATCAAAGATTTGAAAGGACTTTGCCAACAGGTGAATTATTTAATTCTTCAGCATGGCCTCACTTTCTTACTATATTCAGTAAAATTACTTCTATTTCCAGGCTCTTTCCCTCCCATCACCTTACAATTACCCAAAACTCTAATTAGTTTCAACTACTTGGTAAAATTAAGAAACAACAGTAACAAAAAATACCAAATTGTTTCATCTTACAATTTTGTCAGAATTATAAAACCTGAGACAAAGGCCAAACACGTTGATCTCAGTGCTACTTTCATATCAAGTTTGCAACGCCAGTGAATTGAGATCAGTTTTAAAGTTTGTGGCAAATATTTTGCTGTAGTAATAAAGTAATAAGGAACACTGGTGGTACAATGGTTAAGTGGCTCACTGCTAGCTGCACAGTGGATGGTTCAAACTGAACTGCAGCTCTGTGGAAGAAAAGACCGGGAGAACTATTCCCATAAAGATACAGCCACAAAGCCCAGTGGGTCAGTTCTTGTCTGTCATGGAGGGCTGCCTGAGCTGGAATTGACTCACACAGCAGCAGCTGCACAGTAAACTGCTAAATTTGTGAATGATTTTCTTTTTTAAAAGAGATTAAGATGCATTCAGCTATCCCAATATCTGTAGAATATCACACTCACATCCTTACTTGAAACTAGTTTCTTCCTTCCTCCATCGTTTGTCTACTTGCAGTTCATCAAAATCTAGCTCTGACCATTTGCATATACTATGCATATGACCATCACCTTTGTATGTGTGTAGCCTGGCAATAAATGATATGGATTTAAATAACCTACAGAGATCTTTGAGAAACTGAACATAATTTATCTTACTAAGTAATTGCTATTTAGATGTATTTAAGGATACTATAATTTTTTTCTTTTTTTTTAATTGCGATTGAGTGAAAGTGTGTAATCCGGGTTAGATTTGCATGCTCGCCTGTGTGCAGTTCCTACTGGTCTCCTTGCCTGGTGACAGCACACTCATCCTTTCTGTTCCATACAAGTAATATCCTCCTAACAATTCACTGTACCCTCTTTTCCACCCTCTCAACTCCTTTCTAGTAAGAGGCCAGTAGGATGACATCCTAGAGATGCTTAGAATCATAAAGTGCACACACAATATGGTCAGTCTGTGTCACTGAATCCAATCCACTCCTGGCTGAGGAGTTGACCTCGGTAATGATTTTTGATCAAGGGCAGCATTGGGTCTAGGGGCCATGCTCCCACGGGGAACCCCCAGGCCTTCAGAACGTCAATTGTGGTCTTTTAGAGGAGTTCTCAGGATGCACTCCTTTTTATTCTCATGTTACCACTGAGACTCAACATTGTGAACACCATCACGGCTGTCTCTGGAGGTGGCCAGGCACCATCTGGTTCTTTTGGTCACATGTTGACGTAGTCACCCATTCACGTGGGTCTTTCTGCCATCTGGGTTCCCTCTCCCCATGTCTATTTTGTCCTCAGTGATCATCTGCTCCTGCTGAGTTGGGACCATTTGGTGTACCTCAGATGGCAGCTTGCTAGCTTTTAAGACCCCAGATATCACTCACCAATTTGGAGTGGAGAAAGCTCCCTTAGATAGGCTAGTTATGCCAGTTGGCGGTGATGCCCCTTGAGATCATGGTCCTCAGACCCCTGCCCCTGCTACTTTGTCCTTGCCATATTGGGTTAAGATTGGAAGAGTTTTCAGGTTATGTTGAAGTCTAGTTAAATTGATCTTCTTTCTAATGTGTGCTGTTGCTGATTTCACCCAACCAACTTTCTGTCAACTATCTAATCTATAACCAACTCCCTCCCTCCCTCCCCCCCCTTCCCTCTCTTACTGCCATCAAACAGTCTTTTATTCTGTACGTGAGTCTGTTTTCAAGTCTTTAAAGTATGGGTCTCGTACAATATTTGTCCTTGTGCCACTGACTATTTTGCTCAACATAAGGTCTTCCAATTTAAACCAGGTTATGAGATGCTTCCTGAAATCATCACTGTTCTTTATCATTGCATAGTGTTCCATTGAGTATATATACCACAGTTTATTTATCTGTTCATCTGTAGCTCGGCATCTGGGTTGACTCTATCTTTTTGCTATTGTGGACTGTGTTGCAATGAACATTTGTGTGCATGTATCTGTTCTTGTGACTGCCCCTGCTTCTGTAGGATATGTTCCAAGCAGTGGAATTACTAGGTCAATGGTATGTCTATCTCCAGCTTTTTAAAGAAACGCCAGATTGCTTTCCACAGAGGTTGTACCATTTTGCAATCCCACCAGCAGTATAGGAAATTTCCAGTTTCTCCACAGCTTCTTTATCATTTGTAGCTTTGTGTTTCTTGGATTGTGGCCAACCTTGTTGGGGTGCAATGATATCTCATCATTGTTTTGATTTGGATTTCTTTAATAGCTAATGATTGTGAACATGTCCTCATATGTCTTTTGGCTGTCTGGATGTCCTCTTTAGAGAAGTGTCTGTCCATCTCCATTGCCCATCAGTTAACTGGATTATTGATATTTTGTAGTACCTTGTAGATTATGGAGATCGGATGTCGGTCTGACACGTAGTTGCCAAATATTTTTTCTCATTCTGTAGGTGGTCTTTAAACTCTTTTGATAAAGTCTTTGGATGAGCAAAAGTGCTTGATTCTTAGTAGTTCCCACTTATCTATTTTCTCTTCTGTTGATTGTGCTTTGTTTGACAGATTTTTGAAGTCTGTCTGTGTTGTGTATTAAAACTTCCATTGTTGATCCTATTTTTTCTTGGATGAGCTTTATCATTTTAGTTTCAATATTTACAGGTCTGTTATCCAATTTGAGTTGGTTTTTGTATAAGGTGTGAGTTATGAGTCTTGTTTCATTTTTTTTGCAGATGGATTTCCAGTTTTGCCAGCACCATTTGTTGAAGAGATTATTTTTACCGCAGTTTAAAGTCTTAGGGCCTTTGTCGAATATCAGCTGTTCATAGGAGGGTGGTAGCATCTCTGGGGTCTCAACTCTGTTCCATTGATCTATATGTCTTCTTTTCTACCAGTACTAGCCTGTTTTGACAACTGTGGCAATGCAATAGGTTCTAAAGTCGGCTAGTGAGAGGACTCACAGTGTGTTCTTCTTCAAAGTGTTTTGCTTATCCGGGGCTTCTTCCCTTTCCAAACAAAGTAGGTGATTTCTTTCTCCACCTCATTAAAAAATGTCACTGGAATTGTATTATGATTGCATTATATAATTAGATTGCTTTGGGTAAAACAGACATTTCCACAATGTTAAGCCTTCCTATCCATGAGTAGGTTAGATTTCTCCATTAGTGTAAGTCTCTCTTAGTTTCTTGTAGTAAGGGCTTGTAGTTCTCTTTGTAAAGGTCTGTTATTTCTACAGTTAGATTTATTCCTAGGTATTTTATCTTCTTGTGGGATGTTTTAGACACCCAGTGCTGCTCTAACAGAAATACCAGAGTAGATGGCTTTAACAAAGGAAGGTTTATTCTTACACAGTCTGGTACGCTACAAGTCCAAATTTAGAATGTCCACTCCAGTGGAAAGTTTTCCCCCATGTCGCCTCTGGAGGAAATTCTGGTATTGCGTCAGTCTGGTCAGGAGGATTCTTGGTGCAGGAACTTCAGGTCTGGAACCTCAGGTCTGAAGGAGGTGCTCTTCTACAGGTACTACTTTCAGATGCTGTGAGGTTTCCAGTTATCTGCTTGTTTCTCCTTCTTTTCATCTCTTGTAGGATGAAAGGATTAAGGGTGAGGCAAGCCATATTCCAGGGAAACTCCTTTTACAGTGAAGCAGGAAGGTAACCCTATGAAGGGATTTACAGTCCCACCCTAATCCTTTAACATACAGCACAGGAAAATCACAAAATGGAGGACAATAACAACATATTGGGAGTCATGGCCCAGCCACACAGCTACACATATTTGGCGGGGAGGGGAGTGTCACAATTCAATCCATGACAGGGGCTACAGTAAAAAGTATTGATTTGATGATTTCTTCTTTGATGATCTCATTATCAGTATAAAGGGATTCTACTGATTTACTTATGTTTATCTTGTATCCTGAGACTTTGCTTTACTTACGGATATTTTAGGATTCTCTGCATATACAACCACATCATCTGCAAATAGGGAGATTTTTACTTCTTCTTTGCCAATGCAGGTGCACTTTATTTCTTCTCTAATTACTCTGGCTAGAACTTCCTGTACAGTGTTGAATAGGAGATGTGAGAGTGGGCATCCTTGTCTAGTTCCTGTTTTCAAGGTGAATTGTTTCAGTCTGTCTTCACTCAGGATGATGTAGGCAGTCGGCTTTGTATAAATTACCCTTATTGCATTAAGGAATTTGCTATCTGTTCCTATTTTGCTGAGAGTTTTTGGCATGATTGGGTACTGGACTTTATCAAATGCCTTTTTTGCATCAATTGACAAAATCAGGTGATTCTTGTCTTTTGTGGTATTTATGAGGTTGATCACGTTAATTATTTTCTAATATTAAATTAGCCTTGCATCCCTGGTATGAATCCAACTTAGTTATGATGGATTATTTTTTTATGTATTGTTGAATTCCATTGGCTAGTATTTTGATGAAGATTTTTGCATCTAGGTTCATGAGCAATATTTGTCTGTAGTGCTCCTTTTCTCTTGGGACTCTCACTGGCTTTGGTATCAGGGTTATGCTGGCTTCATAGAATGAATTTGCGTGCATTCCATCCTTTTCTATGCTGTGAAATATTTTTAGTAGTACTGGAGTTAACTCTTCTCTAAAAGCTTGTTAGAATTCTGCAGTGAAGCCATCTGGGTCAGGGCTTTTTTTGGTTGGTAGTTTATTGATGACATTTTCAATCTCTTCCTTTGTGATGAGTTTATTAAACTGTTCTGCTTCACCTTGTGATAATATTGGTAGATGATACGAATCTAAGAACTTGTCCATTTCCTCTAGGTTTCCAAATCAATTAGAGTACAGTCTTTCATAGTATTCTGTTACAATATTTTTTATTTCTGTTGGATCTGTTGTGACACCACTTCTCTCCTTTCTTACTTGGGTTGTTTGTTTCCTTTCCTGTTTTTCTTCAGTAAGTTTAGCCAATGGTTTATCAATTTTGTTGATCTTTTCAAAAAACCAACTTCTGGTCTTTTCAGTTTTTTCAATTGTTCTTCCATTCTCTAATTTGTTTAGTCTGCTCTAATCTCTATGATCTATTTTCTTCTAGTGTCTGAGGGATTCCTCTGTTGCTCTCTTTCTACTTGTTCAAGCTGTAGAGTTAATTCTTTGGTTTGGGTTATTTCTTCCTTAGGGACGTGTGCCTTTATAGGGATAAACTGATCCAAATAGAGATAAACTGAGCCAAAGCACTGCTTTGGCTGTATCCCATAGGTACTGGTAGAAAGTGTTTTCATTCTCATTGGAATCCATGAATTTCTTGACTTCATCCTTAATTTCTTCTATAACCCATGGCTTTTTGAGGAAGATGTTGTTCAGTTTCTGTGAGTTCCACTTTCTATCTATGTTTTTTCTGCTGTTGATTTTGACTTTTTTGGCTTTATGGTCTGAGATGATGCTTTGCAATAATTCAATGGTATGGAGTTTGTTGAGACTGCTTTATGTCCTAATACATGATCTATTCTGGAAACTATTGCATGTGCACTGGAGAAGAAGGTGTAGTTATCTACACATGGATAGAAAGTTCTGTATATGTTGATGAGGTCTAGTTGGTTAATTATGGCAATAATATATCCTATGTCTTTAATGAACTTTTTTACTAGAAGATCTGTCCAATATTGAGAGTGGAGTGTCGAAGTCTCCCACTATTACTGTCGAGTGATCTATCTAATTTCTGAATGTAGTCAGTGTTTCTTCAATGTAGTTAGATGCTCTAGTATTGGGTGCATAAATACTTAATATTGTTAAGTCCTGCTTATGTATTGAACCTTTCAGCAATAGTGTCCATGCTTTTCCATCATGATGGATTTTACATTAAATCTATTTTATCTGAGATTAGCATTGCCACATCTGCTCTTCGTTGTATGTTGTTAGCTTGGCATATATTCTTCCATCGTTTAATTTTCAGTTTGTTCATCTTTAATTCTAAAGTGAGTTTCTTGTAAGCAACATATAGATGGGCCATGTCTTTTGATCCAAAATGTCACTTGCTGTCTCTTTGCTGGAGTGTTCAGTCCATTTACATTCAATGATAGGTATGTGTTTTTAGTGCTATCATTGTGATGTGTCTATGCTTGTGTTAATGTTTTCTCTTTTGTTCTTACTATTCTGTTCTTGGGAATTCTTCTTTATGGGTTGATTTTTTTCACCCTTTCCAGTGTTGGTTTTGTGTTTGCTGAGATGCCTTCATTACATTTCTTAATTTGATATATTGCATCTTTATTGTACTTTGCGGCTACCCCTGTGATTCCCCTTAATAACCTATGTTTAAACTCAATTTTATGTTCTACATATCCTACTGAGTTCCTCTTCATCTGGAAGGACTATAACTACTGTAGTACATCCCTTTTTTTCGTATGATGGTACCATAGTTTTCATGATATGATCATTGGATCACTTCTTTTAATAATATGGCTTTGTTTGAGTTTTGTGCCTTCCCTAACTGTGTAAGTTTCTGGATAGTGTATTCTGTATTGCCTTGTAATTTATACAGTTAACAGTTTTGTTCTTCTAAGCCAGGAGCTTCTTTCACTATTTCTTGTAGCTTTGGTTTTGTTGTTACAAAATCTCTGAGTTTCTGTTTATCTGCGAATGTCTTAATTTCATTTTCATATCTCAGAGATAGTTTTACAGGATATATAACTTTGGGTAGCAAGTTTTTCTCCTTTAAGGCTTTGAGCGTGTCATTCCATCATCTCCATGCCAGCATCATTTCTGTTGAAAAGTCAGACAAAAGCCTACAGAGTTTCCCTCTGAATGTTGGCTTTGCTTTGAGTCTTGCTGCCTTTAAAAATTTCTGTTTATGTTTTATTTTGTTAAGCTTGATTATAATAATATTTCTTGGACCCTTTCTTTGGGGATTGACATTGAGTGGCATTCAGTATACATGCTGGATATCTATATTCTCTTCTTTCATAATATCTGGGAAGTTTTCTGTCAGCAGCTTAACAGCAATACTCTCTGTGTTTTCAGGTGCCCCTCCCTGTTCAGAAACTCCAGTTAAACATTGACTGTTCTTCTTAAAAGAGTCCCATGTGCTTCTTAATGCTTCTTCATTTTTCTTATTTCTTTTTTCTGATTTCTCTTCATAGATGCTAGGGTCAGTAGCTCTGTCTTCCAAGTCAGAAAGTCTATTTTCCAGTTGTTCAATTCTGTTTTATTGGCTTTGTGTTGAAGTTTTTATTTTTTTGATTTTGTTATTGATCTTTTGGATTTCAGAATGCTGGTGTTCCATCATCTCAGACAGCTTAGTTAAATTTTGTTTCACTCTGCTGCATTTCGTATAATGTCTAGGAGAGCTCTATATATAATCCTTTTGGACTCAACTTCTTTGTCTGGGAAGTTCTTTGTTTTTTTTTTTTTCTTTTGGAGGCTTTCTGGAGCCATAAGTGAATCTTTCTTTAAGTTTCTGATCAAAGTCTTTTGCTTTGGGTATATCTAGTGGTTTTTTAGTTTCTCTGATGTTGATCTAAAGCACAGTCTGAGGGGTAACTCTGCCTCCTAGTCAAACAAGATGATGACCCACACAAGTTCTCCCACTCACTGTGGAATAGCCAATTCTATGGCAGAGATTCCAAAAGAGAGGGTGGGGTACCGATATCCACAGAGTCCAGAGCCCAGTTCTCAAAATGTGGCTATTCCAAGTGCTGGTCCTGTCAGCAGTGTGGCTGAGCCTTGCTGCCAGTTAAGCCCAAGCTCCATCTGCCAGCTAAGACAGAGAAAAAAATGTCACGCATTGCCTCCCAGCCTGGGAATTAGCCCGTGGTCAGGCCTCCATTTGGGTACAAGATGGCATCCCACACAAGCTCTCCCACTCACTGTGAAATAGCCAATTCTATGTTGGAGGTTCAGAAAGAGAGGGTGGAGGGGCTGATACGTACTGAGTCCAGAGCCAGGCTTTTCAAAATGAGGCTATTCCGCCTGCTGGTTCTGTCAGCAGTGTGGCTGGGTTTTGCTGCCAGTTAAGCAGAAGCTCTGCCTGCTGGCTATGACAGAAAAAAAAAGGTTAAAAATTACCTTCAGTCCACAAGAGCTGGGATTCAACAAGGGCAGAGGGCAGTGAAAGAGAAGTTTTCTGTTCAGTGGCATATAGACCAAATTGACAGCCTTATGCCGTGTTCTAGGGCTCACTGGGTGTCCAGAAGCCTCCACTTAATTATCAGTCAACGTCTTAGGTTTCAGAAGGAATTGAGGAGGGGCATCTAGTCCAACATCTTGACTCAGTCTCCCTTAAAGATAATATAATTTTCAATGGTGTACACACATTATCCTAACCGTAAATTTTAAGAAATCATTCATTTTTCTAACACACAATTTACTAGAAAAAGAATATTTGAGACTATACTCACTTTTCACAGTGAAACAATAGGTTCTATACCATATTTTATCTTATAATGAAGTTCTGTATGTGTCATAATTGTATTTTCATCAACATTTTTTCTTCATCCTTTCCATCTATAGCACCCAGGTAATGAGCTGAATGTTTTAAATGCATCTTGTCATTTATATTCTATTGGCAAATCAAATTCTGAGAATAGTCCAAATCACATTTTAAGGCTAGGGTAAGTAAGAATTACAGAATGGAAGTATCCTTCCTAAAAGTATTGTTAGTCAAGTCAATGGCAAAATGAAGATTTGCGCTAGGGTCTACATTGTGCTCATACTCACACGGACTGGAGGTCCAGGATGAGCCAGGCACACAATGAAAGTCAGCAAGGGGCTTGGCAGGGACATAAAGGGTAGTGAAGCATCACGAGATCCTGATGCAGAAGATGTGTGGGTGCTTCCTTGTATTATGGATAGTCAGTGTATTATGGGTTCACCAGTGAGGACTGAAGAAACTAAATGGTTGATGGTGCTTAAACTCCTGGCCTTTACTTGTCAGGCAAGTTTGACACAATCACTTCATTGCTCTGCATATCAGTTTCATCACTTATGGCAGTAAATAAATTAAAAAAAATAACAATTCCTATAAGACATTACAATTGCTATCATGATTTGACCTACGAATGACAATGATTCCTCCCATTTCCCCTTATGAATTACCATTAACACTTACTATAATAATGAAAGCAGCGTTGGTGGCATAGTGGTTAAGTGCTTGGTTGTTAACCAATAGTTTGGTGGTTCCAACCTATTGGTAGACAAGGAGGTGCCAATCTGCTTCCTTAAAGGTTACAGCCTTGGAACCCCTGTGGGGCAGTCCTACTCTACTGGGTCACTACAAGTCAGAATTAACTCAAAGGCAATGAGTTATAAATAGTGAACATGGTCTGTCAAATATTAGTTAACACACAGGATGTAGAGGGTCATGGAAGTATCTGGGTGGCTTTTATTTTTTAACTTCAAATCAACCTAAAAGTACCTATGTTTTCTACCCCATTGGTTGTTTATGCTTTGTTGCCTTCTGCTTTCTTATATAAATCAGTGATCATGCTTCAGCAGCATAATGGTTAAATGCTATGGCTGCTAACCAAAGGTCAGCAGTTCGAATCTACCAGGTATACTTTGGAGCTCAGTACAGCAGTTCTGTTTTGTCCTGTAGCATCATTGTAAGTCAGAATTGACTGAACAGCAGTGGGTTGATAACCTCTACCTAACAAAGCTAAATTGTTTCTTAGTGCTGGAGGTTATCAGTCTGGACTCCATATATAGTGAGAGAATATGTCCTCAGTGGTAATCAGGTGTAACAATAGAAACATGAAAAGTATAGACTAGGTTGAATGTAATCTTTTAGGAAAACTGAAGTTGGTGCTAGAGGAGTTTCCTTGTCATGATTAAATGCTGTGGTAGGCAAGACTTAATCCCCAAAGATATTGGGGAGTCCACAGGTGGTACTAACAGTCAAGCTCTTGACTACTGGCAGAAAGGTTAACAGCTGTAACTCACTCAGAGGTACCTCAAAAGATAGGCCTGGTGATCTACATCTTGAAGGTCACAGCTTGAAAATCTTAAGGAGCACGTTTCTCCTCTGAGTTATGTGAAGTCATCATGGACTGGAATCAATTCAACAGCCACTAACAATAGCAGCATGTCCTAATACATGGAAACTGTGAGTGTTACCTTACATTGCAGAGAGAACTTAGAAGATGCAATTAAATTAAAGATCTTGAGATGGGTAAATTGACCTGGATAATCTGAGTTGACTCAGTGTAATCCCAAGCTTCCCTATAAATGTGAACAAGAGGATCAGAATAAAAAGTGAGAGATGTGAAGATGAAAACAGGGGTTAGCATAATATGCTTTAAAGGTGAATGAAGGGGGCACAAGCCAAGAAATAGTGTGACCTCTAGGCAAGTAAATTGATTTCTTCCCTTGAGGCTCCAGAAGGTACCAGCCCTGCTGACACCTATATTTTAGTCCCATAAAACTAATTGCAGACTTCTGACTTCTAAAACTGTAAGATGATAATAGATTTTATTATTTTAGCCACTGGTAATCATTTGTTGCAGCTGCAATAGTACACTAACACAGGTAGTAAAGCCTGAATAGTTCTTTACCTTTCTCCCAGTTCAGCCTTAAAGGAAGACTTGGCAGAAGGTAGGCTAAGGCCTCTTTAGATGGTATTCACTGTTTCTGTTAATCCTTTTTAGCTGGAGAACACAGAGGAGTTAGGAAAAGTAAGAAGGTAGGGGCACAAGGATTCTTCAATAGTTAATAGTTACAGGCTAATTATTGACTCCCTCATTAGCATGGGTTCAAGGAGACTTTTGACCAAATAGACTTTTAGGGAGGAGAAGCTTACAGAATTGAAGCTGTGAAATTAAAAAAAAAAAAAAAAAAAGCTGTGAAACTGTGGCTCCCTTGAGATTTTTTCAAGCTCAGTTTTGTGTGTAGTTGTGAGTTTGGCAGGAGTGTCTGGAAGACTGGACCACAGCTTCCAGCATTTGTATCACTATCAGAGATAAAAGTCATATACGGTCCCCTTGTGCTCACACACCATTCACCATTATACTTGAGTTTCTCTACCTTGACTGATGTTTCTATTTAATAGTATGTATTTGTTTCATCTACGTGGTCTGTAAGATCAACTAAATTATATCTTTAAAAATAACAGATCTCATCCATCTCCTTTTTATGTTGTGTATCTTGATACAGGGTGGAAAATAAGGAATAAACAGAAAAAATGCATAATCGAGGCTTCCATTATTCACTACCTAATAATTTTACAAGTGTGCTCAAAATCTAACAGATGGTTCTTAGATTTATTTTATTGTCCTAGGGCTCTACACTCACATTTATTTTTAAGTAGAAGCATGTGTGCATGGACTTTTGTGTATGTTAATATGTAATAAGTGTTTTGTATTTAAATGGGATATCTCTTTTTAATTAAAGACATGATTCACATATTAAGAGATTCTTCATATTTAAGTGTGCAGTTCAGCAGTTTTCACTATAAGACTGGACAACCATCACCACTGTGTAACTCCAGAACATTTCTGTCATCTCAAAACTATACTCTACATGCCTTAGCAGTCATTTCATAAGTTTTAGTCAGTTGTTCCTGCTCTAAAAGAAATACTACAAATAGATGACTTTAAAAAAAGAAAAGTTTATTCTTACACAGGCCAGTAGTCTACAAGTCTGAACTCAGGGAGTCTGCTCCAGGGGATGTTTTCTGCTCTTTGGCAGCTCTGGAGGAAAGTCTTTGTGTTGCAGCAGTCTTTGGTCAGGGAGCATACTGGAGAAGGAACCTAAGGTCTAAAGGATGCGCTCTACTCCTGGTGCTGCTTTCCTGATGCCGTGAGGTTCCCAACTCTGCTTGCTACCCTTTCCTTTCATGACTTGTAGGATAAAAGATGGTACAGCCACACTCCAGGGAAACTCCTTTTACAATGGAACAAGGAGGTAACATTTAGGAAGGGATTTACAGTCTCTCTTTAACATACAGCATAGGAAAATCACAAAATGAAGGACAGTCATAAAATATTGGGAATCATGGCCCAGCCAAATGGCCATTGCATATTTTGGGAAAGACACAGTCTAATCCACGAAATTCCACTGTTTGGCCCCCAGAAATCCCATCTTTGAAACATGGAATACATTCATCAAAAATCATAGCAAAAACATGCTTACCCCACTAATATCAAAAGCCTTAAGTCATTTCTAAGTCCAAAATGCAAAAACGTCTCTACATCTGTGAGAAATATAAGCTGTCTGCTTCCAAAGGTCCAACGGCAGAACAGACACAAGTTAGACATTTCCACTACAAATGGCAAGGAAGGCAAAACAGGCAACAAACAAGTCAGTAAAACATATTACAGTAGCCCACAGTGTTCTGGAAATAATCGTCTGTTCTCTCAGACAATTTACACATTAGCCTTGCCCTCTACACTGTAGGTATGGGCCACATTCTCTGGATTCTGAGTGAAGACTCCTGGCCCTGTGCTACAACTCAGCCTTCTAAGCCCACTGGGCCAACAGCTCTGCCTCTTCAGCTTTAGGTGGACCCTAAGCCCAAGGGAGTGGCAATTCCACCCTTAGAAACACAAGAAGTCGTGGCACCACCCTTTCAAATGCCAGAGGTCATGACCATACCTTTTGAGACTGAAGCAGCGCAGCTTCTCATGCTCTTTGTTTCTTCAGCTCCTGTTTCCTATGGCTTCATGGGCTGGGCCTCAGTTCTACATCTGCCCTGCTGGGGACAATATTCCAAAGCTCTGTAGCTCCAATGATTGAAGTGTCTGGAGGTATACCACTCTGCCAAGGAATCCTCCTGCACAAAGTCACTCAGATCTCTTTCTCTGTGGGTCAGTAAGCTTAGCTCCACTGATTCAAGTGCCTGGAGGCACCCCACTCCACTAGGAAAACACTGTGCACAAGCACTCAGCTCTCTCCCGCTGTGGGTTGGCTCTGGTACTGTCACTCACTGGTCTAGTTCAGCTGTTATTGTTTCTCACTAGCTGTACCTTCTTTGGTGTTAATAGTTCTCCTTGGTTCCTTCAGAGACTTCTATCCGTTCAATTTTAAAACCACTTTGACATTGTAGGTATTTGTTAGAGTAGCACCCTACTGTCTCGGTACCAAATTCTGTTTTAGTCATCTAGTGCTGCTCTAACAGAAGTAGCGAAAGTATATGGCTTTAAAAAGAGAAAAGCTTATTCTCACACAGGCCAATAGTTTACAAGTCTGAATTCACGGTGTCTGCTCCAGGAGAAAGTTTTCTTGGTTGATTCTTGAAGAAAATCTTTCACTGTATCAGTCTTCAATCAGGGAACATCCTGGCATAGGAACCTCACTCAGGTCTAAAAGACACACTCTACTCCCAGTCTGCTTTAATGATGATATGATGTTCCCAACTCTCTGCTCGCTTTCCTTTCCTTTTATCTCTTGTAAGATGAAAAGATAAAAGGTGGTGCAAACCACACTCCAGGGAAACTCCCTTTACAATGCAGCAGGGAGGTGACCTTAGAAAGGGATTTACAGTTCCACCCTAGTCTTTTTTAACATATAGCATAGGAAAATCACAAAATGGAGGGCAGTCCTAAAATATTGGGAATCATGGCCTATTCAAATGTCCACACATGTATTTTGGGGGGCACGTAATTCAATCCATGATACCATATTCCCCCCTTCCCTGCCCTGGCAACCAGTAACATTCTTTTTCTCTGTATAGAGTTGCCTATTCTGAATATTTCATATAGATGAAATCACATAATATGTTACCATTTGTCACTGGATTATTTCACACAGGATAATGTTTTCAAGTTTCATTCATGTGGTAGCACATATCAATACTCAGTGTTTTTTTTATGACCAAATAATATTTCATTGTGTGGCTATGCCGTACTTTGTATTCATTTATCAGATGATGGGCATTTAGGTTGTTTCTCTTTTTGATTATTATGAAAATTTCTACTACATTATTGTAGAAATGTTTTTATGGACATGTTTTCAGTGTTTTCAGTTTTTCTTGAGTATATACCTAGGAGTAAAATTTCTGAATCATATGCTAGCTTTCTGTTTACCTTTTTAAAAAACTACCAAAATGTTGTTGATGTTTACTGTACCACTTAACATTTTCACCAGTAATTTATGAGGTTTCCAGTTCCTCCACATCCTCACCAACATGTATCAACATCTGGTTTCTTGTTTGTTATAATTATTTTTTTTAGCCACCTTACTGTGTATGACAGTGTGAAATGATGTCTCATTAGTTTTGATTTGCATTTTCATAATGACTGATAATGTTGACCATCTTTTTCCAGTGCTTATTGGTCATTTATTTATCTCTTTTTGTGAAATATCTATTAAATCATTTGCTCATTTTTAAGTTGGGTTGTTTCCTTTTTATTATTGAGTAGCAAGAGTTATTTATTTAACATTAATATCAGACTCCTATCACACGATTTGTAAATATTCAGTCCCATTCTGTGGATTGTCTTTTCACTTTCATACTAGTGCCCTTTAGTGCACTAACATTTTTGATTTTGATGCAATTCAATGTACATTTGTGTGTGTGTGTCACTAGAGTTGTGTTTAAGAAGCCAGTATGTAACCCTAGATCATGAAGATATAAATCTATATTTTATATAGATTTACTTTTTAACTTATATAGATTTACTTTTTTACTGTTTTAACTCTTATGTTAAGATCACTGACACTTTTGAGTGTTCTTTACATGATGCAAGACAGAAGTCTGAATTTATTCTTTTGCTTGTGGATATACAGTTACTCCAGCACAACTTGCTGCAAAAACTACTTCCACATTAAACCATCTTGACATCCTTGTCAAAAATCAGTTGACTGCAAACACTATTACTATACTGTCAATACTATTCATTTTATCTACATTTCTATGTTTATGCCAATATCACAGTTTCTTGCTTAGTGGAGCTATACAGCAAGTTTAAAAATTAAATTGTGTGAATTTTTCAACTTTATTTTTCTCATTTAATGTTGTTTTCACCTCCATATCCTTCATCTCTACTTAGTCTACTTAGGTAGAGAAATACAGAATATTACATGCAATATATACTCAATACATTTTTGATAATTCTATTCAGAATTTACAGATAAGATAAACTAGCAATGAAATCAATTTACACCTTCATACTTCCTTCTTTTAAAAAGCTGTGAATTTATGACTTACATGCACACATGGCAGCTTTAGTTATAGTTTACCAAATTATGATACAACCAAGAAGTCCTGCAATAGGTGAATGAATAAACAAGCTGTGGTAATTCATACAGTGAATATTATTTAGTAATAAAAGATAAATGAGCAATCAAACCACAAAATGACATGTAAGAGTTTTAAATGTATTTTGATAAATGAAATAATTCAGTCTGCAAAGGTATGTACTTTATGACTCCAGCTATATGACTTTCCAGAAGAGACAAAACTAAAGAAATGGTACAAAGATCAGAAGTTGCCAGAATTTAGGAGATGGTGAAGAGAAGTTAGTAGAGAGATTTCTCTACCCAAACACAGAGGATTAAGAAAAATACTACTGGACCATGAATGCATGTATAATTCTTTGTGCATCCTAAGAGAGAAGCTAGGACTGGTTACTTTATGCTTTTCTCTTTCAAGTTTCTCTGTTTTAGCACTTTGCCTGAAATTTTAAAAATACAGAAAAACAGAACTCCTGTGTGTCTCCCTAAAGAGTGTACTAACCTGAACATCATTAGAAATAATTCTCTTTCAAATTTCTATTTCTCCAAAAACTTCAAATTACGTTGGCTTACCTTCTTCTATACCACCCCCAGATATCACTTCACCAGTACACCACAATAAGGTCTTTGATACTTATGTTTTTCTAGAGAAGAGAACAAGCTTTGAACACAAAACCAAGAAACCTTTGGAGAGAGGGCAGGATTCTCAGAAGTGTTACATAAAAAGTGTTCCCTAAAACCAGAAGTGTTATGTGCACTTCTCATCCAACACTTTGAAGATCTCTAAGAGGTCCCGATTTCAGGAGTGATAGCTTTCAGTGCAGCCTCCTTTTTCTACCCCAACACCAAAGTTACAGTCAAGCCAGAGGGTAAGTCTTGGAGAAGCTCGTTCAGAAGTGACTAGACGGCCTACTTTCCCTAACCGTCTACTATTTG
Source organism: Heterohyrax brucei (assembly GCA_028571685.1). Classification (NCBI taxonomy): domain Eukaryota; kingdom Metazoa; phylum Chordata; class Mammalia; order Hyracoidea; family Procaviidae; genus Heterohyrax; species Heterohyrax brucei. The sequence goes on along the minus strand of CM053146.1, from coordinate 2,971,767 downwards.
TCAAGCTTTAACTTCTTTTGCAGGCAGGCAGCCAGACTGGCAGCATTCTTGTTCATGCTGTACAGCTAGCACGGGTTCATCTCTAACCTTACGCATGGACAATGAGAGCAATTGAAAGTTACAAAGAGTGAGCTAAAGTCAGTATATTGGAAAGTTCATCAAAAATATTTTCAAGGTAAAGACTGTGTGTTTAGGGTTAGGTGTTGGAAAGAGACAATAGAACAAGAGAATTGAGAAAGCGTGGAGAAAATAAGAGAACAAAAGGGAACGCCACCAGAGAGAAGAAAAAAATACTTTCCTCATCTGGTGAACAATCTGGCCAGGAATTATTAAAGGATCTGGGAAAACTGTATGACATTCAGTAGTGTTAAAAAATAATTTAGTTTGGAATTAATGGAGATTGACAGTCATTTTTCATTCATCTGTTCATCATTTTTTTAATCACACACAATTTATCATGCATTGTGCTACAAGCACAAGGAATTGGGAAGTGATAGTGATAAATAACATTTGTCTCATACCTTCTAAGGGCTGATATTTGTGTGGAGTATTTAACAAACAGATAATTTACTGTGGTGGCTGCAATGACAGAGCTAGGGGGCAAAAAAGAATAATGGCATTGGCACCCAAGCAAGGTTGGCTATGATCCAAAAAACACAAAACAACAAATGCTGGAGAGGCTGTGGACAAAGTGGAACCCTCCTACACTGCTGGTCGGGTTGCAAAATGGTCCAGCCTCTTTGGAAAGCAATCTGGCATTTCCTTAAAAAAAATGGATATTGATATACCATTTGACCCAATAATTCTGCTACTTGGAATATATCCTACAGAATCAAAGCCTTTCACACCAACGGACACATGCACCAGAATGTTTATCACAGCACAGTCCACGATAGCAAAAAGATGGAATCAACCCAGATGCCCAACAGCAGAAGAATGGATAGGTAAACTGTGGTACATATACTCAATGGAGCACTACACAATGATAAAGAATAACGATGATTCCAGGAAATATCTCCTAACCTGGTTTCAACTGGAAGACATTATGTTGAGTGAAAGTAGTCAGCGACAAAAGGGCAAATACTGTTTGAGACCTCTACGATAAGATCTCAAAAACAGACTTGTGTATAGAAGAAAACACTCTTTGACAGCTGCAAGGGACGGGGGGGAAGGTTTAGATTAGATAGTTGCTAGGAATCTGGTTGGGTGAAATCAGTGATAACACACATTAGAAACAAGAACAATATTAAGTGGACTTCAGCATAACTTGAATACTCCTTCCATCTTAACCCAATATTGCAAGGATAGAGTAGCTGGGGCAGGGGGCAGGGGACCATGCTCTTAGGCAAAACCGAGGCCAGTTGGCATGACTAGTGTTTGGCTAAGAGGGCTCTCTGCACCCCACATTGGTGAGTGGCATCTGGGGTCTTAAAAGCTGCCAAGCTGCCATCCGAGGGCACAGCAAATGGTCCCAACTCAGCAGGAACGGATGCTCACCGAGGACCAAAATGACATGGAGTAAAGACAACCCAGAAGATAGAGAGACACACATCAGTGGGTGCCTACATCGACTTGGGACCGGAAGAACTGGATGGTGCCCGGCCACCACCAGTGATAGCCACGATGGAGCTCACTAGGTTGAGTCTCACTGGCAACACAAGAATAAAAAGGGGTGCATCCTGAGATCTCCACTAAAAGACCTCAACTGATGATCTAGCAGTTTCGGGGTTCACCAGGGAGCATGGCCCCTGGCCCTGGTGCTGCCCTTGCCCATAAGTCATAACGAAGGTTCCCTCTTTGGACACGAGTGAATTGGACTTGGCAATGCAGAGTGACCATATATTGGATGAACTTTATGGTTCTATACATCTACAGGATGTCATCCTGCTCCCCTCTGGCTGGAGGAAAGAGAGCGGGTGGAGAGGAGGGGAAAGGAGGCTGTTGGGAAGATGAGACATGTATGAAGCAGAGAGGAATAGTGTGCTGTCACTGGACAGGGAGAGCAGCGGAAGCTGCATATAGGTAGGCATGTAAATTTATACGGGAATGTACATTTTCACTCAGTCATATTAAATAAATTAATTAATTAAAATGAAAAAAAAGAATAATGGAATTGGGCTTAATCTTGGGAGTCAGGGGAGAGGATTCCAAGAGTGTATGATAACTGAGCAGTGGTAGTGGGTAAACCTGTTATTCAAGAGAAAATTTCTAAGTAAACCCACTGTGCTTTTGCTTTTGGATATCCAAATAGAAAAATCAAACAGTAAAATTATCTGGTTTAGTGGCTTGCCTGATTTCACCAAGATCATCTAAAATAAACATCTTTATCAGTATTGTTTTTCCTACTTCAAATGACATTGTATGCTAGGCATCATGTTAGGAAAATGATTATGAGGTTGGACAGGAGAGAATCAACATTAAGTATTTAACAGTTGTTGATTACTCCCTTAACAATTGTTGCAATTGTTTACCGTGGAGTCAGTAGTGGCTCTTCAGCAACTCCTTTACAGTAGAATGAAAATATGTCCTATCCTATGCTGTCTTCATGACGATAAGCTTATTTGAGTCCATTGTTGTGACCACTGTGTATTTTGATTGTTTTCTAAGACAGGGGCTCACCTTATAGTACTATATCCAACCATGTTCTATCGTGATCCATAGGGATGTCACTGGTTAATTTTTAGAAATAGATCTCCAGATCTTTCTTCTTAGTCTGAAAGCTCCACTGAAAACTGTTCACTGTGGATAACCCTGCTGGTAAAGTGTCTTCCGATAAGGGTGCCCTGTCTTTGAATCTGAATAAAATAAGTTGTGTGAACAATATAGTTTTAATCATTTTCTTATTTTGAAGTACATTTGATGGCATGTGTGGAAAAGAACTTTGGGTAAACGGCTGCTGTAGCACCTTCCAAATGGAGCCAAAAATAATCAGTTATCATAGCCTGGTATCTTTTGCCATTGACAGTCACAGCCTCTCCTCATTCATCTTGGAAAAAATAAAGACTAGTGATTCAGCCAGATCAAAATCCAAACTAAATGGTAACTTTTGGGGGATGAAGTGGATGTTTTTGAATCTCTGTTGGATCATCACTCCAAATGCAACAGTTTTGTTTGTTACCAAAACCATTCATCCAAAATTGGGCCTCGTTGCTGAAGATAATTTTTTGGCCCAAGGCAAGGTCATTGTCCAATTGCTTCAGAGCCCAGTCAGCAAATGTACAGCACAATCTATGGTCATTGGACTTTAGTTCTTCAGTTAAAATATTTTTGTAAGGGTAAATCTTCAAGTCTGGATGCAAAATTCACCAAATTGTGGTCAAGGACAGGCCCAATTCTTGTGCTCAGTGAGAAATTGATTGGGATGGATTCTAATATACACTCAGAAACCATGGTGATGTTTTCAATTGCAACTTGTGCTTTGTTGATGGACAGGCATTGTCTGATTGGCAACAGATACAGTTGTCTCAAATTCTTTGATTAAATGTGAAATTGTTCTCCTGGTGGGACTATCATGTACATCGTAAATTTCACTAACACAAGGAATGTTTGGTGAATGGAATGCCATTTTTGATAATAAGCTTTAATATAATTTCTACAGCTAGAAGCTCTGGTGATGTAGTAGTTAAGTGCTACATCTGCTAACCAGAAAGTCAGCAGTTCAAATCCACCAGGTACTCCTTGGAAACTCTATGGGACAATTCTACTGTGTCTTATAGACTGTCAGAATTGACTTGATGGCAACGGGTTTGGTTTGGTTTTTAAGTGCTGTGGAAGAATGTCACTTTTCATGGCTATTTGTCAAGACAAAGAAAACATGATAAATATGGCTGCTATCACAAATATTGCCACAATAAGCTGCCAAAAATAGGACATCCTTATTGGAAGACTCTCTATTTTAAATGCAGGTAGCACAGCTACCAATATCATAGCAGCATGCAACCCACCACAATATGACAATATGACAAACTGACAGACAGTGATGATCTTTTCCCACAGAGTGTGTCAACTCCTTTCCTAGTCTCCTGGTGAATATTACAACCATTTTATACATCCAGTGTTGAACTTCAGTTCATTACGTAGATTCACCAAGCCATACCATATACAAATAAAAAGAATCTGGATGAGATACCATCTCATGCCAACATGGCTGATATTAATTAAAAAAAAACACAAAATAATAAATGTTGGAAGAGCCCCATGAAGATAAAATACCTAGGAATAAATACAACCAGGGATGTAAGAGACCTAAACAAAGAAAATTATAAGATACTACTGCAAAAAAACAAAAGAAACTTATGTAAGTGGAGAAACCTACCTTGCTCACTGGATAGGCAGACTTGACGTTGTGAAAATGTCTATTCTACGCAATGCAACCCTACACATACAACACAATCTCAATACAGATTTCAATGCAATTTTTTCAGACAGAGAAATAAATCACCAACTTCATTTATAAAAGGAAAAAGTCCCAGGTAAGTACACCATTACTGAAGAAAAAGGACAAGGTGGGAGACCTCATACTACTTGATCTTAGAAACTGTTACACTGCCTTGGTAGTCAAAACAGCCTGGTACTGGTACAAAAGCAAATATATAGGCCAGTGGAACAGAATAGAGAATCCAGAAATAAAACTATACACCTATGAACTGCTGACATTTGACAAAGGCCCAAAGGCAATGAACTGGGGGGGGGGGGGGGGACAGTCTCTTTAACAAACAGTGCTGGCAAAATTGAATATCCATACTAGAAAAAAAAAAAAAAAACTGAAACAAGACCCATATCTCACACTTTACATAAAATCTAATTCAAAATGGATCAAATACATAAATATCAAATCTAAAACAATAAAGATTATGGAAGAAAAAATCAGGGACAACACCGGAAGCTCTAATACACAACATAAACAGATTACGGTATATTAATAACAATGCACAAGCAGCAGAAGACAAAATAAGATAAATGGAAACTACTAAAAATGAAACACTTATGCTTATCCAAAGACTATCAAAAGAGCAAAAAGATTATCTACAGACTGGGAATATGTATTTAACAATCACAAATTGGATCGATGTCTAACCTCTATAATCTACAAGGTACTGCAAACTATCAATAAAAAAAAGTCAAATTATCCAATTAAACAATGGGCAAAAGATACGGACAGACATTTCTCCAAAGAAGACATCCAGACAGCCAAAAGACACAGGAAGAAATGCTCACAATCATTAGCCATTAGAGAAATTCAAGTCAAAACTAAGGCTGAAATTAATCCCAAAACACAAAATAACCAATGTTGAAGAGGTTGTGGACAGACTAGAACTCTTCTATACTACTGGTAGGAATGTAAAATGGTACAACTTCTTTGGAAAGAAATTTGACACTTTCTTAAAAAGCTAGGAATAGAAATATCATGTGATCCAGAAATCCCACTGCTTGGAGCACATCCTAGAGAAATAAGGGCTGTCATGTAAACAGATACTTACAGCATTGTCCACAATAGCAAAAAGATGAATCAATCTCAGTGCCCATCAGATAAATGAATAAGTAAACTGTGGTATATTTACACAATAGAACTCTGTGCAAAGAGAAAGACCAACAATGATTTTAGAAACTATTTCATAACCTGGAACCATCTGAGAGTAATTATGCTGAGTGAAATCTGTCAGTTGCAAAAGGACCAGTATTACATGACACCACTATCGTAAGGATCTAGGAAAAGGCGTATACACAGAAGAAAATAATCTTTGAGGGCTACAAGGATGGGGAGGGAGGGAGAGGGCTATTCACAGTTTAGACAGTTGATAAGAATTCAGTTAGGTGAAGGGAGTGACAGCACACAGTAGAATGGAGGTCAGCACAACTGGACTGCTTTGTAAACTAAAATTTTAAATGCAACCCAATATTTTAAATGATAGAGTAGCAGGGACAGGAGTCTGATGACCATGGTTTCAGGGGACATTGAGGTTGATTGGCATAACTGTTTTTTTTCCCTAAGATACTTTTCTGCTTCCCATATTAGAGAGTGATGCCTGGGGTCTTAAAACCAGCAGGCTGCCATCTAAAGAATATCTGTTGGTCCCAACCTACCTGGAGCAGGTGAAGACTAAGAACATCAAAGACAGGAGGAAAATATGAGTGCAGAAAACAGAAGGATCCAAATGACTGGGAGACTACATCAGCATGAGACAGAAGAACTAGATGGTACCCAGACACTACTAAAGAGTCTTGTGACAGGGAATACTATGTAGAGTCCCTGATGAAGCATGAGAAAAAGGGGAATGTGGATCTAAAACTCTATTAAAAGACCCATCTTAATGGTCAGACATCCTAGAGTGTCCACTGAGAACATGACATCTGGACTTGCTGCTAACCCAGAGCTGAAACCAGTAATGAAGTCAACTCTTCGGACAAAGATTGGACTGGACTGTGGGACAGAGAGTGATGCAGGTGATGTGTGTACTTCTTGGCTTAATATATGTATGTGCAGCTCTCTGACTAGTTCCTCTCTAGGCAGGGATAGGGGAAGGTGGGAAGGAAGGAATAGGTGTTGATTGAATGGATAACTGAAGTACAGAGTAGAAAGGAAAATGTGCTGTCACAGGGTAAGGACAGCAGATAGAATTGCATTGAGGGGTTTTATACGGCAAACTTGAATTGTGAACTTTTACTTAATCACAACAAAAATAAAATTTAAAAAATGTTAAAAATAATAAATGTTTGAAAGGCTGTAGAAAGACTGGAACACTTCTACACTGTTGGTGGGAATGTAACATTCAAATTAATTTGGTACTTTCTTAAAAAGCTAAAAACAGAAATACCATATGATCCAGGAACGTATCCTAGAGAAACAAGGGCTATCACACCAATGTTTATTGCAGCACTCTCCACAATAGCAATAAGATAGAATCAACCTAGGTACCTATGAATGGATGAATAGATAAACAAACTATGGCACGTTTACATAATAGAATACTATGCAATGATAAAAAAAAAGACAGTAAACTTAAGAAACACCTCATAACATGGAAGAATCTGGAAGGCATTATGCTGAGTGAAATTAGTCAGCTGCAAAAGGACACATGACATGAGACCACTATTATAAGGTCTCGAGAAAATGTTTAAATGCAGAGGAAAATAGTCTTTGATGGTTACAGGGGTGGGGAGAAACAGAAAGGGGTATTCATTATTTAGGTATTAGATAAGAATCAAGTTAGGTGAAAGGACGGGCAATGCATAGTAGAGAAGTCAGTATGGCTGGACTAAATCAAAAGTTAAGACGTTTCCTAAATATAACCCAGCACTTCAAAGGACAGAGTAGCAGGTTCAGAGGTCTGGGGAAAATGGTTTCAGGGAATGTCTAGGTCAAATGTTATAACAAAGTATTTTTAAGAAAATGTTCTGCATCCCATTTTGGTGAGTGGCATCTAGGGTCTTAAAAGCTAGCAAGTGGCTATCCAACCAGCATCAGTTGGTCCCAACCCACCTGGAACAAAGGAGATTAAAGGACATCAAAGACAGAAAACATGACACCGGAAGACAGAAAAGGCCACGTAATCCAGAGACTGTATCAGCATAAGACCAGAAGAATTAGATTGTGCCTGGAGACCACCAATGACTGCCTTGGCAGGGAATATAATACAGAGTCCCTGACGTAACAGGAGGAAAATGAGTGTGCAGAACTAGAATTCTTTAAAAGACCTGACCTGGTAGACTGAGAAACTTGATGGTCCCTGTAAGATGTGATCTCTGGACTCTGTTAGCCCAGAACTGAAACCATTCCTAAAGCCAACTATTCAGAAAAAGATTGGACTGGGCTATAAGACGTTAACTGCTACTGGAAAAGGGTGTGCTTCTTGGCTGAAGGAAACGTGTGAGGCTAACAGGGCAGCTCCTGTCCAGAGGAGAGGTGAAAGGGAAGAGGAGGACACAGGAAATACAGAGCAGAAAGAAAAAGGGTGCTGTCAGAAGGTGGAGAGAGCTGCTGGAGTTACACAGCAATGTGTGTGTGAGTTTTTGTATGACAAATTGTCTTGGCTTATAAACTTTCACTTAAGCCGCAATAGAAAGCTTTTTTAAAAAGTGGTATTTAGAGCACTCTGTGGGAACAAAATGAGGTATTATGAAATGCGAAATGTCCGTGACTGAAGGAACTGCTCCCTTCCTCAAAGTCAGGATCCTTGCAGCTCACCACTTCGGCACACTAAAGATAGTCACTTAACTTTTCTGAATATCTCTAATCTGCTTTGTAAAGTAAGGATATCAACCTACAGGTGCTGTAAGTATAGAGGTAGAAAGTTTCAATTTATTTTTTAGCAGCTATAGTATAAACTGATTTAATAAATACATTTCTGGTAGAAGTTTAGGCTCCAGGGCCTGAAATGTAGGTAGAATCGTTCCATTCATAAGACAAGATAAATGATCGAGTGTTTGCCCTGAGTGTGGGTGAAGACAGTAGGATAACTGAAAGGTGAAACTCCATGAATTGACCCTTCCTAACAATTTCACAAATCCCTGGCAAAGTTATTAAAGTCATGAAATAGTTGGGGAAAGGTGTTTGGTTTTTTTGTTTTGTTTTTCTTTTTTTTACAGGAGTTAAAAAAAAATAACGGCATGATTGTTTCCTACCTGGACTGAAGAGGAGTAGAACTGAAGCAAAGACACACTGGCTCAAAACTGAGACAAAGAGAGAAAGAATACTTACAGCCACAGAGCTGGGCCTCAAGCCACATTAAATCAGGTCTGTGAGAAAGAGACCCTGGCTAGCGCCTCAGTCCGCTACAAAGATTACAGTGGCTTACACGCCACAGAAGCAGACTTCCGACAGAAGCGTGTACTGTGTTGAATCAAGCACCACACACCTGTCAGTTTGTCATAACATGCTAACACGCTTGTTGCTGTGATAATGGAAGCTATGCCACCAGTATCTAAATGCCATCAGGTTCACCCACATGTGACAAGTTCTAGTGGAGCTTCCAAACTAAGATAAACTAGGAAAGAGACTTGACTAGCTACTTTCTAAAATTAGCCAGTGAAAATCTTATGGATCACAAAAAAGTATTGCCTTGAGGAGGGCATCATGTTTGGTGAAGTGAGGGGCACTGAGGGTGTGGGACACCCTTGGTGAGATGAATTGACAAAATTGCTGCAACAAAAGACTAGAACATGCTGGCAAATGTGAGGATGATGCACGGTTTGGTGCCATTCTGTTCTGTTGTATGTAAGGTCTCTATGAATCAGAGTTGATTTAATAGCCACTAACATTATTCCTTGCAATCAATGCAAGGAATGTGCTGTGCTCCACCCCATTTTCAGAGATTTGGGATGTTGTGTGAATCTAAGATGAGTTTTTGACTCCATCTTCTTCAACTTTTCACAAAAACAACTGCAATGAGACAGAGATGACAAGCATAATAACATCATAAAAAGAGCATGACATTTAATCTTAATAGCCCAAATGTGAAGATGTTTTCACATAGTAAGAGACTGGTGGAGCTAGAATATTAAATGATATCACAGACACATTCACGCTCTGCAAATAATCAGCCCTGATTCCTGAAAGTAGAGCATCCTTAGAGCAGAAACAATGCATACTTCAAACAGAATCCTAGGTTAGGCAACAATCGTGCAGCAGACCTGCTTTGAAGCAGTCTAAATTGGTGTCATGATCTTCCCTTACAAGTCATAACAAACTAATCTAAATTCTTGTAGCAGTTTGACCACTGTCAGGATATTGCAGGATAGTAATAGCAGCCTTTGTGCAAGCTTGAATAGAGAGAAAGAATTCAGAGGCAAAACATTCTACCAGGGATTGGTTATCTCCAAAAGTTACAAACATAAATACGCATAGCAGTGGTTTCTGGGATTGGAGGTTTCCTGTTCTTTGCACCAATATAGCACACAGATAGGCAGTGAGTGCATGTGAATCCCCTTTGAGTTAAAGAAAAGTTGTATTTGATGAAAGCCTGCAGTATTCTGGAAACTTACCTAAGAGATAGCAATAATAGTATGCCATCCATCAAGCAGATAAAAATCAAACCACTGCTTGAACACAGGAAATGGTTCATAAGACTTGACCACATCTAACGGATACTAGCATATTGGAGAAAATACAAATAATGAGACTCAAAGTTGAGATGAAATAAAAATGGATTAAATAAGAAACGATTGAAAAGAAACTAAAAGCGGTGAGGTAAAGTTTATTGTCTCCTTCACTGGAAACAGTAAAGAGCGTGATAATCTTTGAAGATGTTTAAAATAAAGATTGACTCAGGAAAAAAAAAAAACTTGAACTGCTAGTTTAGAGCATGAAATATCTGAAACTAATACGGTTTTTGTTGCTTAGTAGTGCCTACTGATGACTCCTTACAAGGCAACCAGGAAAACACATTGCACGGTCTAAGCTAAGCTTACTAGGAGAAAACTTAACTTTGTCAGTGTTAGTAATGTCTTAAGAAAGGAAGGTCGAGAAAGCATTTTTAAGTGTTAAGTCTGATCTTAAAGAAGAGAACTGATTAGAGTTAAAACTCATAACCCACTGCCATCAAGTTGATCCTGACTTGCAGTGACCAGACTCAGTACCTTTGAATCAGTGGGTAGAAAAAAAATCAAGAATGAGAAAACTATTAGTCTTGCTTTGTAAGCTGTTTTACTTACTTCAGAATTTTATCTCCCTAAACATTTGCTGTGTAGTGTTACTTCGTTTTTGCTTATTTTCAATACAGTTTAACACAGGTACCTAAAAATTATATTAGTTTCAGTTCTTAATAGATAATCTAATTTTTGTTTCTGATTACTTTTTCTCCTTCTTACTTTTAATTTAAAAATATACCCAAACTATATGTAGATTTTTCATCAATTTTGCATGAATGTACCCTCCTTTTCATAAGCATAATAAGATCAGTTGTGTCAGTTTTCGATTGCTGCTACTGTGTCTCAGAGATAACTCTTGTGTCACAAGATGTACTTTCTTCTGTAGCAATATTTATTCTTAAATTATGTTTATGTCCTCTATACTTCACATCTGTAATGTTTTTATCATTTTCTCTTTGTGTATAATTTGTTATCTATAAAAACTAATACTTTTGAAAGTTAAAAATATACATTTAATCGTAAGAGGACTGCCAATTAAGTTCGTAAACTCATCCTAGAAAAAGTGCTGCATACCTCATTACTCGAATTACTACAGTCACCTTCGAAGTACTCCTCTTGGGAGGCTATACACCAATGCCAGGGCCTAGTTCATCCTTCAAAGCAATTTTAGAATGCTTTTCCTGGAATGGCCATTACAGCTATTATCGTATTACCCTTTATGTCCTGAATATCATTAAAATGTGTTTTTTTCAGTATTTCCTTCATTGTTAGGTAAAGAAAAAAGTCACTGGAGGCCAGATGAGGTGAGTAGAGAGGTTTTTGCAATACAGTTATTTGTTTAATGGCTAAAAACTCCCTCGCAGGCAACTATACAATTAAGTTTGTGCACTAGCCACCTTACCACCCTGTGCAATGGCCATTACAGAAAGAGTTCCAAAATTACTTTGAAAGGTAGACTAGGTGCAGGGACTGGTGCATAGCTTCCCAAGGTGAGTACCTTGAAGGTGACCTTAGTGACATTGAGCAATGAGGTATGTAGCACTTAGAGCAATTAAGTTTGCAGACTTAACTGTCAGACCTCATGTGCCCACAAGAAAGACAGACGATTAAGTTTTTAAAAAGTTCACAAAGTTGCTTCTCTGGAATATGTACCAAGTAGATGAACGTTTTAAGTCTGCTATTCTCTATTCTTATTTTCTATGTCTTTTTAAGGAACACATATAGCATCTTGCCATAGAGGAAAGCCTCTGTAATTACTGGTGTTAGAATGTGGAAAATTGGAATCTAAAAAAAGGATCAGTATTTGAAAAATATGACATTGGTGATAGAAACAATGCCAGAGATTTCATGATAGAATTTTGTAAGATTAATGAGTAACTCATTGCAAATCCTTCTCTCAAGAATATAAATGATAACTACACTCCTGAAAAATCTCCAAACAGAATAAACAGGAATCAAATCACCTACATCTGTAGGACGAGACTATGAAAAAGCTCAACATCAGTCAAAGCAAGGCCAGGAGCTGACAGCTGAACAGACCAATTGCTCCTCTGTAAGCTTAACTGAAGATGAACAAAATTAGGGAAAGTTCAAGTCAGTCCAAAGATGACCTTGAGTATATCCTACCTGAATTTAGAGACCATCTGAGGAATAGATCTGATGCACTAAACACTAAAGATGAAAGAATACACAAGTTACGGAATTACATCTGGGGTAACATACTGAGAAAAGCGAGAGGCCATTGAAAAGACAACGAAGAAAGAAAGGACCAAAATAGAAGTCAGAAGAAACTCTAAAACTTGCTCTTGAATGTAGACTAGCTAACATTAATGGAAGAAATGATGAAGTACAAGAGCTGACTCAAATTTAAAAGGCACCTTGAGAAGACAAAGTAAAGCATTGTAACGAAATGTGCAGAAACCTTGAGTTAGATAACCAAAAGGGAAGAACTCACTCAGCATTTCTCAAGATGAAATACCTGAAGGAAAAATTCAAGCCTCAAGTTGCAACATTGAAGGGTTCTGTGGGAAACATTTTGAAAGACCTAGGAAGCATCAAAAGAAAATGAAAGAGTTACTATATCAAAAACCACTGGTTGATGTTCAGCTGTATTAGGAGACTGCATACGATCAAGAACAAATTATACAAAAGAAAGAGGTCCAAGCTGCAGAGAACAGGCATTGGTGAAAAACAAGGCTTCAGGAACTGACAGAATTCCAGCTGAGATATTTCAACAAGCAGATGTACAAGGGAGATGTTCCTCATCAATGCCAACAAATTTGTAAGACAGCAACCTGTCCAGCCAACTGGAAGAGATCCATATTTGTACCTATTCTAAAGAAAGGTAATACAGCAGAACGCAAAAGGTGTTAAATGATATCCTTAATATCACAAAGAGTGAAAAGTTTGCTAAAGATCATCCAAAAGCAGTCGCAGTATACATCAACAAGGAACGTCCAGAAATTGAAGCCGATTAAGAAGAGAATGTAGAACAAAGGGTACCACTGCTGCTCTCAGACGGATGTTGGGTGAAAGTAAAGAACACCAGAAAGATGTCTGCCTAAGTTTTATAGGTTACAAAAAGACATTTGACTGCGTGGATCATAACAAATTATGGATAGCATTGTGGAGGATAGAAATGTCAGAACACTTAATCCTGTTCACGAAGAACCTGTACATAGGACAAGAGATAGCTGATTGAAAAGAACAAGGGTTAAAATTAGAAGAGAGGTGTGTCAGGGTTGTGTCCTTTCACCATACTTACTCACCATGTAGCTCGAGCAAAGAAACTGTACTACATAGAGAAGAGTTAGACGTCAGGATGGAGGAAAACGCGTTAAGAACTTGAGACACACAAGTGATACAACCTTCCTTGCTAAATGTGAAGAGAACTTAAAATGCTTCCTTATGAAGACCAAAGACCATAACCTTCAGTATGGATTATACTTCTGCATGAAAGAAACAGAAATTTAAACAACTGCTCCAATAAGCACTGTCATGATAAACAGGAAAAAAAACAAAAACAAAACTGATGTTGTCAAGTATTTCATTTTACCTGTATCTACAATGAACCTTCATGAAAACAGCAGTCAACAAATCAAAGGACGTATTGAATTGTGCAAATCTACTGCTAAAAATCTCTTTAAAGTGTTAAAAAGCAAAGATGTCACCCTAAGGACTAAGGTGTGACTGACCCAAGCCAGCATATTTTTAATTACCTTATAGTCATACAGAAGCTGGACAATGAATAAGGAAGACTGAAACAGAAATGATGCATTTGAATTATGGTGTTGGTGAAGAATATTGCACTTTGAGTGCCAGAAGAACCAGCAAATTTTTCTTGGAGAAGTATACCCACAGAGTTCATGTTACGTGCTTTGGACTGGTTATAAGGAGAGACTAGTCTCTGGAGAAGCCTGTCATGCTTGTTAAAGTAGAGAATCAGCAAAAAAGAGGAACACACTCAGTGAGATGAACTGATAGAGTGATTGCGACAGTGGGCTCAAACATAACAATGATTATGAGGATATCATAGGACTGTACAGTGTTTCCTTCTGTTCTAAGTAGGGTCAACATGAGTTGGAAACATCCTGAGGGCACCTAACAACAACCAGAGGGTAAAACCTCAATCGAACTTTACCAAAAAATATGGTAAAAGATGTATGCTAGCTTTTAAGTGCTCTATTCCTACTCTCAGCTTCTACATGTGTTCCATTAGCGGTGGTGTGCCGGGGGGGTGGGGGGGGTAAAAGCACCAGTGAAGCAAAGCAAAGGTGGTCTGGGTGATACCAAACGGTCTTCCACAACAGCAGCAACCTTGTTGTTGAAGATTGATTTGAACCAAGATTTCCACTAAAAAAAAAAAAAAAAAATTGCCATTGAGTCCATTTTAACTCATAGTGACCCTATAGGACAAAGAATTTTATTTTTTCCTATAGGGTCACTGTGAGTTAAAATGGCTACATAGTACCAAGAAGCCACTAGTGGATGTGGACTGTCTACCTTGTGGTTAACAGCCACGCTCTTAACCACCGTGCCACTACCGTTCCTATCCTTCGGTTTCAACTCTATTTCCCAGTGGGCCTAGGGTTTTCCTATTGGTGTACGAGATATTCCTGTTTCTGGCTTCAGGAACAAGAACAAACTCCACAGCATGCAAAGAGCTTGAATAAATTCTGACTCACAGTGATTCTATAAGTCAGGCTAGAACTACTCCATAGAGTTTCCAAAGACCACCTGGCCGATTTGAACTTCTCACGTTTTGGTTAGCAGATGTAGTACTAAACCACTACAGGACCAGGGTTTCCTTTTGGAAGTTAGGATATCTACAGAAAAAAGTAAACAGACATTTGTAATTTTTCATTACTGGAGATGAAAAGAAAGTCATGCATATAAAAGAGGAAGGACAACATTTCTACAGTTAGAGCAACTGACTGTGAGATTTGTGTAGCTGAATCTTCTAATGATTCAACCTTTTTCTCCCCCCATAAATCTTGTAAAATAACACTCCTTGTGTGTTAAGAATAGGTAAGAATAAGCAATGCTTGTGGATGAGACATAAAGAAAAATCCTTTCTGAAACTTGGTAGTGTAAATATATTATGACTAGATGGTGGAGTTTAGACTGTCTCAGTATGTGAAAACTATTTACAGTAAGATTACAATAAATCTATTTAAAGGATGTAAAAACAAAAGACAGTGTCTTGCTTCTACCAAAATATGTACACATTCGATAATTTTAGCACTTTTTTCGAATGTGCTTGACAAATTTTTATCCATAGACTCTCACCATCATAAGTGTCATTAACAGGAAAGAGCTATGTACTACTGACAAAGGTAAGTACAAGGTGTCTACAAAGTATCATTGTCTTCCAGGATTTATCGTATTGTTTAGTGTCTTACCATCAATTTAACTCATAACTCCACTTAGTTCTGCAGTACTCACTAGCATTCCAAAACCTAGATTCCTTTTTTTTATTATGACTGAGTGAAAATGTACATTCCCATACAAATTTACATGCCCACCTATATGCAGCTTCCTCTGCTCTCCCTGCCCGGTGACAGCAGACTGTTCCTCTCTGCTCCATACATGTCTCATCCTCCCAACAGTCTCCTTTCCCCTCCTTTCCACTCACTCTCCTTCCTCCAGCCAGAGGTCAGCAGGATGATATCCTATAGATGCATGGAACCGTAAAGTACATCCAATATGGTCACTCTGCATCACCAAGTCCAATGCATTCATGTCCAAAGAGTGGAGTTTCATTATGACTTATGGGCAAGGGCAGCATCAGGGCCAGGAGTCATGTTCCCAGGGGAAACTCAAAGCCACTGGACCATCAGTTGCGGTCTTTTAGTGGAGATCTCAGGGTGCACCCCTTTTTATTCTTGTGTTGCCAGTGAGACTCAACTTAGTGAGCTCCATTGCGGCTATCCCTGGTGATGGCTGGGCACCATCCGGTTCTTCCGGTCCCAAGTCGATGTAGGCATCCACTCATGTGGGTCTCTCTATCTTCTGGGTTGTCTTTATCCCGTGTCATTTTGGTCCTCGGTGAGCATCCGTTCCTGCTGAGTTGGGACCATTTACTGTGCCCTTGGATGGCAGCTTGGCAACTTTTAAGACCCCAGACGCCACTCACCAATGTGGGGTGCAGAGAGCCCTCGATTCTTTAATCACTGTTTACCTTGGTAATGCTGAGTATGTCTTTTATCTCTGCTGTCATAAGTGGTTGCAGTGTATAATATTAGAAAAAAGGAAACTGTCCTCAACCGGGCTGTGGGGGAACAAATCTAACACTGCTCCCTAGCTATGTCGCTGTCTTACTGTCCATTTTCATTATTCTCAGCCTTAGGGGCCAGCTGTCTAGTTGACCTTCTCGGGGATGTGTCCTTACCACCTCAAGGTAGTTCCTTTAGCTGTGTCTGCACCTCACTATCTAACAATGGGCCTTAAGCACAGCAAATACCTACCACGCTGTCAAGTCCTAAATGTATTTGATTTTGTACACTTTCTATCACTTGATTTCATCTAGTCTCATGTTGCCAAGTGTGTATCTTTAAACAGACTTTTCAATATCTCTCTTGTGTCTCCATCCCTGAATTCAATGTGCTGAAAGTAGAACAAATTTCCCCATACTTTCTCTACCTTGTTCAACCATTGACATTTCAGTGGATAACAGTACCATCTTTCTTAAAGCTCCCAAACCTTAAAGATACCCCTGTCTCTTCTTTGTATCATACACTACAAGTAACCTATCAGCTCTACCTTCAAAATTGATGCAGAATGTCATTGATTTTTACCACCTCTACCACCCTCCCATACTGTATGCCATTGTATCTCCCATCTAACAGTCCCCCTGCTCCTAACCCTTTTCCCCGAGGAGTGTAATCTAAATGCAGAAACTAGAGGCTTAATCAAATTATCTTCTCTTCTCCTCAAGCCCAGCTATTAAACTCAGAGTTAAAAACAATGCACTTCAAGCTGTACAACCATTCTCAACCTTTGAAAACTTTGCCACTCCTCAGAAATGCACAATTCATATTAACATATTAGGGTTGGAGAATCTATTTGGGGTCTTAAGGAAGGTGATTTAGCAAAGTTTAGAGCAGTATTTTCCAGATATCTCATATTAGTACTGCAGAGGATGCTTTAGGAAACACTGAAAAGAACGATGCCAAAGCGTTGATTCCAAAGCTGACACTGTAAGGAAGCAGAATAAAAGACAGAATTTTAGTCCAAAGGCCTGATTTGAGTTCCAGCTTTACTACAACTACTTCTCACATGTCAAGTACCTTGTTATCAGACATTTTGCGCTAATGATAGGGTAAAAAATCTACTATCCATCTATTTTGCACATTAACAATGTATACATTACCATCAGAGCCAGTGTAGCTCTAGCCTTGAACCTTGGCATTCATTACTGCCAAGGTGCAAAGTAAGAATTACCCTTGCTATGATGGTTAAGATTATGTGTCAGCTTGGCTGGGCAGTGATTCTCAGTGGTTGGCAGTGATTTAACAATGCAATTTCATAGTTATGAAATCATTTAGTCATCTTCTATTTTATGATTTGATGTGGTCAACCTCCATTTTTAAATAACATCAGTTTTTCTCATAATGATCTGGTCTTTGGAAACTAACTACCGTCAATAACTGAGGATTGGATGTACTTCATAGACACTTCCTTGGGAAATCATCTCTACTTCATGAGGCTCACTTTATTCACCTGTAGCATGAGGTCAATAATTCTTCATCAAATGGCTCTGAGAACTACGTTGTTCAGCTTATGTGAAAGACCCAAAAACTACCTAGCTTATAAAGGGCCGTTAGTAAATGCTTTCTTTGCCAGAAGCTCTTACATTTAATAGTAATAATTAATCTACTTTTGTCTCTATGTATTTGCTTGTATGGATTATAACAAACTATGGATGTCATTTTGGAGAATGGGAATTCCAGAACACCTGATTGATTGTGCTTGTGAGGAATCTGTCCATGGATAAAGAGGCAGTCATTCCAAGAGAACAAAAGGATACTGCATGGTTTAAAGTCAGGAAAGGTGTGTCAGGACTGTACTCTTTTACCATACCTATTCAGTTTGTAAGCTGAGAAAATAATCTGAGAAGCTGGACTATATGAAGAAGAAGGAGACATTAGGACTGGAGGAAGACTAATTAACAACCTGTATTATGAGATCATAGAATCCTGCTCCTGAAAATAAAGAGGATTTACATTATACTTACAAAGATCAAAGGCCACAACCTTCAGGATGGATTACACCTCAACATCAAGAAAACAAAAGTCTTCACAACTGGACCACTAAGCAACATCATAATAAATGGAGAAAAAACTGAGGTTGTTAAGGATTTCATTTTGCTTGATTCCACAATCAATGCCCATGGAAACAGCAATGAAGAAATGAAAATGCATATTGCACTGGGAAAATCTTCTTCAAAAGACCTCTTTAAACTGTTGAAAGTAAAGGACATTACCTTGAAGAATAAGGTGTGCCTGACCCAAGCCAAGTTATTTTCAACTGAATCATATGCATGTGAAAGCGGGATAATGAATAAAAAAGACGAAAGAAGAATTGATACCTTTGAACTGTGACGCTGGAGAAGAATAGTGAATGCACCTTGTACCACCAAAAGAAGAAACAGGTCTGTCCTGGAAGAAGTACACCCAGAATGCTCCTTGGAAGCAAAGATAGTGAGACTGCATCTTACATACGTGGGACATGTTGTCAGGAGGGACCAGTCCCTGGAGACGAACATCACGCTTGGCAACGTAAAGAGTCAGCAACAAAGAGGAAGACCCTCAACAAGAGCGACTGACACAGTGACCGCAGCAATGACTGAAGCATAAGAACGATTGCGGGCGCGAGACGGGTCAGTGCTTTGCGCTGTTGTTGGAAGCTTTCATTTGGAATCAGCCTGACAGTACCTGACAACAACCACATATAAATGGAACACATCTTGTTTATCTCTTCATTTGTTGATGGGCACTTTGGTTGTTTCAACCATTTAACTATTGTGGAAAATGTTGCAATAGATGTTAATATACAGGTTCTGTTTGTGTTTCTGCTTTTATTTCTACTGAGTATGTGTATGTATCTAGGATTGGGATTGCTGGGACTTTTTGTAGTTCTATGTTCAATTTTTGAGGAACTACTAAGCTGTTCTCCACAGTGGCTACATCATTTTACATTTCCACCAGCAATGGATGAGGATTTCAGTTTCTCCATAACGTTACCAGCACTTGGGGCTTCTTGTTTTATTTTGTTGTTTTCTTATCATTTCATTCTAGTGAACAAGAGGTAATAACCCACTATGGTTTAGATTTGCATCTCCTTAATTACAATAATGTTGAGTATCTTTTTGTGTGCACGCTGCCATTAGAATTTTACTTTAGTAAAATGTCTATTCAAACTATTTTCCTATTATTTTGTTTTATTCTGTTTACGTATTTTCAGAGTATTCTAGCCTTATTTGCTATATAGTTCCTCCAAATTTTCTCCCAATGTAGATTATCTGTCTTTAACTTTCTGAGGAACAGTCAAACTATTTTCTATAGTGCTTTACCATTTTACATTCCCATCAGCAAAATAGTGGGTTCCAATTTATCCACATCTTGTTACTTTCTATTTTGTTTGTTTATTAAGGTTTTGTTTTTTTAACAGTAGCCATCTTAATGGGTGTGACGACTATTTCAATATAGTTTTTTTGATTTTCAAAATTGATTGCACACAACAAGAGCAATTAAAGAAATTATGTATGTTTTCATGCACTTACTGGGCATTTGTATAACTTGCCCCCAGAAATGTCTATTCAAGTCCTTTGTCCTATTTGATTGGACTGCTTGTGTTTTTGTTGCTGAGTTTTAGGAGTTTTTGCACATGATAGATATTACACCTTTATCAGGTATGTGGTTTCTAAATATTTTTCTCACTCTGTAGGTTTTCTTTTCATTTTCTTGAGAAAGTCTTGTGGTTCACAAAGTTGTTAATTTTGATGACGTTGAATTAATCTATTTGTATTTTGTTTGTGACTTTGGGTGTCATATTTAAGAAGGTATTGTCAAGTGTAAATTCCTGAAGATTTACCACTGTGTCTTCTCCAAATAATTTTATAGTTGATTCATTTTGAGTTAATCTATGTATGTGATACAAGGTAGGGATGCAAGACGTTTTTATTTCTTGGTTCTATGTATGTTGATCTCTTGACTCTAGGTGCTTAGCCAGTGCGTAGTACATAATGGGGACTTAATGCTTAAGGGAAGGTGGTTGAATTAATAAAATCATAAAATAGATATGTATAGCAAAGAGTGTTCCAAGACAAACAAGTGTACTGAGCACCAATTAGATTCTCTAGGAAGAAAATCCTGAGAGAGAGATTAGCATGCAGGAGGTTTATGCATGAATTCTGTCTAATTCAGTTACAGTGGAAGAGAAGAAAAGGAAGCATGACTGGGTAGAAGAAAAAATTTGACGGTGATGTAGTCACAACAGGGTCTCAGACAATCTCACAGGAAGCTTTGGTGCTGGAGAGCTCTTCAAAATTTTTCCAAATTTAGAAAACAGAGGGTGAGCTTCACCCTCACCACCCCGCGTGTTCACTAACCAGTCATTAAATGGCAGGCTCCAGGGAGAAGATAGTACCTTGGGCACAAAGGTTTTCTCTTGCTGTGGGCAGTTTCAGAGAGGAATTTGGCAGAGGCTGGTATTGGTCAGCTGATCAGATGACAGCCTCAGTCCCTTGGGGAGCTGGGTAGTGGTGCAGCCCAGCATCCGCCACAGCTGCACAGTGCAATTTTGTTATGTTGAGGTACATGCCTGTTGAAGATTCAGAGTAAAAAAAGTGATTGGAAGTTCAAAATGACCCTTCAGTTTGCACCTAAGGCCCAAGAAGGATTGTTTGTTTCAGTCTGACTGTTGCACCACCAAGAGAGATACATGCACTAGAAATGATAAATGCAAGACTCGGTAATGGGAAACCTTTGTGCTGGGTCCAGGAAGCTAAGTTTCTGTTCCTTGTTAGCTGCCACAGGTGATCCCACATAAGCAATTTAGCCCCTCTGGCCTCTGATTCACACATGCAATTCGTGTGGTAGCACAAATTGATTTCTGAATGCCTTAGGGTTTACAGTGTTTTCTATTTGAACCATATAAGGGATTTGACTCCCTGATGTGATGAAAAATTATAAAATTCACACAATCTTCTGAAATAATAACTCTTTTATCATAGCTCTTTAATGAGCTTCATTCAAAGAGCAATAACTTAGGAAAATAAATCAATTCTTGAAAGTGGGTAATTTCTGAATGAACTTCAGTTCAGCACTGTGAGTCTAAGTAGATATGTACTTCTCATCAAATACATGACCCATTCACGATTCATGGTTCAGGGAGTGTCCTCACTATAACCTGCATGTTTCTCAAATGTTTGTTTACGATTTGGTTGTGTGGAATCACAGGTACATTTTTTTTCCAGATAAATCATATTGCAAATACTGACGAGAATCTGAGGCTAGCTGTAGAATTGTTCTTTTATGTTTATAATGAAATAAATAATAGCAATAATAAAAAGCAAGCTCAATTAGTACAATTTTAAGAATTAATGTATGGAACAATGGTCATTCAGCAGTAGAACTCTCAGAAAGACCAGGTTTAATTCTCAGCCAATATACCTGACCCATGGTCACTACCTGTCTTTTAGTAAGTTTGTGTATTGTAATGATGCTGAACAGGTTTTAGCAAATCTTTCAGTCTGAGACAGACTAGGTAATAAGGTCTTTTCTGATCTGCTTCTAAAAATTAGTCAATGAAAACACTGTGGATCATAGCAGTCTGGTCTCCGACCAGTCCTGGGGAAGCCATATGACTGAACATCATTCACTGACCTGGATATGAAGATGTCATGAGTCAGGGGCATACGTGATGACAGCTAACAAAAAAAAAAAAAAAAACAAGAATTATAAAAGAGAAACACATAAAAGATTGCTTTAAAAATTAGCATTTGAAATGTAAATCATGCTAAGACATATGTGGCACAGTGATTACGAGCTACAGCTGCTAACCAAAAGGTCAGCAATCTGAATCTATGAGGTTGCTCCTTGGAAACCCTATGGGGCAACTCTACTCTGTCTACTAGGGTTGTTGTGAGTTAGAATTGATACAATAGCAACAGACTTTTAAGATAAAACCACTGAAATACCATTTTCACCTGTCCAGTTGACATGTGGTTGCTGTGTGCCACTGAGACATTTCTGCTTCTTAGGACAGAATAGAACTGTAGGACAGAATAGAACTGCCCCAGAAAATTTCCTATGCTGCAGTATTTATGGCAGCAAGTCACAAGGTCTTTTCTGCTGCATAACATCTGGTGGGTTCAAATCACTGACTTTTAATCAGCAGCCAAGAATTTAGCTATTGTGCCACAGAGTTCTTTGTCCAACTCACATACAGATTAATAGGTTTTATAACACACAGCATTGGTGAGGATGTGAGGGAGGGAGCACTTCAACATATGCTGTCAGCAATGTAAGGTGGTGAATCATTTAGTGAAAACAGTTTGGCCACATCTATTCAAGTCACACATATTCACATTGCCATCTGACAATTCCATTTCCATATATTTATCTTAGATATGTACTTCACATCAACAAACTAATGGAAGAAATTAATTTATAGGCTTGTCTGTAATAACCAAAGATTGAGAACAAACTAAGTGTATGTCAGCAGAAAGTAAAATATTCTTTCATACATAAAATATAAAATATAACAAAAGAGGAAATACCCCATACATCAGTATAGAAAGATATTTGTATTCATATTTGTGTGTGTGTGTGTGTGTGAGCATACTTACATGTGTGTAGACAAACTACAGCTCTAGGGAAACAGAGAGAAAGATAAAATTTTTAAGTGCTGGGGAGAGATATGAGTGATTAGGATTAGAAGCAAGTTTTCCTGAATATCTGTTTGATCATTTGCAATTTAATTTTTTCAGTTGTCTTTTAAAGTAAAGCAAAATTTTAAAAAGTAGCTTCACAGCTGGTAGATTTAAAAAATGGGAGCTAGTTTAATTGGAAAAGGAACAAAAGAAAGAGAAATGGAGAAAGGAGGTGGTAGAAGTTCTGGTGAGGTGATGCCTGAGTTAGTTCCCTGTGATTTCATCAGGCATTAGGTTGTCAGATACTTTTTACATTCACTTTAAGAAGGCCTAGAGAAACAACTGTGGTCCATCCACAGAGCATCTCTCCAGCCTCTATTAACTCACGTGATGCCTCCAAAGGAACAAACTCTGGAGAAAAAGTTAACCAAGAAATCACCCGTGGCTTCAGAAGTCCCCCAAAAGAAAGCACCACAAAACTTCCCAGATGAAAAAGCTTTTCTGAAACTATCAGAAGGTGAATACATATATACAGATATATATATACATATAGAGAGAGCACTCCTAGACTTTATACAAAATGCAGCAGAGCAAAATGAAAAATTAAGCAAGCTGTTCAAATTGATGGAACACCAGTGCACTGAAATCCAATAGATCAAGAACAAAATCAAACAGATAGAAACTTCAATTCAAACCTAGGAAAAGAGAAGGGAACAGAAAATAGACTTTCTGATTTGGAAGACAGAGCTACTACCTCCAGCACCTATGAAGAGGAATCAGAAAAAAAGAAACAAGAAAAATGAAGAAGGATTAAGAAGCATGTGGGAATCTATTAAGAGGAACAATCTAGGATTAATTGGAGTTCCCAAACAGGGTGAAACACTTGAGAACAAAGAGAGTACTCTTGCTGAGCTGCTGACAGAAAACTTCCCAGAAATTATGAAAGAAGAGAATCTAGAAATGCAAGATCCATATCAAATGCCACTGAATATAGATCTAAAAAGAAAGACCCCAAGACATATTCTAATCAAGCTTTAAAAAATGAAACATAAGCAGAAACTCTTAAAGGCAGCAGGACTAAAAGCAAAGCTAACACTCAGAGGGAAACCCTTCAGGCTTTCATCAGATTTCTCAGCAGAACCAATGCTGGCATGGAGACAGTGGCATGACACTTTCAAAGCTTTGAAGGAGGAGAACTTCCAACCAAGAATTATATATTCTGCAAAACTATCTTTCAAATATGAAAATGAAATTAAGACATTTGCAGATAAACAGAAACTCAGAGACTTTGTAAAAACCAAACCCAAACTACAAGAAATACTGAAAGAAGTTCTTGGCTCTGGCTTAGAAGAACGAAACCACTAACTTTATATTTTAGAATGACACACTACTCAATACTCTACTCTTTTAGGGAAGCCTCCGAAGTCAATCACAGCTTTGATACGGAAAGAAGCAATCCAGTGATCATCATGGAAACTATGATGTCATCATAATAAAAAGAGGGATGTACTACAGGTGTTGTAGTCCTTCCAGATGAAGAGGAAGATTACAAGACTGGTAGTAATTAAAATTGGGTTTATATATACTTTATTAAGGGGGATTATTGGGGCACCTGTAAAGCTCAACAAAGATGTATCATACCATTTCAAGAAATGCAACACACAAGTCTCAACAACTACAAAACCAGCTCTGAAAAAGGTGAAAAATCAACTCACTAAAAAGAATGTTCCAGAACAGACTAATAAGAACAACAGAGAAAACAACAACATAAAAATAAACATATCACAATGGCAGCACTGAACACAAACCTATCAATACTTACATTCAATGCGAATGGACTGAATGCTCCAGTAAAGAGACACCAGGTGTCATCTTGGATCAAAAGACATGACCCATTCATATGTTGTCTACAAGAAACTCACTTGAGACCTAAAGATAGGAACAAACTGAAAATTAAAGGCTGGGGGAATATATATCAAGCTAACAATGAACAAAGAAGAGCAGGGGTGGCCATTCTAATCTCAGAAAAAATCAATTTTAATGTCAAATCCACCATTGTGGACAAAGATGGGCACTATTTATCGCTGAAAGGTTCAGTACACAAGCAAGACTTAACTATATTAAGTATTTATGCACCTAATATCAGAGCACCTAAATACATCAAAGAAACACTGACTATGCTCAAAAGAGAGTTAGATGACTCCACAATAATAGTGGGAGACTTTAACAGTCCACTCTCATTACTAGACAGATCATCTAGAAAAAAGCTCAGTAAAGATACAGAAGACCTCATTGCCACAATTAACCAAATAAAACTCATTGATATATACAGAACTTTCCACCCATCAGCAGACAACTACACCTTCTTCTCCAGTGCACACGGAACATTCTCCAGAATTGACCATGTGATAGGCCATAATGCAATGCTTAACAAAATCCATACCATTGAATTACTGCAAAGCGTCTTCTCAGATCATAAAGCCATCAAAGTTGAAATCAATAGCAGAAAAAACATACATAGAAAGTGGAACTCTTGGAAACTGAACAACATCTTGCTCAAAAAATCATGGCTTATAGAGGAAATCAAGAAATTCATGGCTTCCAATGAGAACGAAAACACTTCCTACCAGAACCTATGGGATACAGCCAAAGCAGTGCTCAGAGGTCTGTTTATCTCCATAAATGCACACATCTGGAAGGAAGAAAGAAACCAAATCAAGGAACTAACTCTACAGCTTTAACAAGAAGAAAGATAACAATAGAGGAACCCCTTGGGCACCAGAAGAAATGAGATCATAAAGATTAGAGCAGAGCTAAATGAATTAGAGAATAGAATAACAATTGAAAAAATTGAAAAGACCAAATGCTGGCTTTTTGAAAAGATCAAGAAAATTGACAAACCCCTGGCTAAACTTACTAAAGAAAAGGAAAGGAAACAAATAACCCAAATTAGAAATGAGAGGGGAGTTGTCACCACAGATGCAACAGAAATCAAAAATATCATAACACAATACTGTGAAAAACTGTACTACAACAAATTTGAAAATCTAGGGGAAATGGACAAATTCCTTGACTCATACCACCTACCCAAATTATCACAACATGAAGCAGAACAACTTAATAAACCCATCACTAAGGAATAGATTGAAAATGTCATCAAAACACTACCAACCAAAAAAAGTCCGGGTCTGGATGGCTTCACAGCAGAATTCTACCAAGCATTTAGAGAAAAGTTATCTCCAATACTACTGAGACTATTTCACAGTATAGAAAGGGACAGAATACTCCCAAATTCATTCTATGAAGACCGCATAACACTGATACCTAAGACAGGGACAGACCCAAGAAAGAAAGAGAACTACAGACCAATATCACTCATGAATCTGATGCAAAAATCTTCAACAAAATTCTTGCCAATAGAATACAACAACCTATCAAGAAAATAATCCCTCATGACCAAGTGGGATTCATACCAGGGATGCAAGGCTGGTTCAACATCAGAAAAACAATTAATGTGATTAACCACATAAATAACACAAAAGTCAAGGATCACCTGATTTTGTCCATTGATGCCGAAAAGGCATTTGATAAAGTCCAACACCCATTCATGCTAAAAACTCTTAGCAAAATGGGCCTAGACGGCAAATTCCTCAACACAATAAGGGCCATTTATACAAAGCCAATTGTAAAAGACTGAAAGACTTTCCCTTGAGATCAGGAACTAGACAAGGATGCCCACTGTCACCTCTCCTATTCAACATTGTGCTAGAAGTTCCAGCCAGAGCAATTAGACAAGACCAAGAAATAAAGGGCATCTGCATTGGCAAAGAGGAAGTTAAAATCTCCCTGTTTGTAGATGATATGATTGTATATGCAGAGAACCCCAAGGGATATATAGGTAAGCTACTCAAACTGATACAAGAGTTCAGCAAAGTCTCAGGATACAAGATAAACATAAGTAAATCAGTAGGATTCCTTTATACCAACAACAAGACTGTTAAGGAAGAAATTATTAAATCAATACCTTTTACGATAGTCCCTAAGAAGATAAGGTACCTAGGAATTAATCTAACCAGAGAAACAACAGACCTTTACAAAGAGAACTACAAGCCCTTACTACAAAAAACTAAGAGAGACTTAGATAAATGGACAAATCTACTCTGCTCTTGGACAGGAAGATTTAACATTGTGAAAATGTCTATTTTACCCAAAGCAATTTATTTATATAATGCAATCCCAATACAGTTCCAGCATCATTTTTTAATGAGATGGAGAAACAAATCACCAATTTTGTTTGGAAAGGGAAGAAGCCCCGGATAAGTAAGGTACTATTAAAGCAGAAGAACACACTGGGAGGCCTCTCATTAACCGACCTTAGAACATACTACGCTGCCACAGTGGTCAAAACAGCCTGGTACTGGTACAAGAACAGACAGATGGATCAATGGAACAGAATTGAGACCCCAGAGATGACATCATCTGTCTATGAACAGTTGATATTCAACAAAGGCCCTAAGACATCAAACTGGGGTAAAAACAGTCTCTTCAACAAATGGTGCTGGCAAAATTGGTTATCCATCTGCAATAAACTGAATCAAGATCCATATCTTACACTTTACAGAAAAACCAATTCCAGCTGTATAAAAGACCTAAATATCTAACCTAAAACAATAAATCTCGTACAAGAAAATGTAGGAACAACAATGGATGTTTTAATACACAATGAGGACAGACTCCAAAATCTGTCAAAGAAACCACAATCAACAGAAGAGAAAATAGATAAATGGGAACTATTAAGAATCAAACACTTTTGCTCATCCAAAGACTTTATTAATAGAATTGAAAGAACACCCACAAAACGGGAAAAAATATTTGGCAACTCTATGTCAGACTGACGCCTGATCTCCATAATCTAGAAGGTACTACAAAACATCAATAAGAAGAAGATAAACCATCCAATTAAGCGATGGGCAAAGGAGATGGACAGACATTTCACTAAAGACGAGATCCAGGCAGCCAAAAAACACATGCAGACATGTTCACGATCTTTAGTTATTAAAGAAATTCAAATCAAGACAACAATGAGATACCATCTCACCCCAATCAGATAGGCCATGATCCAGAAAACACAAAACAACAAATGCTGGAGAGGCTGTGGAGAAAGTGGAACCCTCCTACACAGTTGGTGGGGTTGCAAAATGGTCCAGCCTCTTTGGAAGGCAATCTGGTGCTTCCTTAAAAAAATGGAGATGGATACACCATTTGACCGAGTAATTCCACTACTTGGAACATATCTTACAGAATCAAGGCCTTTCACACCAATGGACACATGCACGAGAATGTTTATCGCAGCACAGTCCAGGATAGCAGAAAGATAGAATCAACCCAGATGCCCAACAACAGAAGAGTGGATAGCTAAACTATGGTACATATACTCAATGGAGCACTACGCAATGATAAAGAATAACAATGATTCCAGGAAACATCTCCTAACCTGGTTTCAACTGGAAGACATTATGTTGAGTGAAAGTAGTCAGCAACAAAGGGACAAATACTGTATGAGACCTCTGCGATAAGATTCAAAAACAGACTTGTGTATAGATGAAAAGACTTTTTGACAGCTGCAAGGGATGGGAGGGAGGGAGGAGGGGGGGGAGGGTTTAGTTTAGATAGTTGCTAGCAATGTGGTTGGGAGAAAGCAATGATAGCACACGTTAGGAACAAGAACAACATTAAGTGGAGTTCAGCATAACTTGAGTACTCCTTCCATCTTATCCCAGTATTGCAAGGATAGAGTAGCTGGGGCAGGGGGCAGGGAACCATGCTCTTAGGCAAAATCGAGGCCAATTGGCACAACTAGCATTTTGCTAAGAGAGCTCTCTGCACCCCACATTGGTGAGTGGGGTCTTAAAAGCTGCCAAGCTGCCGTCCGAGGACACAGCAAATGGTCCCATCTCAGCAGGAACGAATGCTCAGTGTGGACCAAAAAACAACCTAGAAGACAGAGAGACCCGCAAGAGTGGGTGCCTTCATCAACTTGGGACCGGAAGAACTGGATGGTGCCCGGCCACCACCAGTGATAGCCACGATGGAGCTCACTAGGTTGAGTCTCCCTGGCAACACAAGAATAAAAAGGAGTGCATCCTGAGACCTCCACTAAAAGACCTCAATTGATGGTCCAGTGGTTTCGGGGTTCCCCTGAGAGCATGGCCCCAGGCCCTGATGCTGCCCTTAACCATAAATTATAACAAAGGTCCACTCTTTGGACAGGAATGGATTGGAATTGGCAATGCAGAGTGACTATATATTGGTTGCACTTCATGGTTCTACACATCTGTAGGATATCATCCTGCTGACCTCTGGCTGGAGGAAGGAGAGTGGGTGGAGAGGAGGGGAAAGGAGCCTGTTGGGAGGATGAGACATGTATGAAGCAGAGAGGAATAGTGTGCTGTCACCGGGAGGGAGAGCAGTGGAAGCTGCATATAGGTGGGCATGTAAATTTATACAGGAATGTACATTTGCACTCAGTCATGTCAAATAAAAAAGAAAAATTAAAAAAAAAAAGAATTAAACTCTTTTGCTCATCTGAAGACTTTATTAATAGAATTAAAATGCCACCTACAGAAAGGGGAAAAATATTTGACAACTGCATGTCAGCCGAATGCCTGATCTGCATAATCTATAAGGTACTATGAAATATCCATAAGAAAAAGATAAATCATCCAATGAAGTAATGGTCGAAGGAGATGGACAGACACTTCTCTAAAGAGGACATCCGGGCACCGAAAAACACATGCAGACATCCTCACGATCATTAGCTATTAAAGAAATTCAAATCAAAACCACAGTGAGCTATCATCTCACCCCAACAAGGTTGGCCGTGATCCATAAAAGACAAAACAACAAATGCTGGAGAGGCTACAGAGAAACTGGAACTCTCCTCTCCACTGTTGGTGGGATTGCAAAATGGTGCAAGTTTGGAAAGCAATCTGGTGCTTCCTTAAAAAGCTGGATACAGATATACCATTTGATCCAGTAACACCACTGCTCAGAATATATCCTGCAGAATCAAGACCATTGACACCAACTGATACATTCACATGAATTTTTATTGCAGCAAAAAATGGAATCAACCAAGATGTCAAACAACAGAGGAATGCATGTGTAAACTATGGTATATATACTCAGTGGAACACTATGCAATGATAAAGAACAATAATTTTTGGAAACATCTCATAACCTGTTTTCAACTGGAGGATATTATGCTGAGTGAAACCAGTCAGGGACAAAAGGACAAATATTCTATGAGACCCCTACTATAAGAACTTAAAAACAAAATCATGCATAGAAGAAAAAACTCTTTAATGGCTACAAGAGTGGAGAGGGAGGGAAGTTAAAGGGGGGAGAGTTTAGATTGGACAGTTGATAGAAATTTGATTGGGTGAAATCTGTGCTAACACACATTAGAAAGATCATTATTCACTGGTCTTGAACATAACATGATTACTCCTCCCATCTTAACCCAATATTGCAAGGACAGAGTAGCTGGGGCGGGGACCGGGAACCATGCTTTCAGGGGAAATTGACGCCAGTTGGCACAACCAGTGTTTTGCCAAGAGAGCTCTCTGCACCCCATATCTGTGAGTGACGTCTGGGGTCTTAAAAGCTGTCAAGCTGCCATCTGAGGGTACAGCAAATGTTTCCAACTCAGCTGGAATGGATGGTCACGAAGAACCAAAATGACATGGGGGAAAGAGAACCCAGAAGACAGAGACCCACATGAGTGGATGACTACATCGACTTGTGACTTGAAGAACCAGATGGTGCCCAGCTACCACCAGTGATAGCCATGATGGAACTCATGAAGTTGAGTTTCACTGGCAACACAAGAATAAAAAGGGGTGCACCCTTTTATATGGTCCTGGGGCCTCGGAGTTCCCCTTGGAGCAGGGTCCCTGACCCTGATGCTGCCCCTGTCCATGAATCATAATGGCGGTCAACTCTTGGACAGGAATGGATTGGACTTGGCGACACAGAGTGACCATATCATGTGTGTACTTTATGGTTCTCTGCATCTATAGGATGTCATCCTGCTGACTTCTTACTCAAGGAAGGGAAGTAGGTGGAGAGGAGGGGATAGGAGATTATTAGGAGGATAAGACATGTATGGAGCAGAGAGGAAGGGTGTGCTGTCACCGGGCAGGGACAGCAGTACGAGCTGAATACAAGTGGGCATGCAAATTTATATGGGAATGTACATTTTCATTCAATCACAATATAAGAAAAAAAAGATGTTTTTGGCTTCAGTTCTATGACACATCAAATTGCGATTTTTTTTCAACATGGCTTGGTGGCAATGACATATTGAGGGACAACTACATGTGTTCCTGTTGTTAGGTTGTTCTAAGAGTAACGATAGGTTCACAGAGCCTGCCAAAGCCCGTAGGTGTTCAATAAATGTGTATACCTTTATTGTAGTTGTCTGGTGCATTCTAGTAAATTCTTATTTACAATGACCTTACAGAATACAGTAGAATTGTTTATAGGATTTTCTAGCCTGTAATCCTTACAAGAGCAGATTGCCAGGTTTTTCTCCTACAGAATGTCTGGTGGGTAGGTTTGAACCACTGGCCTCCTCCAGGTATCTGTTATCAGCCAATTACTTTACTATTTCATGACCAGGAGTATATGTGTTTGTGTGTGTGTACATACATGTTTGTATGTGTGTGTTGGAGAAGAATATTGACTGCCAAAAGAATGAACAAATCTGTCTTGGAAGAAGTATAACTAGAATGCTCCTTAGAAGCAAGCATGATGAGACTGTGTCTTACATAGTTTAGACATGTTAAAAGGAGATAGCAGGCCCTGGAGAAGGAAGTCATGCTTGGTAAAGTAAAGGGTCAGCAAAAAAGAGGAAGACCCTCACTGAAATGGATTGACAGAGTGGCTGTTTAAGCATAACATTGATTGTGAGGATAGAGCAGGTACAGTCAGTATTTTATTCTGTTAAACATAAGGTTGCCATGTGTTGGAAATGATGGCACTTAACAATAGTATACATATACATATACATACACGTGTTCTCAAAACAATCTGTGGGCCATGGTTCCTGGTGTTCTATGATGTCCCTCCATGCTGGAATTTGTGCCTCTGTGATGGAAGAAGTACAACCAGAGTGCTCCTTGGGAGCAAAGATGACACGACTGTGTATTACATACTTCAGACATTGTTGTCAGGAAGGATCAGTCCCTAGAGAAGGACATCATGATTGGCATAGTGAAGGCTCAATGAAAAAGAAGAGGACCCTCACTTGACAAGATGGATTGACACAGTAACTGCAATGATGGGCTTAAGCATGAAAACAATTGTGGACATGGCGAAAGCCCAGACAGTGTTTTGTTCTATTGTGCATAGGGTCACTATGAGTTGGAACTGACTTGATGGCACCTAACAGCAACAACAACAACATGATGTTAATGAGAGTGTATAGGCAGCAGTTGTGTTGGCAGGGCAGGATTAAATGTGTTTGTTTTGTGCCTTGAGGTGGTCTCTTGAGATGTGAAAGAGAGAAGCTAGCAAAGACATTTGAGGATCTCATGCTGTCAAGAAAAGCAATGCTGTGAGCTGAACACATTCTTTGAAAAAGACCAGGGTCCCTGTGCCTCAGAAGTTTCCAGTCCAAAGGAAAACTGACAACAAGGACCTTGCCCCAGTGCCAGAAGAGGAAACTTTCTTCTGGAGCTGACAGTCTTAATTTGGACTTGAACTTACTGGGCTGTTTTGTAAGAATAAAACTTTTGTTTGTTAAAACCATCCATTCATGGTGTTTCTTTTACAGAAACACTAGATAAATAAAACAATATACATATGAAGACTGAATATTGTGTTCTTGAACTCATCCTCAAAAAAGTGCTACATATCTCATCACTGAATATCACTACAGTTACCATTGAAGTACCCCCCTTGAGAAAACATGCACTGATGCCAGTGTCCAGTCCACTCTTAAAGAAATTTTGGAACTCTTTTTTCTGGAATTGCCAGCAGAGCTGTTGTCATGTCACCCTTGACGTCCTGAAGGTTTTCAAAATGTCTTTCTTTCATATTTAGTTTAACTTTGGGTAAAGAAAGAAGCCATTGGGGACCAGATCAGGTGAAAAGGGAGGGTTCTCTAAGACAGTTATTTGTATGCTGGCCGAAAACTTCCTCACAGACAACTAGACAATTAAGTTCATGAACTTGCCACCTTGCCTCCATGCACAAAAGCTGTTCCAGAAAGAGTCTCAAATTTGCTTTACGGGGTGAACTATGCACTGCCATCAGTGCATAGCTTTCCAAGGGGAGTACTTCAAAGGTGACTGTAGTGATATTCAGCAATGAAATATATAGCACTTAAGTTGGACCTATATACATATACAAACACATACATAATACATACTGTGTGTGTGTGTTTCTTGTGTTTAGGTGACCTTGAATTGTTTCTCATTCACGTGCATAGCAGAAGGAAACACTCTGGTCCTATACCATCCTCAAAATCATTTGTTATGCTTGAGCCTGTTGTTGCTGTGTGAATCCGTTTTGTTGAGGGTTTTCCACTTTTGTTGATTCCTCTCTACTTTGCCAAGTGTAACATCTTTCTCCAGGGACTGGTCCTTCCTGATAACATGTCCAAAGTACCCGAGACAGTCCTTACTTTCAAAGAGAATTTTGATGTACTTCCAAGACAGATTTGTTCATTCTTCTAGCAATGCATGGTATACTCGATAGTCTTCACCAAAACCATAATTCAAAGACATCAGTTCTTCTTCAGTTTCCTTATTCATTGTCCAGTCATTGAAAATATCACGGCTTGGATCACATGTACCTCAGTCTTTAAAATGACATTTTTGCTTTTCAATACTCTGAAGATTTGCCTAATGCTATATGTCATCTGATTTGTTGACTGCTGCTTTCATGGTCATAAATTGTGTATTCAAGTAAAATTAAATCTTTGACAACTTCAATGTTTTTTCCATTTTTCATAATGTTATTTACTGGTTCCATTGTGTGAATTTTGTTGCTGCTGTCATTGATAAGCTGAGATGTAATTCTTCCTGAAAGCTATGGTCATCGATCTTCATCAGTAAGTGCTTTAAGCCCTCTTTGATTTCATCAAGCAAAATTGTGCTGTACGCATGTCACAGGTTGTCAATGAATCTTCCTCCAATCCTGATTCTATGTTCTTCACATACAAGGGCTGCCAAATAAGTTCATGAACTCATTCTAGAAAAAGTGCTACAAGCCTCATTGCTGAATATCACTATAGCCACCTTTGAAGTACTCTCCTTGGGAAGTTATGCACCGACACCAGTGCCTAGGCCACCCTTCAAAGTAATTTTGGAAGTCTTTTTCCAGAATGGCCAGCAGATCTGTTGTCAAATTATACTTGATGTCCTGAATGTCATCAAAATGTCTTCCTTTCAATATTTCTTTTATCTTCAGGTAAAGAAAAAAGTCATTGGTGGCCAGATCAGGTAAGTAGAGAGGATGTCCCAAAAAGTTATTCGTTTACCGACTAAAAACTCCCAGACAATTATACAATTGAGTTTGTGAACTTGCTACCGTGCCACTTTGCACAATGGCCATTCCAGAAATAGTTCTAAAATTGCTCTGAAGGGTGGATTAGGTGCTGATGTCAGTGCATGGCTTCCCAAGAGTAGTACTTTGAAGATGATTACAGTGATAGTCAGCCATGAGGTACATAACACTTAGAACAATTAAGTTCGCTGCTTACTTGTACACCTTGTAGCTGGATTGTTTGCTGAGCATACAGAGTGAATAAGTATGGCAAAATAATGCAACACTGACATACACCTTTCTTGATTTTGAACTATGCAGCATCCACTCATTACGCTCATGTGATTGATTCTAGATCTTTGTACAGATTCTGCATGAGCACAATTAAGTGTTCTAGATTTCTCACTATTCACAATGTTTTCTATAATTTGGTATGATCCACACAATTGAATGTCTTTGCATAGTCAGTAAAATACAGGTAAGCGTCCTTTTGCTACACTCTGCTTTCAGCCAGTATCCATCTGACAAGCAATAATATCTTTTTTTTCTACATCCTCTTCAGAATCCACCTTCAATTTCTGGCAGGTCACTGTTGATGTGCTGATGTAACTCTTTTTTTAATTATTTTTGCATAATTTTACTTGTGTGCCATATGGCTGGCTGGCTAATATTAATGACACTTTGATAATTTCTACATTCTTTTGGATCACCTTTCTTTGAAATAGAAAAAAATATGGATCTCTTCCAGGCATTGGCCAAGTAGCTATCTTCTAAATTCCTTGGAATAGACAATTGAGTGCTTCCAGTGTTACATCCTTTTGCTGAAACATCTCAAATGAAGGTCCCCCGTTCCTGGACACTTTTGCAGATTGGACATCATCTTTTAATGACAACTTGTCATTGATTCTTGATCATATGCCGCCTCAAGGAATGGCTGAATGTTGACCATTTCTTTTGGGTACAATGACTTTCTGTATTTCTCCCATCTTCTTTTAATGCTTCATGTGTCATTCAATATTTTACCCATAGAATCCTTCAGAATTTCTAATTGAGATTCGAATTTTTTCTTCAGTTCTTTCAGCTTGGTAAATGTCAAATATATTCTTCCCTTTAGGTTTTCTAACTTCAAGTCTTGGCATATTTCTTTATAATACTTTGTCTTCTTGAGCTGTCTTTGAAATCTTCTGTTTAGCTCTTTTACATCCTCATTTCATCCATTTGCTTTAAGTTACTTGACATGCAGACTGTCTTCTGACATCCAGTTTGGCCTTCCTTTGTTTCCTTACTTCTAATGAACTTTGGTTGTCTTCAAGTATGATGGGCTTGATGTCATCACACAGCTCATCCTGATCTTTGGTAATTAGTGTTTAGTATGTCAGGTTCTTTCCTGAGGTGTTCTCCAGATTCAGAAGGGATATACTCAAGGTCATATTTTGGTTTTTGTTGAACTGTTTTACTTTTCTTCAACTTTAACTTAAAATCTTGTATGAGCAGTATTTCAGTTTGTTTTACATAAGATCTCTGTGAGTTGAAACCAACTCAACTGCACCTTACAATAACAGCAACAAACTATTTTTAAATATGAGCAATTTATGAAACCTCGGTAGTATGGTGATTAAGTGCTATGGCTGCTATCTTAGAGGTCAGCAGTTTGAATCCGCCAGGTGCTCCTTGAAAACACAATAAGGTAGTTCTAATCTGTCCTTTAGGATAGCTATGAGTCAGACGATGGGCCTCAGGAACTGATGATCTCTTCTACAGTCAGACCATGTCTTTCTTTGCGTTTTTCCTGTACAGTCAATTTGATTCTGTATTTTCCATCCAGTTAAGTCATGTGTATGATCACCATTTAAGTTGTTGAAAAAAGTATTTGCAATGAATAAGTCTTTGGTATTGTAAAATTCTATAATGTGGTTTCCAGCATCATTTCCATCACCAAGTCTATGTTTTCCAACTACTAGTCCTTCTTCATCTTCAATGTTCATCTTCTTCTCGTTAATAATTGTCAATGAATCTCAGTTTCATGCTTGATCATTTTCAGACTGCAGAAGTTGGTAAACAACTTTAATTTCCTCATCTGTGACATTGGTGATTGGTGTGCAAATTGTAACAGTAATCGTATGAACTGATCTTCCTTGTCAGCATGTAGATATTATTCAATCACTGAAAGCCTTGTACTTTAGGATGGATCTTGAAATATTCTTTTGAATGATGAATGTAGCGTTATTTCTTTTCAAGTCGCCATTCCTGAAATAGCAGGACATGTAATTGTCTGTCTAAAAATGGCCAAGACCAGTCCATTTCAGCTCACTAATGCCTAAGATATCTACCCTTATGTATTACATTTCATTTTTGACAATTTCCAATTTTCCTGGATTCATAGTTTGTACATGTCCTGATGATTAATAGATGTACACAGTTATTTCTTCTCATTTTGAGTAGTGTCACATCAGCAAATCAAGGTCCACAAAGCTGGATTCCATCGATGTTGTTAAGGTCCAACTCTTACTTTGAGGAGACACTTCTTATGCAGTTGCCTTTGAGTACACTGTAACCTGGGGGATTTTCTTCTAGCATAATATCAAACAATGCACTGCTGTTATTCATAAGATTTTCACTGGCCAATTTCTTCAGAAGTATACTGCCAGGTCCTTCTTCCTAATATGTCTTAGTCTGGAAGCTCAGCTGAACCCTGTCAGTCATAAGTGACCCTGCCGATTTTTGAATATGAGTGGCATAGCTTCCAACATTACAATAACACACAAGCATCACAGAATGGCAAGTTTACAGATGGGTGCTAGATATATATATATGGTGACTTTCGTGTTGCTGTTATTCTGGTAGATATGAAACCAATATTTCAGATACCAGTAGTGTCATGCTAGGTTGAAATGTTTCAAGGGAGTTTCCAGACTGAGACTAAGAAATCCACTTGCAAAGATACACAGCCAAGTGCCGTCTATTTGGATCCGACTCATGGTGATAAGCCAATGAAAATTTAGTGGACTACAAAAGAACATTATCCAACCTCCTTGCTTTAAACAAGCCACCAGGAGGAGTCAATTACTAGAAGAAGACATTATGTTTGGTAAAGCAGAGGACCACTGAGAGCCAGGGAGACCCTCACTGAGGTGGCTTGGCAGAATAGCCACAGTGATGAACTTAAATATGCCAGCAGTAATGGTGATAATTCATGAATGGGTGAAGTTTTATTCCACTGAATGTAAGATCTCTGTGAATGAGAGTCGCCTCCATGCATATATCTACCTCTGTCACACACATACACATATATAAACACACACACACACACACACACAGAGACACACGGAGTCTGTCTGTGAACTTAATTGTTCCAAGTGCTACATACATCATTGCTGGATATCACTGCAGTCACCTTTGAAGTACTCCTCTTGGGAAGCCATACACCACGCCAGTGCCTAGCCCATGCTTCAAAGCAATTTTGGAACTCTTTCTGGTATGGCCATTGTGCACAGTGCCACAGTAGCAAGTTTGCGAACTTAACTGTATAGTTGTCTATGAGGTAGATTTTAGCAAATAAACAAATAACTGTATTGGAACACCCTCCCTACTCACCCAACCTGGCCCTCAATGCCTTTTTTCTTTACCCAAAGATAAAGGAAATACTGAGAGGTAGACATTTTGATGACATTTAGGACATTAAGGGTGATATGATGACAGCTCTGACGTCCATTCTGGAGAAGGAGTTCCAAAATTACTTTGAAGGGTAGACTAGGCACTTGCATTTGTCTGTAACTTCCCAAGGGGAGTAGTTGAAAGGTGACTGTAGTGATATTCAGCAATGTGATATGTAGCACTTTTCTAGTATGAATTTGTTAACCTGTTAGACCTTGTATAAGCATGTATGGGATATACAGTGCATTTATACTTGTGTTATATACAATATATTGACATTGTATATAGATACATGTAACATGTCATACATGTATAATATATAGGTATAACATATACGTTTAAAATAACCTCATGAGACACATGTGAGGAGGTTTAATTACACCTACAGATGGCATAGTAGTTACGAGCTACAATGTATAACCAAAATCTCAGCATTTCAAATCCACCAGGCAGTCCTTAGAAGCCCCTTGGGACATTTTTGCTCTGTCCTACAGAGTAGCTATGAGTCTGAATTAACCTGAGAACATATTTTTGTTTGTTTGTTTGGTTAGTTGGTTGGTTTTTGTTCTTTGTGTTTTTCTGATACATTTATTCTATTATTTGCATGTCAAAACCTAGAAAAATCAGACAGGCCCTCAGGCTTAGTAGAAAGGGCAATGAATATAAAATTGGAAAAATCTAGGTTCAGTTTTACTAGTGACAACCTGTGTGGCATCAGCATAGTTCAACTCAAATTCAGTTTGCTTAAATACAAAACAACAGTAACAGTACTTACCTTGCAAGATTATTAGAACAATCGAGACTATGCAGTTACTCTAGAAGGTTTTCAAAAAATCAGTAGTTGCTATAATTAAAGCAAGTGAATGTATAATTAATATATAAAAAAACAAAGAGGCTGAAATAAATACTCTAAGAAGAAAGTAGTAAACAAACAAAAAAAGATGAGGAAAGAAAAAAAATTCCAACAATCATCAAATAGGAAATACTCCAAAAGGAAAAGTAAATTGCAAACTGAAACTAGAAAGATGAATGCCATATTTTATAGAGGGCACATCCAGACCCGCTGCAGTAGACTGTGCTCTGAAAAACAAGGGCGGTGCAGCATTCACAATAGAAAGCATTGTGACTGGTTGAAATGAAAAAAAAAAAAAAAGCATGCTAGTGAGTTTTGTGAGGACCTGAGAAAGAGACAGTCACATGGCCTGGGCTATCCTAGGGCCTGTCCACCTACGGGCTGCTCCTAGGACTTCTCAAGCCCGGTGACTGCCATCTTCTTCACTAAGTTGCAAG
This sequence comes from Heterohyrax brucei, assembly GCA_028571685.1. Classification (NCBI taxonomy): domain Eukaryota; kingdom Metazoa; phylum Chordata; class Mammalia; order Hyracoidea; family Procaviidae; genus Heterohyrax; species Heterohyrax brucei. Next base: position 2,932,307 of record CM053146.1, on the reverse strand, counting down.
GAGAGAATTGACAGAAGAAAACGGAACAGCAGCTCTTGATATCATGGAATATTTGAGGGAACACTGAGCTCTTGGATACAAGGACATTTTAATCTCCAACTTCCTACTTGAAGATGAGGAAGAAAGAATTTGGAAAATAAAATTGAAGATAGAATATGAACTACTGGTTACGGATATCATATGTGGTATCAGGGATTGGTTTTTCAGAATCATACTCTTAAAACTTGCTCTTGGCTGGGAAAAATAGATTTGCTCAAGCATCTACTATGTTATCAGAAATGTTGCATTGTATTGCCACCAGGGTTCCCATATTTACTATGACTCAACATTGTTCTCAACTAGGGAACACAATGTTTCTCTAAAAGCACTTCAGTTGCATGAATTTTACAAACTTGTGAAATACTGTAGACTTTGTCTCTCTTGAGAAGGTTCATTATGCATACTAGAATGCTAAAGACTATGAGAAACCATATAGGGGAAATACAGCAGGATCTGACTCGACAGCACTTGGATGGCTTGGCCGTAGGGAATCACAAGTATAATCTGAATTTGTTATATAATAATATTCGACATAGCGGTAATGAAGGGATTAAATGTGCCTTTACCACCTGAATTTCAGGGATGGATCCAGCAGCACAGAAACTCCGCTACACTGAGGAGGGCCATCTGTCCCAAGTTTTCAGATCAGACTGCAAAGAAGGATTTATATCTATGTTTGGAGGAAAAGAAATTTTTCCTGCTTAATATATCATAGGAAGCACGTTGCCTGATACCTGTTAGCAGCCAACTTCTCACAATTAAGTATTCAACCATAGGACTCAATTGGGCCTAAGGATAGCAGCAAGGTCTGTTGCAAAGAATTTAAGTTCCCATTGAAATCAAAGAACTACTCATTCAGACTTTGTACTTTCTCTGCTTTCTGTTTCAGAGTTCCTATTAGCATTCAGCTGCTAATATAAAGGTCGGGTACTGGAATTCTTCCAGAGGTAGCTCTAAAGAAAGGCCTGGGGATCTAGATTTCAAAAATCATCAATGAAAACCGTATTTTCAAAAGTCGCAGTTTTACTCTGACACACATGGTGTCGCCATGAATCGGAATTGACTGAAGGCAACTGGTAACTTTTTTATGTAAACCAATTTGACTCCACACTTTCAGTGATTGTAAATAGTATTGTGCTAATTGGTACACTCAGAAAAACATAATAAAATGCTCCTTATAGGAACTCAAGAATGAAGGAGTAATTGACCCCAAACAAATTAGAATTTTATAAAAGAAGGAAGATGGAATCAAATATGCATATAAGAAAAGTATGCTAATGTCTGGAGTTCCTTAAATCTGAGAGTGAAGCAACACTTAAGGAATTTGGCAAACACACAGAAGACAAGACAATGGAAAGGTTACCCTTGAGGGAATACACTACCACTAAAACTGAAGATAAGCATGCGGCAGGCCACGGAAAAATAACCAAGTAGGCAGAGATGAAAGATATGACTTTGATGACAGTGCGACATTATTTGTGACATTAGCTTTAAGTTTCATTTGGCTTTGAGAGGAACATTTGATAACTTTGATGTACCTTACAGGCAGCTTCAGATCCTTGGAAGAACCAGGAAAACAATCACCTTTTATTCACAAGAAGGTGTTGCTTTATAAATTGGAAAAAGTGGAAGACTCATAATAACACAAAATCCCATCCAGAGAGGATTATGGCACTCACTTTCAAAGGTTTCTACAATCTTGACTCCTAGGAAGGGAAATTATAAAAGAAATTTGTCAAGAAATGATAGAAGACAGTCCAAAATGAACTTGTGATAAAAGTGATGAACAGTGACGAAGCCAAATGGATTGCAGAGGATGAATTAAGGTCCTAAAAAATGGTTGTGTGAGGAACTTGCAGGTAATTCAGATTTTCGTGAGACATCCACAAATTACAAGAAAAACATAACAAAGAATGAAAAATAATGCATAATATGGAACTATTAAGAATTATACCTAAAAGCCTAGTGCTCAGAATAATGTAGGTTTTCAAATAGCTGCAAAGAAAAAAAATCAACACTTTCAACAATATAAAATACATATTCAGTTACATTAAGAGCAATGTGATTTTACGTTTAGGAGTCTGTCTGAAGGAGGTGTTTATAAAGATGAACAAATGTTTTCCTGCAAAGATGTTTGCTACATTAAGTCATCTCACCTCTGTCGGGGGAGGGGGTGTATGTGTGGATTCATTGCCATCAAGTCAGCCCCTGATTCACGGTAACCGTATGTGACAGGGTGGAACAGCTCTGCAGGGATTCTTGGCTGTGATCTTGACAGAAGCAGATCACTGAGCATTTCTTTCACAGAGCCTCTGGACGGATTCTAACCACCAACTGTTAGGTTAGCAGCCAATCACAAACTGTTTATACCACTGGGATAATATAGAGCTGCTTGTAATAGTACAAAATGAAAAGAAGAGGCAATATCTAACTAGACAGATTTTTATAATGATCACATAAAATGATCTGTCATGTTGTTAATAAAATTATAATTATTAAAACACTTATAAGACTATTATCATGATACTATGTAAGGTGAAAATAATAGGATACAGTTTTATATATGTTATCTCACCTCTGAGCATTTGTGCGTGCACAGTATTTATAGTATTTGTCTTCTGGAAGGAGCCCTGTTGGCATGTTGGTTAAGTGCTCTGCTGCTAACCAAAGAGTTTATTGCTGTAACTCACGGTTTGCTTTGTGTGAGAAAAGACCTGGTGATATATGCCTGTAAATTTTCCAGTATAGGAAACCCTATGGGAAAGTTCCACCCTGTCTTGGAGGGTTGTTATGAGTTGTAATTGAGTGGACAGCACACAACAACATTTATCTCTGGTGGTGACATTGTTGGATTTTTACTCTACGGTAACCATATATTACTGGATTAATAAAGAGGTTTTGTTATTATTTCTAAATAAAGATACTTACAAAATAAGTTGGCATTAAATATGTCAAGAAATAATTATATCGGAAAAAAATAAGGCTATGCAAGGAGGAAAGATATATTCTGATAACCAGTTAACAGAATGTGTAACTTCTGCATTTTTCTATTAAAAAAAAGAAAAATGTTTTCAGATTAAAAATGCTTGAACCAATGTGGTCAGTAGGGAATTAAATTCTAAATAGCAGGGATATTTTCATAAAAGAGATTATAGTTGCTTCAAATGAGTTCATGGTCTCCTGAGTCTGGTTCTCCAAACATTCTACTACTCTGTGTATAGAGTATGCTTACACAAGTCAATAAGATTTCTGTGAAGAATTATGGATGTACTGGGATACTGAAAATAGTCTAATATTATTCTCACTTCCAGGAAGTAAAAATGGTAGAGTCTATAAACCATACGTTACTGAATGAAATATTTACCCAAGGCAACATTATAGAATGGCTTAATTAATTAATTATAATTAATTAATAAATTATGACTTAATTAATAATTAACATATCAGAAAAAGAATGTAAGTGGAGAATCCAGTAAAATTTAAAGAAAACTGTAGTATAGTTAATAATATTATACCAGGTTGAGAAATATACAGGAACTCTGTATGTTATCTTTGTAACGCTTTTCTAAGTTTAAAATTATTTCCAAGTAAAAATATTAAAGAATAGATCAATATAGATGAAAATTCTCTCATGTATCAATGTAGACAAAATAAAAAATGTAACAAAATAAATAGTGACACTGATGATTCAAAACTGTTGACCACAGAACATTTACAAAGCTTTGTTGAGTGAAATACTTAGAATAGGGTCCTCAACAAGAATAAACAAGGTTTTCCCAGTTTTGAGCACATTGTGTAGGGACAAGTATTATTCCTATAAAATTTTCATAAGCAGTGATGCTGGGAAGGAGTAATAGTATAGAAGATAAAAGAATCTAGGTAATCAAATTAATTAACTTGAAGAGTTGTGTTGAAATAAACTGATTTTAAAGTAGTAATGGAAAAATACAGTCTTTAGTTTCAGGTTAGCCTTCTACATGGTCTGACAATTAAGCTCAAGAATTCACTCTAGAAAAAGTCATGCACACTTCATAGCTGAATATCACTATGGTCACCTTTGAAGTACTCCCCTTGGAAAGCTATGCACCGATGCCAGCACCTAGTCTATCCTTCAAAGCAATTTTGAAACTCTTTCTGGAATGGTCACCGCACATGGTGGCATGGTAGCAAGTTCACAAACTTAATTGTCTAGTTGTCTGTGAGGCAGCTTTTAGCCAGTAAACTAATAACTATATTGGAACACCCTACCTGTTCACCTGATCTGGCCCCCATTGACTTTTTTCTTAACCAAAGATAAAGAAAGTATTGAAAAGAAGACATTTTGATGAAATTCAAGACATCAAGGGTAATAATTATGATGAGAGCTCTGATGGCCATTCCAGAAAAAGAATTCCGAACTTGCTTTGAAGGATGGACTAGGTACGGGCATAGGTGCATATCTTCCAAAGAGGAGTACTTTGAAGGTGACAGTAGTGATATTCAGCAGTGAAGTATGTAATACTTAGAACAATTGTGTTTGTGAACTTAGTTTTTGGATTTTATATACAAGAAGCTGGACTACATGAAGAAGAGTGCTACATCCAAATTGGAAGAGCACTGCAATACTTTATGCAAATAACATGTATATTCTACATTTGTTTGTCAACCTGTCCTTCCCCTAACCCTAGGGATTTTCATAAACACACTATGCTGATTTTTTACAGCACCATTAAAAAAAAAATTGACACAGAGCACTTTTGAAAATATGAGGGGAGGGGAAGTTAGCAAAAAATTCATAGAACATCCACATTATTTGCATATGTTACAGTAATTAATAACCTACATTATGCAGATGATACAACCTTGCTTGTTAAAGGTGAACTGGACTTGAAACATTTACTGAAGAAAGTTGAAGACTTCAGCCTTCAGTATGGATTACACCTCAACATAAAGGAAACAAAATTCCTTAAAACTGGACAAAAAAGCAGCATCATGATCAATAGAAAATATTGAAGTCATCAAGGGTTTCACTTCCCTTGCATCTACAATCTATACCCATGGAAGCAGCAGTCAATAAATCAGAGGACACACAGCATTGCACAGTCTGATGCAAAAGACTTCTTCGAAGTGTTAAAAAAAAGAAAAAGATGTCACTTTGAAAACTTTGAGGTGCCTGAATGAAGCCAAGTGGTGCTTTCATTTGTCTCGTGTGCATATGAAGGCTGGACAATGAATACAGAAGACTGAAGAATAATTCATGCCTTTGAATTACGGTGTTGGCAAAGAACATACAATGAACCGCCAGAAGAACCAACAAACCTGTCTTGGAAAATAACTGGCCAGGATGCTCCTTAGAAGAAAAGATGGCAAGATTTCATCTCAGTTACTCTGGACATGTTATCAGGAGGGGTCACTCCATTGAAAATGATATCATGCTCAGTGAAATATTGGGTCACCTTCAGTGGAATGTATTGACCAGGCAATGTTTTACTCCATTGTACATAGGATCTCTGTGAGTCAGAATAGGTTGGAGGGCACGTAAAACAACTGATACGGAAAAGGAAGTTGCTGTATATTACGAATTCAGGTGAAAAAAATGTGTCACAGCTGCCATTCATTAAACAACATTGAACTATACTGAAAAATCTCTAATGAGTTGCTTGTATTTTTCTCTAAGCAGAGGTAGGCACAAGAATAGAACTTATTAGGAAGCAAAGTTTGGCTCAGGATAAGGAAAATCTTTGCAATGGTTATTCATAAGGTATCGACTCCCAAGTAAATGGAAGTGTTCAAAACAAAGAAAGGTGTTCCCTGTTAGAGATGATGTAGCCAACATCTGCTGTTTTAAGAATTTGCCATGATCTCTCAGTCTGTCTAAGCTAAAACACCAAGATGCTCTGAAATGAGAGTATGTGCTCTATATTTACATTATTTAAAACTGAATGTGCTAGCAATATTATTACTATAAAGTTCAGTATTGGGGGAGTGGTGGCTTCTTTTTTAAAGAGATTCCATTCCACATTGATATCCCATTTCTCCTATTTTTAAGAAGATAATTTTCTCTCGTTTGAGCTTCCACAAAAAGTCAAGATGGCCAACCTCTTTTCTCTTAAACTTAAGAAAGTAATGAAAAATGAATTAGAGTTTTTCGATGAGTCAGGCTCCCACTTTCAGAGAAGTGTTGAACAAGGTGTTATTGATTTATTTTCTTCAGCTCATTACCTGTATTAAATGGAAATATTGATACCTGTAAACATGTTTCTCCAGAGATTTGGGGGATGTGAGACTGTGTCTTGTAATTTGACTGAAAATAAGACTTAAATTTAATAGCATTAAAGTAAGAAGTGTGAGAGATTAAAACTAAGACACCCCCAGGGAGAAGGAAATTGAAAAAGTCTCCGCTACTAAGTAGTCTTAAAGCAACCTCAAGGGGCAGTTACTGACGAGTTTTCAAAGATAATGTGGTAGACAAAACTCAGTCACTAATCATACTGCTGTGGGGGTGGTTATTTACATTATGAATATTTTCCACTTGAGAAATAAGAATTTGTTTTAGTAAAAATATTTATTCTTCAAAAAGGGTATCTTCTAATGTATTTAAAGCCTAGCATATGGGTAAAACTCTCTACCTGAGAGAAAGGTTAAGGAGTGTTTTAAGTGTAGAAACTAGGGAATTGTAGGAAGAAACTGTGTTAAATTCTCCAACTAAAGATCAAGATAACACATTTTAAGAACAATGGAAGTCATTGGGAAAAAGTGGAATTAATTTTGAAAAAAAAAATGTGGTTATTAAAGAATGTGCAAAATGGCCAAAAGAATGGACCCGAACATGCCAGTCATGATGATGACCTAAGGCTGCAAGGCAGCTAACAACCAACATGGTACCTACAAACACAACTTTTTTGTCCTTTAATTCCAGGGAATGCAGGAGCTTCTGAGCTCCAAATGTCAATGGATATTGAAAGAAAAATAAATAAATAAACCTTTCATATCCTTGTTACAGATAAATGCAAAGTTCTTTCTTCGTTCAAGTAGCCTCTTGGGCAAGCCAGCCGATAGCCAGGCTTCCCATACATGCTCTTTATCCTAATTCTGATTCAAATGGGTACAAAATAAGTAGAAATCCTAAAATAGTATTTCCAGGATTTCTGCTTATTTTATACCCATTTGAATATTAGTATATACCACTTGTTAACGTGATTTTACAAAAAAGGATGGATACTTACTTAGAATCTTTATTAGATGATCTGAAAGACTGAAAGTTTCCAGGTATATGCTAACTCACTGCTGTCAAGTTAATTCCAACTCATAGTGACCCTATAGGACAGGGTAGCACTGTCCCATAGAGTTTCCAAGGTTAGTAGCCATTGCAATTAACCACTATACAAGCAAGATTTCCAGGTATATATTATACTTCACAAAATCTTATAATTCTTTAAATAAAGGATTTCAAAAGATAATCAAAAGAATGAGAAAGGTTAAATTTACTCTATATACGTATAATATATCTAACTTGCATCATTTTATTTAAAAAAAAAGAGCTCTGTTACCATTGGTTGATTCCAACTTACAGCAACGCTATATGACAGAATAGAACTGTTACACACTGTATCCAAGGAGAATCTGGTGGATTTAAGCTGCTGACCTTTGGTTACAGCAATAACTCTTAGCCAGTGTGCCCTCAGGGTTTTCATTTTATGTGTTTGTGTGTGTGTGTGCGCACACATGTATGTATTTTGGTTAGCAGGCAAGCTCTTAACCGTTGTGCCACCAGGGCTCTCATACAAGTTTTTGAACATTTCCATTTACTTGGGTGTCAAAGCTTTAAGAATAACCACTGCAATGATTTTCCTTATCTTGAGCCAAACTTTACTTCCTGATAACTTTTATTTTTGTGCCTATATCTCTGCCTTAGAATAAAATACAAGCAACTGCATATAGCTCATTAGAGATTTTTCTGTAGAATTCAATGTTGCTAATTGAATGGCAACTATGATACATTATTCCACCTGAATTCATAATAGGCAGCATCTTTCATTTTTTCTTGTTGACACATTATTGATGTTTTATGCATATGTGTGTGTTTTTAAAGTTTTATTTTATTTTATTATGACTGAATGAAAATGTACATTCCAGTATAAATTTGCATGCCCATCTATATACAGCTACTACTGCTCTCCCTTCCCGCTGACAGCACACCCCTCTTCTCTGCTTCATCCATGTCCTATCCTCCCAACAGTCTCTTATCCCCTCCTCTCCATCCACTCCCCTTCCTCAAGCAAGAGGTCAGCAGGATGACATCGTATAGATGCAGAGAACCACAAAATTCCCACAAGATATGGTCACTCTGAATCGCCAAGTCCAATCCATTGCTGTCAGAAAAGTTGACCTTCATTATGATTTATGGACAGGGCAACCTCAGGGCCAGGGACCATGCTCCCAGGGAAACCCCGAAGCCCCTGGACCATCAACTGTACTCTTTTATTGGAGATCTCAGGGTACACCTTGCCAGTGAGACTCAACTTTGTAAGCTCCATCGTGGCTATCACTGGTGATGGCCGGGCACCATCCGGTTCTTCTGGTCAAGAGCAGATGTAGAGATCCACTCACGTGGATCTCTCTGTCTTCTGGGCTCTCTTTTCCCCATATCATTCTTGTCCTCGGTGATCATCCGTTCCTGTTGAGTTGGGACCATTTGCTGTACCCTCACATGGCAGCTTGACAACTTTTAAGATCCCAGATGCCATTCACCAATGAGGGATGCAGAGAGTCCTCATTAGCAAAACACTAGCTGCGCCAACTGGTCTTGATTTGGCCTGAGAATATGATCCCCAGCCCCCCACCCCAACTACTCTGTCCTTGCAATGTTGGGTTAAGATGCGAGGAGTACTCAAATTGTGTTGAAGTTCAGTTATTATTAATCTTCTTTCTAATGTGTGCTATCACCGATTTCGCCCAACCAAATTTCTATTAACTATCTAACCTAAGTCCTCCCTTGCAGCCTTGAAAGAGTCTTTATTTCTATGCATGAGTCTGTTTTTAAGTTCTTATTGTAGGGATCTCATACAATATTTGTCCTTTTGTCGCTGACTACTTTCACTCAGCATAATGTCCTGCAGTTGAAACCAGGTTAAGAGATGTTTCCTGCTATCATCATTGTTCATTATCATTGCATAGTGTTCCATCGAGTACACATACTGTAGTTTACCTATCCATTCCTCTGTTGTTGGGCATCTGGGTTGATTCCATCTTTTTGCTATCATGGACTGCGCTGCAATAAACACTCGTGTGCATGTATCAGTTGGTGTGAATGGCCTTGATTCTGTAGGATATATTCCAAGATGTGGAATTACTGGGTCAAATGGTATATCTATTTCCATTTTTTTAAGGGAGTGCTGGATTGCTTTCCAAAGAGCTTGCACCATTCTGCAGTCCTACCAACAGTGTAGCAGAGTTTAAATTTCCCCAAAGCTTCTCCAGCATTTGTTATTTTCCTTTTTTTTGGATCATGGCCAACCTCCTTGCGGTGTCATTTTCATTTGAATTTCTTTAATAGCTAATGATCATGAGCATGTCTGCATGTGTTTTTTGGCTGCCTGGATCTCTTCTTCAGAGAACTGTCTGTCCATCTCCCTTGCCCAATGCTTAATTGGATGATTTATCTGTTTCTTATTGGTATTTTGTAGTACCTTATAGATTACGGAATCAGGCGTCGGTCTGACATAGAATTGCCAAATATTTTTTCCCATTCTGTAGGTGGCCTTTTAATTCTATTAAAAAAATTCTTTGAATGAGCAAAAGTGATTGATTCTTAATAGTTCTCATTTATCTATTTTCTCTTCTGATGACTGTGGTTTGTTTGACAGATTTTGAAGTCTGTCTGCACTGTATATTAAACCTTCCGTTGTTGTTCCTACTTTCTCTTGGATGAACTTTATTGTTTTAGATTTGATATTTAGGTCTTTTATCCAATTCAAATTGGTTATTGTATAAGGTGTATGATATGGGTCTTGTTTTAATTTAGTGCATATGGATATTAAGTTTTACAGTATCATTTGTTGAAGAGATTTTTTTTTTTTTACCCCAGTTTAATGTTTTAGGGCCTTTGTCAAATATCACCTGTTCATAGGCAGATGATGTCATCTCTGGGATCTTGATTCTGTTCCACTGATCTATCTATCTGTTTTTGTACCAGTACCAGGCTGTTTTGACTTCTGTGGCAGTGTAACAGTTTCTAAGATCAGGTAATGAGAGCCCTCCCAGTGTGTTCCTCTTCTTTAGTAATGATTTCCTTATCCGGGGCTTCTTCCCTTTCCAAATAAAGTTGGTAATTTGTTCCTCCATCTCATTAAAAAATGTCACTGGAACCTGTATTGGGATTGCATTATATAAGTAGATTGCTTTGGGTAAAATAGACGTTTTCACAATGTTAAGTCTTCCTGTTGATGGGCACAGTAGGTTTCTCCATTTGTGTAAGTTTGTCTTAGTTTCTTGTGGCAATGGTTTGTAGTTCTCTTTGTATAGGTCTCTCATTTCTCTGGTTAAATTTATTCCTAGGCACTTTATCTTCTGAGGAACTATAGTAAATGGTATTGACTTGGTGATTTCTTCCTTAACAATCTCATTGTTGGTATAAAGGAATCCTACTGATTTACTTATTTTTACCTTGTATCCTGAGACTTTGCCGAACTCTTCTATCAATTTGACTAGTTTCCTTACGGATTTTTGGGGATTCTCTGCATATACAATCACATCATCTGCAATTAGGGAGATTTTTAGTTCTTCCTTGCTGATGCAGATGCCCTTTCTTCCTTGGTCTTGCCTAATTGCTCTGGCTACAACTTCTAGTAAAATGTTGACTAGGGGAGGTGAGAGTGGGCATCCTTGTCTAGTTCCTGTTCTCAAGGGAAACAGTTTCAGTCTCTCTCCATTCAGGATGATGTAGGCAGTTGGCTTTGTATAAATGACACTTACTGTATTGAGGAATTGGCCATCTACTCCTATTTTGCTGAGAGTTTTTAGCATGAATGGGTGCTGGACTTTATCAAATGCCTTTTCTGCATCAATAGACAAGATCAGGTGATTTTTGTCTTTTGTGATATTTATGTGGTTGATAACATTAGTAGTTTTTCTGATGCTGAACCAGCCTTGCATCCCTGGTGTGAATCCAACTTGGTGTGGTGGATTATTTTTGGATATGCTGTTGTAGTATATTGACAAGAATTTTGTTGGAGATCTTTGCATCTAGATTCATGAGTGACCTCGGTCTGTAGTTCTCCTTTTTGATTGGGTCGTTCCCTGGCTTTGGTGCCAGAGTTATGCTGGCTTCATAGAATGAATTTAGGAGTATTCCATTCTTTTCTATACTGTGAAATAGTCTCACTAGTATTGGAGCTAACTCTTTTCTAAAAGCTTGGTAGAATTCTGTGATGAAGCCATCAGGGCCCAGGCTTTTTTTTTGGTTGGCAGTTTTTTGATGACTTTTTCAATCTCTTCCTTTGTGATGGGTTTATTAAGTTGTTCTGCTTTACCTTGTGATAATTTGGGTAGGTGATATGAATCAAGGAATTTGTCCATTTCCTCTAGGTTTTCAGATTTGTTAGAATACAGCCTTTCATAGTATTCAGCTATGATATTTTTTATTTCTGTTTGATCTGTTGTGGCAACTCCCCTCTCATTTATTATTTGGGTTATTTTTTCCTTTCCGTTTTTTTTTTTTTTTTTCATAACTTTAGCCAGTGGTTTGTAAATTTTGTTGATCTTTTCAAAAAATCAGCTTTTGGTCTTTTCAATTTTTTTCAGTTGCTCTTCTGTTCTCTAATTCATTTAGTCCTGCTCTAATCTTTATGATCTGTTTTCTTCTGGTGCCTGAGGGGTTCCTCTGTTGTTCTCTCTCTAATTGTTCAAGCTGTAGAGTCAGTTCTTTGATTTGGTTTCTTTTTTCCTTCCAGATGTGTGCATTTATGGAGATAAACTGACCTCTGAACACTGCTTTGACTGTATCCCATAGCTTCTGGTAGGAAGTGTTTTTGTTCTCGCTGGAATCCATCAATTTCTTTATTATTTCTTCTATAACCCATGTTTTTTTGAGAAAGATATTCAGTTTCCATGAGTACCACTTTCTATCTATGTTTTTTCTGTTATTGATTTTGACTTTTATGGCTTTATGATCTGAGAAGATGCTTTGCGTTAATTCAGTGATATGGATTTTGTTGAGAATTGCTTAATGCCTTAACACATGATCTATTCTGGAGAATGTTCCATGTGCACTGGAGAAGAATGTGTAGGTATCTGCTGATGGATAGAAAATTCTGTATATGTTGACAAAGTCTACTTCGTTAATTGTGGCAATATTGTCTTCCGTGTCTTTATTGAGCTTTTTTCTAGGTGATCTGTCCAATACTGAGAGTGGAGTGTTAAAATCTCCTACTATTATTGAGGAGTGATCTATCTCCTCTTTAAGTATAGTCAGTGTTTCTTTGACATATTTAGGTGCTCTAATATAGTCAGATCTGACTCTATGGCACTTGGCTTTGGCTGGCAATGTTAGGTGCATAAATATTTAATATTGTTAAGTCCTGTTTGTATATTGAACCTTTCAGCAATAAATAGTGTCCATCCTTGTACACGATGGTGGATTTTGCACATTTTATCTGTGATTAGAATTGACACACCTGCTCTTTGTGTATTGTTAGCTTGATATATATTCTTCCATCCTTTCATTTTCAGTTCCTATCTTTAAATCTAATGTGAGTTTCTTGTAGGCAACATATAGACAGGTCATGTCTTTTCATCCAAGATGTCACTCGATGTCTCTTTACTGGAGCATTCAGTCCATTCACATTCAGTATAGTTATTGATAGGTCTGTGTTCAGTGCTCCCATTGTGATATGTTTATTTTTGTGTTGATGCTTTCTCTCTTTATCTTATTAATCTGTTCTGTGACCTTCACTTTTTTCAGGGTTGGTTTTGTGGTTGTTGAGACTCCTGTATTACATTTCTTGATATGGTATGTTGCTTTTTTATTATACTTTACGGCTGCTCCTATGATCCGACTTAATAAAGTATATATAAACCCAATTTTTATTGCTACCAGTCTTGTTAACTTTCTCTCCATCTGGAAGGACTATAACAACTGTAGTATATCCCTCTTTTTAATGTGATGATACTACAGTTTACATGATATGATCACTAGATCATTTCTTTCACTATTATAACTTTGATTGTATTTGGAGCCTTCCCTAACTGAATAAGATTCTGGATAATATGTCCTACTGAAATACAAAGTTAGTGGTTTTAGTCTTCCAAGACAAGGGATTCTTTCAGTATTTCTTGTAGCTTTGGTTTGGTTTTCACAAAGTCTCTGAGTTTCTGTTTATCTGCAAATGGCTTCATTTCATTTTCATATTTGAAATGTTGTTTTGCAGGATATATAATTCTTGGTTGAATGTTCTTCTCCTTCAAGGCTTTGAATGTGTCAGGCCATTCTCTCTATGCCAGCATTGTTTCTGTTGAGAAATCTGATGAAAGCCTACAGCGTTTCCCTCTGAATGTTAGCTTTGCGTTGAGTCTTGCTGCTGTGAAGCGTTTCTGCTTATGTTTTGTTTTGTTAAGCTTGGTTATAATAAGTTTTTGAGTCTTTCTGTTGAGATCTATATTGAGTGGTGTTCGATACGTATCTTGGATATCTATATTTTCTTCTTTTGTAACTTCTGGGAAGTTTCCTGTCAGCAGCTCAGCAACAATACTCTCTGTGTTCTCAGATGTCTCACCCTGTTCAGGGACTCCAGTTAATTGTTGGTTGTTCTTCTTAATAGAGTCCAACATGCTTCTTAATGCTTCTTCATTTTTCTTTTTTGTTTTTCTGATTTCTCCTTGTAGATGCTGGAGTCAGCGGCTCTGTCTTCCACATCAGAAATTCTCTTTTCCATTGGTTCTAGTCTGTTTTCTTGGCTTTGAATTGAAGTTTCTATGTCTTTCATTTTGTTCTTGATCTGTTGAATTTTGGAGTATTGATGTTCCATCAGATTGAACAGCTTGCTTAATTTTTCATTTTGCTCTGCTGCATTTTGTATAAAGTCTAGGAGGGCTCTATATAAAATCCTTTTGTATTTACCTTCTGGTACTTTCAGAAAAGCTTCTTTGTCTGGGAAGTTCTGAGATGATTTCTTTTGGGGGCCTTCTGATGACACGGGTGATTGCCGAGTTACTGTCCTCTCCAACATTTGTTGCTTTTTGTACTTCATATGGGTCAATAGAGGCTGGGATAGATGCTGTGAAGATGGACCACAGTTGTTTCTCTAGGCCATCTTAAAATGAGAAGTAAAAACTGTCAGTCAAGTTTTCAGGTGTGTATGACCCTCTTCCCTGCTGGCAAAATATTCACCTTTGTATTGAACCCTAGATGTTATAAACTAGCTCAAAATACAGAAAGGCTACTGGGCTGCTGTCCTCTGCTGTCAGGCCCCAGCTGTAGGTGATACTGTGTAGAATTCTGCTTTTCTGTTGGAAAAGCAGTATCTTCTGGGTAGGTACTGCCTCCCAGCCCAGGAATTTGGTCCAGCTGAGGCTTCTGTATGGATGACTACACCTCCCAGCAAAACAAGATGGCATCCCACGTAAGCTTGCCAGCTCGCCGGAACCAGTCTCCCAGTGCACAGAGAGGCCAAGAGTGCCGAAATGCCCAGAGTCCACAGCCTTCTCTGCTGGGCCCTAGTCCCAAGCAACACTGTGTAAACCACTGCCTCCCTGCCAGAAAATCACTCACCCCTGGAAGGCACCACCTCCCAGCCTAGGAATGAAGTCCGGCCAGAGCCTCTGCCTGGGCTTCTCCATTTCCCAGTGGATCAAGTTGGCATCCTGCACAAGTGCATCTGTATGGTTACCACATGGCAGAGGCAGAAAGATAGGCCAGAGGAGCCAAGGTGTGTAGAGCCCAAAGCCCGTGTCTCAGAACCTGGCAATTACGCTTGCTGGTACCACCAGCGGTATGTCCAAGACCAGCAGCCAGTGAAGTCCCAGCTCTGCCCACCGGCCAAGACCCAGCCAAGCCAAATGCCATTGAGTCAGAGTCAGATCCAGAGGAAAAAAATATCAAAATGGTGAGTTACCTTCAGTTTGTGCAAGCCTCTGCTTGTCAAGAGTGGGGTCAGTGAAAGAGAAGCAGTTTTGCATTCAGTGGTATGACGTCCAAGTTAACAGCCCTGTGCTGATTCCCAGGGCTCACTAGGTGTCCAGAAAGCTCCATTTAATTATCATTTCAGGTCTTAGATTTAAGGAGACGTGTGTTTAGTCTGCCATCTTGACTCTGCCCCTGTTTTTAAAGTTTTTAAGCAGACACTGAAGAATAATAGAAAAGTAAAGTTCTTTTTCTTTCTACCTACCCTACTCTGTCCCTAACACCCTTGAGTAAAATTCCAGAGGTAGCCATTTTTAGTATTTTGTATGTTTTTCAAATTTTTTCCACAAATGTACATGCACAATCATGTATCTATAAAATATTTAAAAAAGCATAGTTTTTAAAACTCAAAAATGTTTCTATCTTCACATCTATATTTGCCTGATTTGTTTTCAGTAGAAGCTTACAATTCTTTCATATTGTCTTATTGTCATTAATTGCCATCAAGTTGACTCCAGCTCATGGTAACCTTACATAAAGCAGAATAGCATGTTAACTGGTTTTACATCATCCTTATAGTTGGTTGTAGGCTCTGATTCATTGTTGTGATCACTGCATTTTTGAGTGCAGTCTTGTGCAGTGCTTGTCTTCCTGGACTATGTCAGACAATGTTCTATTATTATTGGTTAATATTATTGGTTGCTTTTCTGAAGTAGATCACCAGTCCTTCCTTATTAGTCTATGTTAGGTTGGAATTGACACTGTCCACTGTCAGTGACCCTATTGACATTTGAAATTCTGATGACATAGCTTTCAGCATCATAGCGGCATACAAGCGACCACGTGATGACAAACTAGTAGATGGGTGGTGACATATAGCCTTGACACTGTATATTTAACACTCCATAACTTTTAGACAAGTAGTTCAATGTTAATTATATTTTTCAAAAATAGCACATACAGTGTTTTTGTGGACTAATTTTGGTGTGATGCTATCTGCAGGACCAATCCTTAACAGTAAACTGTTGGGTCACAGCTGTGTACACTTGTTTGTGTATCTATTTCTGCTTGACATTTTTCTTTATGAAGGCATTGCTGTTCTTGGTTATTATTACCATTTGCAGATATTTGTTAGCCTCTGTTTATACCTTGACAGAGGGAAAAATTCTGTTTAGGAAAGATGTAGATCATTCCCAATTTCTATATGAACTATGCTGCAGAGGAGGCTTGCTTCCTAGCCTCTGTTTATACCTTGACAGAGGGAAAAATTCTGTTTAGGGAAGATGTAGAACATTCCCAATTTCTATATGAACTATGCTGCAGAGGAGGCTTGCTTCCTATAAGCCTCTAGGAAAATTGTGGTAGATAATTTCGTGTTTCCTTAGCAATGACTAATTTTATGAGGTTTGTCAGCCAGCTCATGTCAAGTGCTCTGAGAAGTCTGCACCCATGATGGGGTTCTGCTCCAGATCCAGGATTCTGCTCCTCTTAATAGGGACTGAAGCTTCTTGGCTGGATTCAGTCCTCAGAATATACCACTACTGGGCAGAAATGTATGTGACAGAATACACTCTATGTGAGGCCCTGTAGTCATTCAGAGACTGCAGGTTGCCAGAGGTGTAACAATTAAATCATATCCCACAATTCCATTTCTTTTTTTGTTCTTTTCTTAAGTGTCTTTTGAGGCTTCATAAATTCCATTCTCTGTGTTGTAGTTCACTTACAGTGTCTTCTGTTTCAATCTCCTGTTGAATTCATTCCTTGCATTAGGAAACCCTGGCGACATAGTGGTTAAGGGCTATGTTTGCTAACCAAAGGTCAGCAGTTCAAATCTACCAGGTGTTCCTTAGAAGCTCTCAAGGGCATTTCTCTTCTGTCCTATAGGTTTGTTATGAGTTAGAATTAACCCAATGGCGTCAAGTTGTTTTTTCACTAAACATAAGGGAGATGTGAGTAGAGCTGAACCTGTAAGTAGATTTGCTTGTGGGCTAGATATACAGATTTGGTAGTCATTGTGCTTATTGATGGTAGTCAAAGCCATGGGATTGAACGAGATTACCTGGGACCAGATCTTTCTCTGGGTGAAGAAGAGAATGGGACTCACAATAGAAACCTGAGTGCCTCCACAGGAATGGGAGAGCCAGTAAACTAAGTAAGAGAGCCAGTGAAGAAGGAGGAAAGTAATAAAGATGCAACGTAAAGCAAGAAAAGTAGTATAAAGCAAGACAAATGGAGTGCTAACAACTGGGGAAAGTGAAAATTTTTTATTGTTTGCTTGCTTTTTGCTTGATATTTCTTTCGTAAAATGAGTACTGTTAAAGCATATTTGTAAGTCAATGAAAACAATCCAGTATAAAGAGAAAACTGATAATGAACTGGATAATTGCAGAAGGGGAAGTTGGGCGGGAGAGTTAGAATAAACCATAAAATTGATAGATTGTTCCCATTTATTAAGGTCAGCACTGCCTTGGCTGTCTAAGCTGAAAGGAAGATAGCATAACATGTGTGGACAGAGGCACGGTAGTGGCTTTTGGGATGAGCCTGTTTCCAACAATATGAGGTAGTCGTCAGCTCCGTGGGGGGTGAGGACAATACTAGAGATATGAGGAGAGAGAATACTGGTTGAAATCGTCGTCAGGAAGAGTGGGAGAATGCGTGCACCTGGAGAAGCGTAACTGGGTTGTTCTGAAAATCTGAACAACAGAACTGAGTATCACATTACAGCTCTTTCCAGCTCCAGCATCTTTTAAAACTGCCTTTAACCTAGTTTTCTCAGCAGTACAATTAAAATAACAATAATCAAGCAACTTTGCTTAACACTATGAAGAAGTCAGGCACCTTCAGACATGCTCCTATTTAATCTGCAAAACAGGGGAAGTGAAACCTGCTAGAAGGAAGGTCATTTGGAGGAAATATGTATGTATGTGAAAAGGCATCACAAACTGTAAAAACTAGGCATTTACAATAGTTTGCTGCCATTGTTTTTTCTGAGAAATTGTAGCTCACGCTCTGTTGTTTGATTAATTTGTCAAGTTCTTCTTGATTTGATTCCTGTATCTCAAGATGGACATCATATCTTTCTAGAATTCTATATTTTCCTTAAAGCAAAACACTAGGTCCCACCCTTTTAACGTGTCCTTAACTTTTCTCAGATTCTGGCATTTTCTTCAAATAACGTTAATGCAGAGTTTTCAAATACATTCCTCTCCTGCAGACCAGCTGCAAAGTTTGCCTTGATGCCTTCTGCACAGCCATCAGCATTTAGTTTCAGGCATCCCATCTACAGCTCATCTTCCTACGCCAAAGGATCACAGTGATCCCCTTGACCAAATCGTGTCCCTCCAAAAATGTGGGCAGCATTTTGGCGAGGCAATGATTCCAGGTATTGTGTGACATTCCTTTATGCTGTAAATCTTCCCTCTATCATGTTAATGAGGGAGGATGGGCAATGTTTCTGTTAGTGAGGACAGGACTCAATGTATAAGAGTATACTGTGCCTTAAGGCAATCTCTTGGGATACAAAGGAAAGAGAAGCAAGTAGAGAGTTGGGGACCTCATATCATCAGGAAAGAAGCACCAGGACCAGAATCTATCCTTTGGATCTGGAGCCCCTGTGCCCCAGAAGCTCCGAGTCCAGGAGAAGTTTGATGACAAGGACCTTCTTCTAGAGTCAACAGACAAAGACTTCCCCTGGAGCTTGCTGCCACCAACCTAAGTAGAATTCTTGCCACCTGCCACAAATAGCCAATCTTTGAGACAGGGGTGAGATGAGAAGCAAGATGTTTTGTTGCATACAAGGAAACAGAGAGGAAAAGATTCCTCCAACATCTGCCTCCCCAAAATAGAGACTAGCTGGAGGTTTTATAGAAAAAAAGGGGTAAGGTTTTATGAGTCCTAGGAATTTGTAGAATAGTAATTCCTTGGGTGTTACAGATGTGTTGATAGCTTAACTGGTATTTTTATCACTTGTTTTTTCACAGTCCTAAAGAGAGCATAAGTTAGTCATTAACCTTGAGAGAAACTAAGGGAAAAAATGGACTCATGCTTAGAGACAGAATTAAGAAACAAAATTCTACAGATTATGCTCAAGAAGCAGCCACTTATTTTACTCTGCCTGATCCAAGATGGTGCCCTAAATTTGGACTTTTAACCTACTTTCCTGTGAGAAAATAAATTTTTCTCTGTTAAAGCTGTGTACTTGAGATATTTCTGTTACAGCTACACTAGATGACTAGGCCAGTGATCTTGTGTGTTTTCATGTCACACTTCTTTCAAGGAGTTGATACCATTAGCAAGTATTATCTCTTTCCAGCCTTTCTTGGAACTTACAGTCTGCATTCATGCTACATGATTGACTCTCCTCCCATCAGAATCATGAAGCAAACATTAATATTAGTCTTGAGACCAGAAAAACTGAGATACTGAAATTTCTAAACATATACATACTGTTTGCTTGTTATGTCTTTTATTGTAGCTTTTCAACTTCTAGCAGTCTTTCACAGTCTATCACTGTCACCTATGCCATGAAACTTTACCTAATAACTGTGGTAGTGATTGATTCTGTTGTAATTACATATATCGCTATATTGACAGTCCCATGAGCTTGGGTACTATAGTTTGGTGAGAGGCAATGTGGTACAACAGAATGGAAAGAACACACATGGCACAAAACTTGAACTTCAAGCAAACTCCATCATTTTCCAGCAGTTATTTAAAGTCTGTGAGCTGTTGTGTCCTCAGTTATAAAAATTCCAGAAAGTTAAGGCTAAATTAAGCGAAGGCTTTAGTACCACAGTCTCGATCACCATGGACACTCAGTGAGTCATAACTGAGTTATAGTCAACATATATTTTGTCATTCAATAATTATTTCACATAGGTATACTTTTCCCATCTTATGAATAATAAGGTCCTGCAAGATATAACTGTTATCACATTGTAAGAACTGAATTCTTAATTTGACTTAGCTCACTCGTGCTCACACTTTCACATTTTGTTATTGCTATAGCAAACCTACCAATTTACCTCCAAATAATACATTACTTTTGATAGAAAATGCTTAATTTATTTTTCAGTTGTAAATATGTTGCTGTTTCTCTTATTACCTACCCTTTAAGTCCATGATTTATTTTGTTGGTTATTAACTTTCCAGATGTCCAATTTTTATTTATTATTTTATTATATATTTTATTGTGGCCAGAGAAGATACATATTATGTAGCCATATATATTTTTACAGGTATTTGGATCTCCTTTGTGGCCTCATGCAGTACTGATTTTTATAAATATTTCAGATGTGTTGAAAAAGAATGGTTGTTCTTGGCTAGATCAAGTCTACATGAGCATAGAACATATAATTTTAGCCATGAATATAACTCAGCGCCTCATTTTCCTTATCTGCCTTCCATGGAAACACATTGACACGTGTTTACAGTAGAACAATTGGAAGTTCATCTGGCATTTCCGAGAAGTTTACTTCAGCGTCCATTATGGACTATAGTGTAGAGAAAGGGACTAAGCCTTTAACAGCAGGGAAAGGAGAGTACGCTGACTGAGTAACTGACATGTACCACACTGCATACGTACGCTGACTGAGTAACTGACACGCACCACACTGCATACGTACGCTGACTGAGTAACTGACACGCACCACACTGCATACGTACGCTGACTGAGTAACTGACACGCACCACACTGCATACGTACGCTTATTGAGTAACTGACACGCACCACACTGCATACGTACGCTGACTGAGTAACTGACATGCACCACACTGCATACGTACGCTGACTGAGTAACTGACACGCACCACACTGCATACGTACGCTGACTGAGTAACTGACACGTACCACACTGCATACGTACGCTGACTGAGTAACTGACACGCACCACACTGCATACGTACGCTGACTGAGTAACTGACACGCACCACACTGCATACGTACGCTGACTGAGTAACTGACATGCACCACACTGCATACGTACGCTGACTGAGTAACTGACATGTACCACACTGCATACGTACGCTTATTGAGTAACTGACATGTACCACACTGCATACGTACGCTGACTGAGTAACTGACACGTACCACACTGCATACGTACGCTTATTGAGTAACTGACACGCACCACACTGCATACGTACGCTGACTGAGTAACTGACACGCACCACACTGCATACGTACGCTGACTGAGTAACTGACACGCACCACACTGCATACGTACGCTGACTGAGTAACTGACACGCACCACACTGCATACGTACGCTGACTGAGTAACTGACATGCACCACACTGCATACATATGTTATGTTTTAAGCCCTATTGGGAAAAGACATTATCTTCATTTTAAAAATATGAAAGATTAAGCTTAGAAAAGGTAAGTCTATTTCATGAATCGAGCTAACTACAAAGCCAGAGTGTCAGTTCAAGACATTCTAAACTCAAGGTCCATGTTCACCTTATTGTTAAATAGAAAAATTAATAGGGATATTAAACTATTAGTTTATTGTCCCTCAATTTAGCTCTTCCTCTGCTATTTAATTTTCTCAGTCTTGTAAAGCCAAAAGGAAAGAAAAAAAAAAAAAAAAGGGCAAGGGGAGGAGGGGTTGTTGAGCAAGCGTGACCTCAGGTACAAAGTTACCTCCACTCACCCATTTCTATTCACCCAGCTTTGGCTACCTTGTCTATCCATAGCTCTACTCCTGACATGTGAGATTAGGGACAGGTTGAAGCAGTCAGAGAAGGCAGAAATTCCATGTGGACTCAAATCCAGAATGCCTGGCTTCTTTCACTGGCTTGCATAGTCCCGTGAAACGAGATGGCACTTAACTAATGATTAAAGACCACTTTACAGATGGCAGGTCCCCAGCCATTAAACAGGAGCTCTCTTACTATGCTTCAGGTTTCATTTTAAAAGAGATTTAGTTTGAACATGGGTTAGAGAAATAAATTAGCCTAGTACATGTGCAAGGGAAGTTCAGCCTAAAAATCAGAGAAAAAACAGCCATTTTGATGGATATGGATGTTTTTTTCATTTGTTTTCACTGCAGATGCCTTAATAGGAAGGGTATAAGCACTGCCATTATGTATCCATTGTCTGTTGTAAGCAAACAGTGGCTGAGCACTTTGCATGCCCCATTTCTCTTTACCCTTACATCAGTCCTGTGATGAGGCACTCTTACCAACCCTTGGCTCCCATGGCCAAGTCAAACACCTAATTTGTTTCACTTAACACAATTGTGCTATATGTAAGTAAGTAAATGACCACCTCCCACATACAATGATGATTTCTCTGGAGACAGTATCTTTCTATTCATGCCTATATTTTCAGTAGCTTTCACAATATTTTCAAATGAATAAACACTCAAACATTCCTTGAATAAATGGATTTGTTTTTGCAGATGTTTAAATAGTCAGTGGCAAATTCAGTATAGAAACCCAGGCTTCCCTAAGCATTGTCAGTACTGCAATAAACAAGTCAGTGTATCTTCTTGAACAAGGATAGTAATATATATCCCTCAAAAGGGGTATGGTATGCTTTCCCTAAGCAGTAGTCTCTGAGACCTCCCGCCCTGAATGGGAGAATGGTATCCTGCCCAATTACCACACCGCCCTTACAATCAATGCCGACTTGTTAGCTTTTTTTGGTTGTGGGGATTCCTAGTGAATGCTTCCTTCTCCTTTATTTTTGTGGTGTCCAGCACATGGATGGTATTTGAATGTGCTGAGTGAGTGAGTGAGTGAGCAAGTGAGTGAGTGAGTGAATGAGTGAATATGTGAACTGCCTGGGTGAATTCATCAGGAAGTGTACTGTTGACCAACCTTGTATGTTAAGTTACTTTTCCTCTGGCAGTAATGCATTGTATGGCACTATCTTTCTTACTCACCTGGCCTACTGGAACCAGACACCTGTAACAGCTGTTCAGAATTATCTAAGGCTGAAAAACTATGTTGTTTAAACTTCTTCACTGTATCAGGGACACTGACCAGTAACGAGATGAAATTCATGACCTTTCAATGCTCACAAAACAGATTTTCTCTAAATGATATACTAACTTCATTTGAAACCCAGAGTCACAGACTCTTCACCTTGTAAGTGACCTTGGCAATCATGCAACCCAGTTCTTACACTTTATAGGAATTCTGTCTTTTCTCCCATCCCTGCAAATGCTTGAAAACTTGCAGGGATGATGGTGCTATGACATCATTAAGCAGTTTCTCTGTTGCAAAGTGTTGTTAGTTGCTGTTTAGTGGACTCTGACTCATGTTGTCCCTGTGTACAAAAGAACAAACTGTTACACTATGTCATCTGCATGATTATTGCTATCTTTGATTCTACGGTTAGAGCCATTTTGTCACTCTGTCTCACTGAGAAGTTCCCTTTCCTTTACTGGCTCTGTATTTCACCAAACACGATGTCCTTCTCCAGTGATCAGTTCTACCTGATGATGAGTCCAAATAAATAAGTCAAAATCTAAGACAATAGCCTATGATCTGTATTTATTGACCAATATTCAGAAGTGAACAAACAGATCTTCCTTCCTAGCCTATCTTAACATGGAAGCTCTTCTGAAACCTGACCACCATGGATGCCCTTGGTGGTATTTGAAATGTCAGTGTCTTAACTTCCAGCATCATAGGAACACGCAAACCACTACAGAACAACAAATGGACAGCTGGCTGGTGGATTGCATAACATCACTCCTAAGCAAAAGTTGTCACTGTCCTGAGCTAAATGATCCTGAACATAACTTTTTCCAATTTGTTCTAGCTCTATATTCTATAGATACACAACAAAAGAACTTGCATCTTTCTTCACTAACTACCGGAGTTTCTTTTAAATTCCCTTTCACTGTCCTCCCATGCTTTATGTGTTTGTCTTAGACTATCGCACCTCAGTTTCTTTGGTGTTCCTCGTTTGGCCATTTCTGAAGGTCTTTCTAGTTCTGTACCCTCTTCTGATCGTGCTGAGATATTCCTCTAAAATTGTGTCGCCTACACTCTGAATGTGGCTCAATGAGGGCAGAGCATAAATAGTATATCATCTCTCCTACTAAAATAGCATGTCCACATGCTGGCTCTCTGGCTCCTGAGCCTCACTGCTAATTTTTTAACCTCTGAATTTGACCCCTGAGGTAAAAACAAGTAGAATAGAGGAAGTTATGGGTTCAGTCCCTAGCCCTCATATCAAAGCCAGTGTTTCTTACAAAACAAAGACAGAGAACAAAGCATTCCCAGAAAAGCAGAAGTGAGGTGAAGGATAGTGGCAGGAAGAGAAAGCAGTTATGAAGGAGTGTGTCTCCAAGCTGGCCATAGCTTCATGAGGAGCCTGGTGCTCAGGAGCTTACATGGCTTCTCGGCCCTCTCTGAAACTGTGTCCAGAGGAGAAAGCGAAAGAGTGTATCCACAAATTCCCATTCATCCTTAATCCTGTCTGCCTCCCAGTGTGTTAACTTCCACTCCTCAGGTACAGCATTTTTGGAACACTGATCGTTCTGAGGAGTCCTGGGAGTAGAGTGGTTAAAAGCCACTCTCAGTTCAAGTCCAGCAGCTTCCCTATGAAAATTCTATGGCTCAGTTTTACTCTGTCCTATGAATAGGTCACTATGAACAGGAATTGACTTGATGGCAATAGATTTTGTTTTGTTTTTTCAAATATATCTGGGGCCAGAGGTGAGAGATGAGGCCTGTGTGTGGAGCAGGAAGCCAAGAGGTTGTGGCTAACAAAGGGGAGGGCTGGCGAGCAGATGTTACAGAACCACAGCTGCAGCCCTTGGAGCTGTGAGAGCCCCCAGGAGCCTCCCCCTGATCAGTGCCCATACTACCAGCTTCCCACATGCAATCCACATTTCTTTTGCACGTTCAACAAAAGTCTTAGCTTTTATATATAGCTCAAGCATCTGTTTCAGTCCCAGGATTATGTGCTCTCAGAGACCATGAATGTTTCCTTCTGTAAACATATATTTATTTGTGTGAGTATTTGATTAATGTCCACCCATAGCTGAACTAAGTTCCCAGCACAAAACCTATTTTTAGGTTTCCTATTGTTCCCCAGTTGCCTCCTAGAACTCAGAACACACTAAGAGGCTCTGAGATTTAGTTACTCATCAGTGAAAGCAGTTTGACTCTGTCAGTGGGGCCCCAAAGGCTCAGGGAATTCCATACTAACCCCCTTGCACCTACCTATTTTTTCGAAAGCTTAGGTTCAGTATAACCAGACTCAACATGGGCAAGTTAGAGGAAACAGGACTGAAAAAAATAAGCAAACAAACAAAAAATAATATTTCCTCTATATTATTTAGGTAAGGTAGGAAATGTAAGACAGAATTTAAAGTAAATAAAATACCTTGCTAGAAAATCAAAATATTGCTTCAATTTGTGAGAAAACACTGTGTGATAGAAATACTGACAAAATCACTTCCCTCCTTTCCAAATCCCATTTCCCTAGCAAAAACCATAACAGAATGAAGAAGCTGCAAATTTATTATTGTCTTTCTTAAAAAATCGTGATTGCTTCCCATTAATAAGAGCCCAACAATTAGCACCTTTTCACTGATTTGACACTTCTTACTTGGTTCTTGGTATGGTTAATTAGCCCATCATTTCTACCTCTTGCTTCTAAAACACATTCTAGTTTTTATGTTTTGCATACCAGGACTACTTTGGTTTTTCACAGACAAATTAACTAGTAATTAGTCATGTATTGTGAGATTATAGAATCAGTTGCTTTGGGGAAACAAATAAGGCATACCTGCCTTTCATGCATAGCATGGATGCAGAGAGATACTATAAAGGATACGCTTGTTCTTAGTTAAAAAGTAATGTAAACAACAAAAACACTGGTTTGCAAGGAAAAATGAGCTGAGGAGCCAAAAGAACCCATGTGATTGGGAGACTGTATCAGCATGGGGCCAGAAGAATGAGATGAACCAAAAGAACCAGAAGCACTACCAAAGGCAGCCTTGATAGGGGAAACAATGTACAATCCCTGACACAATATTAAAAAAAAGAGATGTGTAGATCAAGAACTCTAATAAAAGATCAGAACCTAGAGGGTACCCTGGGAACATGGTCTCTAGACTTGCTGCTGCCCCAGACTTGAAACCAATACTGAGGTCAACACTTTAGACTAAAATGTACTGGACTCAGGGACACAGAGTCAGCATGTGTTGTGTATACTTCACGGTTTTACACATTTATGGAAGGCTATCTTTCTAGAAGGGAGAGAAGAGCGGATAGGTATCCATTGGGAGGATACCAGTATTAAGAGGGAGAAGGAGGAAGGACTGTACTGTCACAGGGTGGGGAGAGCAGATAGAATTATAAAGAGGTGGATATGCAAAATTGACTTGGATTGTACATGTTCACTTAATTATAATAAAAAGAGAAAAAACTGATTTACTCACATATATGAAGGACAGTTAAAAAAAACAGAAGGTATAAATACTAAAAGCACTACTAAACAATTTAAAGAAAATGAATTATATTCAATTTTCTATATACAAACTTACACTAAACTGGTGTCTTGATTCCAGACAACCCACATACTGACCAAGTTAACCCCCAGATCCTTCTCTACATCACCTTTTTTTCTGTTTATTTTTCCCTTTTGGCTTCTTATGTGCATCCTCTGGTTGGCCATTCACCTATTTGCCTAACATTTTGATAGCTGACTCTGATAACAACTTCTTTCTGATTTCCTAAATATGGTTAGATGTGTTCACTCGGTGCAGAAATGGCTACCCCCAGCTCAGGATTGTCTGCTGAACCCACAGTAATACATTAACCTTGCTTGTTTCTTTTGGGCCACCACCTGCTGGCACCAGTCATAAACAAGAGTGTGGGAGACAAAGATGAACAGTGAAATAGTGAAGAATGAAAAACAGAACGTCGTTGCCAAGAATGTAGTTAGAGGTACCCAAATGGGTAGATTAAAACACCCAGGAGATTTTTGTTTTTGTTTCCTAATAGCTAAGGCAAATTGTAGCAAGTTGGGTTGCAAAGCCTTCACCTACTGTTAACAGAATATCTATGTTAATTTTGCAGTAATTACTTGTGTGCCCTATAATTAAATTCAAGAAGGCACTATTCTGTCAAACTCTTACATAAAGATATTGAGTTCATAATGTAAATTTTTTTAAATAATAGTTTTATGTGATACATATAAATGATCTTATCTATGTAAGGGAACCCTGGTGCCATAGTGTTTAAGAGCTATAGCTGCTAACCCAAAGATTGGCCATTCAAATCCTCCAGGCACTTCTAGAAAACTCTATGGAGCAGTTCCACTCTTTTCTATAGGGTTACTAGGAGTCTATGATTCAGAATTGACTCAATGGCAGTGGTTTGGTAATAGACATAAAGAGGCTCGACAGTATGTTTGCTCAAGATTCAGAAAGGCATATCCACTTTACATAAAAGCAGAAGGCAAGAACTGAAAGTTCTATAAAGATATAACTACGAGGGAGATAAAAGCATCTGTGCTAACCGTAGATTCAGAGAACTGCAGGCTCATCTATCACTCTGCATGATCCAGTAAGAATATTAAATATTTAATTCAAATGAGTTTTGGGTTAAATATTGGTCCTACAAATCACTAGAAATGTGACCTTGGCCAAGTTACATGAACTATGTGAATTTCGTAGGCACTGAATCAACAATGACTCATGAGAACCCCATGTAAATCACAGTAGAGTCAAGGTAGAAGTGTCATCCATAGGGTTTCCAGTGGCTGGCTTTTCATTAGTAGGTTACCAAGACTTTCTTTTGAGGGACCTATGGTTAGATTCAAACCTCCAACTTTTAGTTAGCACATGGGTACAAAAACCATTTGTACCACCCATGGAGAAACCTACTACCCAGAAGCTGTTTAGGGTATTAACTGAAATAGCAGATGCTTAGTGGTATGTATAGTAACCATTGTGATGTAGTAGTTAGATACTTCATCTGCCAACCAAAAGGTCACTAGTTCTAATCCACCAGTTACTCCGTGGAAACCATGGAGCAGTTCTACTCTGTCCTTTAGGGTCACTGTGAGTTGGAATCCACTCTGTGATAGTAGGTTTGGGTTCTTTGAGTGGCATGTATACGGATGCCATGAATCAGAGTCAACTCAACAGCAAAGGGTTTGGCTTTTTGGTTTAACTTTTGTTATAACTCTTGCTTGAGTATGTTCAGCAAAGTATAGATAAATGACCCTAACTGAGACTGATCCCACTTGTATTTGAAAAAAAATAAAGCTTCTTACATAAGACATATCATATTTGTTAAGAAGAATATAGAGAATGAGATATTTTAGGCATGTTAAAGAGAATATAAAATAAAGAAAATTTAAAATGGAAAGGAAACACAATTTCATCATAAACTGGATGGCAATGATAAAGTCATCTTGGTGAGTTCATCTTACTAACTTGCCCACACCATATTTTACCTGGTGTCACTCAGGCAATATAAACAAAAGAAACCAAATTGCTTCACTCATTGCCATCAGTAAATCACCGCTTGCCCTGGGCAAATGGTTATTTGCCAGTCCACCTGAGTGCTTTCCTTATCCCTTCTGTGTCTTCTGTTTCAGATTTTGTAGAGAAAATAAAAATAGAACTAATAACAGTCTCTTTAAACTGAATCAGAAAAGGAAAACATGAGAAAAGGCACAGGGAATGAAAATTAAAAAATGATGAGAAGCAAGTGACCAAATGTGGCTCAGAGTGAGAAATGTGAGCAAGGTACATGAATTTGGATGAAGGACACAGAACAAAGCAACTTCTTCCATCTCTGCTCTGTGATCAGAACATTTAAATTGATGCATAAAAATATTTATCATGGGAACATTTTAAAGGGCCAATTAGCATTTACTGTGTACTAGGACTGCTTATGGTGAAGAATGTTAACAGGAATGAAGAACTATAAAAGCTGACAAGGAAAAGATCAAATAATCTAACCAGGAAAAAATGATACGTGATCAACAACTACCCCTGATGATGAAAAGAAATGGTTTTGACTGTATCTGAAAGAAAAACAGTTAAAAGAAGGCTAATCTTTTAAACCAGTTGTCTTTACACTTCTCTAGGAATGGGATAGCTAAATGAAATCTCTAAAAAGCCCAGTAAGTAAATTCACATAACCAAAATCTTTTAAATGGAGACACAGCTCCAATCACATTGGAAACTAAGACTGAAATTATATCGCAAAGACTTATAGCCAAGACAGTTTTCAAAATCCCTAGTTTCTGCTTTGAATAATTTGTTCAGGTATGCTTTTGACTATAGAATTTGTATGACTCTGAGTTTTGGTTCGTGTTTTTGTTTGTTTGTTTTTTCCAAAGTCAAATAGAAAGAATGGGAAGAAGGAAAAGAGGAAGGGAAGGAAAGATGGAAGGGGAAGGGAGGGAGGAAGGAAGGAAAAAAGGGAGGAGAGAAAGATAAAATAATAGCTAAATACTCATTTTATCCAGCTTACATTTTTCAATTTGGGTATCCAGTATGAAACCCAAATATATATTGAGTATTTATGAGAAATTTGTAAGGAACTATGAAAAATATGTGAGGAACTGTCTGGATGTACTTTAGGTTTAACTTTTGTTGTAACTCTCGCTTAAAGTTGTTCAGGAAAGTATAGACAAATGGCACCAATTCAGACTGGCCATATGATTCTCTTAACAGTTGTTTGTCTTTTTAGTTTGCTTAAAAAATTATTAAAAATATTAATTTATTTTGTTTTATCCTACTGTTTTCTCCTAAACTTTTAATCTAGGGAAAGAAATGGTAGAACCTAAGTGAGATAAATATATATAATTTTTGCTAGATTTCAGTCTGTATTTACTATTGTATACTGTAATCATCAGAAATCACACTTTAATTCTCAAAAGGCAATTAGCAAAGCCCCTTTATTCCATGTCTTCTCTGAACCCTAAATATTTCTAAAAGACCCTAAGCATAGATGGGCTAAAGATGGAGAGTAGACAGATACTTTCTGTGATCCTTCTGACAACAAAGATGAAAAAAATGATTATATATGACTTTCTAGGAGACCTGAACATCAAAAGGAAAGCTGAGAAATCAGTTGAGTAGCAGAGAAGGGAGAGTAGGTACAATAGTATCTGGGACTTGTCAGACCTGACCCAGTGGGAATCATCATGTGGGCTACTGCCATAGACGAATTGCGAGTAGCCAGCATGGTGATCAAAGTGGTAGTATTCAGAGACAGTCTACCTCAGCAGGATAGACTGAGCAGGAGAGAGCCCACTAATGCTTCCAGGATCAGTTAAAAGTGTCATGTGATCATCCAAAGTTAAGTAGCTTGTATCTAAACTACCACAAGCAGATCTAAAACTTGCCTTTAGGCTAAACTCCCTTTTCCCAGTGCTTCCAACTCCCTTCTCTGCACTGCACTGTGCTCCATATTCTGAACAACTACTTGGACCAGAAGTAGGACCCTTCATGCATACTCAGAAATATTCTCCCAGACTTGGAGAGGGAGCAATTTAACAAACAGAATAAAAGCAAAATATGCTGGATCCCTTAAGACTGGAAATCAGGGCAGAAACAGGTCCTTTGCCTAGGCATAAGCATAAGGGCTCAGTGGACCTTGAAAGGCTTTCAGCACCACATACAGCATCCAGTCTTCCTATCATCCTGCAACAGAATCAATCTACCTACTGTCAATAAGTAACAGGGACAAGCCTTTCTCATAGACGTGGATGGCTGTTAGCCCCCTACCATTCTTAGTGAATGCAGCCAATTGCCTGTGCCTATACCAATCACCCCTGCCTGTTTAGGACTCCAGGTGACAGCTTACACCACAAACTTGCTGACTGACTACATGGACACCTGAGCTGAATACATACAAGAAAATTAAAAAGATGCCTGGGGCCACATGCCTAGTAACAGCTCTAACCACCTGGTGACAGGACACTAGACTCTCTAAGTAACCAATCAAACTAGCTCACACAACCAGGCTATATGGGCATTTCAAAACAGAAAAAAGACAAGCTAGAAACTAGAAAACAAAGATAAATAAATACAACCTATTGATAGTCAGAGACACCAAGTCAATGTCACATTGCTTAAAGAAGCAGACCTTGATGGCTTTCAGAAAGCTCTCAAGACAAAGAATAAATTTTCCAGATGAAGAGAATTTCTTGGTACTATCAGAGGTAGAGCACAAAAGAGTAATATTTGGAACTCTTGAAGAGATAAGGATGGAGATCAGACAAAATGTAGCAAATTGGCCACTCTCTAAAAAAGCATACAGAGACAAGAAGTAGAAATTCGGAAATGAATGACAACATTACAGAATTAGACAACTCAATAGACAGTCTAAGTAGCAGAATTGACACAATAGAGTCCAGAATTAGTGAGAATGAAGATAAAGAATGTGACACCAACTTATTTCAGGAAAAATTAAAAAAATGAAGAAACACTAAGAACTGTGTGAAACTCTATCAAGTGAAATAACCTACAACTAACTAAAGTACCAGAAAGGGAGGAGGGAGGAATAATAGAAAATACAGAGAGAATTGCTGAAGATTTTTTGACAGAAAATTTCCCTGATATCATGAAAGATGAGAAGATGCCTATAGAAAATGTTTATCAAAATGCACACCAGGTAGATAACCCTGAAAGAAACAAAGCGTATTATAATCAAACTTGCCAAAACTAAAGACAATTTTTAAAGTACCTGGGGACAAATAAAAAATAGGCTACAAAGGAGAGTCAGTAAGACTATGCACAGACTACTCAACAGAAATCATTCAAGCAAGAAGGCAACAGCATGACATATGAGGTTCAACAATTAAGTTGGCAAACTTAACTGTTCTAAGTGTTACATATCTCATCTTTGAATATCACTATGGCCACCTTCTGAGTTTCCACTGGGAAGCTATGCACCAACACCAGCAACTAGTTTACCCTTCAAGGCAATTCTGGAACTCTTCATGTAATAGCCATTGCACATGGTGGCATAGTGGCGAGTTTGCAAACTTAATTGTACAGTTGTCTGTGAGGGAGTTTTTAGCCAGTAAACAAACAAATGTGTTGGAATACCCTCCCTATCCAACTGGTCTGGTCCCCAATGACTTTTTACTTTACCTGATGATAAAGGACATATTGAAAGGAAGGCATGCTGATGACATTCAATACATCAAGGTCGTACAATGACAGCAATGATGGCCATTCCAGGAGAAGAGTTCCAAAGTTGCTTAGAAGGGTAGACTAGGTGCTGCCATTGGCGCATAGCTTCCTAAGGGGAGTACTTTGAAGGTGACCATAATGATATTCAGCAATGAATTATGTAGCACTTTCTCTGGGATAAGTTCATGAGCTTATCAGTTCTCATGTATACAATGCCCTGAAGGAAAAAAAAAAAATTGGCAGTCAAGAGCTATTTATCCAGTAAAACTGTCTTTCAAATATGATGACATAATTAGAATATTTTGTCACTAAAACAGAAATTTAAGAAATTTGCAAAAACGAAACCAAAATTACTAACAGGAGTCCTTCAATTAAAAAAAACAGTGACATCAGATAATAAGCCAGGACTAGAACATAGGACAGGGCAAACAGATATGAACCCTGAAAGGGAAACTACAAAAATAAAGCTAAAATAATGAGAATGGGGAAACAGAGATGTCAGTATATAAGATGACAAAGTTATAATAGAAAATAGGGAAAAATATAGTCATATATCTTTCATATGAAGAGGAAGACAAGGCAATACATAGCATAGACTGGTTTAAATTTAGAAAAATGAGAATAATATTAAAGTAACTGCAAAGGAAAGTAACAATCCTACACATTAAAAATTAAAGACCCTTAGGTGTCAGGGCCAAGGTGGACTAGACACACATCTCAAATCCCTCTGAAAACTAAGACC
The DNA here is from genome assembly GCA_028571685.1 of Heterohyrax brucei. Lineage (NCBI taxonomy): Eukaryota > Metazoa > Chordata > Mammalia > Hyracoidea > Procaviidae > Heterohyrax > Heterohyrax brucei. The sequence goes on along the minus strand of CM053146.1, from coordinate 2,899,299 downwards.
TAGAATAACAACTGAACAGAACTGTGTGGACACCTGGGGAGTCCTAAGATCTGGCGGGAAACCCTGGTGGTGTAGTGGGTTAAGTGCTACCACTGCTAACCACAAGGTCGGCAGTTCAAATTCACCAGGCTCTCCTTGAATACTCTGGGTGTCGATTCTACCCTGCCATGAGTCGGATCTGACTGGATGGCACTTGGCTAAGATCTGGCATAGAGTTGTCAGATTAGACTACACACCAGTAATGGGATAACTACCCCTCTCAAAGATGAGGCAGCAGCATGCTGAGTCCTGCTTCTGCTGACTCACAGTATGGGAGGACTGCAGGTGCTGACACCTTCTTTGTTATCTGGGAGGTGGGGGTTGGGCAAGAGCTGGCTAACACACTGAAATTCAGTGCTTAAGTAAACAGCGTATGGCACAGCAGAGAGAATGTGCTTGAGATGGCCACATTTTGAAAGCTCAGCTCTTGAGCAGGGACATCACTGCCCCCCCATCCTGTACCCTCTCTTTTCTGAGCTGTGCCAAAGATTCTGCTATTTCGTGGGAGGCAGGGCAGCTCTGGTGAGACACCATCTCGGTGAGCTGTGAGGTGGTGTAAACAACTTGAGGCTTTAGCTAGAGCTAATTCTCAAACGGAGCAGCAGGCCCTGTCTGGAAAGCGCTTCCCCAGCAGAAAATCTGTGTTTAGGATGGTGGTACCTAGAGTTATAGGTGGGGCCTGTCAGAGTATGACAGCAAGGCTGTAACCCCTCCCTACTTTGAAACACATCATAGCGTCTAGGAAGGGCCTGTGAGGTGCTTTCACTGTCAGCTGGAAGGCAGTGCCTGTCACACCTGAGGCCTTGACTAATTTCCACAGCTGTTGGACAGCTCCTTACTTAGCAGTAAAGTAAATTTTTAAAATAAGATCACCTGGAGAACTGGCTGCTAAGAGGCCTTGAAGCAGCTCCTCCACCCATCACTGATCCACATCATAGCATTTGCTGATGGCTGCACAGTGACCCCACAGGGAGGGCACTGTCTTTGCCAGCCAGGCAGAGCCTGCCACCTCACAGAGTCCATCTGGGGTCAGTCACTACAGTATAAAAGAGGGCTGTATTGCAGTAGTTATAAGCCCTTCAGATGGAGAGGAAATTAAAAAGATATACAGTAGTTACATTCTGGTTTAAACTTAAAACAGTAAGGGAGATTATAGGGGTAGCTGCAAAGCAAATTAACAATGAGACGTATCAACACAAGAAACATACTACATGCATCTCAACAAACACAAAACCAACCTGAAAAAGATAAAAAGTCAGCCTGTGAATAAGAATGACCAAGAACAGAATATTAAGAGCAACACAGAAAACATCAACAACACAAAAATGAAAGCATTAAAATGACAGCACTAAACACATACCTATCATCAATAACTACACTGAACATAAATGGACTGAACACTCCAATAAACAGACATTGAGTGGCATCCTGAATTAAAAGACATGATCCATACATATTTTCCTTACAAGAAACACAGTTTAGATTCAAAGGTATGAACAAACTGAAAATTAAAGATGAAAAAATAAATATCAATACAATAGCACACAAAGAAGAGCAGGACTGGCAATACTAATCTCAGATAAAATAGACTGCAATGTAAAATCCACCACATGGATAAGGATGGTCACAATTTATGGCCGAAAGTTTCAATACATAAGCAGGACATAATATTAAATATTTATGCACCCAAAATTAGAGCATCAAAATACATTGAATGAACACTGACAACACTGAAAAATGAGATAGAGTACTCCACAGTAATAGTGGGAGACTTCAACATTCCACTTTCAGTAATAGAAAGATGATTCAGAAAAAAGCTCAGTAAAGATACAGATCTTATTGCAACAATCAACCATCTAGACCTCATTGACGTATACAGAACTTTTTACCCATCCAGAGATAAGCACACCTACTTCTCCAAAGCACATGGAATATTTTACAGAATAGACCATGTATTAGGACATAAAGCAAGTCTCAATAAAATCCATACCATTGAATTATTGCAAAGTGTCTTCAAGGACCATAAAGCCATAAAAGTTGAAATCAATAGAAGAATAAACATAGACAGAAATAAGAACTCATGGAAACTGAACAATACCTTGTTCAAAAAGCCATGGCTTACAGAAGAAATCAAGGATAAAAGAAATTTATTGAATCAAATGAGAATGAAAACACATCCTACCAGACAGAACCTATGGGATACAACAAAAGGGGTGCTTATGACCTCTGTCAGTTTCGCTCCATAAATGCACACATCCAGAGGAAAGAAAGGACTGAAAGCAAAAAATTAAACCTACGGCTTGAAAAGTAGAAAGAGAGCAACAGAGGAACCCATTAGGTACCAGAAGAAAAAAAAATCATAAAGATTAGAGCAGAACTAAATTAATTAGAAAATGGAACAATTGAGAAAATTAACAAAACCAAAAGCTGTTTTTTTGAAAAGCTCAAAAGAATTGATAAACCGCTGGGTAAACTTACAAAAGAAAAACAGGAGAGGGAACAAATAACCTGAATAAGAAGTGAGATGGGAGATTTCATAACAGAATCAACTGAAACCAAAAGTATCACAACAGGATACTATGAAAGACTGTATGCTAACAGATCTGAAAATCTAGAGGACATGGACAAATTTCTCAATTTATTTCATCTACCTAAATTATCACAAGGAGAAACAGAACAACTTAATAAACTCATCACAAAGGAGGGGACTGAAAAAGTAATAAAAAACTACCAACCAGAAAGAGTCCTGGCCCAGATGGCTCAACTGGAGAATTTTCAGAGAGGAATTCACTCCAATACTACTGAGACTATTGCACAACATAGAAAGAGACAGAATTCTCCCAAATTCATTCTATGAAGCAAGCATAACCCTCATACCAAAGCAAGGGAAAGATCCCTCAACAAAAGAAAATTACAAACAAATATCACTCATGAACCTAGTAGCCAAAATCTTCAACAAAATCCTAGCCAATAGAATTCAACAACATATCAAAAAAATAATTCATCATGAGCAAGTTGTATTCATTCCAGGGATGAAAGACTGGTTCAGCATCAGAAAAAACAATGTGATCAACGACACAATTAGTACAAAAGACAAAAATAACCTGCTTTGATGCAGAAAAGATTTCACAAAGTCCAACACCCATTCATGCTAAGAACTCTCAGCAAAATAGGAATAGAGGGGAAATTCCTCAACATAATAAGGGGCATCTACACAAAGTTGACTGCCAACATCATCCTGAATGGGGAGAGGCTGAAAAAATTCCCCAAGAATGGGAAATAGACAAGGATGCCCACTTTCACTACTTCTATTCAACATTTCACTAGAGGTTCTAGCCAGAGCAATTAGACAAGACAAAGTAATAAAGGGCATAGGCATTAGCAAAGAAGAAATAAAAATCTCCCTATTTGCAGATGATATGATTGTATATACAGATAATCCTAAGGAATCCAAAAGTAAACTACTCAAACTAATAGCAGAGTTCAGCAAAGCAACAGGATACAAGATAAATGTCAGTAAATCAGTAGGGTTCCTTTATACCAACAAAGAGACCAGTCAAGAAGAAATCACCGAATCGACACCACTTACTAAAGCCCCACGAACATAAAATACCAGGAATAAACCTAACTAGAGAAATAAGAGATCCATACAAAGAGAAATACAAAACCCTATAAAACTAAGACTTACATAAATGGAGAAACCTACCCTGCTTAAGGATAGGGAGACTTAACAGTGAAAATGTCTATTTTACCCAAAGTGATCCACACTACAATGCAATTCCAATGCAAATTTTTAATGAGATGGAGAAAGAAATTGCCAACTTTGTTTGGGAAAGGAAGATACCCTGGATATGTCAAGCACTACTGAAGAAGAGAAACACAATGGCAGGCCTCACACTACCCGATGTTAGGACCTATTATACTGCCACAGTAGTCAAAACAGCCCGGTACTGGTACACAAAGAGATATATAGACCAACAGAACAGAATTGAGATACTAGAAATGTCACATCCTGTTATCAACAGTTGGTACTTGACACAGGCCCTAAGATTGTAAACTGGGATAAAAACAGTCTCTTTAACAAATGGTGGTGGCAAAATTAGATATCTGTCTGCAAAACATTGAAACAGGACCCATATCTCACACCCTACACAAAAACTAACTCCAAATGGATCAAAGACCTAAATAAAGATCATGCAAGAAAAAAAGGGTCAATAATGGCAATTTTAATACATGGCTTAGACAGACTTGAAAATCTGACAAACAAAGCATGATCTACCGAAGAGAAAATAAACGGCAACTACTAAGAATCAAACACTTTTGCTCACCCAAAGACTTTATCAAAAGAGTTGAAAGAACACATATGGAGTGGGAAAATGTATTTGGCTGGTACATATTGGATGGACATCTGATCTCTATAACGTACAAGGTACTGCAAAATAGAAACAAAAAAGGCAAATAAGCCAGTTAAGTGAAAGGCAGAGGAGATGGACTGACACATCACCAAAGAGGACATCCAGACAGCCAAAAGACACAAGAGGAAGTGCTCACGATCATTAGCTATCAGAGAAATCCAAATCAAAACTGCAATGAGATACTGTCTCACTCCAACAAGGCTGGCCATGATCCAAAAATCATAAATCAAAAAATGCTGGAGAAGCTGTGGAGGAATGGGAACTATGCTACACTGCCTGTGGGATTGTAAAATAGTACAATCTCTTTGGAAACCTATTTGGTGCTTCCTTCAAAAGTTAGAAATCGATATACCATTTGATCCAGTAATCTCACTGCTTGGAATACATCCTACAGAAACAAAGGCTGTTTCACACATACAGACACATGCACATGAATGTTTCATTGCAGCACAGTTCACAACAGCAAAAAGATGGAATCAACCCGGATGCACATCAATAGATAAGTGGATGAACAAACTATGGTACATATACTCAAAGGAACACTATGCAGTAATAAAGAATAATGATGATTTTAGGAAGTATATCTGATAACCAATTGGAAGACATTATGTTGAGTGAAATCAGTCAGTGGCGAAAGGACAAATATCATACAAGACCCCTGTGATAAGGAGTTAAAAATAGACTTACATACAGAAGAAAAACTCCTTGATGACTGCAAGGGAAGGGAGAGATAGAGGAAGGAAGAGAGAGAAAGGGAGAGATAGAGGGAGGGAGAGGGCTGTCATAGATTAGATAGTTGATAGAAATTTGGTTGGGTGAAAGCAGTGATGGTGCACAGTAGAAAGAAGATCAACTTAACTGGACTTAAACATAAACTGAAAACTTTTCTAATCTTAACCCAATATTGCAAGGATGGAGTGGAAGGAGCGGGGTCTTGGGACCATGCTCTAGGGAAACACCAAGGTCAATTGGCATAATTAGCCTATTGCTAAGACAGTTTTCTGCATCCCGTATTGGTGAGTGGCATCTGAGGTCTTAAAATCCAGCGAACTACCATCTGAGGAACACCAAATGGTCCCCACTCATCTAGAACAGATGATAACTGAGAACAACAAAGACACAAGGAAGAGAGAACCCAGGAAAGAGAGGGGCCCATGTGAACAGGAGACTGTATCAACATGACTGGAAGAACCAGGTGGTGCCTGGTCACCACCAAAGACAGCTGTGATAGATCACATAATGTTGAGTCTCTATGGCAACATGAGAAAAAGAAGGGTGCAGCTCAAGAACTCTACTAAAAGACCACAGCTGATGGCCCAATGACTTGGGGGATCCCCTGGGGGCATGGTCCCTTGACCTGCTGCCAGCCTTGTCCAGAAAACACTACTGAGGACAAGTCTTCAGATAAAGGTTGAGTAGCCTCGGGGACACACAGAGAAGAAGGTTAAGAGGACAGCACAGGAGTTTGTTAAGAGATTATGGCAAGAACAGAACAAAAAAGTGGAGTGTGCTGTCACTGGGCAAGGAGAGCAGAAGGAGCTGCTGATAGGCGGGCATGCAAATTTGGTCTGGATTGTATACATTCACTTACTCACAATAATAAAATAAAAACTTAAAAAAATAAAAGACCTTAAGCAATGCTTGTGTGTCCTCAAGTCTATCCTGGTTGTTTCTACTCATTTCACCTAAAACTTTGGTCTTTTTGCTATATTAGGATCTATTTGTCTATGTCCTGCCATGGACCCTCAGTGAGGACACTGGTCCCTCCTATAATTTCCCAAAGACTATATGAGCCAACTGTACAGTTCAGAGTTAAAGAGAAGGATTAAGAATGATAAAATTATAACATTCAAAAGATTCAAAGGAATTGTTACATATTAAAAAATTCTAGGCCTGTAGTTCTAAACCATCTTAGTTTTGCAGAGTTGCCATAACAAAACAATACCACAAATTGATAACTTTGAAGGGCATAGCTTTATTTTCTCTGAGTTCAAGGAGCTGTGAGTCCAAATTCTCCATTTTGGTTCTGGATGAAGGTTGTTCTTTGTCTATTTCACTGCATAGTCCAACAATCCTTGGCATTCCTGTGTCTGTAGATGTGTTTTTCTCTGTTGTCTGAATTCCCATATGTGTTTCTCTGTCTACTCTCTTTTTATAACTCAGAAATAATTAGTTTTATAACTTACCCTACTTGGGTATAGCCTCATTTCCATAACAAAAGAAAACTCCTATTTCCAAACAGTACCTATTTACAGGTCAGGGAGCAGGGCTTCAACATATAACTTAGAGGATACAGTTCAATACATAACAAAGAGCACTGATAGGTCTTAGTCATCTAGTGCTGCTGTAACAGAAATACCACAAGGCTGAATGTCCAAATTTAGGCCATCAGCTCTAGGGGAAATTTTTCTTTTTTGGCTTTGGAGGAAGGTGCTTGTCAACAGTCTTCTGCTGGACTGGGAGCTTCTAAGGCCCAGGGACACTGAGTTCTTGCCAGATCATGCACTGTGGTCCCAGCTTCACGGTAGTATGAGGCCCCCAGCTCTCTGCTTGTTTTCCGTCCTTCATATCCCAACAGACGGCTGCAAAGCACAATTCAGTCTTACAGACTGAGCCCTGCTGCATCAGCACCACCACCACTCACCCTCCCTCATTTATATCATAGAGGAAGGATTTACAATTTATAGGAACATCAAATAATCCTGGGAATTATGGCCTAGCCAAGTGAATACACACATTTTTGAGGGGACAAAATTCAATCCATGACTAGGTGCCTTTGTCTTTGCCCCCAAAACATCACTCTGTAGCAAAGACGGACTTAACTGCCTGTACAGCATAACTTGAACTAGACTCCAAGCACTGGCAACCCAGGGATACAGTTTCCATAGCTTGTTTTGTGAGCCCACCCAGAGCACAGGTTCCCACTTCAAGCCTAGGTTTGCTGCTTTTGTCACTGCAAAGACCAGCTGCATTTCCCGTGCTGTGGCTTTTACCTAGCCCGAAGAGGGCTGTGGTTTCATTTTGGCAAAACCAAGAGCCAATGTTTTAGTATTTACTGTGCATGCAGTGCTTGTGAAAAATAAAGTCAAAAGACAAATCCGTTGTTGTCAAGTTAGTCCTGAATCGTAGCAACCCTATAGGACAGAGAACTACCCTGTAAGTTTTCCAAAAAATTACTGATATTCAAACTGCCAGCCTTTTGGTTACCAGCTTGAGCTTCTGACTACTGTACTACCACGGATCCTTATGGGAAATATGGTTTCTAGATTAAAGCAGCATCAGCTTAGAGGCCCCTGAATATCATTTAAACATTGTCAGTATAGCTGTCGACACAAGTGTAGCATTATCAAGCCGGATAGGCTGAAAATCATATTTAAAAACAGAAATGAAGCAAAGTGTGAGCAGGCTCTGAGTGTTTCTCAACATAGCAAGGTATAAACACATTTGTCCAGCACTAATCCTCTGCATTCAACATGGAATGCGCAGACCTCCTTGGTATTTATGCATAGGAGGAGCTGGAGGCATGATTAATGCTAGCAGCTCAAGCCACTATGGCAAACATTGGAGGAGGGCTAATCAATTCATAGTTCTAGCGAATCGTCTTTGGATAGGGCAGCTTTAATAAATATGTTTTAAAGAAACGGGATGAAATGCAAGCTACAAATGGATTGGTTTTGTTTTTCCTTTATAAATAACATTTCAATTTAGAAATTGCTTGGTATTTCAAACTGGGTGCCCAATTTTTGTTTTCTGCTTAATACTTTTCCTTCTGGAAAGTCGTGAAAATCAACAAAAATTTACAGAAATTTTTTGCTTGAATACTATCACTAGTAGCATGAAGGTTTACCTGAGATGTGGATAGATTTTGATTATATGGAATGAAAATTTCAGTTTACTTGTCAGCAATAATAACAACAACAGAAATAGTAGAGCCAAGCCAAAGCCAAGTGCCTAGAACAAGTACTAATATACTTTGGGCTTAGAACCCAGGTCCACCAACACTTTGCTCCAGTCTATTTTGTGGAGAACTCTGTTAATTTGTGGAGGAAATGGCCCAGTACTAAAAGTTGGGAGTCCTCTTTGAGCTTGCGGAGCAGTCAGGGGAAACTAAATATGTGTGATTTGTCAGGTGGGCATAAATGTAGAAAGGAAAATGTAGCAGGATGAAGGGACAGGTCGTACCAGGAAGGAGAAAAGGTGGTGAGAATGCAGACAAGCACAAAAAGTGCCACCGAGTTCACCAGTCTTCCATGCCGACTGTATTATTTACCTTTGCACCCAGCCTTTATCCTGACCACGTGAAAGCCAAAGCCAGCCACCTGACCATGTTGGCCAATCTTCTTCTCTTGGTGGAACTAGCCCTCGCTGTGACTCTCTCCTTGACTCCAAATCATGTAATGAAAGCCATGCTCTTCTGTCAACTCTTTCATACTCCAGCTCCCTACTTCATAGGAAATAAAGTGGAGGAAGTTTTCTATTTTTTTTCAGAAATCTCAAGAAGGATAATCAACATTGTTTCTTCTTGCTTAAGTGGAATGTAAAAAGTCTAATTTTGCTAAGTAGATATTTCCATGGTTTTCAGTCATGTACCAAATGGTCAGGCTTCCATCTATGTTGATGTTACAGTTTTCAGTGTAAGGATGTAATCATAAATATATGACACTTTTGCCAATGGTTACTTTACTACCTCATATTTAACAGCAGAAGTTGTGCAGAAATCAGACAAATAAAGCAACAGAAATGGAGAAGTTTGGTGTTTGTTTAGCATTTAACAAATCTGCTACAAAAGACTTTATTCAAGTGTTAAAAAGCAAAGATGTTATTTTGAGGATGAAGGTGAACCTGATCTAAGCTGTGGTATTTTCAGTCACCTCGTATATATATGAAAGATGGACAATGAATAAGGAATACCAAAGAATAGATGCTCTTGAATTGTGGTGTTGTTGAATAATGAATATACCATGGACTTCCAGAAGAACAAACAAGTCTGTCTTGGAAGAAGTACAGTAGAAAAGATGATGGGAAGATGTCATCTCACATACTTTGGACGTGGTGCATGGAAGGTCCGGTCCCCTACAGAAGGACCTCATGCTTAGTAAAGTAGAGGATCAGAGAATGAGAGGACATCTCTCAAAGAAATGGGTTCATGCTGCATTACAATGATGGGCTGAAGCCTGCAATGCTTAAAAGGATGGTGCAGGACCTGGTAGTGTTTTCTTGTATTATACAATGGATGGCTCCTGACAACAACATTTAACAAATATTTGTCTGTTCCATTATATGTTTTATTCATCCTTTCATCTGTTGATGGATGTTGAATGGTTTCCTCCTGCTGACTATCATGACTGGTGTTGTGATGAACATTAGCGTAAAAGTATCTGTGATTCTGCTTTTCTTTTTCCTTTTCTTTATTATGATTCAGTGAAAGTATAAAATCCAAGTATGTTTTGCATGCCTGCCTCTCCACAACTCTATCTGCTCTCCTCACTGTGACAGCACACTCCTCCTTTTCACATTTACTTCCAGCATCGATTTAAAGAACACTTTTTCGTTCCTCTGTACCCTCTGTACCCAGCTTCCTATGTGTGTGAAAAACTATAAATTACACACAGCAAATGCTCACTCTGTGTGCCAAATTCCAGTCCATTCTTTGTCTGAAGTGTTGACCTCAGTACTGGTTTTAGGTCTCAGCTAGCAGCAAGTCTAGGGGCCATGTTCCCAGGGGACTCTCCAGGCTGTCAGATCACCAGTTCAGGTCTTTTAATAGAGTTCTCATGCTAGCATGATATCTCAGAGACTCTACAATGCATTTCCTCTGAGGGCTGTCTTAGGTGTAGCCTGGTTACAATCTGGCTCCTCTGGTCTTGTTCTGATGTAGTCTCCCAACCATATGGGTCGTTGTGTCTCCTGGACCCGTTTTTCCTCATGTGTTTGGTGTTCTTGGTTGTCATCTGTTCTAGGTGAGTTAAAAGAAATTGATGTTCCTCAGATGGCAGCTAGCTGGCTTTTAAGAACCAGGTGCCACTGACTAATATGGGGTGCAGCAGACTCTCTTAGCAAAACACTAGTTATGCCCATTAATCTTGATGTCTCCAGAGAACATGATTCCCTAACCCCTGCCTGTGCTACTCCGCCCTTTGAAATGTTGGATTGAATTTAGAAAATCTTTTTGCTTATGGTGCAGTCCAGTTATAATGACCTGGCTTCTACTGCGTGCCATGACTCCCTTGACCTAACCAAATTCCCACTGATGATCTACTCTATGAACAACTGTCTCTCCTCCCCTGCTTACCCATGTAGTCATCAAAGAGTCTTTTCTTCTGGGTATAATTTCTTTTTATAAGTCTTTGTACTGGTGTTCTCATGCAATATTTGACCTTTTGTAGCTGGCTGATTTCACTCAGCATAATGTCTTCTAGTTAATACCAGGCTATGAGTTATTTCCTAAAATCACAATTGTTCTTTGTAGTTTTCCACTGTGCATATATAACCATGGTTTTGTTTATCTATTGATGGGCAACTAGGTTTGTTCCATCTTCTTGCTATTGTAGACAGTGCTGCAATAAACATTTCTGTGCATGTATCTATTCATGTGACATCCTTTATTTCTGTAGGATATGTTCTGAACAGTGGGATTGCTGGATCACATGATATTTATATCTCTAGCTTTTTGAGAAAGCACCAAGTTGGTTTCCAAAGATTGCACCGTTTTGCATTCCCACCAGCAGTGTAGGAGACTTCCAGTCTCTTCACAGCTTCTGCAGCATTTGTTGCTTTGGGGTTTTTGGATTATTACCAACCTCACTGAAATGAGATGGTATATCCTTGTAGCTTTGATTTGAATCTCTCGTAGCAAATGATCATGAGCATTTCCTCATGTGTTTTTGGCTGCCTGGATATCTTCTTTAGTGAATTGTCTGTCCATCTCCTTTAACCGTTGTTTAATTGGGTTATTTACCTTTCCCCTATTGATATTTTGCAGTACTTTGTAGATTATGGAAATCAGACATCAATCTGATACATAGTTGTCAAATATTTTTTCCCATTCTGTAGATTTCTCTTTATCTCTTGATAAAGTCTTTGGATGAGCGTGTTTGATTTTTAGTAGTTACCATTTATTTATTTTCTTTTCTGTTGTTTGTGCATTTGGGGTCAGAATTTGTAGTCTGTCTAAGCCATTCATTTTTTAGAACTTCCATTGTTGTCCCTATTTTTTCTTCTGTAATCCTTATTGCTTTAGATTTAATATTTAGGCCTTTGGTATATTTTGCATTAGTTTTTGTGTAAGATGTGGGATACGGGTCTTGTTTCAGTTTTTTCAGATGGATATCCAATTTTGCCAACACTGTTTGTTAAAGAGATAATTTTTATTCCAGTTTACAACCTTTGGCCTTTGTTGAATATCAACTATTCATAGGAGGATGGTGATATTTCTCAATTCTCTATTCTGTTCCATTGGTCTATATAATTGTTTTTGTATGAATACCAGGCTGTTTTGAATGCCATGGCAGTGTAATAGGTTCTAAAGTTGGGTAGTGTGAGGTCTCCCACTGTGTTCCTCTTATGCAGTAGTGTTTTACTTGTCCAGGGTTTCTTCCCTTTCCAAACTTGGTGATTTGTGTCTCCATCTCATTAAAAAATGATATTGGAGTTTATATTGAGATTACATTGTATATTATGTAGATTGCTTTAGGTAGAATACACATTTTCACAATGTTAAGTCTTCATACCCATGAGCAAAGTAGTTTTCTCCATTTATGTAAGCCTCTTTTGGTTTCTTACAATAGGGTCCTGTTATTTTCTCTGCATAGGTCTCTTACATCTATGGTTAGATTTACTCCAGATATTTCTTCTTTGGGGGGTTATTGTAAATGGTATTGATTTGGTGACTTCCTCTTTGATGATTTGTTTGTTGATGTAATATAATCCTACAGATTTATTTATGTTTCTGTTATATCCTGATACTTTGCTGAACTCTTCTATTAATTCCAGTGGTTTATTAATGAATTCTTTAGGGTTTTCTCTGTATATGATCATGTACTTTTACTTCTGTACTGATGCAGATGCCTTTCATTTCTTTTTCTTGTCTGATTGCTCTGTCCAGAACCTCTAGCACAGTGTTAAATAGAAGCAGTGACAGTGGGCATCCTTATCTAGTTTCCATTCTCAGGGGAAATTCTTTCAGTCTCTCTCTGTTCAGGATGAAGTTAGTAGCTAGTTTTGTGTAGGTGTCCCTTATTGTGTTGAGGAATTTCCCTTCTATTCCTATTTTGCTGAGAGTTTTTAACATTAATAGGTGTTGGACTTTGTCAAATGCCTTTTATGCATCCATTCATAAAATCAAGTGTTCTTTAAGCTTTGTGTTATTTATGTGGTTAATCATGTTAATTGTTTTTCTGATGTTGAACCAATCTTGCATCCCTGGTATAAACCCAACTTGGTCATGATGAATTTTTTTTTTTTTTTTTTGATGTGTTGTTGAATTCTGTTTGCTAGGATTTTGTTGAAGATTTTTTTATCTAGGTTCATGAGTGACATTCGTCTGTAGTTTTCTCTTTTTTTATGGAATCTTTACCCAGCTTTGATATCAAAGTTATGCTGGGTTTATGGAAAGAATTTGAGAATGTTCTATGTTTTGAAATAGCTTCACTAATACTGGAGTTAACGCCACTGTAAAAGCTTGGTAGAATTCTATGGTGAAGCCACCTGGGCCGGGACTTCTTTTGGTTGGTAGCATTTTGATTAATTTTTCAATCTCTTCTTTTGTGATGACTTTGAGTTCTTCTACTTCTCATTGTAATAATTTTGATAGGTGATATGAATCTAGGAATTTGTCCATTTACTCTAGATTTTCAAATCTGCTAGAGTACAATTTTTCATACTATTCTGTTATGATAACTTTTAATTTCAGTTGGGTCTGTTGTGATATCTCACATCTCATTTCTTATTCAGGTCATTTTGTTTCCTCTACTGATTTTCTTTTGTGAGTTTAGCCAATGGTTGATCAATTTTGTTGCTCTTTGAAAAAAAACCTTTTTTCTTCCACTCTTTCAATTATTGTTTTTTTCTCTAGGGCATTTAGTTCTACTCTAAATTTTATTATCTGCTTTCTTCTGGTGCTCAAGTAGAAAACTACTGGTTCAAGTTGTAGGGTTAATTCTTTGGTTTGGGCCTTTTCTTCAAAGAAGACGTGTGCATATATAGAGATAAATTGAACTCTGACCTTTTGCTGTATCCCATAGTTTCTGGAAGAATGCATTTTCATTCTCATTTGATTCCATGAATTTCTTTATTGCAGCCTTGATGTCTTCTATAACTCATGAATTATTTATTTATTGTTTCTTTTTTATTGTGATTAAGTGAAAGTATGCAATCCAAATTAAATTTGTGTGCCTGCCTATCTGCAGCTCCTTCTAGTCTCCTTGCCTGGTGACTGCACACTCCTCTTTTTCCTTTTATGTATGTCATATCCTCTTAACAATTTCCTGTTCCCTCCTCTCCACCCTCTCATCTCCTTACTAGTAAGAGGACACTAAGACAGTATCCTATAGGTGCGTAGAATCATAAAGTACACATACCGTGTAGGACACTTTGTGTCCCAAAGTCCAATCCATTCCTGTCTGCAGAGTTGACCTCAGTAGTGTTTTCTGTTTGGGGCAGCAGTAGATCTGGGGGCCATGCTCCCAGGGGAACCTTAGTCTGCTGGACCATGAATTGTGGTCTTTTAGTGGAGTTCTTGAGGTACATCCCTCTTTTTCTCATGTTGCTCCTGGGACTCAACATTGTGTGCCCCATCATGGCTGGTTTACCTGGTTTTTCTCATCACATGTTGACACAGTCTCCCATTCACATGGGTCCTTCTGTCTCCTAGGCTCTTTTATTCTCATGTCTTTGTTGTTCTTCTTGATTGTCTGTTCTGGATGAGTTGGAACCATGTGTCATACTTCAGATGACAGCTTGCTAGCTTTTAAAACCCAAGGCAGTACTCACCAATATGAGATGCAGAATACTCTCTTAGCAAGAGGCTATTTGTGCCAATTGGCCTTGATGTTCCTGAGACCATGGTCCCCAGACCCCTGTCCCTGCTACTCTATCCTTGCAATATCTGGTTAAGATTGAAAGAGTTTTCCGTTTATGTTGAAGTCCAGTTAAATTGATCATCTTTCTACTGTACACTGTCACTGCTTTCACCTAAGCAAATTTCTATCATCTATGATCATCTATGATCAACCCTCTTCCTGCCTCCACTCCCTTGCAATCATCAAAGAGTCTTCTTTTGTACATCAGTCTATTTTTAAGTACTTGTAGTAGGGGTCTCATACAATATTTGTCCTTGTGCTGCTGACTGATTTCACTCAGCATGTCTTCCAGTTGAAACCAGGTTATGGGATGCTTCCTGAACTCATCATTGTTCTTTATCATTGCATAGTGTTCCATGCAGTATATGTACCATAGTTTATTTATCCATTCATCTGTTCTTGGTCATCTGGTTTGATTCTATCTTTTAGCTATTGTGCAGTTTGCTGCAAGCAACATTCATGTCACGTATCTGTTCATGTGACTGCCCTTGATTCTGTAGGATATGTTACAAACAGTGGGATTACTGGATCAAATTGTATGTCTATTTCTAGCTTTTTAAGGAAGTACCAGAGTGCTTTCCGAAGAGGTTATACCATTTTGAAATCCCACCAGCAGTGTAGGAGAGTTCCAATCTCTCCACAGCCTCTCCAGCATTTGTTTTTTTTGGTGTGTTTTTTGGATCATGGCCAATTTTCTTGAGGTTATAACTCATGAATTTTTTAGCAAGATACTGTTCAGTTTTCACGAGTTTGAATTTCTACTCAAGCTTTTCTGCTACTGATTTCAACTTTTATGGCTTTATGATATGAGAAGATGCTTTGTGGTACTTCAGTCATTTTGGTTTTGTTGAGACTTGCTTTATGACTTAGTACATTGTCTTTTCTGAAGAATGTTTCATGTGCATTGGAAAAGGTCTGTTGCTGGGTGAAAAGTTCTGTACATGTCTATGATGTTGAGTTGGTTGATTGTCACAATAAGACCTGTATGTTATTGAGCTTTGTTCTGGATGATGTGTCCATTACAGAGAGTGAAGTGTTGAAGTCTCTTACTATTATTATGTATTTAGATGCTCTGATATTGGGTGTGTAAATATATAATATTGTTATAACTTCCTCATGCATTGAACTTTTATGCAATAAATAGAGACCATCCTTGCCCACATTGGTGGATTTTACATTTACATTAAAGTCTATTTTACCTGAGATTAACATTGCCAATGCTGCTCTTCTTTGTGTGCTCTTGGCTTGGTGTATCTTTTTCCATCCTTTGATTTTCAGTTCATTCATGTCTTTAGTCTATGTTTTTTTTTTTTTTTTTTTGTATGCAGCATATAGACAGTGTTTTTTAATACAACATATTTCTGTCTTTTTGTTGGTGCACTCAGTCTGTTTGCAGTCAGTGTAACTATTTGATAGATATTTATTTAGTGCTGTCATTTTAATGCCTTTATATTTGTTTTGGCCTTTTCTTTGTTTAATTTAATATTCTGCTCTAGGTTGTTTTTCTTTATGGGTTTTCTTTTCATTCCTTTTGATGTTGGTTTTATGTCTGTTGAGACTTCTGTATTGTGTTTCTTGCTTTGATATGTAGCATTGTTAATTTGCCCTGTGGCTACCACACTGTTCCCCTCAATGTTCTAAGTTTAAAGCAGTCTTTAACTTCTTAGTATCTCCTTAACTGCCTGTCCATCTGACAGTTCTATGAATACAATAGGTTCCTATTTATAGTGTCCATGTGGAGATCTCTTTTTTTCCTAATTTTAATAATTTAGCTTTTACTGAGCTAACTAAGTAGGACTCTGAATGCTGTGCCCTGCGTTGCGCCTTTGAGTGTAAATCTGGTATTAATGATTTTCTAACATGAGTTGGCTCCGACTCAATGGCACTTGGCTGCAATCAAAGAAGTGCCTTCAGTATTTCTTGTAATTTTAGTTTGGTTTTTGGAAAGCCTCTAAGCCTCCATTTATCTGAGAATGTCCTAATTTCACCATCATATTTAAGAGACAGTTTTTCAGGGTAGTTAACTCTCAGTTGGGAGTTTTGTTTGTTTGTTTTTTTCTTCAAGGCTGTGTGTGTATCTTCCTAAAGTCTTTAAGCCAACAGTTTTCAGCTGACTAGTCAGAACTCAGTCTAATGAAATTTCCTTTATAAGTCAGTTTTGATTTAAGCCTAGCTGCCTGTAAGAGCCACTCCTTATGTTTAATTTTATTGAGCTTGATTATAATATGTCTTGGTGAATTTCTTTTGGGATCTACCTTTTGTGGACTTCGATGATCCTCTTGAACAGTTCTCTTCTTCTGTGACATAATGGAAGTTTTCTGTCAGAAACTGTTCAACAATTCTCTCTGTATTTTCTGTTATACCTCCCTGTTTTCAAACTCCAGTTACTCATAAATTGTTCCTCTTAATAGGGTCGCCATGAGTCAGATCAGACTCGACAGCACTTGGCTTAGCAATAGAGTCCCACATAATTCCTAATGATTCTTCATTTTCCTTGATTCTTTTATCTGTTTTCTCCTCATAGATGCTGGTGTCAGTTTCTTTATCTTCAGTCTTGCTAATTCTGCATTCCACTTCCTGAATCCTGCTCCTTTGGCTTTCAGCTGAATTGTCTAACTCTGTAATTTCATTATTGATCTGCTGAATTTCAGATCATTGGTGTTCTAGCAATTCATAAAGCTTGTTTAATTTTTCATTTTGTTGTGCTGCACTTTATCTAATCTCCATCCTAAGATCTAGGAAGGCTCTATACATAACTCTGTTGTATTCTACCTGATAATTTCAGAAAGCCTCTTCATGTAGGAAGTATTTTGATTCTTTATTTTGGGAATTTTCCAGAACGATGGTGATCTGCTTCTTTAAATGATTAGACACTGAATGTTATCTCCAAGCCATCAGAAAGCTGTTCAGCTTCTTCAGTTTGACACCAGCAGAAGCTATGGCATAGCTCAGAGAAGGTGGGGGAAGAACAGCGCTGTTGCACTTAGTTGCCAGCCACTGCTGTGCTGTCTAGGTATAGCTGTCTTAAGCACAGTTTCTCTGCTGAGATAGACACTGTCCAGTAAAATGCAGTTGCTCAGCGTGGTGTCCAGCTGCAGCTGAACCATCAAGTATAGCAGGCCTCACCTCCTGGATTACAAATACGGCACACTTAATGTGCAGTCTCCCTGGAGTCATGGCAGAAGATGCTGTGATGTAGCTCTGAGAAGGGAGAAGAGGATGGACACCATTGTACTCAGCCAACAGTCCCTGCAACATTCGTTAAGTGTGGTTGTCTTTAAAACAGCTTCTCTGATGAGAGAGGTGCTGTCCCATCAGATGCTGCTGTTCAGTGCAGCAGCAAGCCCCAGCTCAGCCCTCACATTTTACAGACCCTGCCTCCCGGCTGGCAAAGATAATGTTTTGTCTGTGCCACCTCTCTTGTGCTGCAACATCAGAGTTTGTGGTGATGCCTAAAGAAGAGAGGGGGGAAGGGCACTTCTACACTCAGTTGTCAGTTGCAACAGTGTTCTCCAGATGTGGCTGTCCTGAGTATGACCTCTCTGCTGAGGGATTAGCTGTCCATTCATGTGCTGCTGCTCAGCGTGGCAGCTGGCTCCAGCCAGGCTCTCAGGTGTAGCAGTCCCAGTCCCTGTCTCCCTGCTGAAAAAGATGGCGTCTGTACCTGCAAGCCTCTCTGTCACCAGGCCAGCAGAACCAGGACCAATTGTGCTGCTGCTTTGCCTCCAATAAAGTTAGTTTTTCCCTTTCTTGTCACCCAGTCTGATCTCACAATACTCTTCCTGATCCTGGGGCTCCTAAAATGTCCACTCTATTCCATTCAGTTGTTTTTCTAGGCCTTAAATCTTACAGGAAATTGAGGAGATGTGTGATTAGTCTGCCATCTTGGTCTAGTCCCTCAATCCTGCTTTTAATTTTTTTGCATATATACTTATAATTATTGAATTATAGGGTAATTCTGTTTTTAACTTTTTGAAGAAATATCAAACTGCTTTGCACAGTGTCCATATCATTTTACAGTTCCAACTATTATGGATGAGGACTATAACTTCTTCAAATCATTGCCAACACTTGTTGTTTCCTGTTGTTTTGTCGTTGTTTAATTTTTTTATCATTAACTTCTTAGTAAGTGTGAAGTGATAGCTTGTTGTAGTTTTATTCGCATTTGTCAAATGATTAACAACATGGAACATATTTTCATGTTCCTGTTGGCCATTTGAATATCATCTTTGGTGAAATGTCTATTCACATTTTTTGCCCATTTTTGGGGGGTTGTTTGCCATTTTGTTTCTAATTTTAAGAGCACTTTACATATTCTGGATATTAAACACTTATCAAATTTTTGGCTCCCAAAGTTTTTTTCCCAGTGTGAAAGCTGTGTTTTCACTTGATTAATAAAATCCTTTGATGACCAAAAGCTTTTGTATTTTGATAAAGTTCCATTTATCTATTTGTCTTTTGTTTCCTGTGTTTTAGGTGCATATCTGAGACCCCATTATTAAAAACTAGATCATGAAGTGTACTTGTAAGTTTTGGTCTAAGTATTTTATTGCTTTTGTTTGTTCTTACTTATATTTATTTCCTTACATATATGTTCTTGTATGTGAGGTATGGGTGCAGCTTCATTCTTTTGAATGTGTAAATCCACTTCTACAATAATTATTGATAACCAGCTTCAACACAGTAATTTTAAGAGTGGGTAGGAGGTCTAGAAAGAAGATTGGAAAGGAAGTAGAGGACCTGAACAACACTATAAATCAACTAGGTTTAACAGACATATAGAGAACATTCCATTCAACAACAGCACACTATACAGTCTTCTTCAGGGAATGTGAATCATTCTCTAGAATAATCTGTATATTAGATCACAGAACAAGTCTCAACAAAGGAAAAATACTGAAATCATGCAAGATATATTTTCTGACCATAACATTGTAAAGTTAGAAGTTAATAACAGAAGCAAAAATTAAAAATATACAAATACAGAGGAATTAAAATTCGGTATGCCAAAAAAGGAAATTAAAAGAGAAATCCAAAAATACTTAGAACAGAATGAAAATAAAAGCACAATATACCAAAACTTATGGAATTCTGTGGAAGAAGTACTCAAGGAAAAATTCATAGCAGTAAACACCTAATTAAAAAAGAAGAAAAGTCTAAAATCAATAACCTAAATCTACAACTTCAGAAACTAGACAAAAGAATACCAAACCAAGCCTAAAGCTACCAGAAGGATGGAAATAAAAAAGGGCAGACATAAATACAGAAGTATGTTTTATTGCTTGCTAGTTTATTACTTTTTTTTTACTATCAGTAAATTCAATAAGTTTCTCACTAGACTGACCAAGAAAAAAAGGGAAAAGATAGAATTGTCTAAAATCAGGAAAGAAAGTAGTAATATTTAAACTACCCCCTCAAAATAAAAAAAAGGCTTATGAGATAATACTACAAGCAACTGTGTACCAACAATATAGATAACCTAGAGGAAATGGACAAATTCCTGGAAACACAAAACACACCGACTCATAAAGAAAAGAAGATTTCACTAAACCCATAGCAAGTGAAGAGATTAAATGAATCCTAAAAAGCCTCTCAGTGAAGAAATGTCCTGGCCAGAATGGCTTCACATGGAAGAATTCTATCAAATATGAATAGAAAAAGTGAGCCAAATCTTTCCAAAGTAGAAGATGATGAAACACTTCCTAACTCATTCTATGATGCAAGCATTACCTTGATACTATGGCTGGACAAAGACACTAGCAAGAGAAGAAAGCTTCAGACCAGTATTCCTTATAAATATAGTTGTAAAAATTTTCAACAAAATACTAAGAAAAGTCTATTGAAAGGATTATAGACACAGTGACCAGTAGGTTTTATCCCAGGAGTGCAAGAATGATTCAACATTAGAAACTAGGGAGGTGGGGCTGAGAAGAGAGACTAGATACACATCTCTTCAATTCCGTCGAGAGGTAAGGCCTGGAATGATAACTGAATGGAGCAGTGTGAACATCTGGGGAACTCTAGGATCTGGCATAGTGTTGTCAAACTTGACTTGGCACCAGTAATGGACTAAATTATCCCTCTCAAATAAAAGCCAGCAGTCACTGACACCTGCTCCTGCTGAATTGCCATTTTGGATGACTACAGGTACTGTCGCCTTTTTTATTATCTGGGAGGCAGTCACTAGTCATGGCCAGCAAATTTGTCAAACTGCGGTGCTTAAGAAAACAGCATATAGCACAGCAGAGAGCCACATATTGAGAGCCCAGCTTCTGACTGAAGGTATCACTGCCCCTCCACCCGTCTCTTTTCCAGTCTGCACCACAGATTTTGCTGTTTCATAGCAGAAAGGGCAGCTCAGCCAGCATACAATTTTGGTCTGCTGGGAGGCAGAATCACCAAGCCAGGAGCCTTAACTGTGGCTGATTCTCAAGAGGAACATCAGCCCATCTGGCAAGTGCTTCTCCAGTATAAAAGTGGCATTTAAGACAATTTGTGTCTAGATTTATGGGTGGGGTCTGGCAGAGGACAGCTGGAAGGCTCTAACCAGTCCCTACTATGCACAACATCATAACACCTGGGGATGGCTTATAAGGTACTTTCATTGTCATCTGGAAGGTGGGCTTGCCACACCTGAGGGCCTGTTTTCAGCAGCTGCTGGAAAGCTCCCCACTCAGAAGTAAAGTACCCTTTTAAATAAGACCACCTGGAGAACTACCTGCTGAGAGGCTCAGCAGCATCTCTTCCACCCTTCACTGATCCAAATCATAGCATTGACTGACAGCTCCCCATTGACTCCATAAGTAGGGTACCATCTTTGCCAACCAGGAGGCAGAGCCTGCCACCCCAAAGAGTCCACCTGGGGCTAGTAACTAGAGTACATAGAGACAGCTGGTGACAAACTCTCATCTTAGAACTATGCCTTAGGTCCTGTTGAGGTAACACCAGAGAAATCAAACAGCCTCCAGATGGCACACAAACAACAGTCCATAGTTAACCATTGACAGAAGCAGTCCACCATGGCTCTGGAAAACTCCCAGAATAAGGCGAAAAGCTTCCCAGATGAAGAAGTCTTTCTGAAACTATCAGAGGTTGAATACAACAGATTTATATATAGAACTCTCCTAGAGATTAAACAAAATGCAGCAGAACAAAATGAAAAATTAAGTAAGCTATTTGAACTGATGGAAAATCAACAATCTGAAATCTGGCAGATCAATAACAAAATGACAAAATTAGACAATTCAATACAAAACCAAAAGAGCAGAATTGAGGAGATGAAAGTCAGACTTGATATCCTTGAGGATAGAGCAACTGACACCAGCATTTATAAGAAGAAATCAGAGAAAGGAAGCAAGAAAAATGAAGAAGCATTAAGAAACATGTGGGACTCCATTAAGAGTAATAATCTATGATTAATTGGAGTTCCTGAACAAGGTGGGATAGATGAAAATACAGACAGCATACAGTTGCTGAGAGAAAACATCCCTGAAATTATGAAAGAAGAGGACATAGATACCCAAGAAGTGTATTGAAAGCCACAAAAACTAGACCCCAAAAGAAAGACAACAAGACAATATTATAATCAAGCTTAATAAAATGAAACATAAACAGAGGCTCTTAAAGATAATGAGGCTCAAGAGAAAGCTAACATTCAGAGGAAAGCCCTGTAGGCTTTTGTCTGACTTCTCCACAGAAACAATGTTCACAAGAAAGCAGTGGGATGACACACTGAAAGCCACAAAAGTGAAAAACTTCCAACCAAGAATTATATATACTGCAAAATTATCTGTGAGATTAAGCCATTTACAGATAAACAGAAGCTTAGACACTTTGTGAAAAATAAACCAAAACTACAAGAAATATAAAAAGAAGTTCTTTGCTAAGAAAAACAAAAATATTGTGTGTATATTTAAGGAGGCAATGCAGGACACAGCATACAGAATCCTACTTTCTTAGGGAAGTCAATAAGCTCAGTCAAAACTTTGTTGTTAAAAAAAGGGAACCAGTGATCACGACACGAAAACTATGACATTGCCACACTAAAAAGAGGGATATATTACAGTAGTTATAATCCTTTCAGTGAAGAGGAAATTTAAAAGATATGCAGAAGTTAAAATTTGATTTAAACCTAGAATAGTAAGTGGTATCATAGAGGTAGTCATAAACCAAAATAACAATGTGACGTACCAAAGCAAGAATCATAATACAGAAGTCTCAAGAAACACAAAACCAATACTGAAAAAGATTAAAAGTCAATCCATAAAGCAGAATGACCCAGAACAGAGTACTAAGGAAAACATAAAAAAATCAACAACACAAAAATACATACTTCAAAACGACAGTGCTAAACACATGCCTATCAATAATTACACTGAGTGTAAACTTATTAAACACTCCAATAAAGAGACAAGGAGTGACATTGTGGATCACAATCCATCTATATGTTAATTGCAAGAAATACACTTAAGACTCAAAGATATAAACAAACTAAAAATTAAAGTATAGAAAAATATATACCAAGACAACAACATACAAAGAAGAGCAGGAGTGGCAATACTAATCTCAGATAAAATGGACATGAATGTAAGATCCACCATCATGGACAAAGATGGTCACTATTTGTTGCTGGATGGTTAAAAATATAAGCAGTGTATAACAATATTAAATATTTATGTACCCAATAACAGATCATCTAAATACATCGAACAAACACTGACAGCATTGAAAAATGACATAAGTCACTCCACTATAATAGTGGGAGACTTCACCACTCCACTTTCAGTAATGGACAGATTTGAAAAAAATCTCAGTAAAGATGCAAAAGATGTTATTGTGACAATTAACCACTTAGAACTTATTGACATATCACCAAGCAAGGCCAAGCCACAGAACTTTTTATGCATCAACATATAAGTACACCTTCTTCTTCAAAGCACATGGGACATTTTATAGAACAGACCATGTGTTAGGACACAAAACAAGTCTCAGCAAAATCCAAACCATTAAATCACTGCAAGGCATCTTCTCGGTCAAAATCAATAGCAGAAAAAACATAGGTAGAAACTGATACTCATGGTAACTGAACAAGACCTTGCTCAAAAAGCCATGGTATGCAGAAGAAATCCAGGATGAAATAAAGAAATTTATGGAATCAAATGAGAATGAAAACACATCCTATCAGAACCTCTGGGATACAGCAGAAGCAGTGCTCAGTGGCCAATTTATTTCTATAAATGCACATGTCTGAAATGAAGAAAGGACAGAAACCAAAGAATTAACCCTGAAGCTTGAACAAGTAGAAAGAGAGCAACAGAGGAACCCTTCAGGCACCCAAAGGAAAAAAAAAAAAATTAGAACAGAACTAAATCAATTAGAGAATAGAGAAACAGTCGAAAACTTTGACAAAACCAAAAGCTGGTTCTCCAAAAAGATCAACAAATTGGTAAACCACTGGCTAAACTTACAAAAAGAAAACAGGAGAAGAAACAAATAACCCAAATAAGAAATGAGAAGGGAGATGTCACAAAGGACAAAACTGAAATAAAAATTATCACAACAGAAAACTACAAAAGACTGTACTCTAGCAGATTTTGAAACTTAGAGGAAATGGACAAGTTTCTAGAGTCATATAATCTACCAAAATTATCACAATGAGAAGTAGAACAACTTAATAAACCCATCACAAAGGAGGAGACTGAAAAAATAAATCAAAAACTTACCCACCAAAAAAAGTCCTGGCCCAGAAGCCAGCATAACCCTGATGTGAAAGCTAGGGAAAAATCCCACAAGAAAAGAAAATTACAGACCAATATCACTCGTGAACTTAGATGCAAAAATTTTCAACAAAATCCTAGCCAGTAGAATTCAACAACATATCAAAAAAATAATTTGCCACAACCAAGTTGGATTTATACTAGGGAAGTAAGGCTGGTTCAACATCAGAAAAACACTTAATGAGATCAACCACACAAATAGCACGAAAGATAAAAACAACCTGATTTGATCAATTGATGCAGAAAAGGCATTTGAGAAAGTCCAACACCCATTCATGCTAAAAACTCTCAGTAAAATAGGAATACAAGGCATCTACACAAAGCCAACCACCTGCATCAACCTGAATGGAGAGAGACCGAAAGAATTCCTTTTGAGATCAGGAACTAGACCAGGATGCCCACTCTCACCATTTCTATTCAACATTGCACTAGAGATTCTAGCCAGAGCAATCTGACAAGACAGAAAAATAAAGGGCATCTGCATCAACAAAGAAGTAAAAATCTCCCTATGTACAGATGGTACAGATAATCCTAAAGAATCCATTAAGTAAACTACTGAAACTAATAGAGGAGTTCAGCAAAGTATCAGGATATAAGAGAAACATATGTAAATCAGCAGGACTCCTTTATAGCAGCAAAGAGATCATCAAAGAAGAAATCACCAAATCAATGCCATTTACTATAGCCCCCAAGAAGATAAAATACATAGAAATAAATCTAACTAGAGAAATAAGAGATCTCTACAAACAGAACTACATGACCTTACTGCAAGAAATTAAGAAAGGCTTACATAAATGGAGAAACCTTTCCTGTTAATGGATAGAAAGATTTGCCACTGTGAAAATGTCTATTTTACCCAAAGAAATCTACATACACACTGCAATCCCAATATAAACTCCAGTGTCATTTTTTAATGAGATGGGGAAAGAAATCACTAACTTTTTTTGGAAAGGGAAGAAATCCCATATAAGTAAAGCACTGCTGGAGAAGAGAAACACAGTGGGAGATCTCACACTATCGAATATTAGAACCTATTACACTGCCACAATAGTCAAAACAGTGTGGTGGTGATACAGAAAGAGGCATAGAGACCAATAGTACCGAGTTGAGACCACAGAGATGCCACCATTCTCTTACAAACAGCTGATATTTGACAAAGGCCCTGAAATTGTAAGCTGGGGTAAAAACAGTCACTTTAACAAATGGTGCTGGGAAAATTGGATATATACCTGCAAGAAACTGAAACAAGACCCGTATCTCACACCTTAACACAAAGCTAACTCAAAATGAATCAAAGACCTACATACCAAACCTGAACCAATAAAGATTATGCAAGAAAAAAAATTTGGTCAACAATGGAAGTTCTAATACACAGTTTAGACAGACTTTGAACTCTGACAAAGCACAATCAGAAGAATAGAAAATAAATAAATGGGAACTACTAAGAATCAAACACTTTTGCTCTTCCAAAGACTTTATCAAAAGAATTAAAAGTCACCTACAGAATGGGAAAAAAATATTCAGCAACTACATGTCAGATGGATGTCTGATCTCCAGAAGATTCTACAGTTGCTACAAAATATCAACTAGAAAAAGATAAATTACCCAAGTAAGCAACGGGCAACGGAAATGGGCAGACGCTTCACCAGAGAGGACATCTAGGCAGCCAAAAGACACGTGAGGAAATGCTCACGGTCCTTAGCTATCAGAGACCTCCAAATGAAAACTGCAATGAGATACCATCTTACTACAACAAGGTTGGCCATAATCCAAAAAACACAAAGCAGCAAATACCGAAGAGGCTGTGGAGAGGTTAGAATGCTCCTGTACTGCTGGCAGGATTGCGAAATGGTACAACCTCTTTTGAAAGCAATCTGGCACTTCCTTTAAAAGCTGGAAATAGTTATATCATTTGATCCAGTAATCCTACTGCTTGGAATTTGTCCTACAGAAATAAAGGCTGTCAGACAAAAATACACATGCACTTGAATGTTTATTGAAGCACAGTACACAATAGCAAAAAGATGGAATCAACCTAGGTGCCCATCAGCATATGAAAGGATAAACAGACTATGGTTTATATAGTCAATGGAACACTATGCAATGGTAAAAACCAATGATGATTTTAGTAAACATCTCATAACCTGATTTCGTTTGGAAGACATTATTCTGAGTGAAATCAGTCAGTGGCAAAAGGACAAGTCTTATATGAGACCTCCTGTAAAAATAGACTTATGTACAGAAGAAAAGACCCTTTGATGGCTACCAATGTAGGGAGCAGGGTAGAGGGTTTGTCACAGATTAGGTAGTTGATAGAAATTTGGTTGTGTGAAAGCAGTGACAAAACACAATAGAAAGTAGATCAACTTAACTGGATTTCATCTCAACCCAGTATTACAAGGATAGAGTAGCAAGGGCAGGTTATGGGGGACATCAAGATCACTTGGCATAACTAACCTATTGCTAAGAGAGTCTTTTGCACCTGATATTGGTGATGGAGTCTGGGGTCCTAAAAGCCAGCAAGCTGCCATCTGAGCTATACCAAATGGTTCCAACTCAGCCGGAACACATGGTCACCAAGGACACCAAAGACAGCAAGGAAAAAGAGCCCAGGAGGCAGAAAGACCTATCTGAATGGGTGATGGGATCAAGACCAGAAGAATCATATGGTGCCTGGCCATGACCAAAAAACAGCCTTGATGGGGTACACAATGTTGATTCCCTGTGGCAACATGAGAAAAAGAGGAGTGCAGCTCAAGAACTCTAGTACAAGACCACAATTAGTGATTCTGTGGCCCAGGGGATCCTCTGAAAGCATGGCCCCTGGACCTGATGCTGCCCCTGTATAGACAACACTACTGAGGTCAACTGTTTGGAGAAACGTGGACTAGATTTGGGGACACAATGTTACCATACGGTGTGTCTATGGTTCTGTGCCACTGTAGGAGGCTGTCTTACTGGTCTTTTCTAGATGGGAGACAAGAAGGTGAAGAGGAGGGGGCAGGAGCTTGTTAAGAAGACATGACAAATATAAAATGAAAAAGAGGAGTGTGCTCTTATGGGACAAAGAAAGCAGAGGAGCTGTAGCTGGGTGGGAATGCAAAATGATTCCAATGTTAAACTTTCACTTAATCGCAATAAACAGACACACACACACAGAGTTAGAAACTCAATCATGTAATCATTTAACACAGCACCTTAATAGATCAAAGGGAATCACATGATCATCTCAACTGATGCACAGAAGATCCAGCATACTTTTATGATAAAAACTCTCCATATGCTAGGAATATAAGGAAAATTTCTCAGTCAGATAAAGGCATATATCAAAAATCCACATTTAACATCATACTCATGGAGAAAGACAAAAAGTTTTCTTTTAAGATCAAGAACAAAAAAAGGATATCTGCTCTTACTAGTGCTATTAAATACTGTATTGGAAGTGCTGTCCAGAGCAGTTAGCAAGAAAAAGAAATAAAAAGTATTCATACTGGAAAGGTATAAGTACAAATACTCCTTTTGTTGATGATCTTTTATATATACCAAGTGCCTCTGGTCCTTTATATAGAAAAAAAAAAAAAAAAAAAAACTCAACAAAGTTATTAGAGTTAATAAATAAATTTCACAAAATGACAAAATACAAAATCAACAGACAAAAATAATTGGGTTCTACACACCAACAATGAACATTCTGAAAAAGAAAAAGGAAGTAATTTCCTTCATAACAGCATTCACATTAATCAAAGTTCTGGGAATAAATTAACCAAGACAGTTAAAGACTTATGCATGAAAGCTATAAATTATAACTGTAAGAAAGAATAGCTAAATGAATAGGACATTCTCTGTCCATGGAATGGAAGACTTGACATCATTGTGATGTTAGCACTAGTCAAAGCTATCTACAGATTCAGTGCAGTCCCCATCAAAATTCCCACAGCCTTCTTTCTAGAAATGGAAAAGCCAATCCACATGTTTATATGGAACTTCAAGTGGTCCCAAATAGCCAAAACAAACTTTAAAAACAAAGTAGGAGGACCAACACTTTTCAGTCTCAAAACATGCTTCAGTGAAATCTGTGAGAGGACTGCCTTATTTTTCTGGATCTCACAAGTTTCCTGCCTTTGACAGTTGCAGACTAACCATTTCTCCATTGCTTTTTTTCTGTGAAAAATATTTGCATTTTCCTTTTCTGAAAGGTTTCCACCTTACACAAGTTGTAGCTTTTGCAGTTTTACTTTATAAAGTTACAGTAATCAAAATTTCTTAAGATTAGTATGACAGACATATAGACCAACTGAATAAAATTGAGAGGCTAGAAATAAGTCCATGCATTTATGGTCAGTTATTCTTGACAAGGGTGCTAAGTTTATATAGTTGAGCAAGAATAGTCTCTTTAATGAGTGATGCTCCGATGGATGGAATGGTTTCAATGGAAATACATTACAGGATTTGTTGAACTAGAACAAACACAAACTAAACCCACTGCCATGAAGTCGACTCTGACTTGCAGCGACCCTACAGGACAGTTCCAAGGAGTGGATTCAAACCATTCACTTTTTGATTAGCAGCTATAGCACTTAACCACTATGCCACCAAGATTTACCAAACAAGAGCAATGAAAAGTAAATGGGATAATTTTTTGAGGCTACTGTATACTGTAATGCATTATGAAGAACTGAGTAGTTTTCAGGATTCTAGGAAAGAAACTGTTCTTTCCCATCTTCTTAGCTTATGACTGCATCACTTCAGTCTCTGCATCTGTGGAGATTTCCTCCTCTTCTCTCTCTAAATTTCCTCTGTATCTGCCTCATAAGGATATGGGTTTGTGTTTAGAGACCACCCTAATCCAGGATAAAGTCCTCCTCTCAAGATTTTTAAATTAATCATGGCATTTACCAGATCAGGTAATATTTACTCTTTTGCCATACAAGATCCCACTGGAATTTTCATGGGATTAGGACATGGACACATCTTTTGGTGGCCACTCGCCAACCCACTAACCTCTTCGATGCGTGAGGTGAGGGTAAGAGGTCTAGATATCCCACGGCCATTGTGTGCTTCACCTTCAGGCCGAGTCCTAGTCACTCTGAAAACACTGACACCTTCAGTGGGAGAGACAATGCATGCAGTCTTCTTAGGGTGCTCTGCAACTTCTGATGGTCAATTGGGATCACTATGAGGAACATGGCATTCCTGCTCTGACTTAGGGATCAATGTGATGCGTTATGGTGGGATTTCAGGTGACGTTACATCTGACAGGACATATATTAGAACCTGATTTCAAGGACTTTATTATGAGTGAATTAATAACAGAGGGGTAAACATTACACCTTCAGTCAGACACATTTTTCGGACCAATGGCACATTAACCAGTTTTCAACAAGATGACTGGCAACTAGTCAGGGTAGGGAGACTAGGAGCAAAGAACGTCTTGACCGCTGACTGCATTAAGAGCAAATGTTTTATAAAGTTTGTGCTGGGGTACAAGTGGGGTTGGGAAATTATTGAGATCCACTGAAGGTGATTTCTACTATCAGAAACAGGAGAATAAGCAAGTGTCTCTTCCCTGAAAGCGTTTGTAACAATGTTATTCAACATAGCTTATAGAGTAGTGATCCTAAGAGAAAGGAACTGGACATGAATGCATTGGTCGTAGTTAGCAGGGTTCTGCCTGAGTAGCCTGGGTAAGCCCTTGGCCACTCAGTTTATGGGAGAAACAAAGTGGTGATGAGAGTTTTTTACTATAGTTGTCTGAAATCCTTGCTTTATGCCTCTACCCTGGAGACCGTACCAGGAAGAGGAAGCAGGACAGAGAGTGCCGTGAATCAGCCATTTCCTCTGTCAATTACTAGAAAACTTGTGAATTGGGTACAGTCTTACTTAATAGTCGTTTGCGGTGATATTCTCGTCTAATTATTACTATTCCTCTGAATTTGCAAGCAGGTATTCCACACACATACACATAGTGATAAAATGTTGTGAAGGCATTGCAATAGAAACAGGTAAGAGTGAAACAAATAAATGCATGACTTAGTTCTCTTTTGTAACCCTAAGGTATATTCCTCTGGAATACGTTGGCCACTTCTTCCAGCCTCATTTTCTTTTCCATGATAACCTATTGAAATCCATTCTACATGTCCCCCTGAATAGCAGTTTCGAACCTGGAAACCTTAGTGGACTTATCAGCTTTAGTTTTTAATTTAGTGGCTTACATGTTAATCTTCCTTTGCCTTTTAATTAAATAAAATAAGATATATCTCCAGTAGTCTCTGAGCTGCTAGTCCTTCGTCAGCTGCAGTTTGAACTCTTTCCTCAAGAGAGCCCTCTGAATGTCATTTGGAAAGCTGAAGTACAATTGACAAATGCCTTGCATGGGGCTTGAGGTTATTAATAGGTTGCAATGTTTATATGTGCTAGTGGTTTGTTTGAAGGTAGATAACCATATCAACCTCCATATATGTTCTCATGAAAAGATGTTTTCACAAGTATCACCTAAGGGAACCCACGAACATTCTCTCTCTCTCTCTCTTTCTCTCTCTTTCTCTAAGGCAATAGGGTACATGTCTGTATTGGTTGGTGAGAACTTAGTGTGTACAATGGCTTTTGCTCATGGGATCTGATGAAAGAGTCACTACTGCCTTGGAAATTTTATTGTCACCATTTTCTTGATAAAAAAATAGAGCCAGAAATTTTATGTTCCTTTTTTTCATTTATGCATTCATTCATGCATTCACTCAGTCACTCAACAAGTTACTAAAAACAGTGTAATCAACTCTGAGGTGTTACCTATACTTTCATGGCTTTTTAAACAACTACACAGGTTTAGCTTTGGCCACTGGACACCATACCAACATACTTGTAAGAAGCATCATGTCCCCTAGAGTAGACTAAACACTGAAGTTTAGAATAAAATGTACTATATCTGCACAAGGGAATCACAGTCCAAGTTTCGAGGGATGACACAGCAAATCAGCAACGTTCAGAACAACACCTAAAGTGTACTCCACTTCTCTCTCATTCTACACTTCCCTTAAACCGACCCCACAGGCGAAGTGGTGTGTTAGAAAGAGCAGCAATCCTGAAATGAGAAATCTTCAAAAATCCTGAGGTTTCCGGTCCCTGTCACTGAAGTGAACTTTTAACTATTTTACCTGGGTTTGTTCAGACTGCAGTTAGATGAGTGACAAGCTCTGTCCTGGAGCACGTGGATGCCTTTAATCTTGCTCCCCATCAAAGTCATCACTATAACTGGGCAGAATATGGTGTGTGTTGAAAACAAATGAATCAGTCTGGCGGCAGTTATCACTCTCCGTCCATGAGCCATAGTGCCAAGTGCCACAGGTAATGACCAACTCATTACACGACTAATAACGTGAGGGGCGAGCATTAGTGACTTCATTACAGCTACACTTTCCTCCATTCATAAACCAAACTGTCACTTAACCCCAAGGATGAATGTCTTAGGTGAAGAGGTTGAGTGTTGCCTTCAGCTCCCTCCTTCGGATTAGCTCTTGCAGTCTCTCTACACATTCAGTCATGAAAAAGATTCTCCTGTGATTCCCCTACCGTGTGCTTATTTTTTATTATTATGTTTAGGCTATATGAGGTAGAAAATTCTCTGAAGGAGAATATAGGAGACTGTGATTCACTTCAAAGAATAAATCTCACTGTCATAGACATGTTCACAAGGAACTTCTCTGAGCCTCACATTTCTTTAACTGGAGGAACAAAAAGAAAGAGTAGTACCTGTGTTACTGTGTGTGGATAAAATTAATAAAGCATTTGGTGAAGAACCATAAGAACAATCACAAACAAAATACAAAACAAAACCCACTGCCATCAACTCAAATCTATTTCATAGTGATGCCATAGGACAGAGTAACACTGTCTCAAAAATGTCTCCAAGGAAAGATTGGTGAATTCAAACTGTCAGCCTCTTGGTTAGCAAATTTGCAACACTGGGATATCAGAGATTCTAAGAACCATAAAAACAATTATAAATAGATAAATAACATTTATCTCATTACAACAATATATGGTCTGTGCCCAACTTCACTTTAATGTTAGTCATGCCATTAACGTCTCTGAGGCTCAGGACCAGATCTCCCCTTCAGAATACATATTATTAATGTAATAATATTTTTTTTTTGTTTTGTTTTTAGATGGTGTGATATATACTAACTTACCACAATATCATAAGATGTAGATTTAGAAAACTTAAACACGGGGCAGGAGTGCTGACTTTAGCAAGAAAGTTGGCTAAATTCTTCCCTGAAGATTACAACACCAACAACAGTCACTGTCAAATCAGTCTTTACTCACTGCAGCCCTGTGTATGTCAGAGTAGAACTGTGCTCCATAGAGTTTTGAAGAGCTGATTTTTCCGAAGCAGATCACCAGGTCTGTCTTCTGAGATGCTTCTGGATAGATTCATATCTCCAACCCATCTTTTAGCAGCCAAGTGCACACACTAGTTGTACTACGCAGGGACCTCCTCCTCAAAGGTAAACAGGGCTAAAAGAACTAATGAATGGAGGGGGGCATTGCCATCTAGTAAATTCTGACTTATGGCAACCCTCTAAGACAGAGTAAACTGTCCCATTGGGTTTCCAAAGGGACCAGCAGTTGCCTTACATGAGAAGATGACCTCAAGCATGGTAACTATTTTTGTAGCCACAACAATTATTTGGTTGCAGAAAACAGACTTCAGATTTGTAGGGAGGTGGTAGTGAGAGTGAAGTAGCTTTGTCGCTGGCCAACTAAAACCTCTATAATTTAATTCTGTTTTCATTTATGACTTAAGTACCCACTTAACCTGTTCAAAATTAAGTTTCCTAGTCTTTAAAATGAAGACAATTTGTATCAACCACTTCAGAAGGATATGATGATCAAATGAATTAATAAACACTCGTTTGCAGCCATCTTCTTCTTCTCATCATCAAGAAAATTCCTGATCTGATTTATTTCACCAGCATTCGGTTCTGTCTGTTCCAGAATGTGATATTATAGGCTAATGCCCTGTGTACTTTCTGTGACCTGCTTCTTTCCTCAACATAATGTTTTTACACGGATATCAAGAATTTATTACTTTTTTATTGCTGAGAAACATTTCAGTCTATTAAATGACTGGTTTAATTTACTCATTTTCTAATAATTCGGGGTGGAAAGTTAGGCTTTTTTATGATTGAATGAAAATGTACATTCACATATAAATTTGCATGCACACCTATATGCAGCTCCCACACTCTCCCTGCTTGGTGACAGCACACTCTTTCTCTCTGCTCCATACATGTCCTATCCTCCCAACAATCTCCTATCCCCTCCTCTCCACCCTCTCCCCTTCCTCCAGTAAGAGATCAGCAAGACGACATCCTATAGATGCATAGAATCATAAAGTGCACACATGATATGGTCACTCTGTGTCACCAAGTCCAATTCTTTCCTGTCCGAGGGTTGACCTCTGTTATGATTTATGGACAGGGGCAGCATCAGGGCCAGGGAGCATGCTCCCAGGGGAACTCCTAGGACCATGGACAACCAACTATGGTCTTTTAATGGAGATCTCAGGGTGCACCCCTTATTATACTTGTGTTGCCAGTGAGACTCAACTTTGTGAGCTCCATCGTGGCTATCACTGGTAATGGCCAGGCGCCATCCAGTTCTTCTGGTCACAAGTCAATGTAGTCACCTACTCACATCGGCATATCTGTCTTCAGGGTTCTCTTTCTCCCATGTCGTTTTGGTCCTTGCTTAGTTGGGACCATTGGCTATACCCTCAGATGGCAGCTTCGCAGCTTTAAGATCCCAAATACCACTCACCAATGTGGGGTGCAGAAGGCTCTCTTAACAAAATGTGAGTTGTGCCAATTGACCTCTATTTCCCCTGAAAGCATGGTCCTTGTCCCCTTACCCCAGCTACTCTGTCCTTGTGATATTAGATTAAGATGGGAGGAGAAATGATGTTATGCTGAAGTCCAGTTACTGTTGATTTTCTTTCTAATGTGTGCTGTCACAGATTTCACACAACCAAATTTCTATCAAGTATCTATTCTAAACCCTCCACACCTCACCCTCCCTCCTTCCCTACCCTTTCAGCCATCAGTCTTTTCTTCTATGCAAGAGTTGGTTTTCAAGTTCTGATCGTAAGGGTCTCATACAATATTTGTCCTTTTGCTGCTGACTACTTTCACTCAACATAATATCCTCCAACTGATACCAAGTTATGAGATGTTTCCTAAAATCATCATTGTTCTTTATCATTGCGTAGTGTTCCATTGAGTATATATACCATACTTTACCTATCCATTCCTCTGTTGTTGGGCATCTGGGTTGATTCCATGTTTTTGCTATTGCGGACTGTGCTGCAATAAACATTTGTGTGCATGTATCAATGGATGTGAATGGCTTTGGTTCTGTAGGATATATTCTGAGCAGTGGAATTACTGGGTCAAATGGTATATCTAGATCTAGCTTCTTAAGAAAGATCCAGATTGCTTCCCAAAGAGGTTACAGGATATTGCAATCCCATCAACAGTATAAGAGAGTTCCAATTTCTCCACAGCCTGTCCTGCATTTGTTGTTTTGCTTTTTTTTGGATCATGGCCAAGCCTGTTGGGGAGAGATGGTATTTTATTGTAGTTTTGATTTGAATTTCTTTAATAGCTAATGATCATTCATGTCCACATGTGTCCTTTGGCTGCCTGGATCTCCTCTTCAGAGAAATGTCTGCCCATCTCATTGGAATCCATCAATTTTTTTATTTCATCCTTGATTTCTTATATAACCCCTGGCTTTTTGAGCAAGATGTTGTTCAGTTTCCATGAGTTCCACTTTCTGTCTATGTTTTTGCTGCTATTGATTTTGACTTTTATGATTTTATGATCTGAGAAGATGCTTTGCATTAATTCAGTGGTATGGATTTTGTTGACAATTGCTTTGTGTCCTAACACATGATCTATTCTGGAGAATGTTCCAGAAGAAGGTGTAGCTGTCTGCTGATGGATAGAAAGTTTTGCTTACGTCAATGAGGTCTAGTTGGTAAATTATGGCAATAAGGCCTTCTGTGTCTATTGAGCTTTTTGGACAGATGATCTGTCCAATTTTGAAAGCAGAGCATTGAAGTTTCCCACTATTATTGTGGAGTGATCTATCTCCTTTTTGAGTATAGTCAGTGTTTATTCTATGTATTTAGGTGCTCTAATACTAGGTGCATAAATATTTGATTTTCTTAAGTCCTGAGTGTGTACTGAACCTTTCAGCAATAAATGGTGTCCATCCTTGTCCATGATGGTGGATTTTACCTCAAAATCTATTTTATCTGAGATTAGAATTGCCACATCTGCTCTTCTTGGAGTATTGTTAGCTTAATATGTACTCTTTCATCCTTTCATTTTCAGTATGTTCCTATCTTTGAGTCTAAGGTGAGTTTCTTGTCGGCAACACATGGATGGGTCGTGTCTTTTGATCCAAGATATCACATGATGTCTCTTTACTGGAGCATTCAGTCCATTCATATTCAATGTGAGTATTGATATGTGTGTGTTCAGTGCTGTCATTGTGAAATGTTTATTTTTGTGTTGATGTTTTCTCTGTTGTTCTTATTACTCTATTCTGGGACATTCTCCTTTGTGAGTTGATTCTGCACCTTTTTCAGGGTTGGTTTTGTGGTTGTTGAGACTCTTGTATTACATTTCTTGATTTGATATGTTTCATCTTTATTGTGCTTTACAGCTGCCCCTAAGATCCCCCTTGATAAACTACATATAAACT
This sequence comes from Heterohyrax brucei, assembly GCA_028571685.1. Classification (NCBI taxonomy): domain Eukaryota; kingdom Metazoa; phylum Chordata; class Mammalia; order Hyracoidea; family Procaviidae; genus Heterohyrax; species Heterohyrax brucei. Next base: position 2,863,221 of record CM053146.1, on the reverse strand, counting down.
CAATTTAAGTTGCTACCATTCTTATCAACTTTGTCTCCATCTGGAAGGAGTATAATGACTATAGTACATCTCTCTTTTTAATATGGTGACATCATAGTTTTCATTATATGATCACTGGATCATTTTTTTTTTGCTATTACAGCTTTGATTGAATTTGGAGCCTTTCTTAACTGAGCAAGATTCTGGGTGATGTGTCCTGTATTTACTTCTAAAATATAAAGTTAGTGGTTTTGTTCTTCTAAGCCAGAGATTCTTTCAGTATTTCTTGCAGCTTTGGTTTGGTTTTTACAAAGTCTCTGAGTTTCTGTTTATCTGTGAGTGTCTTAATTTCATTTTCATATTGGAAAGATAGTTTTGCAAGATATATAATTCTTGGTTGGAAGTTGTCCTCCTTCAAGGCTTTGAATGTGTCATGCCACTGTGTCCGTGCCAGCATGGTTTCTGCTGAGAAATCTGATGAAAGCCTGAAGGATTTACCTCTGAATGTTAGCTTTGCTTTGAGTCTTGCTGCTTTTAAGAGTTTCTGCTTGTGTTTCGTTTTGTTAAGTTTGATTATAATCTGTCTTGGAGACTGTCTTTGGTGATCTGCAGTGGGTGGTGTTCTATATACATCTTGGATATCTAGATTCTCTTCTTTCATAATTTCTGGGATGTTTTCTGCCAGTGGCTCAGCTGCAATACTCTCTGTGTTCTCAGGTGTCTATCCCTGTTCAGGAACTCCAATGAACTGTAGATTGTTCCTCTTAATAGAGTCGCTCATGCTTCTTAGTGCTTCTTCATTTTTCTTACTTCTTTTTTTCTGATTTCTCCTCATAGATTCTGGACTCAGTAGCTCTGTCTTTCAAATCAGAAAGTCTATTTTCCACTTGTTCCATTCTATTTTCTTGGCTTTGAACTGAAGTTTCTATGTCTTTGATTTTGTTGATCTGTTGGATTTCAGAGTACTGGTGTTCCATCAGATCAAACAGCTTGCCTAATTTTTCATTTTGCTCTGCTTCATTTTGTATAAGGTCTAGGAGGGTTCTATATATTCTCCTTTTGTATTCACCTTCTGATAGCTTCAGAAAGGTTTCTTCATCTATGAAGTTGTGAGGTGCTTGCTTTTGGGGGCCTTCTGAAGCCATGGATGACTTCTTTCTTACAGTTTTCTTGACTGTTTGTTGCTTTTGGGGCACCGTGTGAGTCAATAGAGGCTAGGAGAGATGCTGTGAGAATGGATTGCAGTTGTTTCTCTAGGGTGTCTTAAAATGAAAGGTAAAAAGGATCTGACAACTTCCAAAGTCAGTCAGGTTTTCAGGTATACCAGCTCCTCTTCCCAGCTGGCAAAGTAAGCACCTCTGTATCGAACCCCAGATGTTATAAACTAGCTCAAAATACAGAAAGGATACTGCCCTGCTGGCCTCTACTGTTAGGCCGCAGCTGTAGGCAACACTGTGTTGAATATTGCTTTCTGCCAGAAAAAGCGCTCTCCTCCAGGCAGGCACTACCTCCCAGCCCAAGAATTAGGTCCAGCTGAGGCTTCTGTATGGGTAATCCACCTCCCAGTGGAACAAGATGCTGTCCCATACGAGCTTGCCACCTGGCTAGGGCCAGGCTACTCTATGGCAAAGGTAGAAAGAGAGACCAAAGGTGATGAGATGCACAAAGTCCACAGCCTTTGTTGCCTAGCTCCAGCCGTAGGTGACACTGTGTAAAATAGTGCTTTCCTCCAGAAAAGAGCTCTTCCTTGTGCAGGCACTGCCTCCCAGCCTAGGAACTAAGTCCAGCTGGGGCCTCTGTATGGGAGTATCTGCCTTGGAATAGATCAAGATGGTATCCTGCACAATTTTGCCACTGCCTCAGTACTAGCTACTATATGGCAGAGACAGAAGGAGAGGCAAAATGTGTCAAGATGCACAGAGTTCAAGGCTGGGCTCTTAAAATATGCCAATTTTGCTTGCTGATCCCACCAGCAGTGCATCTGAGATTAGCGGCTAGTCAAGTCCCAGCTCCACCTGCTGGTTAAGACAGGGGAAAAAATTAAAATGGTGAGTTATCTTTGGTGTGTGCAAGCCCATGCTTGCTGAGAGTGGGGTCAGTGAAAGAGAGGAGGTTTTGCATTCAGTGGTATGAAGTCCAAATTAACAGCCCTATGCTACATCCTAGGGTTCACTAGGTGTCCAGAAGGATCAGTTTAATTATCAGTTCAGGGCTTGGTTTCCAGAGGGATTTAGGGAGATGTGTGTTTAGTCTGCCACCTTGACTCTGCCCCCCCCCCCAGATTTTTAAGCATTTATCTTTCTTCTTATACAAAGGGAATTTAAAATTCATATATTTTCCTCTAAGGACTGATTTGGCTGTATTTCAGAAATTTGGATAAAATGTTTCATCACCATTCAATTTAAACTGTTTTCTAGTATTTCTTCTGATTTCTTTGACCTGTGGGTTATTAGAAGTGTGTTGTTTAATTTCCAAATATTTGAGGTTTCAGTAGATATTCAGTAGATTATTTTTTATTCTTAATTTAGTTCAGTCGAGGTCAGAAAATTAACTATATAGTGTTAACGGAGACTTACTTTGTCATACAAGATGGGGTAGCTCAGTCAATATTCTGACTACGTTTGAAAATAATCTTTGGTTGTTAAGTGTTCTATAAATGACTACTGGGCTAATTGCACTATGTGTTTGAATTTTCTATATCCTTTCTGATTTTTTGCCCACTTATTCAGTCAGTTACTGAGGGAGGGTATTTAAAACCTCCAACTGTAACTGAAGCTTTGTTTCTTCCTTCTCCCCCCCTTTTTTTTTGTCTCTGTCACATTTTGCTTCTTGTGTTTTGAATGTCTCTTGCAGATGCATCCACATGAAGGACTTCTGTGTTTTCAAAGGAAATCGACCCTTTGTCATTTTGAAATGTCTCTTGTATCTTGTAATATACCGTATCCTGCAGCCTATTTTGTCTGATGTTAAAACTTTAGCTTTCTTAAACCTGTTGGTTCATAATATCTTTTCCTTTCAACTTGTCAGTGTCTTTATAATTAGAAATGAATATCATATAAATAGAACATAGATGGACCATGCTTTTAATCTAACCTGAAAATGTCTACCTTTTTATTAAAGTGTTTCCTAAATTTTCTTTTGATGAAGTTTTGAGTTGGGTGAGTTTTAGTCTGCCTCCTACATTTTATTTTTGTTTTTCTCCTTTGTTGTTTAGGCCTTTGTTTCACCTTTCCTATCTCAATTTAAGTTAATCTGGTATTATTGTCATTATGTGACCCTTTCTCTTCTATTTGCTTTATGGTTATAAGTTTGGCTTATTTTTATGCATCTTTAACTCATTAATTTATCTCAGATTAATATTACGTCACTTCACATACATGGTTAGACTTTTACCAAAAACAAATTCACTGCCATCAAGTAGATTCTAAATAATAGGACAGGGTAGAACTGCTCCATAGAATTTTCAAGGAGAACTTAGTGTATTTGAACTGCTGAACTTTTGGTTAGCAACCATAGTGTTTACAGCATTATAGTCCCATTCACTCTACCTTCCATCCTTTGTGAAAGAACAACCTGGCAGATAAAGTCTGTCTTTGGTTGAAGAGAAAAAGGTCACATGTTTGACTACCTGTGAGTTGTAATATTCATGTATCTGTAGGAGCTGCAGAATTATGATCATCTCCCTCAACTCCTTCCCCTACAAGAGAGTTTTCCTGCAGGTGTAGTTGGTAAATTGAAAATGAGCTTCTTCCTTTCTTGTAAGCCATGTTCAGTACATAGCAATGATGATACCCATTGCCTGGTGCCAGAATTATTAGTCAGTGGAAATGTCAGGTATTGTTTGAGTTTTCTGGATTAAGAGGTATTGTGGAGATACAAAAAGTTTAAGGGGACACAAACACTACTAAGCACTCAACTACTAACCAAACAGTCAGCAGTTTAGAAGCCTCATACTACCTCATGTTAGAACCTGTTATACTATTACGGTAGTCAAAACAGCCTCGTACTACTACAACAATAGACACATAGGCCAACAGAACAGAATTGAGAATCCAGACATAAAATCATCCACCTACGCCCAGCTGATATTTGACAAAGACCCAAAATCTGTAAACTAGGGAAGAGACAGTCTCTTTAACAAATGGTGTTGGCATAACTGGGTAGCCGTCTGCAAAAAATCAGACAAGATCTGTATCTCATACTATGCATGAAAACTTACACAAAATGGATCAAAGAACAAAACATCAAATCTAAAATGATAAGAATCATAGAATAAAAAAATACGGATGATGCTGGAAGCACTAATACAAAGAATAAACAGATATGAAACATTAGTAAGAATGCACAAATACCAGAAGATAAAATAGACAGCTGGGAACTCCTAAAAATCAAACTTTTATGCTCATCCAAAGACTTCATCAAAAGGGTAAACAACCTGCAGACAGAAAAAAAAAATTGGCTACTAGAAATCCAATCAGCATCTAATTTCTGTAATCTATAAAACACTTCAAAACTTCAACAACAAAAAGACAAATAATCCAATTAATAAATGGAGAAAGCATATGAATAGACGTTTCAACAAAGAAAACATTCAGGCAGCTAATACATTCATGAGAAAATGCTCACAATCATTAGGCATCAGAGAAATGCAAATTAAAGCTACAATAAGATACTACCTTACCCCAGCAAGGCTGGCATGAATCCAAAGAACACAAAATAGTAAACATTAGAGGAGATGCTGTGGAGAGACTGGAACATTTTTAAAACGCTGGTGGGAATATAAAATGGTATAACCACTTTGGAAATCCATTTGACACTTTCTTAAAATGCTAGAAATAGAAACTGCATGCAATATAGCAATTCCATTTCTTGGGATATATCCTAGACAAATAAGAGCTACCCCAAATTAGATACATATACACCAATGTTCATCACAGCACTGTTCACAATAGCAAAAATATTGAATCTACCTAGATACCCATTGATGGAAGAATGAATAAACAAACTATGGTACTGTAGCATATTAACACAATGGAATGCTATGTGATGATAAAGAACAATGATGAATTTGGGAAACATCTCATGAAATGGAAGAATCTGGAAGGTATTATGTTGAGCAGAATTAGTTGATTGTGAAAGTACAAATACTGTAGGAGACCACTCTTTTAAGGACTTAATAGTTGGTTTAGACAGAAGAAAACACTCTGATGATTAAGAAGGACTGTGGGAAGGAGAGGGCTATTCACTAATTAAATAATTGACAAGAGTTATTTTAGGGAGAAGGCAGAGACGATACAGAGGGGAAGTCAGCATGAATGGACTAAACCCAAAGTTAGAAGTATTCTAAATAAAGCCAAACACTTCCAGGGATGGACTACTGAGATTGGGAGTCTGGGAACCTTGGCTTCATCCAGGTCAACTGGTAGAACAAAATTTTTAAGCAAATGTTCTACGTCTCACTTTGGGGAATGGTGTCTAGGGTCTTAAAAGCTAGCAAGTAGCCATCTAACAAGCATTAATTGGTCTCAACTCACCTGGCCCAAGAAGAAAGAAGAGCATTCATGACAAGAGGAAAGTGTAAGTCCAAGAGACAGAAAGGGCCATATGTAGCAAAGACAACATCAACATGACACCGAAAGAACTAGATGGTGCCAAGCCACCACCAAAGACCACCGTTACAGGGAAATCAACAAAGAGTCCCTAATGGAGCAAAAGAAATGTGGAATTCAGAACTCGAACTCTAGTAAAAAGACCAGGCTTGATGGTCTGATGGATTTGAAAGTCCCCTGAAGACATGGCCCCTGGACTGTCTGATAGCTGAGAACTGAAACCATTCTGAAAGCTAGCGACTGAACTGGTACATTAGATGTAAAATGGCAAACATGAAGAGTATGCTTCTTGGCTTGAGAACATATAGGAGACTAACTAGACAGCTCTTATTTGAAAATGAGAGGGACAACAGAGGGGCAAAGAATCTGGACCTGAGAGATATGGCACGGAGATGAGAAGTGTGCTATTACAGCGCAGGGAGAGTAACTAGGGCCACATGGCAAAAGGTGTGTAACTTGTATCAGAAAATGACCGTAACTGCAAACTTTCACTTAAAACGCACTGAAAAAAATATTTTAAGAAAAGGTTAGTGGTTCAAACCTACCCTGGTGTGTCTTGGAAGAAAGGTCTGGCAATCCGTTTCAAAACAAAATCAGGCTTTGAAAATTCTATGGAGCACAGTTCTATTTTGACATACATATGTCACCATGAGTCAGAATCAACTTGATGACACTTGGTTTGGTTTTATTTTGGTGACCATATCAATAGTTAAAGTTTGGATTTTGAAAACAGTTTTCATTGTGTAGACAAAATACATACTGTTCACTCTAGCCATTTGTGGCATCAATGGAACACCTATTTTATTGTTTGGTTTTAGTTACACATCAACAAACATGCTTTCTCTGTGAATACTTGAGACTGAAAAGACAAGAAAATCAGAGTGTGCTTGATTAGAGAAAGATTCAATTAGAGCCTTTGAGTTTTCTCTGCAGAAAACATTCTCCCTCCGTTGACAGGCATAAATTTAATGGGCAAAATAGCTCCCATTCTGTGTTCCTTTGCTTAAACTTCTAAAGGAAATGTGAAAATGAGCTATGGTTAAATTTGAATCTTGTGTTCTCTCCTGTAATAATTAACAATGGGATAGTGGAAAAGCATGGAGCTGCAGAAAAAACTTAGCCTTTGAAATAGAACACCCTTGGGACTGAGTTGGAGACTGATTACTAACTGGATGATTTGGAGAATATTTTTCTTCCCTTGTACTCTCTCTAGGTTTCATTTTTTATCTATAAAATGGTAATACTGATAATGGGAAGTATTTAGCATAGTGCCTGGCTCAGTTAATGTTAACAATTACTTTAATAAAAGCCTTCCTTTTTAGAGGAGATTTTCAGTTATCCCCCATGCCACAGTGATTATGAAAGTTAGAAATATTGGAAATTTATTGTGTTATTGTTTTTATCAAGTTAACATTTAAATGTCATGTCTTATGATTTGCTAGGATTCTTTTTATTCACAAAATTCTTTGGGAATTGGTGTACAACATTGCAGAAAAAAATAGAAAATTCAACTCATAATGTACCATTTTCACCCAAGTACAAATATTTCCTCCGAAAAACCTCATAACATGTAGATTTCCATGATGTTCCTTGAGTTCTGACTTGAGAAAGAGACAGCATCATGTATTTCACCCAGCCTGCTTTTCTGTCTCCAGACCTTTGCAGGAAACATGAATGCAGACAGCGTGGTGCACCACAAGTTGCTACATTCAGTGAGAGCCCGGTTCATTCGCTTTGTGCCCGTGCAGTGGAATCCAAGTGGAAAAATAGGCATGCGAGTTGAGGTCTACGGATGTTCCTACAGTAAGTACCCATGCATAAAGATTTTGTGTTTGACTGACACTACCCACAGACTGTAGTTTGTCTGCAAGAAAGATGGCCATTATCCCATTTTAAAGTTGTATCTAGACTTTAGCAACTTACAGATATTTGCAAGCGTACAATTCAACTTCGAGGTAGAATATTCTTTTTTTTCCTTTAGAAATGAAGAAGCTTGGCAGGGGAGGGGTGATATGGCCTTAACAAAAATTTACAAAGTTATGAATCCCTCCAGTTGGAGCTACCGTTTTCCTTTCCAGTAAAAGAAAAATCTATGCTCAGTTCTTTCTGGGAAGAAAAGTGAGGTATTATAAAGTACTCCTTACCCCAGCCATGAGGGGTCGGGATGTTGTCTATCTTCATTTGTTCTAGAACTGAATGGGAAGGAACACCGGGCAAATCATGGAGGGCTTCCCTCTTGGAACTATGCTAGGTGTCCATTCATCTTTGAGGTGTCTGTACTGAATCTGAATGCAGAGCTCCTTCGTGTGTAAAAGAAAAGTTGTAAACAAGTGTAGAAGAGGCCACAGCTGTAGTACAAGCCAAAATTTTGCAGGGAAGATCCCTATCCCTGTAATTCTCCTCTGTGGGCTTGAGGCTGAAACTAGACATTTTATCATATGATTTTTTTTCCCTGCCTTAAGCAGTGTGATATTCTCCTGTTTAAATGCTAAAACGTTGTGACACCTAATGAATAAACACATTTTATCACTATTACTTTAATGTAAATTGGTTCAGTTCATTACTGTCCTTGGTTGGAGGTGTGCCCAGTGGGTTACATGTTTGCATTAATTTTTATTGTGTGATCAGCTGACAACCGGCCTTAGAATCATCTGGAAGACTTTGTGATAATGCCATTTGCCAAGACTAAAGGGTCCCACAATCCCAGTGACAAAGACGAGAAGGCAGGAGAGGACAGAAAAGTTGTTAATAAGAAACCCAAGAACAAGAATGCTCAAATGTTGACAGTTGTGGCACTGATTATCGATGTCACAAAACAATATGCATACTAACCGTTTATTGAAACGTCAATTTATTCTGTTAATCTTCATCTAAAATACAATTTAAAAAAAAAAGAGACATTCACTAAAGGCCACTTTCTACACGCCACTCCACACTCCGTGAATTATGATTCCTGGGGATAGGGGCCCACAAAGCTGCATACTAACAAGCTTGCCAGGTGGAGTATGGGCATAAGTGTCTAAAAAACAAAACAAAAAAAAAATAGTCTTACACAGAAGAAACTTACTTGTGGATGAGTTACTTTCAAGGAGAATAAGTACTTTTAGAAAGAATGTGTTTTATAACAGATCCATTGGTCAGCTATTTAGTCTAACAACGGTATATTCTTCCAACATGGGGCATTCAGACGCTCTTCTCACCTCTTCTCTTGATAACAAGTTGTCACAACTAGGAGGTTTATTTTACCATTCAATGTGAAGCCTTGATGCTGAAATAAAAATTTATATATGTTATGATTCCAGCTACTCATTTGGTCTAATTACATTACCTTTGACTTTCCCTCATACTTTTTGCAGAATTTATATGGTTGGCTCATTCCATAATTATGAATATCAGTACACCCTGACTGCTCTTCTGTCATTGCCTTCTCCCACTTCCAGAACCCTGATCATTACCCCATGATTATATGACACACTTGCGTATTCTTTATTCGACCTACAATGAACTGGAGTTTTGTTTGTTTCTACTTGTTTGATGGCTACTTCCCAAGATCCATCACTAGAACATAAGTAGCACAAACACAGACACAATACCTGGTACGTGCCAGCACCGAGTAGCACAAATAGGTTTTCAATAAATACTTGTTGAGTAAACGGACATATATAACATTCCTATCTTGTTATTGCAGCTTTGGAAACCAAACTTATCTAGATTTAATTGTTATAAACTAATCCATTGTAGATTCAAGAAAATGATTTTTTTTGACTTGATGATTTTCACTGAATGACTAAAATTGTCTCTAATTATTTATTTGTGTATTATTGTTTTTCAAGTGAAAGTTTACAATTCAAGTCATTTTCTCAAACAAAAACTTACATGCAGTTTTTTATTGTGGTTAAGTGAAAGCACACAATCCAAATTGGTTTTACATTCCCACCTATCAGTAGCTCCCACTGCTCTGCTAACCCGGTAACAGCACACTTCTCCTTTTCATTCTATATATCTAGTATCCTCTATCTGTCCCTCCCATCCCCACACTCTCTTCTATCCCAGAACTGTAAAGTATGCCTTGAGTCCAGTCCATTCTTCTTTGAAGAGTTGACTCATTACTGGTTTCCAGTCAGGGATAACAGCAGGTCTAGGGGCTAATTTACCAGGGAATCCTCCAGGCTGTTGGACCATCAGTTCAGGTCTTTTAGTAGAGTTCTTGAGCTGCACCCTTTTACTCTCATGTTGCCTCAGGGAATCTACATTGTGTCCCCCATTGCAGATGTCTTTGTTGGTGGCTGGGCACCATCTGGTTCTTCTGGTTTCTTGTTGATACATTCTCCCGTTCATATGGATCCTTCTATCTCCTGGGCTCTTTTTTCCTTGTATCTTTGTTGTTCTTGGTGATAATCTGTTCTGGATGAGTTGGGATTTTTTGGAGTACCTCTGATGACAGCTTGCTAGATTTTAAGATCCCAGATGCCACTCACCAAGATGAGGTACAGAAGACTCTCTTAACAATAGACTAGTAATGCCAATTGGCCTCTATGTCCCCTGAATACATGGCCCCCAAACCCCCATTCCTGCTACTTCATCCTTTGAAATAGGTTGAGTTTAGAAAACCTTTCAGTTTATGGTGAAGTCCAATTAAGTTGATCTACTCTGTGTTGTCACTTGTTTCACGTAACCAAATTTCTGTCAACTATCTAATCTCTGCCCAACCCTCTGTCTCCCTCCCCACCCTTGTAGCCATCAAAGAGTCTTTTCTTCTGGCATAAGTCTATTTTTAAATCCTTACAGCAGGGGTTTCATACACTATTTGTCCCATTGCCACTGACTGATTTCACTCAGCAAATGTTTCAACCAGGTTATGAGATGCTTTCTAAAATGATCATTGTTCTTTATCATTGCATATTGTTCCATTGAGTATATGTACCATAGTTTGTTTATCCACTCATCTGTTGATGGGCATCCAGATTGATTCCATCTTTTTGCTATTCTGGGCAGTGCTGCAATAAATATTCATGTGCATGTATCTGTTCACGTGACCACCTTTATTTCTGTAGGCTTTATTCCGAAAAAAGGAATTACCAGATCAAATGGTACTTCTATTTCTACCTTTTTTAAGGAAGTGTCAAATTGCTTTCCAAAGAGGTTATACTATTTTGCAATCCTACCAGCAGTGTAGGAGAGTTACAATCTCTCCTCAGCCTCTCCAGCATTTGTTGTTTTGTGTTTTTTGGATTATGGCCAATGAGATGGTGTTTCATTGTAGCGTTAATCTGGATTTCTCTAGTAGCTAATGATCATGCGCATTTCTTCATGTGTATTTTGGCTGCCTAGATGCCTTCCTTGGTGAAGTGTCAGCCCATCTCCTTTGCATTGCTCATTTGGGTTATTTACTTTTCTCTTGTTGATATTTTGCAGTACTTTGTAGATTATGGAAATCAGACATCGGTCCAACATACAGTTGCTAAATATTTTTTCCCGTGTTGTAGGTAGTCTTTTAATTCTCTTGACAAAGTCTTGGATTAGCAAAAGTGTTTCATTCTTAAAAGATCCCATTCATCTTTTTTCTCTCCTGTTGCTCATGCTTTGTCAGATTTTGAAGTCTGTCTAAGCCATATTTTAGAATTTCCATTGTTGAACCTATTTTTTCATGAATGATCTTAATCATTTTAGGCTTGATATTTATGTCTTTGATTCACTTTGAATTAGTTTTATGTAAGGTGTGAGATATGGATCTTGTTTCGGTTTTTTGAACATGTATATCCAATTTTGCCAACACCATTTATTAAAGAGAAAGTTTTTACCACGGTTTGCAATCTTTGTGTTGTAAATGTATGCAATATCAACTGTTCATAAGAGGATATTGACATTTCTGGGGTCTCAGTTCTGTTCCATTGGTCTACATGTCTCTTTTCATACCGGTACCAGGCCATTTTGACTAACGAGCTATGTAACAGGTTCTAAGGTCAGGTTGTGTGAACCCTCCCACTGTGTTCCTCGTTTTCAGGAATACTTTACTTATCTGGGGTTTTGTCCCTTTGCAAAGTTGGTGATTTGCTTCTCCATCTCGTTAAGAAATGACACTGGAATTTGTATTGGGGTGGCACTGTGTATGTAGATTGCTTTGGGTAAAACACATTTTCAAAATGTTAAGTCTTCTTATCCACAAGCAGGGTAGATTTCTCCATTTGAGTAAGTCTCTTGGCTTCTTGCGGTAAGGTCTTGTACTACTCTCTGTATAGGTCTCTTATTTCTCTAGTTAGATTTATTCGTAGGTATTTATCTTCTTGGGGATTGTTTTAGTCAGCTAGTGCTCCTCTAGCAGAGATACTGCAAGGTAGACGCCTTTAACAAAGGAAAGTTTACTCTTACACAGTCAAGTAGGCTACAGGTCCAAGTTCAGGATGTCTGCTCCTGGGGAAAGTGTTCCCCTTTGTCAACTCTGGAAGAAAGTCCTTGTGTTGCATCAGTCTTTGTTCAGGGAGTACCTTGGAACAGAAACCTCAGATCTGAAGGATGAGCTCCTAGTGCTGCTTTATTGATGGTGTGAGGTTCCCAATTCTCTCTGCCAGATTTTTTCCTTTATAGCTCAAGAGACTGCCTCAAGGCACAAAACAAACTCACACATTGAATCTTCCTCTACCATTTCAACTGCTGCCCACAAACACTCATTAACATCATAGAAGCAGAAATTCCAACATGGAGGAACATCACACAATACCAGGAATTATGACCCAGCCAGACTGTTACAGATTTGTTAGGGAACACATTCCGTCCGTGACAGGGGTATAGTAAATGGTAGTGATTTGATGATTTTCTCTTCGATGTTCTGTTTGTTGGTGTAAAGGGATCCTACCGATTTACTTATGTTTACCTTATATCCTGATGCTTTGCTGAACTCTAGTATTAGTTCTAGTAGTTTACGTTTGGATTCTTTAGGGTTCTCTGTGTATACAATCATATCATCTGCAAATAGGGAGATTTTTACTTCTCCTTTGCCCATGTGGATGCCATTTATTTCTTTGTCTTGTCTAATTGCTCTGACTAGAAATTCTAGAACAATGTTGAATAGAAGTGTTCTCAGGGTGAATTCCTTCAGTCTCTCTCCATTCAGAATGATATAGGAGGTTGGCTTTGCATTGATGCCTCTTATTGCACTGACGAATTTCCCCTCTATTCCTATTTTGCTGAGAGCTTTTAGGAGGAATGGGACTTTGCCAAATGCTTTTTCTGCATCAATTGACAAAATCAGCTGATTCTTACACTTTTGTGTTATTTATGTGGTTGACGATATTGTTTTTCTGATGCTGAACCAGCTTTGCATCCCTGGTGTGAATACCTTGGTCATGATGGATTATATTTTCATATGTTGTTGAATTCTATTGGCAAGGATTATGTTGAAGATTTTTGCATCTAGGTTCATGAGTTGGTATTTTTCTATAATTTTCTTTTCCTGTGGGATTTTTTCCTGGCTTTGATATCAGGGTTATGCTGGCTTCATAGAATGAATTTGGGAGTATTCTACCCTTTTCTATGCTGTGCAGCAATCTCTCTAAAAGCTTAGTAGAATTCTCCCATTAAGCCATCTGTGCTAGAACTTAGAACTTTGTTTGATTCATAGTTTTTGATTATTTTTTCAATCCCTTGTTTTGTGATGGGTTTATTAAATTGTTGTACTTCTCCTTGTGATAATTTTGACAGGTGATGTGAATCTAGAAATCCATCCATTTCCTCTAGGTTTTCAAATCTGTTACAGCACAGATTTTTATAGTGTCTGTTATGATACTTTTAATTTCAGTTGGATGTGTTATGACATTTCCCATCTCATTTCTTATTTGGGTTGTTTATTTCTTCTGTTTTTCTTTTCTAAATTTAACCAATGATTTATCAATTTTGTCAATCTTTTCAAAGAACCAGCTTTTGGTTTTGTTAATTTTTTCAATTGTCCTTCTATTCTCTAATTCATTTAGTTCTGCTGTAATCATTATTACCTGTTTTCTTATGGTGCATGAAGAGTTCCTTTGTTGTTCTCTTTCTACTTGTTCAAAGTTGTAGGGTTAATTCTTTGGTTTTGGCCCTTTCTTCATTCCAGGTATGGGCATTTACAGAGATAAACTGACCTCTGAGTATTGCTTTTGCTGTATCCTATAGGTCTTTGTAGGCAGTGTTTTCATTCTCATTTGATTCTACAAATTTCTTTATTGCGTACTTGATTTCTTCCCATGGATTTTTGAACAAGATGTTGTTCAGTTTCCATGAGTTCTTATTTCTACCTGTGTTTTTTTTTCTGTTATTGATTTCAACTTTTATAGCTTTATAGTCCACAAGATGCTTCGCAATAATTCAATGGGCTGAATTTTGTTGGGACTTGCTTTATGTCGTAGTATGTGGCCTATTCTGGAGAATGTTCAGTGTACACTGGAAAAGAAGGTGTATTTATCTGCTGTGGGTAAAAGGTTCTGGATATACTGACGACACACACTTTTTGTCACCGCCCTGTAGCATCACGTTCCTTCCCTCTTCTCCACATTGTTCACATCTATTCAACTGTCTCCTATCCCTTTCTGTCTTCTCAACTTGCCTCCAGAAATGAGTTGCTCTGTTAGTCTTCCATTTCTACTTATGCTGAGTATCATGTCTATGTTTTAGAGACAAGTTCAGTCTTTGTCTGAGGAGTTGGCTTCCTGAATGGTTTCCATTCTGGGATACCAGTGAGTCTTGAGGCCATATTTTCTGAGGAGTCCAGTCTATCAGACCATCAAGTCTGTTTTTTTTTTTTTTTTTACTAGAGTTGATGTTCTGCACCAAACGTTTCTTCTTCTGCATCAGGATTCTTTGTTAAATTCTCTGTAAGGGCCGTTATTGGCGGTAGCAAGACACCAACTAGTTCTCCTGATCTTATGTTGATATAGTCTCTAGTTTACATGGACCTTTCTCTCTCATGGGATCGTATTTTCCTTATCTCTTTCACATTCTTCATTCTTTTTTGTTCCAGGTATGTTAAGACCAACTGATGTGTCTTACATGGTTGTTGATACCTTTTAAGACTTCAGACAATAGTTAGCCAAATTAGGATGCAGAAAATTTTCTTTTTTGAAAAATATCTTATTGTGCTTTAAGTGAAAGTTTCTAATCCAAGACAATTTGTCATACACAAACTGTCACACACATTGCTATATGACTCTAGCTGCTCTGCCTACCTTGTGACAGCACACGTCTCATTTTCACCCTGTTTTTCCTGTGTTCCTGTCTGTTTCTGCTCTTTCATCTTGCCTCTGGACAGAAGCTACCCAGTGAGCCACATGTATCTACTTAAACCAAAAAGAAGTCTCTTTTCTAGTATCATTTTAAATCTTACAGTCAAGTCAACTTTTTCTCTGAAGCATTGGTTTTGGGAATGGTTTAAGTTCTGAGCTAATAGAGAGTCTGGAGACCTTGTCTCCCTTGCAACTCTCCAGTCTGTTGGACCATCAAGTCTGGTCTTTTTAATAGATTTTGAGTTCTGCATGTGTTTCTTTCCCCACTACAGTAGTGACACTAGCAGAATGTTTTCTGAATAAACTTTATTATGCCAATTCACCTTGATGTTCCTTAAAACCATGGTATCTAGATCCCTGCTCCTGATATTCTGTCTCTTGAAGTATTCAGTTACATTTAGGAAAATTCTTAGCTTTTGTTTTTGTTCAGTTGTGCTGACTTCTCTTCTATTATGTGTAATCCCTCCCTTCACCACAGGTAATTCTTGTCTATTATCAAATTAGTGAATATTTCTCTTCCTCCTTCTCCATCATTGTAACAATCAAAGACTACTGTTTTCTGTGTTTAAACCTTTTCCAGTCCTTTAGAATAGAGTCTCCTACCAGAATATTTCTCCTTTTGCAACTGATAACTTTCACTCTGTATAACACTTTCCAGATTCCTCCATGTTGTGAGAATTTTCCCAAATCTATTGTTGATCTTTATCATTAAATAATATTCCATTGTGTGACTATACCATAATTTGTGCATTCATTCATTGATAGGCACCTAGATTGAGTCTATCTCTTTCCTTTTGTGGATAGCACTGTGATGAACTTTGGTGTGCATGTGTCCATTTGGGTGGTAGCTCTTTATTTTTCTAGAATATATGCTAAGGGGTTGGATCTTTTCTTTCCTAGCTTTTTAAGAAAGTGCCAAATCAATTTTCAAAGTGTTTGTGTACTTTTACGTTCTAACCAGTACTATGTAAGTATTCCAGTCTCTCCACAGCTTCTCTAACCTTTATTATTATTATTATTACTTGGATTAATGCCATCCTTGTCAGAGTAAGAAGATATCTCATTATCGTTTTGACTTAGGTTTCTCTAATTGTTAAAGATCTTGAGCATTGCCTCACATATCTGTTTTGTTTTTTGTTCTAATTCCATTCTGTCACTCTTTATCTCTTTATTGGGGCATTTAATTCTTTTAGATTCAGTGTAATAATTGATAGATATGCAATTACGCTGTCACTTTGATGTCTTTTTTGTGCATTGTTGACATTGTCTTTGTTCCACTTCATCTTTTGTGCTGAATTGTTTTCTTTAAGTGGTTTATTTTCATTGTTATTGTTTTTGTATTTACTGAGACTTCTGTTTTTTTTGTTTTGGAGGGAATATGGGACATTAACTAATGTTCGTTGTGATTGCCTTAGTATTTACCTCTCTTTTTCTAAACTTAAACTTGTCTTTAATTTCTTTATATAGTCTTGATTTCCTCTTCATGTGAAAGATCTATGACTGTATTTCTAGTCCTTGTTTTTGTTACAATATTGGCAGCTTTTAGTTACTGACATCACTGTATCCCTATTTTCAGTGTCTTTGCTTTTAATGTATTTTCGTGATTTCCCTGTCAGGGTTGATGTCTGTCTTGCATTCTAGTCTTTGCTGTGTCTTGCATTCTAGTTTTGAGTTTTTATCTAATGTTATTCATTTCTAACCAAACTACTCAGTTTAGCGTTTGTTGTGATTTTTTTTTTTTAATTTCCTACATTTTTGTTTATCTGGAAATGTCTTAATTTTGCAATCATTTCTGAGAGACAGTTTTGCTGGATATAGAATTCTTGGCCTGCCTTATTTTTTTTTCCTTTCAAGACTTTGTATACATCATCCTATTGTCTTCCTGCCTGCATAATTTTTACTGAGTCTCATTGACTCACCTTTGAAAATTATTTTTCTTTTTCTGTGGCCACTTTTAAGATTCCCTCCTTGTGCTAAGTTTTGGTATGTTTGGTTATAATATGCCTTTGTGTCTTTTTTTCTGGGATATACCTTGTGTGGAGTTTGATGAGCATTTTGCCTAGATAATCTTCTAACCTTTCATGATATCAAGGAGGTTTTTTTGTCACCATGTCTTCAACAATTCTCTCTGCATTTTCTGTTGTTCCCCCACCTAGGTACTTCAATCATATTTTTCTTCTTGATAGATTGCCACATAATTCTTAGTGTCTCTTCATTTTTTAAAATTCTTTTATCTGATTTTTTGCCACATATGTTGGTGTCATTTGCTTTATCTTCAGTCTCATTAATTCACTTTTTCTTTGTCTTAATTTTGCTCCTTTGACTCTCTATTTAATTGTGTAATTCTATAACTTTATTATTAGCCTTCTGAATTTCTGATTGCTTTTTCTATCCGGTTTATTGTATCTTATCCATTTTGTCATTATGTTCTGCTGAGTTTTGCCTAATATCCTTCCCAATCTCTTAAAGAGTTCTAAATATTAATCTTTTGTATCATACTTCTGATAATTCCAGGAAATTCTCTTTATCTGGAAAATTTCTTTATTCTTTGTTTTGGAAACTTTCTGAGGACACTGTGGTCTGCTCTTTAAGTGATTTGACATTGAGTATTGTCTCTGAGCCATCAGTAAGTTGTTGCACTTATTTTATGTTTTTTTTTTTATTGTGTTCTAGCTTTTTTGTTTTGAAATGCCACAATAGGCTTGTCTTGTGAGCTAGTTGATTATTGCTACCTTGGTAGCCCTAAAGTCCTGTCACAGGTGCTTAGAGCTCTTAGAGCTGTTACTAGGCATCTGAACCCAGGCATCTGTTTACTTTTCTTGTAGTAAGTCCCTGAATGTATGATGCAGGCTTTCCTTTACAGTCCAAGATAGGCAAGTATGATTGATGTGGGCACAGGTATCTGACTTTACATACTGAGAAAGAAAGGGGGCTGACAGCCATCTGTGTCTACTAGGAAGGCATGTGCCCTAGGCAAAGGAACTGTTTCTGCCCTGAGTTCCCATCTTAGGAGAGCTGACAGATTCTTTCCCCTCCTCCTTCATGCCCACCATTTGTTAGTTTGTTCCTTCTTCTAGTCTGGGAGAATGGCTTAGGGTGCACATAAGGAGACCTACTTCAGGCCCGAGGAATGTGTCAATCCGTGGAGCTGGGTCCTACTGGGAAAAGGGATAGAGTTTTTTCTTGAAGGAAAGTTTTAGATCCTCGAAAGGTTAGATGTAATATAGTTAGCTCTTTGACAATCAAATGCTCTTTTATGCTGATTCTGGATGTGTTTGTGGGCTTGCTGCCACTCACTCTTCCTGGCTATGGAAGATGCTTTCGAAAAACTATTGCTCTGCTCACCACACTTACTGCCTCGTGTCCACTTGTGTGGTGTTGATTCCTGTCTTGTCAGGTCTAGGTAGTCCTAAGTACCTTTGGACCTGCTCTCCCTTTCCTATCATTCAGCCCTATTTCTCAGCTTTCCCCTTGATGGTCAGAGTTCTGAGAATGTTACATATCATTAATGAATTTGTTTCTTCTTGGGTCTTTGTTGTTACAGGGATCACAGGAAGTGTGCGTGTACTCTGCTATCGTTGCCCTTCCTTAAAGAATAATTTCTTTTCTATGAGCCTTGAAATTCCATTTGAATATCTTGCCAAAGATTGCTAGGAATCTTACAGCCCTATAATTTAAGCTTTAAGAACTGTTTTATTTTGGCAATGTAAGCATATTCATTTAATTACTCATTCACTTTTTTTTCTTTCATACATTTGACAACCTTATTTATGCAAAGCTTGCCTATTGTCACCTGGCACTGTAGCAGCTGCCTTCATGGTCTCCACTTCTGAGGATTTTCAGAAGCGAGCACTGACTTTTAAGTGTCTGCTTGTAGCCTTTAGCAGAGTCTACATTTCTCAAGGACTTTTGTCTGCTCTCCACTTGATTTCCTGTTTTCTGCCCGTTGTCATCTCACCTTACATGAACACATGCATTTCTTTTGTTCACTGTGAACTTTTCCTCTTGGTTCATGTTTCACACTTGTTGCTGCCTTGGTCTGAAGCATCCTCTTTCTTTACCACCTGGATGACTCCTAATTGTCACTCACCTATATGTGCCCCTTTCTTGTGTTTTATGGTTAAATCCTAGGTCTTCTTAATCCCCCAGATGACTGGAGCTTGTCCATCCAATCAGTAGTCCAATCCCTAAATGTGGAGGCCATGACCTACATGTCTCCTTCCTGGGACCGAAATCAGTGCTGATACTTGGAATACTTAATGAGTGATTATTTAATTTGTTGGACCTAGAAGTTAGCCATCCTTATTCACCTTGAATTTTTTAACGTATTTCAAAAAATTAACATATTCCTTGTAATGGGGTCCTACTTTTTCATTTATGTGTGTATTCATTTTATAGGTACCAAAATTCTGAGTTTATCAGAGTTCTTTAAATATTTCATTTTTTCTCATTGAATAATTGAGATGATTCATAGATTCTATTTTAAAATTGAAAGTTTCTAGAGCCTCAAAAGTCTATTTAGAGTCATTCTATTTTAAAGTCGCTTGAAGCAAAACCATGCCTCTCTTTTCCTTAAGATTTTTGTTGAAATGTTTTATTTTCGTTGCCTTTAATTTTTATTACAAATGCCATGGTGACCTGTCCCATTTTACCAATGTTCTTGTCACTTTCATGTCACCAGGGCTTTCTTTTGGAGCTGGTCACAATGAAGTACAGAGCAACAGATTCCTTTTTCATAAACAGACATGCTAAAGTAAACTAAGTTGTGAACAATTGATTATTTGATTCATTCTTTGAAAGATGAACATTCTGGCAGAAACCCTTAACTTCTTTGGGTTCGTGTTTCCTCATCTATACAATGACAATGGTAGTTAAGGACATTTTGAGTTATTATATTTAGAATACCTAAGAGGTAGTTGGCATGGCTAACAGGTAGTTTGTATTTAGCAAATGATAGCTAGTGTCAGTGTAGATGTATATCCATACAGAAAAAATACCTCCATTACATGATATGTTGATTTTGGGGAAAACACTAACCACATACTTTGACACACAAGAACTCTCTCTCGGATTCAGAGTAATGCCTTCTGCTGCCTTCACTTCCTTTGTCACTGGTTCTGATATCTCAGCTTCTTGCTGTCTCCAGGTTCTCTTGTTCTCTCTTCCACTAAGAGAAAAGGAACAGTCTCCTGCTGCAACCTACAAAGACCCAAACACAGGTCTTCTCGTGTTAAGGTTATTACTGCTAAATAATTCCATGGAGTATGCATAGTAAATGAATAAAATAATTTTAATATTGTTGCAGATGGTTTTTCTGAGTAAGTTTAACCCTTTTCTTATATCTTTTGTTTATGTATTACAAGTCTTCCATATATATTAATATATGTGGAATTTTGCAATTGTATCTTTGTGTGTTGCTCCATTATTTTCTAAGAGGACATACTGCATACCTTCTCCACCGCAATTTTTCCTCCTGCTATCATCCAGGGTATGTGAGCCTTCAGTTTCATAAGGGATTTTCTCTCTCTCATCAACCTTCAGGTTGATTCATCTTTGGCCAAACATACTAACTTGGTGAACCTAGTAATTAAAGTACCTGGATCCTGACCACCTTTGAGTTGGTGATACAAACATGTATGATTGAAATAAGAAGGTCAAAACAGTTGTATTAAATGATACATGTCCTGTGAAACTATAAGAGAAGAAAAAGTAGGGAGATGAGGAGAACTATTCTGAGTTTAGGTTACTGAAAACTCTTTCTAAAACAAACAAACAAACAAAGCCACTGCTGTCAAGTCAATTCTGACTCATAGTGATGCCACGGAACAAAGTAGACTACCTCATAGGGTTTTCAAAGAGCACATAGTAGATTTGTAGTGCTCACCTTCTGGTTAGCAACCTTAGGACACTTAACCACTATGCCATCAAAACCTTTCCTAGAGTAGAGAAAAAAAACATTTCCCTATTTCTAGGAACTTTTCCTTCATTAAGTTATTGACATTAGTATTTCCATCATCATTATTATCAAAATTCCCCACCATTTAGCATGCACAGTATTGTGCAACATACATTGTAAACCTCATAGTATATTTTAAAGTAAGAATAATTCCTGTATGTTATAGAAAAGAATACTAGAGTTTAGGAAGGTTAAGTGACTCTCAAAGACAGTTTAGTTATTTGCATCCCAAGTCAAATATTTCTCTGAGTTCTAGAATATATATTCATTCATATGACTAGTACCACAAATTGGTTATATCACCATTGCTTCAAACTTAACATATCTCAAAGGGAATACTCAACCTGTACCTCCTACTACACTCAGCATCTTCTCCTACAAGACTTCATGTTCAAGAAATATCAGTTTGCCCAAACGAAATCTGGAGTATGTTTTTGAAATCTCTTATTTCTCTTGTTTTCCACAGTAAATCCAACAGTAAGTTCTGTCCCCACTGCTTCCAGTATTCGTCACAAATACACCCATTTCTTTTCATCTTCACAGACACCAACTTCTTTCAATTATTAACTTATGTTACTTGAATTTTGACTGAACGACCCACTTTCACTAGTCCCTTCTTTCTGCTATTATTCTTGCAACACACAGCAGAATCATAAAATATAGAGTTAAGCCTGTGCCTCCTGAGAAAACTTTCAGTAGCTTCTGGCTCTGCTTCAGTCACAGGCCATACCATCCAGCATAGTCTTGTGTCTATCAGAGGGCAAGACCACTTGGTTTTCTGTCTGTTCCAGTCAAACAATGAATTGCTGCCTTCACAGGGCCCTTGCATTTGCTGCTCCCTCTGTCAGGGATGGCCCACCCCTACTTGTTGTGGATTGTGCTGTATTCCCCCAAAAATGTGTGCACTGATTTAACTAGGCCATGATTCTCCATTTTGTATGATTGTCCCCATTTTGTCATCTGCTGTGATTTTTCTGTGTGCTGTGAATCCTACCTCTGTGTTTACAGTGGTGTCTGCGGCAGCAGCTGCATTGATGAGGCAGGACTCAATCTACAGTATTCCATTGTGTCTTCAGCCAGTGTCTTTTAATGTGTAAAAGAGAGACTCCAGCAGAGAGACAGGGGGACCTCATGCCACCAACAAAGCCATCCCAGGAGCCAAGTGCTTCCTTTGGGCCCAAGGTTATTCCACAGAAAAACTCCAAAGTTCAGGAGAAGGTTGGTGACAAGGACCTTTCCTCAAGAGTCAACAGAGAAAAGCTTCCCCTGAAGTTGACACCCTGTATTTAGACTTCTAGCCTCATAGACTGAAAGAATAAACTTCTGCTTTTCGAAGCCATCCACTTGCAGTATTGCTTTTATAAAAGCACTAAGACATCACTTGGCTTGGCCAAGACATCACCCTTACCGTTTTCTGCTTGACTCTGAATTAGTCTCATTTCTAATATCATTTTTGCTTGACTCTAAATTAGTCTCATATATCATTTTTTCTGAGAGTCACCATAGCGCTTTCAATGGTTAACTTTTTAGGAATAGATCAACAGGAATTTCTTCTAAGATGCCTCCAAGGGAACTCTTAACCATCAACCAACCCTTGGTTAACAGCTGAGTGTTTAATCATTTGTACCACCCAAGCTTGATCTCTCTCTCTCTTTCTCTCTCTCTCTCTATATATGCATCTCTGTACATATGCATAAACACACATACACGTTCATATAGACATGTTCAGTAAAACCTGTGAAAACTAGAACTTGTGTAGGGTGGAAACCTGTCAGAGAAGGAAAACTCAAATATTTTTCACTAAAATGAGTGATAGAAAGATGGCAAGACTGCACCCTGTGAAAGGTAGTTCTGCTAAGTTCTGACTTTCACAAGTTTTATTATATATGCATATTTATAAATATACATTTACTTGTTTATTTCTTTGTGAATTACCTATCTCAACTACCAGATTATGAGCTCCATTAAGAGCAAGGAGCATGTTTACCTAGATGGCAAGTTCACTGCTTGATACTGACTCCATTTGCTGAGTGACAAACTTCCCCAGAGCCACACAATAGATTTTGGGATAGGATTTAGGCCCTGTTCTGTATGGTTTTTGCAATGGCTTTCCACTATGCCCTGAATTTGCAAGGATCAGTGTTTGACAATATTTATTTGTATGCCATATAGAAATTTTTTTAAGAGAAATGCCATAATCAATCATTTAAAGCCCAGATTATAGTTTTATGCACAAAACCAAACTAAACAACCTACAATTTCTAAGCATGTGCAGCTGAAATGTTCTAGGGGCAAAATTTATCTACTGCTTTGTCCAGGAACTGCTAGGTAAACATCTGTCTCCCACTTCATCATCTGTGTTCCCAAATCTAACTATGTAGGAGAATCACCAGGACTGTGTGTGTAGATATATGTATGTATGTATGTATATACCTTCTCTGGCCACATTCCAACAAAGTGACGATCAATGATACAGTCCCTAGCATAAATATATTTCATTATTCTCATGAGAATTTAAAACTATTGCCTCCGACTCCTCTTTCCTGGAACCCTGAGACGGAGCTCAGCCTCAGTCTGTACTGCTGTGCTCTTGTCTGCCGTTGCTGATCTTAAGTTTAAAGACAATGTTGATTACTGTTAAATCTTTGAGCTCTGAACCAAACGACCAGTGAAGAAAACTTGACTTTGCCACCTGTTAGCTGTGTAATCTTGGGCAATCTCATGTCTTTTGTGAACCAGCTTCGCTTTCCATTGAAATGGAGGCAATGATAGTGCTTGTTTAGTAAATTGAGACATAATTTATATAAATTCTTTTAAATAGGTTTGGTATGTGGTAAGCACTAAAAAAAAAGTTAACAACAACGCTCATTAACTTCATCTGATAATTAGGCTGGTTACTAAAATTCTTCCCATTTTCTTTCCCCTCCTTGGTCTTTTATTCAGGACCGCATCTCCACATCCCTTAAAGGGAGGAGATCAATTTCTCTACACACCAGTCTCTGAGGACTCTCACACCTTTGCAAGGTCATCTAGAGAATTTAGACTCTGTGATGTCATATCTAGGGGCTTCTATTTTAATTTTCTAAAAAATAGGAAACTAATTTTAAAAAGCATCATAATTTCTGATAAAGCCAACTGATTTGTCAGAATTCCCAGTGTCATAAGAGTTACAGCCCTCATTGTGCAAGTCAAACGTCCTTCTTCCATGTAAGATCTTGCTCTCCTGTTTGGTTATCACTAACAAGTGGTGTCATCCAAAATTCATCAGTCTCTGGACTGAAGTTATATTTTCATTCCCTAAATAAATCTTTTCTGCAGTCCAGCCTTTCTGCCTTCTTTGCTGTTGTTCTCATTTTCTGAGGTTATTGTCACATATTACAGAGGGCATAAAGTTATGAATTTCATCTTTGGTGTGCTCTAGCCCATGTGACCCTTTCAGGAGAACGCTTAGAAGGCCAAATTTATATTATGTGAACTTTGAAGAAGTGGAAGGGTACGATGATAGTAGTCAGGCCTGAAAGCTGGGAGACTCTACTGTGAGCTTCGAATCTCTTGTAGGAAAACACACCATTTCAAACTGGTGGACACCTCCAAGATCATTCCTTGTAGTTATTCCTTCTACAGACAACAAAACCAGAATCCAGACATGTCTAAGTGTTACCAAAAAAACCAAACCCTTTGCTGCTAGGTCTGTTCCAACTCATAGCAACCATATAGGACAGAGTAGAACTGCATCATAAGGTTTCCAAGGAGCAGTTGGTATATTTGAGCTGCTGACTTTCTGGTTAGCAGCAGAGCTCTTAGCCACTGAGCTATCAGGGCTCCCTTTGACTATTAGGTTAGTTTTAAAAAGTTGTCTGGCTAGGCTTCTGTCTCTTAGGTCATGTAGGAATAACTGGAAAATCTCTTCTATGAAAAGGCAAAAAAATGCATACATATATGCAATAAAAACACTGTTTTTCACTGATTCATGATGATTTTATGTGCATCAGAATGAAATATTTCCTGTCCTTACATCGTCCTTATGATCACTAGTATGTTCAAGTCCAGTGTTACAGTTATTGTGCCAGTCCCTCTCACCAATGGTCTTCTTCATGCTCATTCATCCTCTGCTTCACCAAATGTGACGTCTTTCTCTAGTAATTGATTCCTTCTGATGACCTTACCAGCACAAGCAAGTTAAACAATATTCTGTTGTGATCCACAAGATTTTCATTGGCTAGTATTTTGAAACAGATTACCAAGACTTTCTTCCTAGTCTGTCTTAGTCCAGAAGCTCAACTGAAACTTTTCCACTGTGGGTGAACTGGTATTTGAAATACCAGTGGCATAGCTTGCAGCATTATAGCAACAGACAAGCCACCAGAGAACAACAAACTGATAGATGGATCATGGAAATACATATTAGTTAAGTTCAAATCTGTGATTTGCTATCTTAAGCCAGTGGTTTCTGTTTAACTCTAATGATTGATAATCTCAAGGAAAAAAAAAAAAAGTCAACACACATTATGCAGTTGCTCCTTCTCTGTTAGGCTTTTGAGATATAGAAATGAAGAAGATGCAACTTACCCTGTAGAAACTTTTACACACTGCAAGAAACAGAAAAACAAATGCTAACAAACACATAGATAAGCTGAAATCAACTCGATAGCAATGGATTTATTTGTTTGTTTTAAACACATTGATGCAGGAAATCGAGATGAATTAATACGTACTGACCAGTGTGTGATTTGACTGGCAGTATTGGTTGTGGGTTCCTAACCCTTGTGTGAATGATGGTGGTTTTAAAGGAACTTTTAAAAGGAAAAATGACCTTGTAGTTATATCAATCACTTCACACAGTGCTAGTTTTCCACACAGGCATCAAGGCCTTACTTCCAACAGTTTATTCTACATGTATTCCCTGTTGGAATAGTCGTGGGAGAGATTTCATGTTACTCCTCCAAATGTTCTTCAGCACTGTTCCCTAGATTGTACTCAGGTAGAATCATCGATCTAGAGTGTTCAATCCTTAATCCCCACACAGAAAAATTTAAATATTTTTACATTAAAAATGCTAACCAGTTTTAGGGGAGAAACAAGTAGCTCTGATCTCACATTTCGTCACTGTTGTCTCTGTCTTTCCCTATTTACTTACTTAGATTTTAAAAGACATTTTATTTTCCATTTTTAATTTTTTTTCTTTTTTTAATTTAACATGACTGAGTGAAAATGTGCATTCCTGTATAAATTTACATGCCCACCTATATGCAGCTTCCACTGCTCTCCCTCCCGGTGACAGCACACTATTCCTTTCTGCTCCATAGGTGTCGCATCCTCCCAACAGCCTCCTTTCCCCTCCTCTCCACCCACTTTCCTTCCTGCAGCCAGAGGTCAGCAGGATGATATCTTATAGATGTATAGAACCATAAAGTGCATCCAATATATGGTCACTGCATTGTCAAATCCAATCCATTCCTGTCCAAAGAGTGGACCTTCGTTATAATTTATGGGTAAGGGCAGCATCAGGGCCAGGGGCCATGCTTTCAGGGGAACCCTGAAACTTCTGGACCCTCATTTGAGGTCTTTTAGTGGAGATCTCAATATGCACCTCTTTTTATTCTTGTGTTGCCAGTGAGACTCAACCTAGTGAGCTCCATCGTGGCTATCACTGGTGGTGGCCGGGCACCATCCGTTTCTTCCGGTCCCAAGTCGATGTAGGCACCCACTCTTGTGGGTCTCTCTTTCTTCTAGGTTGTCTTTACCGCATGTCATTTTGGTCCTCGGTGAGCACCCGTTCCTGCTGAGTTTGGACCATTGGCTGTGCCCTCGGATGACAGCTTGACAGCTTTTAAGACCCCAGATGTCACTCACCAATGTGGGGTGCAGAGAGCTCTCTTAGCAAAACGCTAGTTGTGCCAATTGGCCTCGATTTCACCTAAGAGCATGGTCCCCTGCCCCCTACCCCAGCTACTCTATCCTTGCAATATTGGGTTAAGATGCAAAGAGTACTCAAGTTATGCTGAAGTCCACTTAATGTTGTTCTTGTTTCTAATGTGTGCTATCACCGCTTTCTCCCAACCAGATTTCTAGCAACTATCTAAACTAAGCCCTCCCCTCCCACCGTCCCTCCCTCCCCTCCCTTGCAGCTGTCAAAGAGTCTTTTGTTCTATACATAAGTCTGTTTTTGAGGTCTTATCGTAGAGGTCTCATACAGTATTTGTCCTTTTGTTGCTGACTACTTTCACTCAACATAATGTCTTCCAGTTGAAACCAGGTTAGGAGATGTTTCCTGGAATCATTGTTACTCTTTATCATTGCGTAGTGCTCCACCGAGTATATGTACCGTAGTTTACCTATCCATTCTTCTGTTGTTGGGCATCTGGGTTGATTCCATCTTTTTGCTATCGTGGACTGTGCTGCGATAAATGTTCTCGTTCATGTGTCTGTTGGTGTGAAAGGCCTTGATTCTGTAGGATATATTCTAAGTAGTGGAATTACTGGGTCAAATGGTATATCGATATCCATTTTGTTAAGGAAGCATCAGATTGGGGTCCAAAGAGGCTGGACCATTTTGAAACCCCACCAACAGTGTAGAAGGGTTTCACTTTTTCCACAGCCTCTCCAGCGTTTGTTGTTTTGTGTTTTCTGGATCATGGCCAATCTTGTTCGGGTGAGATGGTATCTGATTGTCATTTTAATTTGAATTTCTTTAATAACTAAAGATCGTAAACATGTCCACATGTGTTTTTTGGCTGCCTGGATCTTGTCTTTAGTAAAATGTCTGTCCATATCCTTTGCCTATTGCTTAATTGGATGGTTTATCTTCTTCTTATTGATATTTTGTAGTATCTTATAGATTATGGAGATCAGGCGTCGGTCTGACATAGAGTTGCCAAATATTTTTTCCCATTCTGTGTGTGTTCTTTTACCATTTTTAATTTCTAAATTCAGGATGCATCTTGTAACCAATGGCATTATAGTTTAATTGGTAGCATTTTTATTATTGGTACATAAAATTGAAATGTATCTTACAAACAAAAGATCATATATTTCTAAGAACGCAATGCAACCAAAGCAAAGCAACCACTGCCGTCAAGTTGATTCCAACTCATAGTGACCCTATGGACAGAGTAGAATTTCCACACAGAGTTTCCAAGGAGTGCCCCGTGGATTTGAACTGCTGACCTTCTGATTAGCAACTCTAACCCTTACCCGCTATGCCACCAGGTTTTCTAAGAATGTCATATATATACATACATAAATGCATGCATGGAAATACGCTTTTCTGAGGTCAAAAGAAGATCTACATCTAGAGCATGCTATGTGGGAAGGAGTTTCTTTATGCAAGGTGTAGGTCACAGTAACCTTTTATTCTGTATGTGTCTGTATTCAGATTTTCATAACATATGCATATACTCATGTATACACATTCACAACACATGCATATGCTTGTGTATACAATAGGATAGTTGTACATGAAATAGGATCATATTTGTATATTTGTGTGTGTGTGTGTGCACCTAGAAAAAAACGTCCACTGGAATGTAAGCAAAGTATTATCAGTAGTTTTCTCTCAGCAAAAGATTATAGCCAAGCCAAGTGCCGTCGAGTCGGATCCGACTCATGGCAACCCTAGGGTTATAGTTGATCAATATTATCTTTTTCTTATCTACATTTCCTGATTTATTCCTATAATTAATATATACTACTTGGTGACACAGTGGGTTAAGTTCTACATCTGCTAACCAAAAGGTCAGCAGTTCATATCTGTCAGGCACTCCTTGGAAACTCTATAGGACAGTTCTAGTTTGGCCTCTAAGGTCGGCATGAGTTAGACATGACTCAGTGACAGCGGATTTGGTGTTTTGGTCTACTTGCAATTAAAAAAGAAAAAAAAGCTAGCATGCAATTCTAAATGACAGGTCTGCTGAAATTTATCCCATCACTGATCAACAGATATTCAGTGAAGCACAGAAGAGATAAAATCTACTGCACCATCAATATATGCTTATGCTGACATCTTTGTTGATTTTCAGAAAAGAGATAGAGTAGTGCTAGTGAGAGAAGTAAAGTCAAAAGAAGCTTCTTTCTGTCTGTGACCCACCCATCTCAGTTGTTAGGCATCACCCCTTAGTGACTTTTATTTGCTTCATTTGTTGTGTCCATATTATTAGTATTTGAGTCCTTTTTCAGTAAGGTCTACATCCCATCATCTTTGCACTTTGGACTCTGTGACCAAACAGCATACAAAATATTCCCAATGCCCACCAGTGAAAGATTGAGTAAATAAATGAATAAATTTCTACCAGTTTGGGAGTTCTTTAAAAGTGGTACGTTGTTTTGGTATACTATTTTCAGTTAGTGAGAAGTTCAGTTAAACTACACATTTTAAGTGTGTTCAGAGATTTCATCTAGGCTTCTAAAGAAAATGGAAAGTCTAAATATACGATAAGGCAAGTCTGACTGTCACACACAAAGAGCTTATTTGCTGAAGTTGGGATTGGAATTCTGAGCTCTATTTCTTTTGTTCTTTAATGATTTTTTATGTTACCATCTTGAGACCTGTCCTGTTTCTCACCTGACATCACATACAGAAATAAAAAAAATTATGTAAGAAAAGCAATTCCGAAGTATTGTCTCACTTAGCTTTGGAAATTTTCTCCAATTTCATACTTCATCTAAGGTTATCAGAGTTTCTGGTAAGGCCTGAAACAATTATAGAATCTGCAGCTGATACAAGTTTGAGCTAACTGGGGAAACTGCTGTGGTTTGTGATTTTGCAAGCAAAAGCCCTTGAATGCAAGTACATGGTTTGAAAAAACAATCATTTTTTAAAATACAAAGTATAATGAGATGAGCTTCACATTGTAATTATACTGAAAATCCTGTTTACTGTAGACAAATAAAAAGTCAAAATACCACTAATTGTCTGCACATGGATCAATAGTTTCTCCTGTGATCTTTGAGCTTTGGCTGGTGAGAAAACAGACTTGCTATCACTGTCTCATACAAGAGCCCTTCTCAACTCACTTGGGAATTTGAGATTGAAATTTTTTATTCAGTAGAGCCCTTTTTTTTTAGCTGGTTTGTTGACAAGCTACCAACATCCATCAACTGTGCCAAAATATGCCTCGAGAACTTTCTCTTTCTCAGAAAACAAGCTATGACAGCTGATTCAGCAGTTACGGGCCCAATGGAAAGTCAGCCAGCCCACAAAACTGCAGTTAGAATGGTAAGCAGTGAGTGCTGGTTTATCTAAACCTAAATAGAAAGGTTTGTGAAGGCCTACTTTATCCTGGTGACAACCTGTGTACACAGGAGGTCTGTAAGTCAGATTCTGTCGATGTATCATCATCTCCAGAAGTCACAAATTGGATTGAGTTCATCCTAATCAGCTCCTAAAATATCAATTTTCAGACAGAGGGAGAAATTACGTATTCCAGAAGTATCTAACAGCAGTATTCTGGGTCATCTTCACTGTAGAATTCTGACAGTCATTGTGTATTAATGGCAGGAAAAATAAAAGGGGGGCTGCATTAGGATTTTACCACTTTGGCAGGACACGACTGTCACAGATTGAATTGTGTCCTCCCAAACACATGTGTAGCCATATGGTTGGGTCATGATTCCCGATGTTTTATGATTGTCCTCCATTTTGTGATTTTCCTATGCTGTATGCTAAAAGTTTAGAATGGGACTGTAAATCCCCTATTAAGATCACCTCCCTGCTCCACTTTAAAGGGAATTTCCCCAGAATATGGCTTGTACCACCCTTTATCCTTTCATCCTACAAGAGATAAAAGGAAAGGGAAGCAAGCAGAGAACTGGGAACTTCACTCTATCAAGAAAGCAGCACAGAGAGAAAAGAGCAGCCTTCAGACCTGAGGTTCCTGTGCCAAGGTGCTCCCTGAACAAAGACAAACGCAACACAAAGGCTCTCCTCCAGAGTCAACAAGGGGGAAAGTCTTACCCTAGAGTGGACATCCTGAATTTGGACTTGTAGCCTACTGGACTGTGTAAAAATAAACTTTTCTTTTTTAAAGCCATCCACTTTATGGTATTTCTATTAGAGCAGCACTAGCTGAAAGCCTTCCCCTGGAGCAGGCATCCTGAAACTGGCCTTGTAGCCTACCAGACTGTGTAAGAATCAACTTTCCTTTGTTAAAGCCATCCACTCTGTGGTGTTCCTGTTAGAGCAGCTCTAGCTGACTAAAACAGAATTTAGAACTTAGAGAGTGGGGTGCTTCTCTAACAAATACCTGAAATGTGGAAGTGATTTTAAAACTGGATTGATAGAAGACTCATAAGGGACTGAGGAGAGCTATTAACACCAAAGAAGGCACAGAGTGACAATAGCAGAGGACCAGCAGCAGTGGTAGCAGCAGAAACAGAGGCAGCACTGGAGCTGAACCATGGAGCAAGAGAGCTAAATGACTGTGCACAGAGACTTCCTGGGAAAGCGGGGTGCCTCCGACCAGTTGCATCAGTGGAGCTAGCCTTGCTGACCGATGGAGCAAGAGAGCTGAGTTTATATGTACAGAAGAATTCCTAGCAGAGGGGAGTGCCTCTGGGCACTTGAATCCATGGAACTTCAGAGCTTTGGAACACTTTCCCCAGCAGCGCAAATTTGGGCCTGAGACCCAGGCCATGAGACCATAGAAAGCAGAAGCTGAAGAGACAAAAAAAAGCACAAGAAGCTGAGCTGCCACCATCTCAAAAGATATGGCCATGACCTCGGAGGTTTGTAAGGGTGGAGCCAGGGCTTTCTGTGTTTGAAAGGGTAGAATTGCCACTCAGTTGGGCTTAGGGTGCACCTAAAGCCAATGGGGCAGAGTTTCTGAACTAGTGGCCTTAGGATACAGAGTTTTAGTACAGGGCCAAGGGTCTCCCCTCAGAATCCAGAGACTGTGGCCAATACCTAGAGTCTAGAGGGCAGGGCCATGGTGGAAAATGTCTCAGAAGATGTAAGAGTATTTCCAAAGCTTTGAGGGCTAATGTAATGAGTTCTGCTGACTTGCCTGTTACCTGTTAATGCCTTCTTTCCCTACGATTTCTCCCATTTGTGATGGAATGTCTAACTTGTGCCTGTTCTGCCACTGTGCTTTGGAAGCAGAGAGCTTGCATTCTAGGTTTCGTAGATGTAAAGGAAGTTTAGAATTTGTGACTTGGAACTGATTTAAGACTTCTGTCATATGGGATGGATATGATTTTGCAATGATAGTATGAATGTGTTATATGTTTCAAAGGTATATTTTTCGGGATGCCAAAGGGTGGGATGTCATGGATTGAATTGTGTCTCCCCCAAAATATGTGTAGCCATGTGGTTTGGCCATGATTCCCAATATTTTATGATTGTTCTCCACTTTGTGATTTTCCTATGCCGTATATTAAAGGATTAGAGTGGGACTGTAGATCCCTTCATAGGATCACATTCCTGTTCCACTGTGAAAGGAGATTCCCTGGAGTATGGCTTGTACCACCCTTTATCCTTTCATCCTACAAGAGGTAAAAGGAAAGGGAAGAAAGTAGAGAACTGAGAACCTCACACCATCAAGAGAGCAGCACCAGGAGAAGAGTGTGCCCTTCAGAACTGATGTTTCTGTACCAAAGTGCTCCTTGAACAAAGACGGATGCAGCACAAGAACTTCCCTCCAGAGCCAACAAGGGGAAAAGCCTTCCCTGGAGTGGACATGCTGAATTTGGACTTGTAGCCTATCAGACTGGGTAAAAATAAGCTTCTATTTGTTAAAGCCACCCACTCTGTGTTATTTTTGTTGGAGCAGCACTAGCTGACTAAAGCAACAACTAAATTGGATAACATCAATGATAAATGACGGAAGGATTAGCAAAGAAATACAGAACCACTTTCAAAAACCATAGAACTCTTTCTAGAAGCCAAAACTGACAATGCACTTCCCCTCCTTTAAATACTTTAGTAACGAATCCTTTACTGACCTCAGTGTCCCTCTGTCTTATTTTAAGAGGACTCTCTATCAGGAGCCACCTGACACCTGCAGCCTCCTGATTGTCACTGTCCTGGGCATTTGTGTTTTGACATAGACATCTGCAGTCCTCCACATGCATCAGAATCACCTGGACAACACAGAGATATGGGCCGCACACCCAGAGCATTTATTTCCATAGGTCTTTAGTAAATTTAGAGTCCAAATTTCTAAAAAGTTTCCTGCTAACCCAGTGCCGTGAGAAGCACTATTCTAGCAAGTCTGATTCCATGTAGAGCCAGATATGGGCAGGCAATCTCTTCTGTGCTGAGTTTGGCTGGATCTCTCCCTCTGCTAGAAGCACCCACTACCCATGCTTCACTTTCCTGACTTTCACTTGTCCCTCAGCACACAGGACAAGTGTGACCTCCCCAAGGGGCACCCTTCCTACCATATGCTGGAAGTAATATGGTCTCCCCTCTCTGGGCTTGCACAGCCCACAATTTGTCTTTTCCTCGCACAGATTATAGGGTCACTGTCTTTGGGGTCAAAGGAGTCTTGGTGCAGTGGATAAGCATTCAGCTGCTAACGGTGGTTCAAGCCCACCATCCACTCCATGGAAGAAAGATGTAGCAGTCTGCTTCCATAAAAGATGTACAGCTCTGGTAACCCTATGGAACAGCTCTACTCTGTTTTATGGGGTTGCTGTGAGTTAGAATCAACTTGACACTAGAGGCTGTAGGTCCTCGAGAGGAGGGCCCTGTTTGGAGTTCATCACTGCAGCCCCTGTTCTGAGCACAGGCCCACCATATTTTTTGGGCATAATGAAAGTTTCCTACAAGACGGTGTGAGGGAGGGGAGACCATGAAAGTCAACTAGGGTGGCAAGGTCAAACTTAATAGAGACTGTTGGGGTGCCATAAAATGCTGTCCCAGGTTTTTGCATGGCTCCTGGTTTTCCCAGTAAGAACTATTTCTGTGAGTGAACTTGGTCTGTGAATGAAGGACTATGTACAGAAGAGCAGTGACTGCAGGAAATGCACAGCAACTTTCATGGATAGAGAGACTTCCTACTCAACATTATGATTTTTTTTCATTTAAATTGGCATCTTCTTTTCTATACACACACTAATGCACATACTTACACTCCCTAGAACATGCTGAATTTTCACTGTACAAACTCTGATACATTCCATGCAATCCTCCCAACAACTGTTCCCGATTTTTTATGAGGAACACTATATGCTTTCAGTGTCAAATGACACATTACTGTGTTTTTGCCTTTGGGCAAGGTCCATTTCTATTTAAGCTTTGTAGTCACCATTTTTTAAAAAAGAAAAATATGTGGGCCCTGAAGATCTGCTAAGAACATTAAATTAAGCAATAGTGATAATTAATTCTTGTTCCAATGGGAAATGGATTACTAATCCAGAGGGAGAAATGTTTACTGGTGGTTTAAAGAAGTGCTAGGGATGTGGGAAGTAGATTTAAAACTGTTGTTTATTTTCTTGGTGCTCTTAAAACTACTTTCTAAGATGATCATACTTCTGCTTTGCCAACAGAAATTCATCACTAGCTTGAGTGCGCTTGTAACACTCTTCTCTCTTTCCTCCCTTCTTAGGAGGCTAGGGGTGTTACGGTGGTGAAGGTTAGTGGACCTGATACATAATATATAGACTGTTGTAGTTGTTAGTTGCTGTGGAGTCAGCTCCAACTCATGGTGACCGCATGTACAGTGGAATGAAATGCTTCCTAGCCCTGGGCCATCTTCGTAGCTACTGGTGTGTTCAAGTCCGTTGCTGAGGTCATTTTGTGGTGCCTTGCAATCTAGGCAGATCTTCTAGCACTATGTCAGACAACATTCAGTGTGATTCATCGGGTTTTCAATGGCTAAGTTTCAAAAGAAGATTTCCAGGCTTTTATTCCTAGTCTGGAAGCTTTGCTAAAACCTGCCTACCATGGGTGATCCTGCTGGTATTTGAAATACTAGTGGCATAGCTCCAGTATCACAGAACACACCAAGGTATTGCAACATGACCAACTGACAGATGGGTAGTGTAAGCTTCATGTACTGATTCTAATATGCCAGGCACTGTGGGAATACCAAGTTCAAACAATGCATCTACTTGGGGAATAGGAAAGGACAAAGGTGTTGATGAATGACCAGGGAGTCTGAATTACGGCTTAAAAGACTCACCTATTGCTCTGTGTTTCAGCATGCAGGGAAACACCCACAACGGAAATCAGAGATTGCCTTTCATGCCTTGCTGGCCTCCCTGTAGCCACGTATCACACTCCTGATCTTCCTCCTTGGAACACCAGATTCATATCTCTTCCCTTGCTTAACTCACACTGCTTCCTCCTCTAAAAAGCCTTCTCAGAAACTGTTCCCTGTGAACTGGATTAAGGTCCTTCTGTGTGACTCCTCACACTCACCGTGAGAAGCTCTGAGGGCAAATAGTGTTGCAACCTTGTCCTGGGCCCAGTTCCCACCAAAATCTTGTTCTGCAGTGCAGGAGAAGCCATCAGAAAGGGTATAAATGTATAATGTGCACACCCTACATATATGGAGCATTCCAAACAACATGTGAGAACTAAAACACGGCAGAGCAGAACCTTGGGGCTAATTAGACAGAAAACCACTGAATAATCAACTGAAAAAAAACACCCTTTAGGGTGAGAGGAAAAAATGCTAGCCCCTGAAGTGAACTAGTTTGTAACTTGTTTGTATATCGGATCCTGGCTTGGCATATCCATATTACTACTAACACTCCTACTGCTGATTTAACACACAATATACAGGCACGATGATAGTATTCTTCATGCATTAGTAGATTTAATCCTCAGGGCAGTTTTCCATGATGGATGTCCCCTTTTGACAGAAGAGGATACTGAGTCTAAGAAGTGTGAAGTTACTTGTCAAAGATCACTCAGTTAACAAGCAAATGGCCACCATAATCTAAACTCATAGTTTTACCTATACCATTGTCCTCACTGCTGCATGGTTGATGGAATTTTCTGCCTGAAGCTTCTACTTGACTTTGGCAGAAGTCAGTTGACAGGCTAGGTGCACTGAAAGCATAGATGACTGGTAGTCTGAGAGTGGTGGGAGCTTGTGAAAAATCTCTCTATCTCAACTAGTTCTCGTTAGGGTCTGGAGAGTCATCAGCAGCCTTTTCCATGAAGTAAACTTTAAAATTATGTTTTTAAAACTAACTACAATGACAACATGATTTCATTTTTGTTTTAGAATTTTGACTTTACCAAAGATATTTCTAGATTTTTGTGCAAACACACACACTTAATTGATGATTGTGCATATTCAAGCTGAGAATCTTAACTGTTTGGTAGATAATTAAAACAGAGTTTTTTTGAATGCTTGATTTCAAATAAGACTAATCACACAGCCTCCATTCACCCGTTCACCATCATAGCACTCAAGTAAGACAGTACATCATGAATCTGTTTCAAAGTTTTACTTAAATAACCTTACATGTTTTCCTATTATAAAAGTAATAAATGTTTGTTATAGAAGTTATAATACTAATAATAATAGCAATAATAAAAACAATGAGAAAAAGCTACAATAGCACCTCCTTAAAAGAAACCCCTACTAACTTGCTGGTGTGGATTGAGTTGTGGCCTCTCAAAATATCTGTCAACTTGGCTAGGCTAGGATTCCCTGTGTTGTGTGGTTGTCCTCCGTTTCATGAGCTGATATGTGTAATTCTCTATGATGTATTATTGTAAATTATTGTATTATTGTAAATCTCTATGATGTCAATGAGGCAGAATTAGAGAAGTTATATTAGTTAGGCAGAGCTCAATCTATAGGATTAGTCGTATCTTGAGTTAATCTCTTTTGAGATATAAAGGAGAGAAGCAGACACAAGAGAGTCCTCACTACCACAGCAAGAAGAACCAGGAGCAGAGTGCTTCATATGGCCCAAAGATTCCTGTATGGAGAAGCCCTAGACATAGAGGAAAATTGATGAGAATGACCTTTCCCCGGAGCTGATAGACAGAGAAATCTTTCACCTGGTGTGGTGCCATGAATTCAAACTTCCAGGGTCCTAGGCTGTAGAGAAGAAAAAGTTCTGTTTGTTAAAATCATTCACTTGAGATATTTCTGTTACAGTTAAAACTAGGTAACTCAGAAATTTTTATACATCTACTATGTAAGTTTACTTAAACAGTGGTCACTTAATTTCTTTTGCTTTACCAATAATGAATAAGCATTCTTGTCATATATATAAAAAAGTATGATATACGGATTCCTGTCATACAAAACAAAAAAAAAGTAATGATATAAGGAAGAACTGTTAAGGTTGCCGTGAAATTGCCCATCCTTTTCAAACAACAAGTTGTTTATGACTGTGTATTATTTTCCACTGAATGCAAAGGAAGCCTTGTAACCTTTTTCAACACAGGATTCTCGGAAGAGAGTGCTCACTGTTCATTCAGAACTGGAGTAATAAACCATAGGTATGTTTTGTCTGTAAACTTGAATCTGATGTGAGGGGAACCTATGGTTACAAAATAGTAAATGAGGAGAGTGGGTGCCCAGTGACAGTTATGAACCAGGCAGCTGGTACAGCAGAGCCTGACATGAATATTTTTGTCACTCTTGCCTTGTCCCCTCAAGCAAAAGTCAACTTATCACTGAGAATTTTTCCTTCTAGGTGAATAGTCAGTGCACTGACTCAGAGTACAGTGGCTGCTTGTCCATGAATAGTTCCCCTGCAGCTAATTAGGTTGGATCCATACTTACTGTACAGACAGGACTTCCCTGATGTCAAGAACATTCTCGTGAGTTGGACAGTTACTAAAGGTGGGAAACAGGAGGGTATGTGATAATTTCTTTCTTCTTCTCTTTTTCTGTGCTCAGAATCAGATGTTGCTGACTTTGATGGCCGAAGTTCCCTTTTGTACAGATTCAATCAGAAGCTAATGAGCACTCTCAAAGATGTGATTTCCCTGAAGTTCAAGAGCATGCAAGGAGATGGAGTCTTGTTCCACGGAGAAGGTCAACGTGGAGACCACATAATGCTGGAGCTCCAGAAGGGGAAGCTTGCCCTCTACCTCAACTTGGGTAGGATCAGGCTTTACTCCTCCCTTTCCATGACAGGCTGTGTGTGGCTTTGTGCACAGGTCACGATCCTTTGTATTGCTGATGTACCGGGGAGGGGGGGAAGTCATGAAGCACAGTGTAAGGTATATATTCCACCACCTGGGTTGAAGTAGAAACATTTCTTTTCTTTTTTTTTTAATAATGTAATGAAAATGTACATTCCCATATAAATTTGCATGCTGACCTACATGCAGCTGCCACTGCTCTTCCTGCATGGTGACAGCACACTCTTCCTCTCTGCTGCATACATGTCTTATCTTCCCAACAGTCTCCTATCTTCTCCTCTACACCCGTTCCCCTTCCTCCAGTATGAGGTCAACAGGATGACCTCCAATAGATGCCTAAAACCGTAAAGTGCTCATATAATATGGTCAGTCTGCATCACCAAGTCCAATTCATTGCTGTCTGAAAAGTTGAACTTCGTTATGATTTATGGACAGTGGAAGCATCAGACACTTCTTTAAAGAGGAGATCCAGGAAGCTGAAAAACACATGCGGACATGCTCACAATCATTAGCTATTAAAGAAATTAAAATCAAAACAGCAATGTGGTACCATCTCACCTCAACAATGTTGGCCATGATCCAAAAAATGCAAAACACTAAATACTGGAGAGGCTATGGAGAGACTGGAACTCTGCTACACTGTTGGTGGGATTGCAAAATGGTGCAACCTCTCTGAAAGCAATCAGGCACTACCTTAAAATAATGGATATAGATATATCATTTGACCCAGTAATTCCACTGCTTGGAATATATCCTACAGAATCAGGCCATTCACATCAACTGATACATGCACACAAATATTCATCTCAGCACAGTCCACAATAGCAAAAAGATGAAATCAACCCACCTGCCCAACAACAGAAGAATGAATAGGTAAACTATGGTACGTATACCCAATGGAACACTGTGCATTGATAAAGAACAACGATGACATCTCTCAACCTGCTTTCAACTGGAGGACATTATGTTGAGTGAAAATAGTCAGCAACAGAAGGACAAATATTGTATGAGACCCCATGATAAGAACTTAAAAGCAGACTCACACATAACAGAAAAGACTCTTTGATGGTTGCAAGGGTGGGGAGGGCAGGAGGGTGAAGGGAGAGGGTTTAGATTAGTCGTTAGAAATTTGGTTGGGTGAAATTGGTGACAGCACACATTAGTAAGAAGACCAATATTAACAGCACTTCAACACAACTGTGTACTCCTTCCATCTTAACCCAATATTGCAAGGACAGAGTAGCTGGGGCGGGGGGCTGGGGACTGTGCTTTCCGGAGAAATTGGGACCAATTGATACATAACATTTCTTGAAATGTTTAAGGCATAAAAAACATTTTTTGAAATGAGATAATTTGGAGAAGTAAGGAATTACATGCTAATATTTATTTACTTTTCTATCTAGTTGCATATTTGTTTATTTGTCTTAGCAACTCAAGCTCTAAAGTAAGTTTATCATGTTTGAAAAAATCTCAAAGCGAGATAAATAAATACAAACAGATACATATAATATGCATCTTGCTCACAATGTATTCTATTCTGTACACTTACAGATTTTAAATACTGAGTTCCAGAGACAAAAACAGACAATGAATGTTTTAATTGACTTGTTCTTTCTGTTGTTTTGTGGGTGAATGGTGACGTATTTGTGCTGGAAGAACACAATTTCTAAGTTTCTGAGCATTCCCGTCTCTGGTTAAGGGGAACACCATTTTCCTTTAAGTTCTCTGGTCATGCTGGGAGCCCAGTCTTGTCAAAAGGCAGCTAACTTGGTGCAGAATGCACTCCAGGCTGAGTGCTCAACACAGACTTCCTGCTGTGCTGCCAGAGTGTCCCTCCTTCCCACCAGTGGCAGACCTGGGTTTCCCTGTGATTGACTACATGTCTCAGGGAAGAAAGGATTGAGGCTCTACTCCTTTATGTGACCAAGGTAATTTTGGAGGAAGGGTAAATCAAGTGCATAAGGAAGAGAGTGAAGTTCCCAAGGATGAAAAAGCAAAGCAGGAAAGTGTTTTTGTAGGAGGTGGGGAAATACAAAAACAGAAAAACAGCTAAGCAATAAGGAAAAAAAGTGACTCTGTGCGCGCGGGTGCGTGTGTGTGTGTGTGTGTGTGCAAATATGCCGAACTGCTGTGCTAAAGCAAACATAAATGAACTGCTGTGCTAAAGCAAACAGCATACAGAGCAGCAGAGGAATAGTGTGTGGGATAGCCACATTTTGAGAGCCCGGCTCCTGACTGAAGGCATTACTGCCCCCTACCCTCTCTTTTCTGAGCTCTGCCATAGATTCTGCTGTTCCATGGAGGGAAGGGCAGGTTGGCTGGGACAGCATCTTGGTCAGCTTGGAGGCAGAGTCACCTAACCAAAGGCCTCAGCAGGGGCTAATTTCCAAGCTGAGAAGCAGTGCCATTCTAGAAAGTGTTGTCAAACGGAAAGGCTGTGTTTAGCACACTGTTACTTTAAGGGTAGGGCCAGCTGACGATGTTAGAGAGGCCATAACCCCTCCCTACTTTGAACCGTGTATTACCATCTGGGGACAGTGAAGAAGTTCTTCTGTTGTCAGCTGGAAGGCAAGACCTGCCACGCCTGCTGGTCTGAATGATTTTGTCAGCTGATGGATAGCTTCTAAATTTTTAAAATAAGACTGCCTGGAGAAATAACTGCTGAGCAGCCCAGCAGCATTTCTTCCAGCCTTTGCTGACCCACATCATAGGGCTGGTTGATAGTCCCCCAGTGACTCCATAAGTACCATGCCAGATAGGAGGTGGAGACTGCCACCCCAAAGAGTCCCATTGGGTCAGTCGCTAGAGTACACAGAGGCAGCTGGTGGTCAAATACCTTCTCAGAATTATGCCACAGCTCCAGTTGAGGTAACACCAGAGAAATTAGACAGCCTCTAGATGGCCTGGAGGCAATAGCCAAGCCAAGTGCCATCAAGTTGGAGGCAGCAGATCATTGCTAATCATTTAAAGAAAAGTCCACTTTGGCTCCAGGGAACTCCACAAATAATCAAAAAACCTGACAGATTAAGAAGGCTTTTTGAAATTATCAGAGGTGGAGTACAAAAGGATTATATACAGAGCCATCCTAGAGATTAAACAAAATGCAGCAGAGCAAAATGAAAAACTAAGCAAGGTATTTGAACTGATGGAACATCAGTGATCTGAAATCTAGCACATCAATAAGAAAATGACAGAGTTAGACAATTCAATCCAAAGGCAAAAGACCACAGTTGAGGAGATAGAAGTCAGACTTAGTGCTTGAAGACAGAGCAACTAACAACAGCATTTATGAGGGGAAATCAGAGAAAAGAAACAAGAAAAACGAATAAGCATTAAGAAACATGTGGGAATCTATTGAGAGGAATAATCTGTGATTAACTGGAGTTCCTGAACAGGAACGGATAGCTGAGAACACAGAGAGTATTGCTGTTGAGTTGCTGACAGAAAACTTCCCTGAAACTATGAAAGAAGAGAACACAGACATCCAAGACGTGTATTAAATGACACAAAAGTTGACCCAAAAGAAAGACACCAAGACATATGAGAATAAAATGAAATATAAACGTATTATCTTGAAGGAAATGAGGCTCAGAACAAAGCTAACATTTAGAGGGAAATCCTGTAGGCCTTTGTCTGACTTCTTGGCAGAAATGATGTTGGAAACGAGACAGTGGAATGAACCATACAAAGCCTTGAAGGGGAAAAACTTCCAAACAAGAATTATATATCCTGCAAAAGTGTCTCTCAAATATGAAGATGAACTTAAGAGAGTCACAGATAACCAGAAGCATAGAGTCTTCGTAAAAACCATACCTAAACTAAAAGAAATATTGAAAGAAGCTCTTTGTTTATTTAAAAAAAAAACCACTCAGTGTATATTTTAGAGAGCAATGCAGGACACAGCATCCAGAAACTTGAATAATTCGGGAAGTTGCAAAACTCAATCAAAACTACAATATTAAAAGAAGGGAACCAGTGATCATATCACAAAATCTATGACACCATCACACTAAAAACAGGGACATACTACAGTAGTTATAGTCCTTTCAGATGGAGAGAAAGTAAAAAAGATATGCAGAAGTTAAAATTGGTTTAAGCTTATAATACACAGGGGGATCATAGAGGTAACAGTAACAATACAACATATCAAAATACTCAATCTAATATAGGAGTCTTAACAACCATAAAACAAGCACTGAAAAAGATGAAAAGTCAATCCATAAGGAAGAATAACCCAGAACAGTATATTAAAAACAACGTAGAAAACACCAACACAAAAATAAATAAATCAAAATTAAACCACTAAGCACATATCAATAATCACCCAAATGTAAATGGACTGAACACTCCAATAAAAAGACAATGAGTGATATCCTGGATCAAAAGACACCAACCATCTATATTACTTACAAGAAACACAACTTAAAGATAGGAACAAGAGAAAATTAAGTGATGGTATAATATATATCAAGCTAACAATGTACAAAGAAGAACATGTGTGGCAACACTAATCTCAGATAAAGTAAATTTTTTTCTCTTTTTTTTTATTATAAGCCAAGTGCTGTCGAATTATGAGTGAGTGAAAATATACAATCCGATATAAATTTGCATGCCCGCCAATGAGCGTCTCCCACCACTCTC
The DNA here is from genome assembly GCA_028571685.1 of Heterohyrax brucei. Lineage (NCBI taxonomy): Eukaryota > Metazoa > Chordata > Mammalia > Hyracoidea > Procaviidae > Heterohyrax > Heterohyrax brucei. The sequence goes on along the minus strand of CM053146.1, from coordinate 2,820,723 downwards.
CCTGACAAGTGACAGCACACTCTGCCTGTCCATTATGCACATGTCATATCCTTCTAACAATATCCTATCCCCTGCTCTCCACCCTCTCCCTCGTGTCCAGTAAGAGATCAGCCAGATGACATCCTATAGATGCACAGAATCATAAAGTGTACACATGATATGGTCACCCAATACATTTCTGTAGGAAGAGTAGTCCTGCGTTATGATTTATGCACAGGGGCAGCATCACGGCCAGGGGCCATGATCCCAGGGGAACCCTGAGGTCACTGGACCATCTCTTACGCTCTTTTAGTGGAGATCTTTTTATTTTCATGTTGCCATTGAGACTCAACTTTGTGAGCCCCATCACAGCTAACACTGGTGGTGGCTGGGCACCATCTGGTTCTTCTGATCACATGTTGCTGTAGTCACCTGCTCACATGGGTCTCTCTGTCTTCTGGGTTCTCTTTGTCCATGTCATTTTGGTCCTTGGAGATCATCTGTTCTTGCTGAGTTGAGACCATTTGCTGTACCTCAGATGGCAGCATGGCAGCTTTTAAGATCCTAGATGCCACTCACCAATTTGGGGCTCAGAAGACTCTCTTAGAAAATGCTAGCTGTGCCAATTGGGGTCGATATTCCCTGAGAGCATGGTCCTCAGGCCCCCACCCCAGCTCCTCTGTCTTTGCAATATTGGGTGAAGATGGGAGGACTAATCATGTTATGTTGAAGTCCAGTTAATATTGATTGTCTTTCTAATGTGTGCTGTCGTAGATTTCACCCAACCAAATGTCTATCAACTATCTAATCTAATCCCTCTCCCCCCTCCCTCCTTCACTCCCAACCCTTGCAGCCATCAAAGAATCTTTTCTTCTATGCATGAATCTGCTTTTACATTCTTATTGTACGGGTCTCATGCAATATTTGTCCTTTTGTCGCTGACTGCTTTCACTCAGCATAATGTCCTCAAGTTCAAACCCACTTATGAGATGTTTCCTAAAATCATCATTGTTCTTTATCATTGCATAGTGTTCTATTGACTATATATACCGTAGTTTACCTATGATTCCTCTGTTGTTGGAGATCTGGGTTGATTCCATCTTTTTGCTATTGTGGACTATGTTGCAAAAAACATTCTTGTGCATGTATCAGTTGGTGTGAATGGCCTTGATTCTGGAGGGTATATTCCAAGTAGTGGAATTACTGTGCAAAATGATATATACATTTCCAGTTTTTTGAGGAAGAGCTAGACTGCTTTCCAAAGAGGTTGCACCAGTTTGCAATCCCACCAACAATGTGCAAGAGTCCAGATTTCTCCACAGCCTCTCCAGCATTTGATGTTTTGTGGTTTTTGGATGATGGCCAAACTTGTTGGGGTGAGGTGATATCTCATTGTAGTGTTGATTTGAATTTCTTTAATAGCTAATAATTGTGAGCATGTCCGCATGTGTTTTTTGGCTGCCTAGATCTCCGCTTCAGAAAACTGCTGCCCATCTCCTTTGCCCATTGCTTAATTGGATTATTTATCTTTTTCTTATTGATATTTTGTAGTACCTCACAGATTATGGAGCTCAGAGGTTGATCTGACATATAGTTGCCGAATACTTTTTACCATTCAGCAGGTGTTTTTTTAATTCTATTGATTAAGTCTTTGAATGCGGAAGAATGTTTGCTTCTTAATACTTTCCATTTATCTATTTTCTCTTCTGTTGACTGGGGTTTGTTTGACAGATTTTGAAGTCTGTCTATGTTGTATATTAAAACTTTCATTGTGCTCCTAATTTTTCTCAGATGAGCTTTATCATTTTAGATTTGATGTGTAGGTCTTTTATTGAGGTCAAGTTGGTTTTTGTATAAGCTGTGAGATATGGGCCTTGTTTCAATTTACTGCAGATGGATATGTAATTTTGCCAGCACCATTTGTTGAAGAGATTATTTTTACCCCAGTTAATGTCTTAGGGCCTTTGTCGAATACCAACTGTTCATAGGAGGGTGGTGTCATCTCTGGGGTCTCAATTCTGTTCCATTGGTCTATCTGTCTCTTTTTGTACCAGAACCAAGCTGTTTTGACAATGGTGGCAGTGAAATAGTTTCTAAAGTCGGGTAGTAAAAGGCCTCCCAGTGTGTTTTTCTTCTTCAGTAGTGTTTTGCTTTATCCGGGCCTTCTTCCTTTTTCCAAAAAAAGTCAGTGATTAGTTTCTCCATCTCATTAAAAAATGTCACTGGAATTTGTATTGGGATTGCATTGTATATATAGATTCCTTTGTATAAAACAGACATGTTCACAATGTTAAGTCTTCCTATCCATGAGCAAAGTAGAGCTCTCCATTAATGCAAGTCTCTCTTAGTTTCTTCTAGTAAGGTCTTGTAGTTCTCTCTGCAGAAGTCTGTTATTTTTCTAGTTAGATTTATTCCTTCTTGGAGCCTATAGTAAATGGTATTGATTTGGTGATTTCTTCATTAATAATCTCATTGTTAGTATAAAGGAATCTTACTGATTTACTTATGTTTGTATCCTGACACATTCCTGATCTCTTCTATCAATCTAAGTAGCTTACTTATGGATTACTTATGATTGCATATGATCATATCATCTGTAAATAGAGAGATTTTTACTTCTTTGCCATTGCAGACATCCTTCACTTCTTAGTCTTGTCTGATTGCTCTGGCTAGAACTTCTAGTATAATGTTGAATAGAAGAGGTGAGAGTGAACATCCTTGTCTAGTTGCTGTTCTCTAGAGGAATTGTTTCATTATCTCTCCATTCAGGACAATGCAGGCAGTTGGCTTTGTATAAATGGCCCTTATTGCACTGAGGAATTTGCCTTCTATTCCTATTTTACTGAGAGTTTTTAGCATGGATGGGTGTTGGACTTTATTGAATGCCTTTTCGGCATCAATAGACAAAATCAGGTGATTCTTGTCCTTTGCATTATTTATGTAGTTGAACATGTTAATTGTTATACTGATGTTCAACCAGCCTTACATCCCTGGTATGACTACAACTGGGTCATGATAAATTATTTTTTTGATACATTGTTGTATTCTATTGGCAAGAATTTTGTTGAAGATTTTTGCATCTAGATTCATGAGTGATACTGGTCTGTAGGGCCAGACCAGTTGGGCCTTTTCCCGGCTTTGGTATCAGGGTTATGCCAGGTTCATAGAATGAGTTTGGGTGTATTCCATACCTTTCTATGCTCTGAAATGGTCTCAGTAGTATTGGAGATAACTCTTCTCTAAAAGCTTGGTGGAAATCTGCAGTGAAGCCATCTGGGCCCAGGCTTTGTTTCGTTCGTAGGTTTTTGATGAATTTTTCAATCTCTTCCCTTGCAATGGGCTTATTAAGTTGTTCTGCTTCACCTTATGATAATTTGGGTAGGTGATATGAATCAAGAAATTTGTCCATTTCCTCTAGGTTTTCACATTTGTTAGAGTACAGACTTTTCTAGTACTCCATTATGGTATTTTTGACTTGTGATAGATCTGTTGTGACAACTTCCCTCTCATTTCTTATTTGGGTTACTTCTTTCCTTTCCTGTTTTTCTTTAGTAAATTTAGCCAATTGTTTGTCAATTTTGTTGATATTTTCAAAAAAACAGCTTTTGGTTCTTTCAATTTTTTCAATTGTTCTTCTATTCTCTAATTCATTTAGTTCTGCTCTGATCTTTATGATCTGTTTTCTTCTGGTGCCTGAGGGGTTCCTCTGTTGTTCTCTCTCTACTTATTCAAGCTGTAGGGTTATTTCTCTTATTTTCTTTCTTTTTTCCAGATGTGTGTATTTATAGAGATAAACTGACCTCTGTGCACTGCATTGGCTGCATCCTGTAGGTTCTGGTAGGAAGTGTTTTCCTTCTCATTGGAATCCATCAATTTCTTTATTTCCTCCTTGATTTCTTCTATAACTCCTGGCTTTTTGAGCAAGATGTTGTTCAGTTTCCATGAGTTCCACTTTCTGTCTATGTTTCTTCAGCTACTGACTTAGACTTTTATGGCTTTATGATCTGAGAAGATGCTTTGCATTAATTCAAAGGTATGGATTTTGTTGAGAATTGCTTTATGTCCTAACATATAGTCTATTCTGGAGATTATTCCATCTGCACTGGAGAAGGTGTAGTTGTTCACTGTTCTGTATGTGTCAATGAGATCTTGTTGGTTAATTGTGGCAATAATGTCTTCTGTGTCATTATTGAGCCTATTTCTGGATGATCTGTCCAATATTGAGAGTGGAGTGTTGAAGTATCCCACTATTATTGTGGAGTGATCTATCTCCTTTTCGAGTATAGTCAGTGTTTCTTCAATGTTTTCAGGGGCTCTAATATTAGGTATATAAATATTTAATATTGTTAAATCCTGCTGTGTATTGATACTTTCAGCAATAAATAGTGTCCATCCTTGTCCACGATGGTGGATTTTACATTAAAATTTATTTTATCTGAGATTAGAATTGCCACACCTGCTCTTCTTTGTGTATTGTTAGCTTAATATATATTCTTCCATCCTTTCATTTTCAGTTTGTTGTTATCTTTAAGTTTAAGGTGAGTTTCTTGTAAGCAACATGTGGATGGGTCATGTCCTTTGATCCCAGACGTCACTCCATGTCTCTTTACTGGAGTATTCAGTACATTCACACTCAATGTAATTATTGATAGGTATATGTTTAGAGCTGTCATTGCAATATGTTTATTTTTGTGTTGATGTTTTCTCTGTTCTTATTAACCTGTTCTGCTATTCTTTGTGAGTTGATGTTTTACCTTTCTGAGGGTCGGTTTTGTGGTTGTTGAGACTCCTGTATTACATTTCTCAACTTGAAATGTTGCATCTTTATTGTGCTTTACAGCTGCCCCTATGATACTCCTTAATAAACTATGTATAAACCCAATTTTAATTACTACCAGTCTTATTAACTTCCTCTCCATCTGGAAGGACTATAATGATTGTAGTACATCCCTCTTTTTAATACTATGACACCATAGTTTTCATGATATGATCACTGGATCATTTCTTTAGCTATTATAGCTTTGATTGAATTTGGAGCCTTCCCTAACTGAGTAGAGTTCTGGGTGATGTGTCCTGTATTTGCTTCTAAAGTATAAAGTTAGTGGTTTTGTTCATCTAAGCCAGAGATCCTTTTGGTATTTCTTGCAGCTTTGGTTTGATTTTTACAAAGTCTCTGAGATTCTGTTTATCTGAGAATGTCTTAATTTCATTTTCATATTTGATATATAGTTTTGCAGGATATATAGTTCTTGGTTGGAAGTTCTTCTCCTTCAAGGCCTTGAATGTGTCATGCCACTGTCTCTGTGCCAGCATTGTTTCTGCATAGGAATCCAATGAAAGCCTGAAGTGTTTCCCTCTGAATGTTAGCTTTGCTTTGAGTCTCGCAGGATTTAAAAGTTTCTGCTTATGTTTTATTTTGTTAAGTTTGATTATAATACATCTTGGAGTTTTTCTTTGGAGATATACATTGAGTGGTGTTCAATATACATCTTGTATATCTATATTCTCTTCTTTCATAATTACTGGGAAGTTTTCTGCCAGCGGCTCAGCTGCAATACTCTCTGTGTTCTCAGGTGTCTCTCCCTGTTCAGGAACTCCAATGAATTGTAGATTGTTCGTCTTAATAGAGTCACACATGCTTCTTCGTTTTTCTTATTTCTTTTTTCTGATTTCTCCTCATAGATTCTGGACTCAGTAGCTCTATCTTCCAAATCAGAAAGTCTACTTTCCATTTGTTCCATTCTGTTTTCTTGGCTTTGAACTGAACTTTTCTATCTCTGATTTTGTTGTTGATCTGTTGGATTTCAGAGTACAGATCAAACAGCTTGCTTGATTTTTCATTTTGCTCTGCTTCATTTTGTATAAGGTCTAGGGGGACTCTACATATAATCCTTTTGTATTCACCTTTTGATAGCTTCAGAAAGGTTTCTTCATCTGTGAAGTTGTGAGGTGCTTTCTTTTGAGGGCCTTCTAAAGCCATGGGTGATTTCTTGGTTATGCTTTTCTCCAGAGTTTGTTGCTCTTGGGACATCATGTGAGTCACTAGAAGCTCGGAGAGATGCTGTGAAGATGGACTGCAGTTGTTTCTCTAGACCATCTTAAAATGACTGGTAAAAGATATCTGACAACTTCCAAAGTCAGTCAGATTTCAGGTGTACAGGTCTCTCTTCCCAGCTGGCCAAGTAAGCACCTCTATATCCAACCTCAGATGTTATAAACTAGTTCAAAATGCAGAAAGGCTACTGCCCTTGCTGGTCTCTGCTGTCATGCCTCATCCATAGGCAACACTGTGAAGAATACTGTTTTTCTGCCTGCAAAGTGGTCTCTCTGGGCAGGTGCCACCTCTCAGCCTAGGAATTAGGTCTAGCTGAGGCCTCCATATGTATATTCCATGTTCCAGTGGAACAAGATGGCATCCTCACCAGGCCCTTGCCTGCCTCAGTAGAGGCTACTCAGTGGCAGAGGCAGAAAGAGAGGCCAAAGATTCCAAGATGCACAGAGTCCAAAGCCAGGCTCTCAAAATATGGGAATTTCTTCTGCTGATCCCACCAGCAATTCATCTGAGATTAGCTGCTAGTGAAGTCCCAGCTCCACCCACATGCTAACACAGAGGAAAAAATGTTAAAATGGCAAGTTACGTTCTGTCTGTGGAAGCCAGCACTCACCAAGAGCAAGGGTCAGCGAAAAAGAGGAAGTTTTCCATTCAGTGGTAGGAAGTCCAAATTAACAGCCCTATGCCATGTCCTAGGGCTCACTAGTTGTCCAGAAGGCTCCATTTAATTATCAATTCAGATCATGGTTTCCAAAGAAATTTAGGGAGATATGTGTTTAGTCCGCCACCTTGACTCCATCCCCTCAGAAGTAGAACAACTTAACAAAGTCATCACTAAGAAAGAGATTGAAAAAGTCTTCCAAAAACTACCAGCCAAAGACATCCTGTCCCAGATGGCTTCACCAGAGAATTCTACCAAACTTCTAGAGAAGAGTTAACTCTAATACTACTGGGATTATTCCACAGAATATAAAGGAATGGAATACTCCTAAATTCATTCTATAGAGCATACATAACCCTGACACCAATGCCAGGGAAAGATCCCACAAAAAATTAAAAAGACCAATCCAGACTCATCAACCTAGGTGCAAAAATCTTCAATAAAATCTTTGCAGATAAAATCCAAAAATATATCAAAAGAATTAATTCATCATGACCAAGTTAGATTCATATCAGGGATACAAGGCTGGTTCAACATTAGAAAAGCATTTAATATGACAAATCACATAAATACTACAAAAAATAAGAATCACCTGATTTTGTCAATTAATACAGAAATGGTATTTGACAAAGTCAAACACCCGTTTGAGCTGAAAACTTGCAACGAAATAGGAATAGGAAGCAAATTCCTCAATTCAATAAGAAGCATTTATGCATATCCAATGGCCTACATCATCCTGAACGGAGAAAGACCGAGAGAATTGCCCTTCAGAATGGGAAGTATGCAAGGATGCCCACTCTCACCACTTGTGTTGAACACTATGCTAAAAATTCTCGCCAGAGCACCAGACAAGACAAAGAATGGCATCCACATCAACAAAGAGGAAGTAAAACTCTCCCTATTTGCAGATGATATGATCGTAAATGCAGAGAATCCTAAAGAATCCATAAGCACACTATTTGAACTAATAGAAGAGTTCGGCACAGTATCAGCATATAAGATAAAGATAGTAAATCAGCAGGATTCCTTTATAGCAACATAGAGATCATTACAGAAGAAATCATAAAATCAATACCACTTACTGTTGCCCCCAAGAAGATAAAATACCGAAGTATAAATCTAACCAGAGAAATAAGAGACCTATACAAATAGAACTACAACACCTTACTCCAAGAAACTTACAGAGACTTAACATAAATGGAGAAACATATTCTGCCCATGGATAGGAGGACTTAACATTGCAAAAATGTCTGTTTTATCCAAACCAACCTACATATTCAATTCAATCTCAATACAAATTCCAGGGACATTTTTTAATGAGATGGAGAAACAGATCACCAACGTTGTTTGGAATGAGAAGAAATCCTATATAAGCAAAGCGTTACTAAAGAAGAGGAACAGAGTGAGAGGCCTCCAAAAGACAATGAGGAAATGCTCACGATCATTAGCTATTAGAGACAAAGAAATCCAAATCAAATGACCATGAGATACCACCTTACCCCAACAAGGTTGGCCATGATCCTGAAATCACAAAACAAATGCTGGAGAGGCTGTGGAGAAACTGGAATTCTCCTGCACTGCTGGTGGGATTGCAAAACAGTACAATCTCTTTGGAAAGCACTCTGACACTTGTTTAAAAAGCTGGAAATAGATACAGCATTTGATCCGGTAATCCCACTGCTTGCAATAAATCCTACAGAATCAAGTGCAGTCACCAAAACAGGTACATGCACATGAATGTTTATTGCAGCAGTCCACAATAATAAAAATATGGAACCAACCCAGACGCCAACAACAAATGAATGGATAAACAAACTGTGGTACCTACAGTCAATGGACCACAACGCAATGGTAAAGAACAATGATGATTTTAGGAAGCATCTCATAACCTGATTTCAACTCAGTCAGTGGCACAGGAATAAATATTATATCAGACTCCTGCTATAAGGACTTAAAAATAGATTCATATACCAAAGAAAAGACTCTTTGATGGCTGCAAGGGAGCTGATGGAGAGAGAGGCTGATCATAGATTAGATAGTTGTTAGAAATTTGGTTGGGTGAAACCAGTGACAGCACACAATAGAAAGATCAACTTAACCAGACTTCAACATAGACTGTAAACTTTTCTAATCTTAACCCAACATTGCAAGGATAGAGTAGCAGGAGTTGGCATCTGGAGACCATGATATCAGGGGACATTCAGGCTAATTGACATAACTAGCCCATTGCTAAGAGAGTCTTCTGAGCCCCATATTGGTGAGTGGCATCTGTGGTCTTAAAAGCTAGCAAGCTGCTATCTGAGGTACACCAAATGGTCTCAACCCATCTGGAACAGATGATCACCAAGGACAACAAAGACATAAAAGAAAAAGAGCCTAGAGGACAGAAGAACTTATGTATCTGGAAGACTGTATCAACATGTGACCAGAACTGAAGGGTGCACAGCCACCACCAATGACAGCTGTGATGGGGTCCACAACGTCGGTTCCTATTGGCAACATGAGATAAAGAACAGTGCACCTTAAGAACTCCCCTGAAAGATCACAACTGGTCGTTCAGCTGCCTGGGGGTTCCCCTGCGAGCATGGACCCTAGACCTGCTGCTGCCCCTGACCAGAAAACCTTACTTGAGGTCAACTCTTTGGACAGAAATGTAATGGACTAAGGGACACAAAGTGACCATTTTGTGTGTATACTTTATGGTTCTATGCCTCTATAGGATGCTATCCTACTAGCCTCTTACTAGAAGGGAGAGGAGAGGGTGGAGAGAAGGAAACAGGAGATTCTTACAAGGATGTGACATATACAGGGTGAAAAGGAGGAATGTGCTCTCACCAGGCAAGGAGAGCAGAAGGGGCTGAAGACAGGCAGCATGCTAACTTAAATTGTAAACTTTCACTCAATTGTAATTTTAAAAAAGAATAAAAAAAAACTAAAAATGGATTAATAAGAAATTGATTAAAGTATTATACATATAATTCAGTAGAATGCTAAGCAACTGTTTTTTTTCCTTAAAAAAAAAGAGAACTAGAAAGCTTTTTGTTTACTTATTTTATAAAGGATGACATAAAGGCACATAAAATGAAAACAGAAAGATACAAAAGAAAACAGCTATTTTACCATTAGATCAAAATTTAAACAGGAGGAAATAAAGAATACCCATTTTTCTTGGTTTTCTAATGCTTAGAACTTTTCTGTGAGTAAAAGGAAATTATTAATAGCAGTGATTACCTTAATGGGAAGTGAAAGCTGAGGGACAAAGACAGGTGGAAGATCAGTGATGGCACCCAAAAGTTAAATAAAAAATATAAACTACAAAATATAGAGTCAGTCATAATCAGTTACTTTTTGAAGCAGGAATCTTAGTATAGATAATACAATACTCAGTTTTAACCATTATTATTAAAGAACTGACACACAACATATTTTTTAAAACATATAAACTATAGATGGAGGAGAGCATGTGATTTTTTTTTTCCTACCTTTTGTGACACACATGATTAAATTTTCAAATGTTCAGTCTTTGGGAGTTTTTATTTAAAAATTGTTTTCGGTGTTTTTGTCTCTTCAAAAATGAGGTGCACATCAAGTACAAAGAAAAACTACTGTATTAAATCTATCTTAGTAACAAGAAACAACAGTGTATAAGGCAAATTAACTTCACTAAGTTTAGCATTTAGCTATTGGACAAGCTTTATTTTATAAACAAAGGGTGTGTGTGTGTGTTTAAGAAACAGTGTTCTTTGTTTCGTGTTTTCTATCTCATGACTGATTGCATTTTTCTCTCACTTCTTCAAGAAACAGAGAGTTCATTTTTGAGAATCTTGCCTTTATTTCTTCACCCCCAGTAGCCAAGTGATATGTAACGCCACCACATGTGACCTCCTCCCTATTGTTGGGCTGGATTTTTTCTGTTTCTCCTGCACTCTCATCACAGTGCCCCAGGATTACCACCAACAATGGACATCTTAAGTAACCTCCTGACCCCAGTATTGCCTTTCAGTCTGTTCTGCAGCCAAGATTATCTTTCTGAAGCCATGCCAAGTGCCGTTGAGTAAACAATCACCTAAATCAATAACCTCTGTCTTACCATTCAGAAACCCTGGTGGCACTTTTGTTAAGATCTACAGCTGCTAACCAAAAAGTTTGTCAGTGTGACTCCACTGGCTGCTCCTTGGAAACTCTATAAGGCAGTTCTACTTTGTCCTACAGGGTTGCTATGAGTTGGAATTGACTCAGTGGCAACATTTTTTTCTTTTTCTTTCTTTTTTTTTTTTTTTTGACCTTACCAATGCCTAAAGTTCCTTGTCCCCTAAATGTTAAACAGGAACTCTGTGATACAGCACAGGGAGATCTGATGTTGAGACCCTGACCTATTGCCAAGAAACTCACCTACAAGTGTTCTCCAATAGTTTCCCTGACTCCTCTGAGCCTCTGAAGGTCAGTATCTCACAGTGTGACAATACACTTTCTCCTGGTCACCCTGAGAACTTCACAGCCCTCCCCCCATTTCCATGGCTCCCTGCACTCACGGCCTTGGCCGGAAACACACTTTTCATCAATTCATTTATTGCGAGTGTCCACACTGAAACCTTCAGAGAAGCCTGTGTGACTTTTACCTCTGTGTTTCCTTCATCCATTATCTGACACTGTGACTGGCCCTTGGAAGATTTCAATATCTACTTATTGAAGGAATGAAAAAAGGATTGAAAAAAAGGAGTGAAATGAAAATAGGAGGGAAGAAAAATGAAAAACTAAACTATTAATTCATTAGCACAGTTTGTTAATCTCACAGTGAGAACTCAAAAATTGTAGAATATACAAGAATAAATTAATAAAATAAAGTCAGCTGTAATTCACCAGCTTTACTTTTCTCATTACTGTGAGTTTGATCCCCACGCAGCCCACTCTGCAGCATATGATGCCTCCAAGTGTTATTCAGTGATGGAAACAGTGATTTATGGGCATAATGAAGGTAGGAGGAAGCAGCCTACAGGGGAAATGGCAACTCCTGCCCCCTTAATGTCACACTGCCGGCAGGCTGTTGCAGCTGCACTAGTGAAACACTTCAGGCAAGAGGAGAAAGACATTTAGCTTTCAGTTACTAAGGGGACAGAATACATAAAATACTCAAAAATGGAAAGTTTATATATAGGTAATAATTAGTTGCATTTAGCTGTTCATTTTGCTAAGGTTAAGACAAATTCTGCAGGAGAAAAGAAACTCTGTAATTTGCTGACAGAAGGTACAGCCAGGGACTTCTATAAAATGATAAGTGGGGCTAAGAGGATGGAGCTCGAGCAGGCTTGACTGGAAAATTGTACCTCTCTACATGAGTGTTTCACACCCTCCCAGAGGGAGTCTTCCAAATTTCATCTTAGGCTGACTGTTCAGCACATACTGCAAAGGTCATACTGAAGAAGGACCATTGCATTTCAGAGGAGTGGGTGAAACAGAACTTGACTAATGCTGTCTAAATCACTGACTAGCAAGGTGGCATTGAGCAAGTGTGTTTGACCTTGCTGAGTCTTATTTTCCTCCTTTATTTGTAAACTTTAGACAATTACTTTCCCTTAGAGGATTAAAGATGGGTATTATGAAATTTCTACTTAAGTTACTTTCCTGTAGAAGGTTATCAGAAATGTCAACTGTAGTGACTATGTTCTCACCTTTGTCTTTCCCAACCAAACCCTATCCCCACAAAAAGAAAAAAGAAAAACCTGCTGCCATTGAGTCAAATTCCAACTCATATCAACCCTACAGGACAGATTAGAACTGCCCTATAGGGCTCCCAAGGAGCAGCTGGTGGATTCCAACTGCCAACCTTTCGGTTAGCAGCCATAGCTCTTAACCACTGAGCCACTAGTGCTCATCTGTGACAATAGACTTACTCAACTCAGTGGAGTTACTTTCTTCCTTTGACTCATCTGAGGTTTACTCTTTGTTCAAAGCACAACTCAAGATCCGCTATCTCCACTCAAGAGCCACTCAAACTCAGAAAATTTCTTTTCTTTCCAAAATGTGATAACCTCTATTTGTAATATTATATATGTGGAACTATATTAAGACACATTTCCTCTTATTATTAAATTGCTCACATCCTGCTAATGTATAGTTTTGTAGCGGGAAGGAATGTGTATATCAATTTACCTAGAATTTGGTCCTGGAAGAGCTCTGGTGGCACAGTGGTTAAGAGCTTCTCTGCTAACATAAAAACTGATAGTTCGAATCTCCCAGCCACTCCTTTGAAACCTATGGGGCAGTTCTACCCTGTCCCATTTGGTGACTATGAATCAAAATTCAACCTGATGGCAATGGGTTTGTCCTGGAACCTGTGAGCAAAGCTAGGCAGGCAACTATCCAGTTTCTGTAGGGTAAGGAGAGCTGGTTTTGTTCCCAACCTCTTAAGGTTGCCTTGGGCACAAATATCATCCTGTATTCTTTGCTCTTTTACAGATGACAGCAAAGCTCGGATTAGCAGCAGCCTACCCTCAGCCACCCTGGGCAGCCTTCTGGATGACCAACACTGGCACTCAGTCCTTATTGAGAGAGTTAGCAAGCAAGTAAACTTCACCGTGGACAAGCACACACAGCACTTCCGCACCAAGGGTGAGGCTGATGCCTTGGACATTGACTATGAGGTGAGCGGTTTTCCTTACACATCTACAGTGTCCCAGCCTCAGAGCAGTTAGAAAACCAGAAAACACAGGCACAACTTAGAGGATGTGTGGGGCATAATACCAATTTTAACCTGCCCTATTTCTTCCCCTCCACTTGGGTCCTGCAGTCCATAAAGGAAGAATCAAGAAGAGAGTTTGACAGGTGAGCTTGCAGGGGAGGAAGCAACCTTGAGAGCAGCAGTATCTCACAGGTTGTGCTACTTGTGTACATTTGAAATAGCAAGTACCTTTTCTCTTTTCTTTGGCTTTCTTTTTTTTTTTTCCATTGCTTGCATGCTCCCTGCATCTTTGTCCATTGTTTCAGTTATGAGCATCATTTGTTTTTTAAAACAAAGTCAATTAGCTGTAGAATTACATAGATATTATATCCAAAATCTGTACTCTCAGCACTGGCCTTTCACCTTCGTTTCTACACAAACTTATGACTGATACCCCGTTGCTAGTAGAAGAGGCAAAAGGAACAGTGAAATGAACCATTTCTGTGATACGAGAGTTTACACAAAGTTCTGCAAACTTGCAGCCAAAGTTAGCTGGTGTGCTATGGCCGATAGATTAGTTCAACTCAAAAATGTACATTTGGCCCCTACTGAAAACTAGGCTTGGTGCTAGGCAGTAGAGATACGGACATGACTGGGCAGTATCTGGGTTGGAAGAACTGATGGTATGCTAGTAGAGTCAAGCCTAGGATAAGCCACTGCCGAACAAAGTGATGAGAGCTATAGTGGAGAACAGGTTCAACTAGAGAAAAGACAGAAAGTTCCCAACAGGAGTTGCTGCTTCTTCTTGAAAGAAGAAGAGGGCTAGTACAATGAGGAAAGTCAGAATACCATGTGAGGCCAGTGAGCATCCTATGCCAGGCCATGGGGCACGACATGGCAAAAAATACACTACTTTTCTTGAGTTTAAAAGATTAGGTAGGCAGCACTGTGTTGAAGCCTGTTTATGCTGACTCATGACAGCCAGTTGTTAGTTAAAGCTTCAGAAATTTTGTGAGCTGGCTGACAAACATAGACACTACTAAAAGGAAAGTTATACAAACTTGTAATTAAATAAAATTTTGTTGTCATTACATCAATTCCACTCACAGCAACCCCTGTGTTACAGAGTAGAGCTGCTGATAGGATTTGCTTGCCTGTAACATTAATGGAAGCAAATTGCTAGGCCTTTCTTCTGTGGCACCTCTGGGTAAGTTCGCATAGCCTGCCTACTTTTAGGTGAACTGCCATGTAAAAACCATTTCAGCCACCCAGGTACCTTACAATTAAATAAAATGTTTTGCAACCTAGTGGATTCTGACTTACGATGACTTTATAGGGTAGAGTAGAACTACTCACAAAGGGTTACCAAAAAGCCAGTGCTATATTCTAACTGCCAACTTTTGGTTAAAAAGCTAACACTTAACTGTTCAGGTAACTTCTAGCCATTAACTCCTGATTATTTTACTTTAAAATTGTGCTAGTAAGGATTTTTTTTTTTTTAAGTCTATTGTATCTACTCATCTCTTCCTGCCTCCATGGTCAGTGACTGCTTTGAGAGCTTGAAATCCACAGTGAGAACATTTGTGCCACAGATGCTGGAAAACACTATACATCTGGCTATATTTCTTTGTTTTGCTGATCATCTAGACCAGGGGCTGGCAAACTATAGCTTGCAGGCCAAGTCTGGGTCCAGCCTCATCTTTGTACAGACTTCAGGCTAAGTACAAGTTTGACATACTTAAAAATTATAAAAAAATAGAAAAAAAGAAAATAAAAAACAAAAATATAAGACAGAGACTCTGTGTTGCTACTGATACAAGAGATCAACACAAAACCAGCAAAAGCATTCTGTAAAAATCAATTATTGTGTGGAATTTGCAATCAAGAATATTTCATATTTTGCTATTACCTATGAATTGTGTGCTATACATCTTTTATTTAGAATAAAAAACTCATACATGAGCCAGCTAATATGACAAACTGTGGCACAGTACTATCTCACAGCAGAAGGGGAGCTCAGATGAGACACCATCTTGGTCGGCAGAGAAGTAGAGTCACCTAGCCAGGGGCCCTAGCTGTGGCTAATGCTGAAGCAAAGCATCAGCCCATTTGGCAAGTGCCTCTCCAGCAGAAAAACAAAGTTTGAGATGATTCATGTCTGCATTTACAGGTGGGGCCTGGCATAGGATAGCAGGTAGGACTTAGCCTCTTCCTACTTTGAACCACGTCACAGCATCTGGAGACAGCCTTTTGTTGTCAGCTGTCAGGCGGGTCCTGCCACACCTGACGGCCTGATTGTTTTGGGCAGCTGTTGGACAGCTCCTCACTTGCAAGTGAAATATCCTTTTAAATAAGACCACCTGGAGAACTGATTGCTCAGAGGCCCAGCAGCATCTCCTCCATCCTTCACCAATCCACATCATAGGATCAGATGATGGAACCCCAGTGACTCCATAAGTAGGGCACTATCTTTGCCAACTAGGAAGCAAAGCTTGCCCACCCAGAGAGACCACCTGGGCCCATTCAGTAGAGTACTTAGAGATGGCTGTTGACCATCTCCCCTCTTAGAACTATGCTTCAGCTCCTGTTGAGGTCACATCAGGGAATTCAAACAGCTTCTACATGGCACACAGAAAACAGTTGATTGCTAATCATTTAAAGAAGTCCACAATAGCTTGGGAAAACTCCCGAAATAGTTGAAAAACTACCTAAAGCCAAAAGATCACAATTGAGTAGATGGAAGTCAGACTGACAGACCTTGAGGATGGAGCAACTGACACCAGCATTTATGGGGACAAATCAGATTAATGAAACAAGAAAAATGAAAAAGCATTAAGAAGCATGTGGGACTCTATCAAGAGGAATAATATACAAATAATTGGAATTCCTAAACACAGAGAGAGACAAAAATACAGAGAAAATTGCTGAAGAGTTGCTGACAGGAAACTTCCCTGAAATTATGAAAGAAGAGAACATGGACACTCAAGATGCCTATTAAACACCACGAAAACTAGACCTCAAAAGAAAGACATGTTATAATCAGGCTTAATAAAATGAAATATAAAAAGAGGCTCTGCCATGTCATAAGGCTTAAAGCACAACTAACATACAAAGGGAAGCCCTGTAGGCTCTTGTCTGACTTCTCAGCAGAAACTGTGTTAGCAAGAAGACAATGGGATGACACATACAAAACCTTGAGGGAGAAAAACTTCCAGCCAAGAAGTATATGTCCTGCAAAATTGTCTCTCAAATACAATGATGAAATTAAGACATGGGCAGATAAAGAGAAGCTTGGAAAGTTTGCAAAAACCAAAACAAAACTTCACAAAATACTGACAGAAGTTCTTTGTTTAAAAAAACAATAACATCAAATAGATGCTGAAGGATGCAAGGCAGGACACAGCATCCAGAGTCCTACTTGGTTAGGGAAGTCATTAAGCTTAATCACAGCTAAAGTATTAAAAGTAGGGAGCCAGTGACCTTAACACAAAAACTATGATATCATCATATCATAAACAGAGATTGATTACAGTAGATTTAATGCTTTCAGATGGAGAAGAAATTAAGAACATATACAGAAGTTTAAGATTGGTTTAAACTTAGAACATTAAGGGAGATCAAGGAGGTAGACACAAAGCTAATAAACATTGGGTATATCAAAACAAGAAACATGGAAGTGGCAGAGTCAAGATGGAGGACTAAGCACACGTCTCCTTATATCCCTCTGGAAACCAAGACCCAAACTGATAATGAAACAGAGCCTTCTGTCACCTAGTGAGGCCCAGGACATAGCACAGGGCTGTTAATTTCAACTTCATACCACTGAACAAAAAGCCACCTCTCTTTTGCTGACTCCCACTGCTGGCTAGCGCTGGCTGTCATGGACTGAAAGTAATACACCATTGTGACTTTTTTTTCTCTGTATTGGCTGGTGGGCAGAGCTGGGTCTTGCCTAGCGGCTAATCTCAGACACACTACTGGTGGGATAGGCAGGTGAAATTGCCATAATTTGAAAGCCAGGCTTAGGATTCTGTACAACTAGCCAACTTGGGCCTCTCTTTTTATCTCTGCCGCAGCGTGGTTTCTACAGAACTGCAGGACTTATGAGCGGGATGCCATGTTGGATACGGCAGATTTTAGCAGGACCTAATTCTTAGCCTGGGAACCAGCACACGAAAACAGGATAGCGCTTCTCTGACAGAAAAGCAGTAGTTTACACAGTCTTGCTTATGTTCAGGGCCTGGCAACAGAGGTTGAAGAATCACTATGTCTCGGCATTATTAGTCCCTCTGTCCACTGATCATGTGCCATCTTAGATACGGTGGCCACTCACCAACAGCTGGACCTAATTCTTAGCTTGGAAGCAAGAGCCTGCCCACAGGAGAGTGCGTTTCTACCAGAAGAGTAGTAGTTTACACAGTGTCACCTAAGGCTAGGCTCTGTCAGCAGACTCCAAAAGGGCAGTAGCATTACTGTATTTTGAACTAGTTCGTATCATCTGGAGTTAGACATAGAGGTGCTTACTTTGCCAGTTGGGAAGAGGGACCTCTACACTTGAAAACCTGACTGACTTGGAAAGCGGTCAGATACTTTTTGTTTTACAGTTTAAGACAGCCTGGAGAAACATCTGAAGTCCATCCTCATAGTATCACTCCCAACCTTTACTTACTCACAAGAAACCCCAAAAGCAGCAGACCCTTGTGGCATACAAGAAATCACCCATGGCTTCAGAAGGCTCCCAAACAAAACAACCAAGGAGTTTTCCAGATGAAGAAATTTTTCTGAAATCATCAGAAGGTGAACACAAAGGGATTATATGCAGAGCCCTTCTAGACCTTATACAAAATGCAACAGAACAAAATAAAAAATGAATCAAGCTGTTACATCTTATGGAACACCTGTGCTCTAAAATCCAACAGATCAAGAACAACATCAAAGATATAGAAACTTCCATTCAAAGCCAAGAAAACAGAATGGAACAAATGGAAAAGAGAATTTATGCTTTGGATGACAGAGCTAATGATGCCAGCATCTATGAGGAGAAATCAGAAAAAAGAAACAAGGAAAATGAAGAAGCATTAAGAAGTATGTGGTACTCTATTAAGAGGAACAACCTTCGATTAATTGGAGCCTATCAACAGGATGAGACACCTGAGAACACAGAGAGTATCATTACTGAGATGCTGACAGAAAACTTTCCAGAAAACTTGAAGGAAGAGAATATAGATATCCCAGATGCATATCATATACCACCCAATATAGATCTCAAAAGAAAGACCCCAAGACATATTCTAATCAAGCTTAACAAAATGAAACTTAATCAGTAACTCTTAAAAGGCAGCAAGACTCAAAGCAAAGCTAACATTCTGTAGGCTTTCGTCAGATTTCTCAGGAGAAGCTATGCTGGCATGGATACAGTGGCATGACACATTCAAAGCCTTGAAGGAGAACATCCAACCAAGAATTATATATCCTGCAAAACTTTCAAATATGAAATATCTTTCAAATATGAAAATGAAATGAAAACATTGCCAGATAAACAGAAACTCAGAGACTTTGTAAAAACCAGACCAAAACTGCAAGAAATACTGAAAGGAGCTCTTGGCTTTGGCTTAGAAGAACAAAACCACTAACGTTATATTTTAGAATGACACATTATCCAGAATTCTACTCAGTTAGGGAAGGCTGCAAACTCAATCACAGCTTTAATACTGAAAGAAACAATCCACTGATTATCATGAAAACTATGGTGCCACAATATTAAAAAGAGGGATGTACTACAGTCATCATAGTCCTTCCAGATGGAGAGAAGTCAACAAGACTGGTAGTAATTAAAATTGGGTTTATATACAGTTTATTAAGGGGGCTTGTAGGGGCAGCCGTAAAGCACAATAAAGAAGCAACATACCATATCAAGAAATGTAACACAGGAGTCTCAACGACTACAAAACCAGCTCTGAAAAAGGTGAAAAATCAACTCACAGAAAAAGAATGTCCCATAACAGACTAATAAGAACAACAGAGAAGACATCAACACAAAAATAAACATATCACAATGGCAGCACTGACCACATACCTATCAATAATTACACTGAATGTCAATGGACTGAATGCTCCAGCAAAGAGGCATCGAGTGACATTTTGGATCAAAAGACATAATCCATCCATATGTTGTCTACAAGAAACTGACTTAAGACTTAAAGATAGGAACAAACTGAAAAGTAAAGGATGGAAGAATATATACCAAGCTAACAAGAAGAGTAGGTGTGGCAGTTCTAATCTCAGACAAAATCAATTTTAATGTAAAATCCACCATCGTGGACACTATTTATTGCTGAAAGTTTCAGCACACAAGCAAGACATAACTATATTATATATTTATGCACCTAATATCAGAGCTTGGCAATATCAGAGCACCTAAATATGTTGAAAAAACACTGACTACACTCAAAAAAGTTTAGATTACTCAACAGTAATAGGGGGAGATTAAAACACTCCACTCTCAATACTGGACAGATCATCTAAAAAAAAAGCTCAGTGAAGATACAGAAGACCTTATTGCCAGAATTAACCTTCTAAACCTGATCGATATATATAGAACCTTCTATCCTTCAGCAGACAACTACACCTTCTTCTCCAGTGCACATGGAACATTCTCCAGGATTGATCAGGTGTTAGGACATAATGCAATTCTCAACAAAATCTATACCACTGAATTACTGTAAAGCACCTTCTCAGATCGTAAAGCCATAACGTTGAAATCAATAGCAAAAAAAAAAAAAAAAAAACATAAATAGAAAGTGGAACTCCTGGAAACTGAATATCTTGCACAAAAATCCGTGGGTTCTAGAAGAAATCAAGGATGTAATAAAGAAATTCATGGATTCCAATGAGAATGAAAACACTTCCTACCAGAACCTATGGGATACAGCCAAATTCGTGCTCAGAGGCTCTATTTATCTCTGCTCTGTTTATCTCCATAAATGCACACATCTGGAAGAAAGAAACTAAATCAAAGAACTAACCCTATAGCTTGAAGAAGTAGAGAGAGAACAACAGAGGAACCCCTCAGGCATGAGAAGAAAACAGATCGTAAAGATCAGAGAGGAACTAAATGAATTAGAGAATAGAAGAACAACTGAAAAAACCAAAAGCTGTTTTTTTGAAAAGATCAACCAAATTGACAAACCATTGGCTAAACTTACTAAAGAAAAACAGGAAAGGAAACAAATAACCCAAATTAGAAATGAGAGGGGATTGGTCACAACAGATCCAACAGAAATCAAAAATATCATAGCAGAATACTATGAAACACTGTACTCTAACAAATTTGAAAACCTAGAGGAAATGGACAAATTCCTTGATTTGTATCAGCTACGCAAATTATCACAGCGTGAAGCAGAACAACTTAATAAACCCATCACAAAGGAAGAGATTGAAAAAGTCATCAAAAAGCTGCCAACCAAAAAACTCCCGAGTCCAGATGGCTTCACTGCAGAATTCTACCAAGCTTTTAGAGAAAAGTTATCTCCAATACTACTGAGACTATTTCACAGTATAAAAAGGGATGGAGTACTCCCAAACTCATTGTATGAAGCCAGCATAACCCTGATACCAAAGCCAGGGAAAGACCCAACAAATAAGATCTACAGACTGAGATCACTCACGAATCTAGATGTAAAAATCATCAACAAAATGCTTACCAATACAATACAACAACATATCAAAAAAATAAACCATCATGACAAAGCTGGATTTATACCAGGGACGCAAAGCTGGTTCAACATTAGAAAAACTGTTAATGTGATTAACCACATAAATATCACAAAAGACAAGAATCAGCTGATTTTGTCCATTGATGCAGAAAAGGAATTTGATAAAGTCCAACACTCATTCATGCTAAAAAGTCTTAGCAAAATAAGCATAGATGGAAAATTCTTCAACATGATAAGGGCCATTTATACAAAACCAACTGCCTACACCATCCTGAATAGACAGAAGCTGAAGCAGTTTCCCTTGAGAACAGAAACTAGATAAGGATGCCCACTCTCACCTCTCCTATTCAACATTGTACTAGAAGTTCTAGCCAGAGCGTTTAGAGAAGACCAAGAAATAAAGGGCATCAGCATCAGCAAAGAAGAAGTCAAAATCTCCCTGTTTGCTGATGATATGATTGTACATGCAGAGAAACCCAAAGAATCTATATGTAAACTACTCAGACTGATAGAAGAGTTCAGCAAAGTCTCAGGATACAAGATTAACATAAGAAAATCAGTAGGATTCCTTTATACCAACAGCAAGACTGTTAATGATGAAATCATCAAATCAATGCCATTTACTATAGCCCCTGAGAAGATAAAGTACCTAGGAATTAATCTAACCAGAGAAAGAAAGCTACAAAGAAAGAAAACTACAAGCCCTTACTACAAGAAACTAAGACAGACTTAGATAAATGGAGGAATCTACCCAGCACATGGAAAGAAGACTTAACATTGTGAAAATGTCTATTTTACCCAAAGCAATCTACTTATATAATGCAATCCCAATACAGTTTTCAGCATCATATTTAATGACAGGGAGAAACAAATCACCCATTTTGTTTGGACATGGAAGAATCCCTGGATAAGTAAAGTATTACTAAAGAAGAACACACTGGGAGGCCTCTCATTACTTGACTTCAGAACCTATTACACTGCCACAGTAGTCAAAACAGCTTGATACTGCTCCAAGAACAGATGGAGCATCTGCCTATGAACAGTTGATATTCGACAAAGGTCCTAAGACATTAAACTGGAGTAAAACAATCTCTTCAACAAATGGTGCTGTCAAAACTGGATATCCATCCGCAATAAATTGAAATGAGATACGTATCTTACACCTTATACAAAAACCAACACAAACCGGATAAAAGACCTAAATATCAAATCTAAAGCAATAAAGCTCATCCAAGAAAAAGTAGGAACAACAATGGAAGTTTTAATACACAGCATAGACAGACTTCAAAATCTGTCAAACAAACCAATCAACACAAAAGAAAATAGATAAATGGGAACTATTAAAAATCAAACACTTTTGCTCATCCAAAGTCTTTATTAATAGATTTAAAAGGCCACCTACAGAATGGGAAAAGTATTTGGCAACTCTATGTCAGACCTATGCCTAATCTCCATAATCTATAAGGTACCACAAAATATCAATAAGAAGAAGAGAAATCATCCAATTAAGCGATGAGCAAAGGAGATGGACAGACATTTCTCTAAAGAGGACATCCAGGCAGCCAAAAAAACACACAGACGTGTTCACAATCTTTAGTTATTAAAGAAATTCAAATCAAAACTACAATGAGATACCATCTCACCCCAACAAGGTTGACCATGATCCAAAAAACACAAAACAACAAATGCTGGAGAGGCTGTGGAGAAAGTGGAACTCTCCTACACAGTTGGTGTGGTTGCAAAATGGTCCAGCCTCTTTGGAAAGCAATCTGGTGCTTCCTTAAAAAAATCCATATTGATATACCATTTGACCCAGTAATTCCACTACTTGGGATATATCCTCCAGAATCAAGGCCTTTCACACCAACAGATACATGCACAAGAATGTTTATCGCAGCACGGTCCACAATAGCAAAAAGATGGAATCAACCCAGATACCCAACAACAGAGGAATGCATAGGTAAACTATGATATATATACTCAATGGAGCACTATTCGATGATAAAGAACAATGATGATTTGAGGAAACATCTCATAACCTGGTTTCAACTGGAAGACATTATGTTGAGTGAAAGCAGTCAGTGATAAAAGGACAAATATTGTATGAGACTCTTATGATAAGAATTCAAAAACAGACTTATGCAAAGAAGAAAAGACTGATAACTGCAAGGGAGAGGAAGGAGGGAGCATGAGGGGGGGATGTTTAGATTAGATAGTTGGTAGAAATTTGGGTGAAATCGGTGACAGCACACATCAGCGACAAGAATAATATTAAGTGGACTCTAACATAACTTGAGTAATCCTTCTATATTAACCCACTAATGCATGGACAGAGTAGCTGGGACAGGGAGCAGGGGATCATGCTCTTAGGGTTCTCTGCACCCCACATTAGTGAGTGGCATCTGGAGTCTTAAAAGCTGCCAAGCTGCCATCTGAGGGCACAGCAAATTGTTCCAACTCAGTAGGAGCGGATGCTCACTGAGGACCAAAATGACAACCCGGAAGACAGAGATATCCACATGAGTGGGTCCCTACTAAGTTGAGTCTCACTGGCAACACAAGAATAAAAAGGGGTGCACCCTGAGATCTCCACTAAAAGACCGCAACTGATGGTCCAGCAGCTTCAGGGTTCCCCTGGGAGCATGGCTTCTGGCCCTGATGCTGTCCTTGCCCATGGATCATAAGGAAGGTCCACTCTTCAGACAGCAGTGGATTGGACTTGGCGATGCAGAGTGACTATATATTGGGTGCACTATACAGTTCTATTCACCTATGGGATATCATCCTGCTGACCTCTGACTGGAGGAAGGAGAGTGGGTGGAGAGGAGGGGAAAGGAAGCTGTTGGAGGATGAGACATGTATGGAGCAGAGAGGAATAGTGTGCTGTCACCGGGCAGGGAGAGCAGTGGAAGCTGCATATAGGGAGGCATGCAAATTTGTACAGGAATGTACATTCTTACTCAGTCATAATAAAAAAAAAAGAAACATAATGCAAGAGTCTCAACAAACAGGAAAGCAACACTGAAAAATAAACCCATAAAAAGAATTACCCAGACTGAATATTAAGAGGAACAAAGAAAATACTGACAAGACAGAAATAAAGGCACCAAAATACGAACATTAAACACATATCCATCAATAATTACAACGAATGTAAATGGATTCAATGCTCCATTACAGAAGCAGAGAGTAACAGCTTGGATCAAAAACCACGATCTGTCCAAGTGTTGCTCACAAGAAACACACCTTAGACTCAAAGATGAGAACAAATGGAAAATCAAAGGATGGAAAAATATATCCCAATCTAGCAACATACAAAGAAGAGCAGGTGTGGCAACACTAAACTCAGATAAAATATTAAAATCAACCATCGTGGGCAAGGGCGATCACTAATGCTGAAAGGTTCAATACATAAGCAGGATAAAACAATATTAAGTATTTGTGTACCCAATACTAGAGCATCTAAATAGATTGATCAAACACTGACTACATTGAAAAATGAGATAGATCTATCCATAATAATAGTTGAAGTCTTTAACACTCCACTTTCAGTAATGAACAGATGAACAAGAGAAAAGCTCAGTAAAGATACAGAAGATCTTATTGCAACAATCAATCAACTAGACGTCACTGACGTACACAGAGTTTTTCACTCAACAACAAATAAGTACACCGTCTTTTCCAATGAACATGAAACATTCTCCAGAATAGACCACATGCCAAGCCAGCCAAGTGCTGAATAGATCACACACCAGGTCATAAAGTAAGTCTCAATAAAATCTAAACTACTGAATTATTGCAAAGCATCTTCTGAGACCATAAAGCCATAAAAGTTGAAATCAATAGTGGAAAAAATATAGGTAGAAATTTGGACTCATGGAAACTGAACAACACCATACTCAAAAAGCTATGGGTTATAGAAGAAATGAAAGACAGAATAAAGAAATTTATGGGAAAAAGGGGTGCACCCTGAGATCTCCGCTAAAAGACTGCAAATGATGGTCCAGCAGCTTCTGGGTTCCCCTGGGAACGTGGCCCCTGGCCTTGATGCTGCCCTTGCCCATAGATCATAAGGAAGGTCCACTCTTCAGACAGCAGTGGATTGGACTTGGCGACGCAGAGTGACTATATATTGGGTGCACTGTACGGTTCTATTCATCTATGGGATATCATCCTGCTGACCTCTGGCTGGAGGAAGGAGAGTGGGTGGAGAGGAGGGGAAAGGAGGCTGTTGGGAGGATGAGACATGTATGGAGCAGAGAGGAATAGTGTGTGGTCGCCAGGCAGGGAGAGCAGTGGAAGCTGCATACAGGGGGGCATGTAAATTTATTCGGGAATGTACATTTTCACTCAGTCATAATAATTAAAAAAAAGGAATTTATGGGACCAAATGAGAGTGAAAACACATCCTACCAGAACCTATGGGATATAGCAAAAGCAGTGCTCAGAGGTCGATTTATTTCCATAAATGCACACATCGCAGATGAAGAAAGAGACCAAACCAAATAATTAATACTACAACTTGAACAAGCAGAAAGACAGCAATGAAAGAACTACTTGGATGCCAGAAGAAAACAGATAATAAAGATAAAAGCAAAATTAAATGAATTATAGAATAGAAAAATAACGGAAAGAATTAACAAAACTAAAAACTGTTTTTTTGAAAAGATCAACAAAATTTATAAGCCACTGGCTAAACTTAGGAAAAAAAAAAAGGAGAGGAAACAAAATCCAAAAAAGAAATGAGACTGGAGCTGTTCATAACAGACTCAATTGAAATCAAAATATCATAACAGAATACTGTGAAAAACTGTACTCTAACACATTCAATAACCTAAAGGAAATGGACAAATTTCTAGGTTCATGCCACCTACCGAATTTATCACAAGGAGAACAACTTCGTAAACCCATCACAAAACAAAAGATTGAAAAAGTAATATAAAACCACCCAACCCAGATGGGTCCACTAGAGAATTCTACCAAGGTTTTAAAGAGGAAATAAGTCCAATACTACTGTGGCTATTTCACAGCATAGAAAAGGATGGAATACTCCCAAATTAATTCTATGAAGCCAGTATAACCCTGATATAAAAGCCAGGGAAACACCCAACAAGGAAAGACAATTACCAACCAGTAGGACTCATGAACTAGCAGTAAAAATCTTCAGCAAAATCCTAGCCAACAGAATTCAACAATGTACCAGAAAAAATAATCCATCATGACCAAGATGGATTCGTACCAGGGATACAAGTCTGGTTCAACATTAGAAAAACAATTAATGTTATCAACCACATAAATTACACAAAGGATAGCAATTACCTAATTTTGCTAACTGATGCTGAAAGGTATTTGACAAAGTCCAATACCCATTCATGCTGAAAACTCTCAGCAAAGTAGAAATAGAAGGGAAATTCCTCAATGCAATAAGGGGCATCTATGCAAAGCCAACCACTACATTATCCTGAATGGAGACTGAAAGGATTCCCACTGAGAACAGGAAGTAGACAAAGATGCCCACTCTCACCACTTCTATTCAACATTGTGCTAAAGGTTCTAGCCAGAGCAATTAGACAAGACAAACAAATAAAGGACAATCCACATCAGCAAAGATGAAGTAAAACTCTATCAATTTGCAGATGATATGATTGTATACACAGAGAATCCTAATGAATCTTTAAGTAAACTAATGAAACTAGAAAAGGAGTTCAGCAAAGCATCAGGATATAAGACAAACATGAGTAAATCAGTAGGATTCCTTTACACCAGCAAAGACAACATCAAAGTGGAAATCACCAAGTCAATACCATTTACTGTAGTCTCCAAGAAGATAAAATACCTAGGAATATATCTAACCAGAGAAACAGGAGACTTGTACAAAGAGAATTACAAGAGTTTACTTCAAGAAGCCAAAAAAGACTTACATAAATGGAGAAACCTACTTTGCTCATAGATAGGAATACTTAACGTTGTGAAAATGTCTATTTTACCTAAAGTGATCTACATATACAATGCAATCCTAAAACAAATTCCAGTGTCATTTTTTAATGAGTTGGAAAAATAAATCACCAACTTTGTTTGTAAAGGAATGACTGATACAAAACAGACATACAGACTAATGGAACAGAATTGAGACCCCGGAAATGTCATCATCCTCTTATGAATAGCTGATATTTGACAAAGGCCCAAAGGTTGCAAACTCATGTAAAAATCATCTCTTTAACAAATGGTGTTGGGAAAATCAGATATCCATCAACAAAAAAACTGAAATAAGACTTTACATAAAAACTAACTCAAAATGTATCAAAGACCTAATTATAAAACCTAAAACAATAAATATCATGTAAAAAAAATAGAGTCAGCAATGAAATTTCTAATGCATGGCTTAGACAGACCGCAAAATCTAACTAACAATGCATGAACTACAAAAAAGAAAACAGATAAATGGGAACTACTAAGAATCAAGCACTTACACTCATCCAAAGACTTTATTAAGACAGTTAAAAGACTGCCTACAGAATGAGAAAAAGTTTTTGGCAACTACATGTCAAATCAACATCTAGTTTCCAATATCTACAAGGTATTGCAAAATGCCATCATGACAAAGTAAAGAACCAGAATAAGCAGTGGGTAAAGGAGATGGACAGACCCTTTGCCAAAGATTTCCAGTTAGCCAAAACACACATGAAGAAATGCCGACTGTCTGCTATTTGAGAAATTCAAATCAAAACTACAGTGAGATACCACTGCACTCCAACAAGGTTGGCCATGATAAAAAAAACACAAAACAATAAGTTCTGGAGATGCTTCAGAGAGATTGGACTTCTACACTGTTGGTAGGAATGCAAAATGGTGCAACTTCTTTGGAAAGTAATTTGACACTTCCTTAAAAAACTGGAAATAGAAATGTTCTATGATTTAGCAATCTCACTGCTAGGACTATATCCTATAGAAATTAAGGCAGTCACATGAACAGATACATAAGCACAAATGCCTATTGGAACACTGTTCACAATAGCAAAAAGAATCAAGCAAGGTGCCCATCAGCAGATGAATGGATAAACAAACTATGGTACATATACTCAATGTAACACTGCATAATGATAAAGAACAATCGGGATTTTAGGAAGCATCTGATAACCTGGTTCCATCTAAAAGACATTACTCTGAGCAAAATCAACCAGCAGCAAAAAGACAAATATTATATGAGTCCTCTGTTATAAGGACTGAAAAACAGACTTAAGTACAGAAGAAAAGACTCTTTGACAGCTACAAGTGTGGGGATGGAGGGAGAGGGTTGGGCATACATTAGATAGTAGATAGGAATTTGGTTAGGTGAAAGCAGTGACAGCAGTCAGTAGAGAAAGTCAACATAACTGGACTATATCATAAACTGAAAGGTTTTCTAAACTCAAGCCAATATTTCAAAGGATAGAGCAGCAAGGATAGGGGTCTGGGGATCATGTTTTCAGGGGATATTGAGGCTGTTTGGCATAACTAATTCACTGCTAAGAGAGTCTTCTGCATCTCATTTTGATGAGTGGCATCTAGGCTCTTAAAAGCTAGCAAGCTGCCATCTGAGATACACCAAATTGTCCCAATTCATCTGGAACAGGTCACGAACAAGAACAAGACAAGAGGAACAAAGAGCCCAGGAGACAGTAGGACTGTATGAATGGGAGACTGTATCTACATGAGACCAGAAAACCCAGATGGTGCCAAAACACCACCAAAGGCAGTCTTGATGTGGGACACAAGAGGCCCTGAGGCAACATGATAGAAAGAGGCATGCAGCTCAAGAACTCTACTAAAAGACCAGAGCTGATGGTCTGACAGCCTGAAGGGTCCTCTGAGAACATGGGCCCTAGTCTTGCTGCTGCCTCTGACCAGAAACCAGTACTGAGGTCAACTCTTTAGACAAGAGCAGACTGGACTTGGGGACATAGTATGATCATATGGTGTGTGTACTTTATGGTAGTGTATATTTATGGGAAGCTGTCCTACTGGTTTCTTTGTAGATGAGAGAGAAGAGAGTGGAGATGACTGGACAGGTAGTCATTAAGAGGATGCTAGAAACATGGAGTGAAAAGTAGGAAGGTGCAATCACTGGGTGAGCAGAGCAGATGAAGCTGCAGATAGGCAGGCATGCAAAATTGATTTGGATTGTATATGTTCACTTAATCACAATTTAAAAAAAATGAAAAAGAGAAAGGACTCAGTTTAAAAAAGGTCAAAGGATGTTAACCGGCACTTCACCAAAGAAGACATTCAGGCAGCTAACAGATACATGAGGAAAATTTCATGATCATTAGCCATTAGTGGAATCCAAATCAAAACTATAACGAGAAGCATCTCACACGACAGGCTGGCATTCATCCAAAAAGCACAAAATAATAAATGTTGGAGCAGCTATGGAGAGACTGGAACACTTTACAACACTAGTGGGAAAGTAAAATGGGACACCACTTTGAAAACCAATTTGGAACTCTCTTAAAAAACCAGAAATAGCAATATCATATGATCCAGCAATCCCACTTTTTGGAATATATCCTAGAGAAATAAGGGGTTTCACATGAATAGACACATGCACATCACTGTTTATTGTAGCACTGTCTACAATAACAAAAAATGGAATCAACCTAGGTGCCGATCAACATATGAATGGATAGACAAATTATGATACATTCACACAATGAAATACTATGCAATGATAAAAAAATGACCATCTTAGGAAACATTAACATGGAATAATCTGGAAGAGATTATGCTGAGTGAAATGAGTCTGTTGCAAAAAAAAAAAATATATATATATATAGTATGAGATCATTATTATAAGGATACAACATAATGTTTAAACATAGAAGAAAACTATCTTTGATTGTCACAAGGATGGAGAAGGAGGAAGAGTGGTACTCATTGATTAGATAGTAGTTAGAAATTGGGTTACATGAAGTGAGTGATAATCATGCAGTAGAAGGGAGGCTGGCACAGCAGGACTAAACAAAAATTTAAGAAGCTTCCTAAATATAACCCAACACTTTGAAAGACAGTGTAGCAGGGACATGGGCTTGGGGACCCTAGTTTCAGGAACTATCTAGGTCAGTAAGCATATGTTTGAGAAAATATTCTGTACCCCACTTTGGTGACTGGCATCTAAGTTAGCAAATGGCCTTTAAGTAGAAAGGATTTGTCCAACTGGAGCAGAGAGGAGTGAAGAATATCAAAGAGATGACGAAAATATGACCCCAAGAGATGAAAGGAATTATATGATCCATAGACCATATTGACATGATACCAGAAGAACTACATTGTGCCCAGTCTCCACCAATGATTACAGCACAGAGTCTGTGATGTAGTGGGAGAAAAAAAAATGGATACGCAGCATTAGAACTCTGTTAGAATATAGACCAGATATGATGGTCTAACAGAATAGACAGTTCCCAGATTGCCGAGTCTGCCAGGACTCCTGATTGACAGGTGTGAAAGTCCAACTAAAACTTAGAGGGACGAGTCCACACAAAACTGCTCTCATTTCTAATACCAATTTCAAGTACAAAAATTTCCCCAAATTACTCTGTTTCAAAAATTCCCTAGAAAAACTCACTGCCATATATCATACTCAAAAAAAGAAAAAAAAACATTTATTATAAGGAAAAAAATACAGGAAAACAGCCAAAGGAAAGCATATGTAGGGTAGAGTGGGGTGTTCCAAGAATGAAGCTTTTGTTGTCATCAGGACCCTTAAGCCAATGTGGGACAGTATTCAGAAGCTTCAGCCTTCGGTATGGATTACACCTCAACATTGAGAAAACAAAAATCTCTACAACTGGACCAATAAGCTACACCATGATAAACAGATAAAAGATTGAGGTTGTTAAGGATTTCATTTTACTTGACTCCACAATGAACACCCATGGAAGCAGCAGTCAAGAAATCAAAAGACGTATTGCATTGAGAAAACTGGCTGAAGAAGATCTCTTTAAAGTGCTGCAAAGCAAAGATGCCACCATGAAGACTAAGGTACACCTGACCCAAAGCATGTTATTTTCAATCGCATCATATTCATTCAAAGCTAGATAACAAATAGAGAAGACAGAAAAAGAATTGGCATAATTGTATTGGAGTGTTGTAGAGGAATATTGGATATACCATGGACTGCCAAAAGAACAAACAACTCTGTGTTAGAAGTACAACCAGAGTGCTACTTAGGAACACGGATGGTGAGACCACATCTTACATATTTTGGACAGGTCATCAGGAGGCATCAGTCCCTGGAGAAGGGCGTCATGCTTGGTAAAATAAAGAGTCAGAGCAAAAAATCTTGACATGGTGACTGCATCAATGAGCTCAAGCATGGCAGTGATTGTAGGCATGGCATGGAACTGGGCAGTGTTTCGTTCTGTGGTATATACGGTCACTGTGAGTTGGAATGGACTCAGTGACACCTAATAACAGAGTAAAAAAAATAAAAACCTTTCTAATCCATTATGTCGGCATGGATATGAGCAAAAATAATTATAGCATATATTGTTGGTAGGCTGGAAATTACCACAATATGAAAAATAAAAACCAATGTCTTTCCAGATAAGTTACACATACCAATACTGTTTCTAGCAATTTTTCTTGCAGTTTTAAGCAAACATGTTCAAGGGGGCGTGTGCCATGGTTTTCTACTTTGAGAATAATAAAATATTGGAAATAACCCAAAATCCATCACAGGGGTTTAATTAAAAATGATGGTAAGCCTTGCATGGAGAGGCTCTACTGCGGTACTCTGGTGACTTTACATGCATCTGCACAGACCCTGCAGACAAAGGCTTGAACCACAACTTAACATGACATGATGTACAACTTCTAGGACCTAGGAGAATAAAAGTATGTGGTGAGCTACTCCAAGACAGTCTCCCACCTGCCTCTGTTGGACCTTGGAGGACCATATAAGAGTTTTTCATCACCCCAAGATTCTGATGATGTACGCAGCTTTGTACCAGGCCTGCCTCAGGGTATAGATGCAAAGTATAAAACAATTACCTCAGTCTAACATGATGTCTTCTGAAAGAGGCAATCCCAGAGGTCAAATTACAGTCATCTAACTCCTTTAGTTTGGATGCATCGTTTTTAGTGTGTGAGACAGAGACCATGGAGAACTCTAATATTTGGTTACTCCCCTTTTTGCTGCCTATAAGTAGTAAGATCTCTGAATCTAAAAGTGACTGATTTATCTTTACCAGTCAAATCAGCAATACCTTGGTCTTGGGGTCACTTTGTCTTGTGTATGTGCTTAGAAAGCTCACACAGAAATAATATATACTCATTAAAAAGAAAGTGGCAGCTTTGCATGTACTGATATGTAAATATCTCTAATATAAACTATTAAATTTTAAAAAATGTGCAATGCAGTGTGAATACTATCTACATTTAAAAAATAGAAAGAGAATCTCTGGAAGAGATGCTGCATATGAATCTCTGGGGAGAACACCAAAAACAGGCTAGCGATACTCAGAGATATCAATCCAGAAAGAAGAAAGCCTTAAATTTTACTGTAATCCTCACTTTAAAAACTTTAATTTTGTACCCGTTAAAAATAAAATTTTCTTAATATTAAATTTATTTAAAAACTAATAAGATTTCCATTTCATGAATGGGGGTGTGAGGAACACATAGTGGAAAAGTTGGACAAGAACTCTGAAGGACAAGCAGAAATGTCCAGAGTTATACTGGCAAAGTGGGGTAAGATTAAGAAAACAAAGATGGCAAAACTGATTGATGACCTCTAAGTTTTATACTTACATAGCCTATAGGTTTTTTAGCCAGGTCACATCCTATAGCTGAGGTGGCAAGTGCGGATAGGTTGACTTAGGTTTCAGCTCTCGAGAATGTCAGGCATTTATAGGAAACTGAAACTAGGTCGTTCTTGGGTTGCTGATATGGGGTCTTAGAAACAAGATTCCATTATTGGCCCAAGCACAGCTAAGCCAATGCAACACATGCAAAAATGTATATATTTTTAAAAAAAGAAACTGAGTCCATAGAAAAAAATACAATTTAAAATGTATTTCTAATACTTATTTTTAAAACTGAATCCCCCTAGACTTATTTATTCTTGAAAAGAATTTATTATTTTATAGTATTTAATGTATCTTTTTACTTTTTTACTTGTCTATTCATCATCCCCACCCTAGGTATAGAATTTAAATTCATAAAAGAGTAATTTTGTTTTTTGATATTTTCCATTTTTATCTACTTTTGTAGAATTGTGCTTGACACATAATGGACACTCAACAAACATCTGTTGAATGAACAAATAAATTTTTTTCTGTGAATTATAAAAGATATATATTCATATCCTACCTTTACCCCATAAAAATTTCCTAATAAATCTCCTGTACTCAGAGACTACCCATTGCTTTCGCCCTTTTTTAATTTGACATTGCTTTCTGGGACAATTCTCTTAGAACCCAGACAAGACTAAGGACTGCTGTGACATAAGCAAAACTATTTGTTTGGTGACCAAAATAACTACAGATCACTAGGGAAACATCTTTCCAGACCATGTAACAGTGTAATTGTCGTTGATTCTCTTTCCGTTGGAAGCAAAGGAGTGAGGCTAAAGAAGGCCTACAAGTAGAAAGTGAACTCAGGAAAATCAAAGATGGAAAAAGTAAACAAGTAAATGCAAAAGGGAAGTAAAAAGGGAGGAAATTGTACACCCAGTATGTGTGATGTCGTATGATCCTATTTAACCCCCAAAAGAGCCTTATGAGGGAGAAGTTACCTCCCAAATATAAAACCAAGACACAGGCAATTAAAGATCTTCCCGACTTTTTTATAGTCACCAAGATACAGAAACCGGGATTTTGGTTTCCTCTGATGACCAAGTTGCCTCTCTTGATGGGAAAAATGCAAGCACCGACACTATGCCTGCCCTGGCCGGTGCATGAGTATAAAACTTGGAATCACATTTCTCAATGCACTTTTTTTTTCCCTCTGGTTTTGAATTTAAGGTTTTCCTAATTTTTGGACTTACTAACTTTGTGACTTCTCAAGTTTTATGAGAGTGAAACGTGATATAAAAATTTCTTTTAAATGTATATTAATAGTAAAGTCAGCATGCTGAATATAACATGAATCTTTTACTACAAGTATTATTAAAAAATATTGTTTCATTAATACACAAAAATAGGGAATCACAATATTCTTTTATTAATGCTTAATTTTGCTTTTGGTGAGAGTTTACACAGCAGATTTGGTTCTCATTTAACAATTACTATAAAAATGTTCAGGCGGATTTGACTTGGTGATGCAAGTGACCATATATTGGGTACACTTTATGGTTCTGTACATATATAGGATATCATCCTGCTGACCTCTAGCTGGAGTAAGGGGAGTGGGTGGGGAGGAGGGGAAAGGAGACTGTTGGGAGTATGAGACATGTATGGAGCAGAGAGGAATAGTGTGCTGTCACCGGGCAGGGAGAGCAGTGGAAGCTGCATATAGGTGGTCATGTAAATTTATATGGGAATGCACATTTTCACTGAGTCATAATAATAAAAAAAAAAATGTGAAAACAAAACAAAAAACTGTTGGTGCAGGGCCATTGGTTACATTTTTCACAATGTGTTACCATTCTTAT
This sequence comes from Heterohyrax brucei, assembly GCA_028571685.1. NCBI lineage: Eukaryota > Metazoa > Chordata > Mammalia > Hyracoidea > Procaviidae > Heterohyrax > Heterohyrax brucei. The sequence continues at coordinate 2,786,028 of CM053146.1, read as the reverse complement.
TAATTACGTTCTAGGTACTCCTTTTCCAGTAATCTAGTTTCCCTGTTCCCTTAGCCTTCCTCTTAGCTTTAGAAAAAAATTGTTGACCCTTGGGTCTCATATAGATGATGTTTTAGAGGTGTACAGTAATTATTAATAATATTCTTTATTTTGTGAGCCAATCTATTATTTAGCTAAAGGTGAAGTCAGGGAATATTTACAGTTCAAGTTTTAGGAATATCTTAGATGAGCGGATAAACAAAATGCAATATGTAAATACAGTGAATATTACTTGGCCACACAGAGAATTAAAGGTCTGATGCATTGCTACACATCATAGATGAACATTGAAAACATTATACTAGGTGAAGTCAGTCAGTTACAAAGTGCAAACATTATATGATTCCACTTATACTAAAAAAAAGTCAGAGTCATAACAAACAGTCTCTGATGAAGCAGGAGAAAAATGTGGAGTAGAATTCAAACCCTATTTAAAGAGACCAGATTTGATGGTCCAACAAACTGGAGGGTCCTCGGCCCTCAGACACTCTGTTAGCCTAGAACTGAAACCGTTCTGAAGCCAACTCTTCAGACGAAGGTTGAGCTGGATTCTAAGACATACAGTGATACTGGAGAAGAGTGTGCTTCTTGGCTTAAGTAGATACATGAGACTAACTGGGTAGCTCCTGTCCAGAGATGAGATGAGAAGCCACAGGGGCCAGGAGCTGGTTGAATGGACCCATGGAACACAGGGTAGAAAGGAGGAGTGTGTTGTCACATGGTGGGGAGAGCAGCTAGAGTTACATAGCAATGTGTGTGGGTGTAAATTGTTGTATGACAAGTTGACTTGAATTGCAAACTTTCACTTGAAGCACAGTAAGATATTAAAAAGAAAATAAAAGAATTTTAAAAATCAAAAAGAAAAATAATATCTTAGGACAATAGTTTTTGGGAAATCATCAAATCTCAACTAGTCCAGTAGGTCTGGACTTCTTAAGAATTTGAGTTCTGTTCCACATTTGTCTCCCACTCTATCATGATCCATCTATTATGCTAGTCGGGCACCATCTAGTTCTTCTGATCTCAGGTAGAAAAAGCTATGGTTTGTGTAACCTGTTAGTCTGTATACTAGTTTCTTCTCTGAGTCATTGCCTTTCTTCTTTCTTTTGTTTGTCTGATGAGTAAAGACAAATGGTTGTATAAATTTCAGCATTCTTACTTACTCTATTTTAGCTGCTGTTAGTATCTGTGTTGATTCTGACTCATGGTAACTCCATTTGTAGAACAGAACTGCCCCGTAATGTTTGGAAGCCTATGACATTCTGAAGCACATCACTAGGCCAGTTTTCTCAAGCACTGCTGGACTGGTTTGATCTCCACCTTCATAGGTACTTATGAGGGAGAAATTGCCTCCTAAATCTAAAACCAAGACACAGTCAATTAAAGAGTTTCCCGACTTTTTTACAGCCACCAAGATATAGAAACTGGGATTTTGGCTTCCTTTGATGACCAAGTTGCCTCTCTTGGTGGGAAAAATACAAGCACTGACTCTGCGCCTACCCTGGCCACTGAACTTTTTGTGCAATCATGGGGATGGCAGTAGGTCTTAATTAGCCTACCACTTACAGTGGAAGTAGGTAATACAATATTTTGAAGCTGACTGAATTCAGGATAAATTACTGAAATCATCAGTGAAATAATATAAAGTCACCAGATCCCACCCAAATACTTACGAGACCTAAGGCAAGCCTCCACTTGTCTGCCAATTTGTTGTACTGCGGGGTTTGTGTGTTGCTGTGATGCTGGAAGCTATGCCATCGGTATTTACATACTAGCAGGATCACCTGTGTTAGACAGGTTTCAGGCAAACTTCCAGGCCAAGACAGAATAGGAACAAGGACTCAGCAGTTTCCTTTTGAGAAATAGCCAGGGAAAACCTTGTGAATAACAGTGGAACACTGTCAGATTTAGTGCTGGAAGATGAATCCCCCAGGTTGGAAGGCACTCAAAAGACAAATGGGGAAGAGCTGCCTCCTCAAAGTAGAGTCAACCTTAATGACACCGATGGAGTAAAGCCTTCAGGATTTTCGGTTGCTGATGTGGAACGACTCAAACCTCCATTAAGAATTGAAACATGGAATCACCAAGTATGAATCTAGGGAAACTGGAAATCATGAAAATTGAAATGGAACACATAAGCATTGATACCCTAGGCATTAATGAGCTAAAATCGACACTTATTGACCATTTTGAATCAGACAATCATGTGGTCTACTGTGTCAAGAATGAAAACTTGAAGAGGAATGGTGTTGCTTTCATTGTCAAAAAGAACATTTCTACATCTGTCCTAAAGTACAATACTGGCAGTGATAGAATAATATCCATACATGTACCAGGAAGGCCAAGTAATAACACTACTATTATTCAAATTTATGCACCAACAGCTAAAGCCAAAAATAAAGAAATTGAAGATTTTTACCAGGTTCTATAGTCCAGAATTGATTGGCCAGGCAATTAGGATGCACTGATAAATACTGGTGACTGGAATGCCAGGAGTGTATCCTTTGCACCAGGGCTCCCTGTGCTGACAAGCTCATTGTCTGAGAAAGATTGATGATAAGGAATTTTTCCAGAGCTGATCAGGAGAAAAAACCTTCCTCTGGAGCTGGCATCCTGAATTTGGACTTCTATCCTCTGAAGCTGTGAAAGGATAATTTTCTCCTTTAAAGTCATCCACCTGTAATATTTCTATGACAGTATCATTAAATAACTAAGACATCACGCAAGAAAGAAATGTAAATAGTAGGGAAAGAAAGAAGCTGAACTGGTAAAAAAAAAAAAAGGAAAAAGCAGTTTGAGATGAAAATTGCTAGTGCACGTGTTTGACCCAATTAATAAGCTTGTTGGATCTATGATTTTTGAAGGATGCCATTTGGCATTACATATCCATTCCTGAATACGATACTATTTGTCTTCTTCAGAAACATATTGTTTTTAGAACGATATTTACAAACATTCACCAGATACTTATACAGAATCCAGTGTATAACAAGTACCTTTCTAAATGCTTGGAACATGCCATCAGAAAAGAACAAATTTTCCTGTCCTCATGAAGCTTGCATTCCAAGTGGGGAAAGAAAATGTATGTGATAAACATAACAAGTAGGTACAGTCCATGTTAAGCAAGAAGATGAAAAATACTGTGGAAAGAAGCCACCACTAACTTTCCCATTTGTCATGCTGTGGTGGCTTGCACGTTGCTGTGATGCTGGAAGACATGCCATTGATATTTTAGATACAGCAGGGTCGCGCATGGTAGACAGGTTTCAGCTGAGATTCCAGAAAAAGACTAGGAAGAAGAATCTAGCAATCTATTTCTGAAAAATTTGGCCAGTGAAAACCTTACAAATAGCAGCAGAACACTGTCTGATATATCGCCATAAGGTGAACCCCTGAGGTGGGAAGGCACTCAAACTATAACTGGGGAAGAACTGTTTCCTCAAACTGTTTACACTTTAGTGTGGATGGAGTAAGCTTTCCAAAGTTTGGTTTGCTGAAGTGGAATGACTCCAAATGACATAAAACAATTGAAAACATTCATTAATAATCACAACATGGAATGCATGAAATATGACTCTAGGAAAACTGGAAGTCTTCAAAAATGAAATGGGAAGCATAATGATTGTTATCCCAGGAATCAGTGGACTAAAATGGACTAGTACTAGCCATTTTGAATTGGATAGTCATATTATCTACTATGCATGGATGAAAAACTAAAGAGGACCAGCATCACATTCATCATCAGAAAGAACACCTTAGGATATATCCTGAAGTACAATGCTATCAGTGATAGGATTACATCCATAGTCTTACAAGGGCAACCAGATGATATAACTATTATTTCAATTCATATGCCAACCATGAATACCAAAAATAAAGAAGCTGGAGATTTTTACCAACTTCTGGAGTCTGAAATTAACCAAACATGCAAACAAGATGTTACATAATTACTGGTGACTGGAATAGGAAAGTAGGAAATGAAGAGAAGTCAGTACTTGGAAAATATGGCCTTAAAGACAGAAATGTAGCGGCAGATCATGTGATAGAATTTTGCAGGATGAATGACTTCTTCATTTCAAATAGCCTTTCCTTTTCTTTTTTTTAATTTTATTTTTATTGTGATTAACGGAACATTTACAAACCAAGTCAATCTGCCATACAGAACCCTGAACACACACCTCTATGTCACTCTATCCGCTCTCCTCAACCTGTGACAGTACACTCCTCTTTTCATTCCATACTTCCTGTATCCAATCAACCAACGTTATTTTCCTCCTCTCCGCACTCCCCTCTCTCCTCTAAAGAGGGCAAATAACCTTTTCCTAACATACATTGTGACTATATTCTTGGATATCTCCAGACAGAATACACAGGAATCAAACTCACTACATCTGTGGGAAGAAATGGTGGAGTAGTTGACCATGATCAGTCAAGAACAGGGCAAGAGGTGAACCTCAGAGTAAATCACCAGTTGCTCAAAGCAAGTTCAGTTTGAAGCTGAAGAAAATTGAAATTAGTCTGTGGCAGCCAAATATGACCCTGCTGAATTTAGAGACCATTTCAAAACATATTTGAAGTCTTGAACACTAAAGAATAAAGACCAGACAAGTTGTGGGATGACATCATACATAAAGAAAATGAAAGGCCATTAAAAAGGCAGGAAGAGAAGACCAAATGGATGTCAAAGAGACTTTGAAATTTGCTGTTGAAAGTAAATCAGCTAAAGCAAATGGAAAACATGATGAAGTAAAAATGCTGAAGAGAAGATTGCAAAGGACAGCTGGAGAATACAAAATAAATTACTATATGGAGATTTGCAAAGATCTGGGGATAGAAAACCAAAAGGGAAGGACAAATTTAGTATTTCTCAAACTGCGAGAACTGAAGAAAAAGAATCAAGTCTCAATTTGCAATGCTGAAGGACTGTATGCGCAAAATGTTGAACAACTCAGAAAGCACCAAAGGAAGGTGGAGGAGTACACAGAGACACTGAACCAAAAAGAACTGGTCAATGTTCAACCATTTCAGAAGGTTGTGTATAGTCAAGGACCAATAGCGTTGAAGACAGAAGTTCAAGGTGCACTGAAGTCGTTGGCAAAACACGAGGCTTCAGAATTTGATGGCATATCCCTTGAGATGTTTCAAAAAATGTCTGTAGCCCTGGAGGTGATTACTTGCTTATGTCAGGAAACTTGGAAGATTGCCATCTGGCAAAGCAACTGAAGGAATTTAATGTTTGTTCCCATTATTAAAAAAAAAAAAAAAAAGTGATTTAAGAAAATGTGGAAATTACTGAGTAATATCATTAATATCAAACACAAGTAAAACTTTGCTGAAAATCATCTGAAAGAAGTTGAAGTAATACATCAACAAGAAATTCAAGCTGGTTTCTGAAGAGGACATGGAACAAGACACACCATTGCTGATGTTAGATGAATCTTGGCTGAAAGCAGAAAATATCAAAAAGAAAGTTACCTGTGATTTATTAATTATTCAAAAACATTTGGCACTGTTGATCATAAATTACCCAATTTATGAATAACCATTCAAAAAATGGGAATTCCAAACACTAACATGTGCTAATGAAGAACCTCTCCATAGACTAAAAGGCAGTCATTTGGACAGAACAAGGGAATACTGTGTGATTTAAAATCAGGAAAAGTACACATCAAGATTATGTTCCTTCACCACACATATTCAAACTGTATGCTGAACAAATAACACAAGAAGCTGAGTTACATGAAGAAGAACATGATATCAGGATTGGATTAAGACTCATTAAGAAATTATGATTTCAGATGACATAATTTTGCTTGCCTAAATCTAAAAACTAAAAGGACTTGTAGCCCCTATTGATAAAGACCATAGACTACATCCTTAAGTATGTATTATACCTCAAAAAGAAGAAAATGAAAATCTTCAAAATTGGGCCAGGAAGCAACATCATGATAAGCTGAGAACATAATGAAGTTGTTCAAGATTTCACTTTACAACAATTATGAGAATGGAATAGGACTAGACAAGGTTTCCTTCCATTGTACATAGTCTCTATGAGTCAGAACAGACGTGACAGTACCTTACAACAGCATACATATGGAAAAACTGGACAATGTACAGGGAAGAGCAAAGAATGGAACCCTTTGAATTATGGAGATGCTGAAGACTATTGAATAAACCAAGGAATGCCAGAAGAAGGAACAAATCTTTCTTGAGAAAAGTATAGCCATAATGGTCCTTAGAAGCAAGGTTGGCAAGACTTTGTCTCGTGTACTCTCTGCATGTTATCAGGAGGGACCAGTCCCTGAGGAAGGACATCATGATTAGCAAAGCAATAATCAGTAAAAGAAGGAAAGACCCTCAGCAAGATGGAATGACACAGTGTCTTCACAATCAAGCACAGCAAGGATGGTGAGAATGGTGTGGGACCTGACTGTGCTTCATCCTGTTGTCAATAGAGTTGCTATGATTCAGAACCAACTTAATGTACCTAACAACAACACCTGCAATGGAAAGAATACGATGGTATTGGAGCTAAAACTCAAATGCAACAAGCAAGTTGATGTTACTATTTGGCAAGAAAAACTGGCTATAGACACCCAGCTGCTTTACAGGAAAACAACTATAATGTGAATTTTAATGAGACTGAAATGCACCTCTTGAATCTAATGCCTGTGCTCACAATTTAATCAGTGGTATCATCTTAATTATTGTTATTTCCCTAATTCCTTCAATAACTTTCCTTATCTTTCAGTCTAGCATTCAAAGATCTTGTTCTATGATTCCAGTGTATCCTCCTAATTTTATTCATGATTTCAAACTCTGTAAATGCTTATTCTTTAGGCTACTGATATGAGTATCATATTACCAAAAAACAAAACAAAATTACTTTTCTTATTTTCCTAGGAAAAAAAGTAATGTCCTGTATATTGTCTTCCATATTTTTCTATAAAATCTATATCACCGAATACAAGCCTCAAAATTCTGTGTATTCTTCACACTGCAGGTCAGTGGCAACAATTTCATATAACTGACAGAACCCTTAGAAGTGAAAGAATTAGGCCGTTACTCTGTGTATAACATGGTTTGCTCTTTGCATTTTAAGCACCACACTCAGCATTCCCTCAATTTCTAGTAACTGTCCCTAAATTCCTAGATAAAATAGATGGTGTATGATTTATCTTTATTTCCCATACAATGCCATGAACCATGCCTTGGAGAAACAGGACCTTACCAGCAACTTATTAAATTCAAATTTGTATCAAGAATTTGTAATTAACTTTTGCAATTAAAATAAGAGATAGATGTGAAATGTTATACCTCTCTGAATATCATAGAAACTGTACAGTAGAATGAAAAACTATCAAAATTATCTTGAGCAAAAATACCAAAAGCCAGAGTTGCTGAGAGTTAATAATACAAGATTTGCAAAGTTTGATTAAAATTAACTGAAAACTCCTGGTTTAATAACACATATTTAGGTTGGAAATCCTGCTACAATTAACGGCTTATAATGGATGAGTACATAATTCAGTGGAAGCTTGGTTTCCAGCTCTGCATTCCATATACTGAAAGCCTTTGGACTCTTCATACAATGGTGTAGCTTGAATATAAACTTTATTCTGTATCATCAATATCTTCCCATAATTAAATATGCCAGAGTCCAAATAGAAAGGAAAAAGCATATCATTGGCATCGCAAACAAAAGTTAAGTCAATGAGCTTCAAAGAATAGAGACAAGTTTGACTTAAAAACAAAGATTAATTCAAGAAGGCTCGTTATAATAAGTTCAAAACACTACATGGACAATTATAAACATAATAGTGAGATGCAAGTAATTTACAAATAGTAGTTTATACAAAACAGTCATTGAAACATCTGGGAAAATATAGCTTTAAGGTAGCAGTTTAGGAAATTAAACAAAAAATAGCTAATGCATTTCAGGATGATAGTTGAATAAGAATAACATGGAGATACAGATGTTAGAGAATATCTCTTCTGCTTGTAGAACACGTAAGAAATGAGTTACACTCAACTGTATGACAAATATATTTCTAAAAGTTGAACAAAATAATTCTTATTAAAACTAGACAGTGATCATAGAGTCCCAGCCAGATCACTGCCTCTTCCCGTCTGCCAATACTTTCCTCACTCTTTCTACAAATATGAGCTTAGCAGTGACCCTGATAGGCCTTTGTAACAGAGCACAAAAGAGACTTAGTTCTCACTTTCTAAAAATCATTCTATACGTTCTTGAGGAGAAGTTGTCTCTGTTTGTTTTCCTTGTGTGTTTTAACTGCCACTGATACAAGAAGGCAATGTTCAGACTTGTAGAATTTTAGATGCATTACCATCCACATAACTTTTCTGTAGGAATTACTGAAAATCATGCTCTAAAATGCCATTGTAAAAAAACTTCTTGACTAGAGAGTTGTCAGTGATGACAATGCCATTATCAAAAATAGCAAACACAGTGGTCACTATGTGCCAGAATCTGTCCAAAATGTTTCAAGTTTAAACAAGATAAACAAAACCCCTGCTGTCAATTCTGACTCATAAAGACCCTATAGGTCCAGGGTAAACTGCCCCATGGTGTTTTGAAGGAGAAGCTGGCAGATTTGAACTGCAGACCTTTTAGATAGCAGCTGTAGACTTAATCTCTGCACCACCACTACTTCAAGTTTAGTAATATATTAACCAAGTCAATCTGAGTTATTATATGAAGTAAGTACTATTATTATACCCATTTTATGGAGGAAGAAAGTGAGTTACATTGCAGTTAACTATTTCATCCAAGGTCCTGCAAGATGTACGTAGGAGATATGATATTTGAACCCAAGAGAGATCAACTCTTGAGACTGAGATTTTAACCACCTGTCTATGAAAAGGTGAAAAGTGGGCTAATTCATATAATTCTGTAACAAATTGTACATCTTAGATTTTTTAATGACTTAAAATTGGCAAAAATGGGTAGATTGATTAATAGCAGTCATTTAAGCAATGAAAATTCAAAGTTTAAAAAAATACGAGTTTGTGCTTTATAGAAAGTAATACAACGCTCTAGTTCGAGAAGCTCTAAAGTCATAGTGATTGTCTCCAACAGTGACTTTTTTCAAAGCGTAGAACACAGACTACATAAAACAAAAATTACAAAATAAACAGCAATTAAAATTAAGAAACAAAATAGAATAACACATTTATAATTATAACAATAAACGTAAAAGCTGCCTAAATTCCTTCAGGTGGCAAATAGTCTCATACTGTTTCAGGACAAAACACAGCCATATGTGATTTACAAGAATCGTACTTATAGCAGAAATAACTGAACTTGTTTATAAGCTGAAAAACGTTGGCAATGGAAACCAAGGTAAGGCAACTGAACTTGTGCCAAATGAAGGCAGTTATACAAAACGTTGCACCACCGAAAGCAAAAATTATCAAAAGATAAAGGCCACTGTAGAGTAATAATCCTTGTGGTTCCAAATTAAAAACAGCTCTAGTAAATATATATATATAATAAAATATTAATTGCATAAATTCAAAACTGTTCCTTTCTAGAACTAAAATATTGGTTGGCACTGCTCTGATGGAAGCTGCCTGAGAAGCAGCCCCAAGACATAGAGGCCCAGGCGCCAGCCTAAAAGAAGCGGTTGTAGTTGGAATGAACTAGCAGGCAGAGTTCAAAGACAAAATTAATGACTGGAAACACTGGAAGGAACCAATTAAATGCTAACTACACTAAACATAAGAATAGCTCAAAATTGATCGATATTCAATTTTGCAAATAATAACACCCCCTAAAAAGCACACCTGTTGCTGTCAAGTCTATTCCACCTCATAGAGACCCTTTAGAACAGTAGAATTTCTTTACAGGTTTTCCAAGGAACATCTAGTGGATTCAAACTGCTTACTTTTTGGTTAAGAGCCAGACTCTTAACCACTGTCCCACCAGGGATCATTGCCAGTAATAACTACACCATTTTGTTGGCCCATGTTTTACATAGCAGGGCTGATGTTTCCTGTGGGGCGGGGATGAGATATGAAAAGTTTTCCTTCAGGGCAGAAACAGAAACAAGGTTTATAACACAATTTTCATTTTCAAAGTTTTGATACAGCAGACAAAAAAAATGAATGTGATCAATCTGTGGAATATTGCTATCAACACAGAATTAATAGGTATATAGGAGCTATGAGGTCACAGTGGTTAAGCACACTGCTGCTAAATGAGAGGTTGGCAGTTTGAACCCATCATCTGCTCAGCGAGAGAAAAATAGCAGTCTGCTTCTGTGAAGATATTGCCTTGGAAACACTATGGGACAGTTCTACTCTGCCCTACAGGGTCATTATGAGACAGAATGGACTCAAGGGCAAAGGGGTTAATAGGTATATACCAAATTTATCCTACAGAAGTTTATGAAATATTTAGAAAAACTGATATTGTCTTTGTTAAATAGAAAGCCACCAATATATGAAGTACATTTTTACAGTATAGATTATTTGATAGGGAACTAAATCTATAATTCAGTGGTATAATTATAACCATGAATCTTCAAGTGTTTGAAAAATTTAAAATTATACAGCATGTTTAACATTTCTACTCAAGCTCAAATGTGCAGAAATTTAATTTTGTTTCTTCTCACTAACTGAATTCAGTATACTCATCAGGCTCCGTTTTTGTTGATGAGAGAAACAACTGGTGAAAAATGATAACCTATTAATGTAGGTTTATAGTTTAGTGTGTTATTGTGTAAATGTTCCCTTAAATTATGGTTTTATTTTTTCCTGTTTACCTGGAAGGATTACTAGCCAGTAGCTTGCATAATGTCTTAAACCAGAGGGGAAATATCTTGTATCTGTGCTGTGTTCTCTATGCAAGTCATGCAATGGTCCTGGATTTGGGGCAGAGCCATCAGGTGTGAGCTCCTGCTGCTGCTGTTGTCCTTGATCCCCACCATGGCCTCAACTGGACTCTTCCAACCTTCAGGCTTAACTACGAGTACCTTACACATTTACTGAGAGCCTCAGCCATCTACAGCAACCATTCTTCTCTTGCAGATGTTGAAGTCCTCAATAGTCTACTTTACACTATGCTAGAATGACCTGTTCACTGTAAAACAATCATCCTCAGACCCTGCTACTTTACCATGTTTCTCAGTCATTGCTAATCTGTTTCCTTTTCGGGGGGACCATATTGAGCTAAGGCATTTCTAATAGTCTTAGAGCCATCAGGGCTATAGAAATAGAGTGGAAGCACTCTTTCCATGTTTCTCAAAATCTATCTTGGAACATCTGTCCACATCCTTGGATTCCCTTGGTACTGGAAGAAATGGTTAAATGCAGGACTACTGCTAGACACAGTTTGGTAATTTGAATCCACCCAGAGATGCATTGGAAAACAGGCCTGGAAATCTGCTTTAGGAAAGATCACAGCCTTGAAAACTCTGTGGAGCAGTTCTACTGTGCACATATTGCGTATCCACAAGTAGAGATCAACACCGTGGCGATTAACAACCACATGTACATCCATCCAACTACTACAAGATTTGAACCCCAGAGAGAAGCAGAGAGCTAGTATCATAGAACTACTGAATTCTGTCTTGTCCCCACTAAATCTTTCCAAATATCCTCCACCAAGTCTAGAAAGAGAGTTTGCTCTGCTTTGTGTAATGAGAAATCACAATGTTGCTCTATACAGTATCCCCCACACTATCTAGCTTATGGTAAAAGGTTTCCCCCTCAAGTTCTTCAGACACTTATTTTGGCTATTTATTTTAACTATGGAACTCTTCATGAATTTACACATCATCTTTGGACAGGGTCATGCTCATCTTCTCTATTGTTCCAGTTTTAGTCTATGTACTGTGAGGCAAGCACTAATTTTTGCTTTTTAAAAGTGTATTTCCTTGTTTTTACCTATTTTTTTTCAAACATTGTCACCCTACAGCGAATAGTCTTTTTAAATCACAACTGAGCGCAGTACAAATTGAAAAAGGTGAGCAACATCAAAACAAAATGAACATAGTTGTCATTGTGAATTTAAAATTTTAAAAAGTGAGTAAATAAAAATAACATGCATGTAATTATATTTATATTTTACAGTCAAAATTATATACAACTTTACAGATTGAAAATTGACTTTTGTTAGATATAAATGCTCATATTGAAATGCTTGAATACTGCAACAAATCAATGATGACAACTTTTTCAGATATAAAGTAAATAGTTTCACAAAATACTTGTGAACTTAACAAGTTCCAGCAATTTTTTAAATTGTTTTCAATAATATTTGCAAATTTTATGGATGATCCTTAATCATACCCAAAATTATATTTAGAATTGTCTTAGTTTTTCTCAGAGACAGCTCCAGACTTGATCTAAATACCTGACAAAAGAGGGAAACTAGAGCTCAACTCATTTAGCACTTAAAATATAAGCACACATATTTCAAGACAAATTAAATACCAATGTGGTTCAATAGATGAGAATCTGTTAATTAATGATCTGTTGACATTATTAAAACCAGCCTTTGTGGCACATTGGTTAAGCATTTGACTACTAACCAAAAGGTCAGTGGTTTGAACCCATCAGCTGTTGCTCGTGACAAAGTTGTGGCCATCTGCTTCTGTAAAAATTTACAGCCTTTGAAACTTCATGTGGCAGCTCTACTCTCATACAGAGTGACTATGAGTCAGAATCAAATCACTGGCACCGAACAACATAATTAAAGTAATAAAATTAAACATAAAATATCCTCTGCTATGTCACATGGATTCCTGGGTGAGAAAAAATTTACTTAGCATTAAACATTAATTTCATTAGATAAATACATGATTCTCCTGAATGTGATATAGAGCCAAACTCAGTACAGCATGTATTTGGAAAATAGAGAGAAGCATTGCCTTTATTGTTTTCTTCTTGTTTTTCCTCAAAATTCTGTATGATTATTATGATTTAATTTGTCTAGAGCTTAGGAAGTTTTGACCAAGGCAATGAATGAAACAAGACAAAAATATTTTTAAAATCATTTGAAAAGCAATGAAATGTCTTAAATATGGGCTTTGATTAGCTAAAAACTTGGAATGTAATAGGAAAGCATATAAAAATATCTGGATAAAGGAAAATAAACCAGTAGCAATAAGAAGGATATGTCAGTTACTTGGGAAGTTATTTAATGGATGAACAGTTCTTTGACAGCAGAAAATTTTTCAGATTTGAAATTCATAGGAGTTCATTTCATAAAGTCTACATACACTAGGAAAACAAATTGTTTATCTTAGGTAAAAAGTCATTTGAGACATGTTTTGAAAATGGAAGAAGACACCAGTTTCTCAGATAGGAAGATGAAATGTTACTAAAATAGCCATTCTTCTCCAAATAAATGTGTCAATGGAAATAATGTATTCTCCATCAAAATGCTAATGAGTTTGTTAAGTAAAATTTTAATCTGAAATTAAAATCAGCAAGACTCTTAAAAAATGATCTTAAGGAAACATTCAGAAATAGCCTTTTGTATACTAGTAGAAAAGGCTACTATCTAGGAGAAAAAGTCCTGAAACACCCTAAGCGTCAAAATAGTTTAAATATGAGGGGCAGGGACAAGAAGGCAGACAAGTAACAGGTCTCTACGATTTTCTCTGATAACTAAGGCCTGGAATGATAATTGAACAGAGATGAGTGGACATCCTAGGAGCCCTAGTATCTGGCGTAGTGTTGTCATGTTAGACTATATGCTAGTAGTGGGGAAACTACCTCTCTTAAAGACAAGGTAGCAGCATACTGAGTCTTCTGCTGATGCATCATTTGAGAAGACTGCAGGTGTAAACTCCTTCTTTCTTATCTGGGGGGCAGGGAGTGGACATGAGTCAGCTAATACACTGAACTACAGTGCTTGAGTAAACAGTGTACAGTGAGCAGAGAGACTGCGCTTGGGATAGCCAAATCATGAGAGGCTGGCTGCCAACTAAGAGCATCAGCACCCCTCTACCATCTCCTTTCTGAGCAGCACTATAGATTCTGCTAACTCACAGCAGGAAGTGCAGTTCATGTGGGATGCCATTTTGGTCAGCTTGGAGGTGGAGTCAGCCATTTGGAGGTCTTAACTGGTGCTAATTCCCACACTAGTCAGCAGTCCTTGTCTGGATAGTGAGTGCTTCTCCAACAGAAAAGCTGGATTTAGGACAATAGTGCCTAAAGTTATGGGTGGGGCTTGGCAGAGGATGGCAGCAAGGCCTTAACCCCTCTGTTCTTTGAACCACATCACAGCATCTGAAGACAGCCTCTGAGGTACTTCCGTTGTCAGCCAGAAGTCAGGGCCTGCCACACCTGAGGAACTGACTGATTTCAGCAGCTGAAGGACAGCTCCTCACTCAGCAGCAAAGCACCTTTTTATAATAAGAGCACTTGGAGAACTCACTGCTGAGTGAGGTGGCAACATTTACATTACCTTCTCTGAGCCACTTCATAGCATCAGCTGACAGCCACTCATTGACTCCATAAGTAGGGCACCATCTTTGCCAGTCAGGAGGTCTAGCCTGCCAACCCTGAGAGCCCAGCTGCCTTCAGTAGACACTGAACAGTACCCCTCTCAGTAAATCAGCAGTTTTTAAGCAAGACACATCTACATATCACAGCAGTCCCAGGCAGCTGAATGGAGTGGCATCCTTCTCTCCTCCATGCCCTGAGCTACACCAGAGGCTCAATTAGTGTAATGACAGAGAGTCAGCACAAGTAACTACCACCTTTAACAGCCAGAAGGTATGGCCTGCCACACCAGAGAGTCCACCTGTGGCTAGTCACTAGGGTACACAGAGGTGGCTGGTGACCCAATCTAGTAGTACCCTTACTTCCCTCTTAGAACTACACCTCATCTCCCATTGAGGTAACATCAGAAAAACCTAACAGCTTCTTGATGGCACAAAGACAAAATTTGATAGCCAGCCATTTAAAAAAGCAGTCCATTATGGCTCCAGAAAACTCCCAAAATAAAGAATCAAAAAAATTCCCTGATGAAGAAGTCTTTCTGAAATTATCATAGCTCAAGTACAAAAGAGCCACTTGGCTTGGCTTATAGAGTACTCTGAGAGATTAAGCAAAATGTAGTAGGACAAAATGAAAAATTAAGTAAGCTATATGCACTGATGGAACATCAACAATCTGAAATCCAGCAGATCAATAATAAAATTACAGAATTAGACAATTCAGTACAAAGCCAAAAGAGTAGAATTGAGGAGACGGAAGTGAGAGTTAGTTAGTTTGAGGATAGAGTAACTGAAGCTAGAATTTATGAGGAGAAATTAGAGAAAAGAAACAAGAAAAATGAAGAATCATTAAGAAATATGTGGGACTCTATTAAGAGGAGTTCCTGAACAGGGAGGGATAGCAGAAAATACAGACAGTATTGTTGTAGATTCGCTGATAAAATACTTCCCTGATATTATGAAGGAAGAGAACACAGATATCCAAGATGGTTGTTGAACAACACAAAAACAAGACCGCAAAAGAAAGACACCAAGACATATTATAATCAAGCTTAATAAAATAAAACATAAAGAGGGGCTCTTTGAGGCAGCAAGGCTTAAAGCAAAACTAATACACAAAGGGAAGCTTGCACGCTTTTGTCTCACTTCTTGGCAGAAAAAAATGTTAGCAAGAAGGCAGTGGGATGACACATATAAAACCTCAAAGGAGAAAAACTTCCAATCAACAACTATATATCTTGCAAAATTGTCTCTCAAATGCAAAGGTGAAATTAAGACATTTTCAGATAAACAGAAGCTTAGAGACTTGGTACAAACCAAACCAAAACAACAAATACTGAAAGAAGCTCTGTTTACAAATACAAAATCTTCAAGTGTACACTTAAAGAGACAATGCAAGACACAGCATCCGGAATCCTAATCAGTTAAGGAAGTCACAAAGCTCAATCAAATATATAATATTAAAAGAAAGGAACCAGTGATCTTAACATGAAACTATGACATCACACTAATAAGAGTGGTATATTACACTAGGCATAACCCTTTCAGATGGAGAATAAATTAAAAAGATATGCAGAAGTTAAAGTCTGGTTTAAACTTAGAACATTAAGAGGAATCATAGGTGTAGCAGCAAAGCAAAGTAACAATGCAACATATCAAAATGAGAAACATAACACAGGAGTCTCAACAAACACAAAATCAACACTGAAAAAGATGAAAGGTTAACCCATAGAAAAGAATGACCCAGAACAGAGTATTAACAGCAACATAGAAAACATCAACACAAAAATAAATGCATGAAAATGATAGCACTAAACACATACCTATCAATAACTACACTGAACGTAAACAGACTGAATGCTCTAAAAAAAGAGACACAGAGTGCCTGGATCAAAACACAGAAACTGTCTATACATTGCTTACAAGAAACACATCTGAGACTCAAGTATATGAACAAACTGAAAATTAAAGGATGGAAAAATATACACCAAGGTGACAGCATACAAAGAAGATCAGGTGTAGCGATATTAATCACAGATAAACAGATGTTAATGTACAATTCATCACTGTGGACAAAGATGTTCACTATTTATTGCTGAAAGTTTGAAGACATAAGCAGGACATAACAATATTAAATATTAATGCACCCAGTACCAGAGCATCTAAATACATCGAAGAAATGCTGACATCACTGAAAAAGAGATAGACACTTCAAAATAACAGTTGGAGGCTTCAACACTCCACTTTCAGTAATAGACAGATCATCTGGAAAAAAGCTCGGTAAAGATACAAAAGATCTTATTGCAACAAGTAATCAACTAGACCTCATCAATACATACACAACTTCTTCCCATCAACAGCTAAGTACACCTTCTTCTCCAGTGCACATGGAACATTTTCCAGAATAGACCATACGTTAGGACATTAAGCAAGTCTCAACAAAATCCAAACCATTGAATTATTGCAAAGTATATTCTCAGACCATAAAGCCATAAAAGTTGAAGTCAATAGAAAAAAAACATAGGTAGAAATTTGAACTCATGGAAACTGAACAACATCTTGCTCAAAAATCTGTGGGTTATAGAAGAATTCAGACACAATAAAGAAATTTATAGAATCAAAAGAGAATGTAAACACATCCTACCAGAACCCTTGGGATACAGCAAATCTAGTAATCAGAGGTCAGTTTATCTCTATAAATGCACACATCTAGAATGAAGAGAGTGCACAAACCAAGAAATGAACCCTACAGTGTGAACAAGTAGAAAGAGAGCAACAAAGGAACCCCTCAGGCACCAGAAGAAAACAGATCATAAAGATTAGAACAGAATTAAACAAACTAGGGAATAGAAGAGTAATTGAAAAAATTAACTAAACCAAAAGCTGATTCTTTGAAAAGATCAACAACATTGATAAACCATTGGCTAAAGTTAGAAAAGAAAAACAGAGGGAACAAATAATCCCAGTAGGAAATGAGATGGGTGATGCTGTAACAGACCCAGCTGAAATAAAAAGTATCACAAAATAATACTATGAAGGACTGTACTCTAACAGACTTGAAAACCTAGATGAAATGGACAAATTTCTAGACTCATATCACCTACCAAAATGATCACAAGGAGAAGTAGATCAACTTAATAAGCCCATCACAAAGGAAGAGGTTGAAAAAGTCAACAAAAAACTACCAACCAAAAAAAGTCCTGGCCCCAATGGCTTCACCACAGAATTCTAACAACACTTTTAGAGAAGAGTTAATTCCAATACTACTGAGGCTATTTCACAGCCTAGAAAGAGATCGAATACTCCCAAATCATTGTATGAAGCCAGCATAACCCTGATACCAAAGTAAGGGAAAGACCCCATAAGAAAAGAAAATTACTAACCAATATGACTCGTGAAACTAGATACGAAAATCTTCAACAAAATCCTAGCCAATAGAATTCAACAGCATATCAAAAAAACTACTCATCGTCATTAAATTGGATTGACATCAGGATGCAAAGCTAGTTCAGCATCAAAAAACAATTAATGTGATCAACCACATAAACAGCACAAATCATAAGAATCACCTGAATTATCAGTTAATGCAGAGAAGGCATTTGACAGTGTGAAACACTCATTCATGCTAAAAACTCTCTGCAAAATAGGAGTAAAAGAGAAATTGCTCAACTCAGTAAGAGGCATCTATACAAAGCCAACCACCTACAACATCCTGAATGGAGACAGACTGAAAGAATTCCCTTTGAGAATGGAAACTAGACAAGGATGCCCGCTTTCACTACTTCTATTTAACATTGTACTAGAGGTTCTAGACAGAGCAATCAGATGAGACAAAGAAATAAAAGGCATGCACATCAGCAAAGAAGTAAAAACCTCCCTATTTGCAGATGATATGATCGTACATGCAGAGAATCCTAAAGAATCCATAAGTAAACTACTGGAATTAATAAAACAGTTCGGCAAAGTGTCAGGATATAAGACAGACATAAGTAAATCAGTAGGAATCCTTTGTGCTAACACAGATTGTCAAAGAAGAAATCAATGAATCAATACCATTTGCTACAATCAGCAGTAAAATAAAATACCTAGGAATAAATCTAACCAGAGAAACAAGAGATCTATACAGAGAGAATTACAAGACCTTACTGCAAGAAACCAAGAGACTTGCATGAGTGGAGAAACCTATCCTGCTCATGAATAGAAAGACATAGCGTTGTGAAAATGTCTCTTTTGCCCCAAATGATCTACATATGCAAAGCAATCCCAATTCAAATTCATGTCATTTTTTAGTGACATGGAGAAAAAAAATCACAAACTTTGCCTGGAAGCGGAAGAAACCCTACATAAGCACCACTGTGGAGAGGAGGGACACAGTGTGAGGCTTCACACTACAAGACCTTAGAGACTGTTACACTACCACTATAGTCAAAGCAGCCTGGTACTGCTATGAAAAGAGATATGCAGACCAATGGAACAGAATTGAGACCCCAGAAATGCCACCATCCTCTTATGAATAGCTGATTTTTAACAAAGGCTCCAAGATTCTAAACTGCTGTGAAAAGAGTCTGTTTAACAAATGGTGTTGGCAAAACTGGATACTCATCTTCAAAAAACTGAAAGAAGGCCCATATCTCACACTTTAACACAAAAACTAACTCAAAAATGGGTGGAAGACCTAAATATCAAACCTAAACTGATAAAGAAAATGCAAGAAAAAGTAAGCTCAACAATGGAAGTTCTAATACATGCCTTAGACAGACTTCATAATCTTACAAAGCACTATCAGCAGAAAAGAAAATAGATAAATGGGAACTACCAAGAATTAAACACGTTTGCCCATCCGAAGACTTCATCAAAAGAGTTGAAAGACCACCTACAGAATGGGAAAAATATTCGGCAACTACATGTTGCACAGACAGCTGATCTCCGTAATCTACAAGGTGCTGCAAAACACCAACAAGAAAAAGCTCAGTAAGCCAATTAAGTGATAGGGAAATAGATGGACAAACACGTCACCACAGAGAACATCCAGGCATCCAAAAGACACATGAGGAAATGCTCATGATCATTAGCTACTAAAAAATCCAGATCAAAACTAAAATGAGATACCATCTCACCCCAACAAAATTGGCCATAGTCAAAAAAAAAAAAAACCAAGAATATGCTGGAGAGGCTGTGGAGAGACTGGAACTCTCCTACACTGCTGGTGGGATTGAGAAATGGTACAACCTTTTTCGAAAGCAATTTCACACTTCCTTTAAAAGCTGGGAATAGATATACTATTTGATCCAGTAATTCAGCTGTTTGGAATATATCCTGCAGAAACAGAGGCTGTCTCATGAACACATCCATGCACACAAATGTTTAGTGCAGCACAGTCCACAAAAGCAAAACATGGAATCAACCCGGATGCCCATCAGCAGATAAACATACTGTGGTACACATGCTTGATGGAAAACTATGCTGTGATAAAGAACAATAATGATTACAGGAAGCAGGGTCCCCATGAGTCAGATCCGACTCGACAACACTTGGCTTGGCTCATAACCTGTTTCAATTGGAAGACGTTAAGCTAGGTAAGGAGAGTAATAACATCAGGTGAGGAAGGTAACACCATCGGGTAAGGAGGGTAAAGAGAGAGTGAGCAGCCTCCACTTGTCCGTCAGTGGAGGCTTGCTTCTTTCTGTGATGCAGGAAGCTATGCCACTAGCATTTACGTATAGCAGGGTCAACCATGGTAGGCAAGTTTCAGCCGAGCTTCCTTCCAGACTAAGGCAGACGAGTGAAAAGGACAGTAAGCTGAACTGCACTTCACCATAAACTGAAAGCTCTTCTAATTTCAACCCAGTGTTGCAGAGATAGAGTAACAGAGGCAGGGTCTGGGGACCATGCTCTTGAGGGATATCGAGGCCACTTGGCGTAACTAGCCTATTGCTAACAGAGTCTTCTGCACCCCATAACAGTGAGTGGTGTCTTAAAACTAGCAAGCCGCTTTCTGAGGTACACCAAATTTTCCCGTTTCATCTGGAACAGATGATGACCAAGAACAATAAAGACTTGAGAAAAAAAGAACCCAGGAGACAGAAGGACCTGTATGAATGAGAGACTGTATCAACATGTAACCAGAAGAACCAGATGGTACCCAGCCACCGTGAAAGACAGCCATGAAGAGGCACACAATGTAGCACTCCTGAAGCAACACAAGTAAAAGAGGGGTGCTGCTCAAGAACTCCACTAAAAGACCAGAACTGATGGTGCAATAAGCTGGACGATCTCTTGGGCGCATGACCCCCAGACCTGTTGCTGCCCTGACCAGGGAACTCTACTGAGGTCAGCTCTTTGGACAGAAAATGGACTGGACTCAAGGACACAGTGTGACCACATGGTGTGTGAAATTTATGGTTCCATGCATTTATAGGAAGCTGTCCTACTGGTCTTTTTCTAGGTGGGAGACAAAACAGCAGAGGAAAGGGGACAGGAGCTCATTCAGAGGATACTAGAAGTACAGAGTGAAAGGGAGGAGTGTGCTGTCATGGAGCAAGGAGAGCAGAAGTTGCAGATAGGCGGGCATGCAAAACTGATTTGTATTGTATATCCTCAATCCCACTAAAAAAAAAGATACTATAAAAAAGTAGTTTAAATACATGCTGAAGGGAACATTTCAAAGAAAGGGGAAAAAACTGGGTTACTGATCAACTGGAGGTAGGAAAAACATTATTGTATAAACAATCCTGCTGTTGTTTAATAAGAAGAATATGTATGATATTTGTAGACTATGTGTTTTGTCTTAATTTAAAAAATACTGGAAAGTAAAGAAAACTTGTACTATGTCACATTCCTTCTGGAGACAAGCACTATTAAGAATTCCATTGGTCTTCAGTGTTGGAGACTCAACTTCTGACTGCTGACATATTATCACCCAATTGTAACTCTTGCAATTTCGTCCGACATTGGAATAGTTTCCCACTACATCACAAAGAAGCATCATTATCGATAACTAAGATTCCATTCTATTAATTGTTGATTATTTGCTTTACAAAACTATACTGTATATTTGAATGAATTCCAGTGTTTTTCTATTATGAATAACAATTTGAGAACAACTTTGTGCAGAAAACTTAAGTGCAAAACAAGCTTTTTTTTTTTAACTAAATAGTCTCTGTAGTTGAATAGAGGCGTGTGTCTTTATGGGTGTATATATGATATGCAAATAGAGAGAGAGAAGGAAAGAGAGACCCTTGGCTTTAGTTTGGCCATATTCTATAAGACATTTTTGTAGGAGAAAAAAAAAACAAAAAAAACATTGATTTTCTTTTCTTTTTTCTCTCCTACAAATTATTGCTTTATTGAGTTTTTTATTCTTTTTATTTATTTATTTATTTTTTATTATGACTGAGTGAAAATGTACATTCTCATATAAATTTACATATCCACCTATATGCAGCTTCCACTGCCCTCCCTGCCCAGTGATAGCGCACTGCCCGGTAACAGCACACTGCCCCGTGTAGCACACTATTCCTCTCTGCTCCATATGTGTCTCATCCTCCCAACAGTCTCCTTTCCCATCCTCTGAGATTTAAAAAGGAAGTAAAATCATTTTATAAATTAATCCTTTAAGAAGCAAGCAATTACAGTTATTTTTATGTGGGCTAATCAGTATTCTTTTAAATATGCAATCAAGTGGCATCTATAATTATCTGAACCACTTGACTCATGCATACAATTGAATCTACTGAAATACTGAAATGCACTTGTTTATTTGCCTTGGCTATTATTCATCAAGAGCTTATAACTAAAAGTTGACTTCAACTTTTCTCTCCATAAAGCTTAGTTTTGGAGGAATTCCTGTACCAGGCAAACCTGGCACCTTTTTGAAGAAAAACTTCCACGGATGCATCGAAAACCTTTATTACAATGGAGTAAACATAATTGACCTGGCTAAAAGACGAAAGCATCAGATTTACACAGTGGTGAGTCAACCTGTCTCTTTCAGCTTGAAAGGTTCTAACGTTGTGGGTAAGTCTAGCTTTCTCAGCAGCCCGTTCATGATCTGTTTGTCTTAATTTATAAAAGTTCCATCAGCCTCTCAAGATGGAACTGGAGAGCAGGAGTAAAGGCAGGGATGGCATCAATCTGAATAAAGCTATCGAGAGAAACAGATGTACTAAAGATATCCAGGGAGTTTCATTTGCCTGGTCGTGGATCATGCACCAACCAGCTGTTGCTTGAGTTTGCAATACACATTGTGTTAACACCAATTTCTTTATCATCTCTGGAAAATGGAAGAGAAGCACACATCTTATTAAATTCTATAACTTGAGAAATAGGTACTTTTCCATTTCTTATTGGTATTAAAAGTAGGATGTTTTTAATAAGAGAGGTTAAATTTCTGGTCATGTTGAGATTTTTCTTGGTAGCACTGACAAATTTAATAGTTTTCTTTCTTGTTAGATCATGAATTTCACATGGGCCAGAGTATTTTTTTCCTTTTTATTCACTGCATTCACAGCTTCTAGAAGAGTGTCGTATAGATTGCATTCAGTACACACTTGTGCAATGTGTAAACCAGTAAATGCCTGTTATAATCCCTGGAAGATGGGAGATAGCACAAAGCCATGCGCTTCACTCTGGCTCTTTGTTAATGAACATGTGCACAGATGCAAACTGATTAAAGAAGGAGTCATTCAATAACATTCATTAAGATTTATGATATACAATGCACTGGATTCATAGATAAAGATAGTTGTCAAATCTTTTAAGTTTTCTAGTACAGCATGAAAGTACTGGGAAAATCCTTTGATCAAGCCAGTGTTGTTTTCTGTTATTCTCATTGGAAAGACTGTTTCAAAAGTCTTTTATAGTAAAAGGTAGACTGTTGGTTTTCTTTACAATGCTTTAAATTACCGAGGCATGATTGAGAGGGAGACAGCTTTCCTTCTGGATGTTTTACTTAGTGTCATTAAATGTACATTTGCATTCTTTTTTTTTCCTTTGGAAATAAATACATTAGTCTCCTTTCTCTATTGCAACTGATCTATATTACTTCTCAGCTTGTAGTTGACTTGTGCTAGAAAATCTTAGCTATCTCCGTGGAGACAACGAGAGGAAAGGGACAGTTGTCAAGCATCTCTCACTTGATTCCCTAGGATCATTTTTTTTTAATTTTCTACAGGATGAATCCAATGTGCTTTCACAAATTTTCTTCCTCCTTCCTGAAATAGCTTAAGTCTCTTCTCTATTTCTCTCAATCCCATGGTGAAACCATCACTGAAATAGCTCCATTTATAACACAGCCTCACACAGACCTCTCCAAAGCACAGCACCAGGTTTCCCTAGCACTTTGCCTAGAGCTTAGCACCCGACAATGTTGGACTAAACTGAATCCATGGAGGTATCTGCCTGCTCTGAACTAACAGCAGTTACTGCTGCTATTAAATACAAGTATTCCCAGGGTTTCTAGCACACAGAAATCTCTCTCTTTCTCTCCCCATATAAATACAATGAATGTAAATACATTTATTCCATATATTATAACAAAATCCTATTGTATCAGTTACAATGTGAAATGCTGTTTCTGAAATAACCTTCAGTATTTGCACTTAGGGCATCTTGATGGGGTAGTGGTTAAGTGCTACAGCTGCCAACCAAAAGGTCAGCAGTTTAAATCTACCAGGTACTCCTTTGAAATTGTATGAAGCATTTCTGCTCTATCCTATAGGGTCTTTATGAGCTAGAATCTACTCGGCAGAAGTGGGTTTGGTTTTTTGGTTTATATGTACTTACAAAATAATCATACTGCTTTATAATTTTCTGTCTAGGCAGTCTCTTTCAGAGATCTAAATGTTTAGTATTGGCAATGTTTGTTTCTGTTTCTTCACGTAACTTCCCGAAAAGTTAACTGAGATTCTTTAAGATCACTTTCCATGGATTTTGTGACCTGCATGTTCATTTCGTGCCAGTGAAAATTTGACAATAATTTACCATATTTTTCCATTTTGCACATTAACCCCCCTCAAAACATAGCAATTGTCTATTGTCTTGATAGGTTTTCATTTTTCTTTCTTTTCTTCTCCTTTTTCTCCCTCTCCCCTCCTACATTTTCTTCTTCTTCTCCTCCATCTTCTTTGTGTTGTACTTGAGCTGGAAACCTGTTCCCTAGCCCTGAGATAGCATGTCACAGAGGAAAGGAAACTTTAAGTGATCTAGTTAGCCTTTTTGATGACAAACAGTAACGCCATACTTGGACCAGTTCAGAGAGATAAGGTGTAAAGATGAGTGTGCATACTGACAATCAACAATAAATGAACCTCTAGAAGTGGAGGGCTACACACCTAGAGAGTAGAATTCGAGTGGTTCTGGATCTGAAACAGCTCTGTAGATCACAGCACAGAGGGTGCATTTTCCCTCTGCTACTCCATCATATAGATACTTCAAAAACTGTGCCTGTATCACCTATCTTTCTCATCCTAAGTTATACCCACTTACAATGAGGATTCTTCAGAACATCAGGTTATGTTTCGCCCTTTGTCATTCCCTGTACTTTATGACTCTTCTTTCTTTACTGTTTCCTCTTTTGTTCCCAAGATTAATTGGTTAAGGAGCCCTGGCGGCACAATGGTGAAAGGCTCAGCTGCTAACCAAAAGCTTGGCAGTTCAAGCCCAACAGTTGCTCTACAGCAGACAACATCTATGTATCTGCTCCCCAAAACTTCCAGCCTAGGAATTGTTTGCCCTAATACATAGCAAAAACATGTAGTGCAACTCTACTCCATAATACAGTTGCTGTGAATCAGAATCAATGTCACACAATAACAATAAGAAAACTAATTAGTGAAATTTCTTGGAATCTTCTGATTTAGGTTCTTGAGAGAAGATCATACTGACACATCTGCATCTTTCAACCCAGCACGCCTAAATATGCAGAACTGGTGCTTAAATCAAGAGATAGTAATTCAAACAGAACAAGAGAATACTGTCACGGCTTAAAAGAAGAAAAGGTATGCACCAGGATTGTATCCTTTTAGCATACTTATTTAACCTGTATACCAAGTAAAATAACTGAAAAACTGAACTATTTGATGAACACAGCACCAGGTGGAGGAAGATTCATTAACAACCTGAATTATACAGAAGACATCAACTTTCTTGATGAAAGTGAGGAGGACTTGACACGCTTACCAATGAAGACCAAAGACCACAGCCTTCAGCACAGATGGATTACACTTAGGCACAAAAAAGACAAGAATTCTCACAACTGGACCTAAAAGCAACACCATCATAAAGAGAAGAAATAACAAAATTGTCGAGGATCCATGTTACCTGCATATACAATCAATGCCCATGGAAGCAACAATCAAGAAATCAAATGAGGTATTTTATCAGGTAAATCTGCTGCAAAAGACCTCTTCACAGTCTCAAAAAACAAAAACATAATTTTGAGGGTTAAGGTGTGCCTGTGTCAAGCCATGGTATTCTCAAACACTTCATGTGCAGGCTAAAGCTAAAGAGTGAATAAAGAACAGAGAATGGATGACTTTGAATTAAGTTTTTGTGAATAATACTTAACACACTATGGGCGGCCGGAAGAATGATAAAATCTGTCTTGGAAGAAGTATAGCCACAATGTTCCCTACAAGGAGAATGCCTAAACTGCAAAAAATGGAAAAGAGACCATATGTCATACTATGCACTACAACTAACTCAAAATGGATCAAAGACCAAAATCTGAAACAAAACAAAAAAATTACAGAGTAAAAATTAAGGACAATGTTGTGAGCCCTAATACATGGCAAAAACAGATTGCAAAATGTTACTAACAATGTACAAACACCAGATAAGAAAATAAATAACTGGGAACTCTTAAAAATCAAACACTTATGCTCATCCAAAGACTTCACCAGAAGAGTCAAAAGATAGTCTACAAACTGGAACAAAAAATTGACTGCCACATATTCAATCAACATTTAATCTCCACAATCTACAAGGTACTACAAAACCTCAACAGAGAATGCGGTTAAAAAACAGGTGAATGATATGAATAGTCACTTCACCAAAGATGACATTCAGGTGCCTAATGCTTATGATTATTAACCATTAGTGAAACCCAAATCAAAACTATAATGAGATACCATCTTACCCCAACAAGGCTGGCAATCATCTGAAAATATAAAATAATAAATGTTGAAGATATCGTGGAGAGACTGGAACTCTTCTGCTCTGCTGGTGGGAATATAAAGTGACACAACCACTTTGGAAATTGATTTGGTGCTTTCTTCCTTTTTTACTTTTATTGTGATTAGGGTCGCCATGAGTCGGATCCTATTCTATGGCACTTGGCTTGGATAAGTGAAAGCATATAATCTAAATCAGTTTTGCATGCCTACCTATCTGTAGCTCATTCAGCTCCCCCTACCTGGTGACAGCACGCTCCTCCTTTCCATCCCATACTTCTAGTGTCCTAGAGAGGACACTAGATAAAATCTAGTGTAGAGACAAGCATCTTTCTCCTTCTCCCCACCCTCTTCTTTCCCATCTAGAAAGAGACCAGTAGGATCATCCTTATAAATGTATAGAACCATAAAGCAAGCACACCATACAGTCACACTGTGTACCTGAGTCCAATTCATTTTTGTATGAAGAGTTGAGCACACTACTGGTTTCCGGTCAGGGACAGCAGCAGGTCTAGGGTCCGTGTTCTCAGAGAACCCTCCAGGCTGTCAAACCATCAGTTCAGGTCTTTCTGTAGAGTACTTGAGCTGTCTCCCTCTATTTATAATGTTGCCTCAGGGGCTCTACATTGCGTCCACCGTCACGACTGCCTTTGGTGGTGGCTGGGCACCATCTGGTTCTTCTGGTGACATATTGATATACTCTCCCATTCATAGGGGCCCTCCTGTCTCCTGAGCTCTTTCTTTCCTCTTTGTTGTTCTCAGTGATCATCTCTTCCAGATGAGCTGGTATACCTAAGATGGCAGCTTGCTGGCTATTAAGACCCCAGACACCACTCACTAAGATAGGGTACAGAATGCTTTCTTAGCAACAGCCTAGTTATACCAGTTGGTCTCAATACCCTCTGAATGCGTGGTCCCCAGACCCTGATCCCTTCTACTCTATCCTTTGAAATGTTAGGTTGAGTTTAGAAAACCTTTAAGTTTATGGTCAAGTCAAGTTGTTCTACTCTTTACTGTGTGCTGTCACTGCTCTCACCTAGACAAATGTCTATTGGCTATCTAATCTATGACCCACCCTCTCACTCCCTCCCCACGCTTATAGCTGTCAAAGTCTTTTCTTCTCTACATAACTCTATTTTTAAGTCCTTGTTGCAGAGTTCTCATACAATATTTGTCCTTTTGTCACTGACTGATTTCATTCAGCATAATGTCCTCCTATTGAAACCCAGTTATGAGATGCCTCCTAAAATCATTGTTTTTTATCATTGCATAGTGTTCTATTGAGTATATGCACCATAGTTTATTTATTCATTCATTGGCTGATGGGCGTCTAGATTGATTCCATTGTAGACTGTGCTGCAATAAACATTCATGCGCATGTATCTGTTCATGTGACTGCCTTTATTTATGTAGGATATATTCTGAGCAGTGGCATTACTGGATCAAATGGTAGTCCTATTTCTGCATTTTAAGGAAGTGCCAAATTGCTTTCCAAAGAGGTTGTACCATTTTGCAATCCCACCAGCACTGTAGGAGAGTTCCAATACCACTGCAGCCTCTCAGTATCTGCTGTTTTATGTGTTTTGGATTATGGCCAATCTTGTTGGGGTGAGATAGTATCTCATTGTGGTTTTGATTTAGATTTCTCTAATAGCTAATGATCATGAGCATTTCCTCATGTGTCTTTTGGCTGCCTGGATGTCTTCATTGGTGAAGTGTCTGTCCATCTCCTTTGCCCATTGCTTAACTGGGTTATTTAGCTTTTTCTTGTTGACATTTTGTAGTACCTTTTTTATTATGGGAATTAGATACTGGTCTGACATATAGTTGCCAAATATCTTTTTCCCATTCTGTAGGTAGTCTTTTAATTCTCTTGATAAAATCTTTGCATGAGCAATCGTCTTTGATTCTTACTACTTTACATTTATCTATTTTCTCTTCCATTGTTCATACTTTGTCAGATTTTGAAGTCTGTCTAAGCTGTGTATTAGAACTTCAATTGTCAACCCTGTTTTTTCTTGCACAATCATTATCGTGTTGTGCTTTATATGTAGGTCTTTGATCCATTTTGAGTTTGTTTTTGTGTAAGGTGTGAGATGTGGGTCTCGTCAATTTTTTACAGATGTATATCCAATGTTGCCCAAATCCTTTGTTAAACAGACTGTTTTACCCCAGTTTACAACCTTTGGGCCTTTGTAGAATATCAGCTGTTCACAAGGGGATGGTAACATTTCTGTGATCTTAATTTTGTTCCATTGGTCTGTATGTCTGTTTTTGTACCAGTATCAGGCAGTTTTGACTACTGTGGCAGTGTAATAGGTTCTAAGGTTGTGTAGTGTGAGGCCTCCCACTGTGTTCCTCTTTTTCAGTAGTGCTTTACATATCCAGTGTTTCTTCCCTTTCCAAACAAATTTGGTGATTTGTTTCTCCACCTCCTTAAGAATTGACACTGGAGTTTGTATTGGGATTACATTGTATATGTACATCACTCTGGGCAAAACGGCTTGGCTGGGCAAAACAGGCATTTTCACAATGTTAAGTCTTCCTATCCATGAGCAGGGTAGGTTTCTCCACGTATGTCAGTCAGTTTTGGTTTCTTGCAATAAGGTCTTATAAGTCTCTCTGTATAGGCCTCTTGTTTCTCTGGTTAGATTTATTCCTAGATATTTTATCTTCTTGGGGACTATAATAAATGGTATCAGTTTGGTGATTTCCTCTTTGATGCTCTCTTTGTTGCTGTAAAAAATCCTACCAATTTACTTATGTTTATCTTATATCCTGATACTTTGTTGAACTCTTCCATGAGTTTCTGTAGTTTATTTATGGATTCTTTTGGCTCTGTGTATACAATCATATCATCTGCAAATAGGGATATTTTTTACTTCTTTGCCAGTGTGGATGCCTTTTACTTCTTTTTCTTGTCTAATTGCTCTGGATAGAACTTCTAGAACAGCATTTAATAGAAGTGAATAATGTGGGCATCCTTGTCTAGTTCCCATTCTCAAGGGGAATTCTTTCTGTCTCTCCATTCAGGATGATGTAGGTAATTGGCTTTACATAGATGCCCCTTATTGTGAAGAAGAATTTCACTTTTATTCCATTTTTTCTGAGATTTTTTAACATGATTGTGTGTTGTAATTTGTCAAATGCCTTCTCTTCATCAGTTGACAAAATCAAACGATTCTTGGCACTTTCTTAAAATACTAGAAATAGAAATATTATATGATCCAGCAATTCCACTTCTTTAAATATATCCTAAAGAAACAAGGGCTGCCACACAAATAGATACATACACACCTATGTTTATTGCAGCACTGTCTACAACAGCAAAAAGAGGGAATCAACCTGGGTGCCAATCAAGAACATAAATAAACTGTGTTATATTGGCACAATAGAATACTACTCAATGATACTGTATAACAATGATCTTAAGAAACATCATGTTACATGAAGTCATTTGGAAGATATTATGCTGAGTGAAATTAGTTGCAAAAGGACAAATATTGAATGAAACTTTCATTATAAGAACTTAAGAAAGAGTTTAAGACAAGGAGAAAATAAGTTTGGATGATTACAAGTGTGGCGAGTGAAGCAAAGTATTCATTGATTAGATATTAGACAAAAATTGTGTTAGGCAGAGGGAGTGAGAGCATGCAGTAGAAAGGAGGTCAGCACAGCTGAACTATTTCAAAAGGTCAGAAATATTCTAAACATAGCCAAACATTTTGAAGGAGAGAGTAGCAGGAACAGGGTCTGGTGACCATGGTTTCAGGGGGCTTCTAGTTCAACTAACATAACTAATTTTTTTTTGCTGTTTTAAGAAAATGTTTTGCATTCCACTTTGATGAGTGATGTCTGGAGTCTTAAAAGCTAGCAAGTGCCCATCTAAGTAGCAACAATTAGTCCTAACCCACCTGGAGCAGAGGAGAGCAAAGGACATTGAAGACATAAGGAAAATATGAGCCCAAGAGACAGAAGGGGCCATATGATAAAAAGACTACATCAGTGTGATACCAGCAGAACTAGATGATATCTGGCTACCACCAATGACTGCTTTGACAGGGAATACATCATAGAGTCCCTCAAGTAGCAGAAGAAAAATGGGTGTGTGGTGCTAGAACTGTATTACAAGATCAGACTTGATGGTCTGACAGACTGGAAGATTGCCTGAGGACATGGCCCCTAGACTCACTGTTAGCCCAGAGCCGAAACCATCCCAATGACTGGACTAGACTATTAGACATAGAGTGATGCTTCTTTTTGTTACTATTATTTGGCTTTTTTAGGATATTTTTTTAAATTGTGATTGCATCAAAGTATACAATCCAAGTTAAATTTGCATGCCTACTGAACTGCAGCTCTTGCTTCTCTCCTTGCCTAGTCACAGCACACTCCTCCTTTTCATTCTATGCGTGTCATATCCTCTTAACAATCTCCTGTTTCCTCTTCTCTACACTTTACTCTCCCTTTTAGTGAGAGGCCAGTAGGACAACATCCTATAGATGTATAGAACCATAAACTGCACACACCATGTGGTCATTTTCTACACCCCAATCCAACCTATTTCTGTATGAAGAGTTGATCTCAGTAGTGATTTATGATCAGGGGCAGCAGTAGGTCTAGGGGCCATGCTCCCAGGGGAACCCCCAGGCCACTGGACCATCAATTCTGGTCTTTTAGTGGAGTCCTTGAGGTACACCCCTCTTGTTCTCATGTTGCCACTAGAACTCAACACTATATGCCCCATCATGGCTGTCACTGGTGGTGGTTGGGCACCATCTGGTTGCATGTTGATACAGTCACCGATTCATGGGGTTCACTCTGTCTTTTGGACTCTTTTTCCCTCATGTCAGTGTTGTTCTCAGTGACCATCTCTTCCAGCTGAGTTGGGACTATTTAGTGTACTGCAGATGGCAGCCTGCTAGCTTTTAAGACTCCAGATGCCACTCATCAATGTGGGATGTGGAAGACTATCTTGGCAATAGGCTAGATATGCCAATTGGCCTTGATGTCCCCTCAAAGCATGGTCCCCGGACCCATGCCTCTGCTACTCTATCTTTGCAATATTGGATGAGACTGGAAGAGTTTTCTGATTATGTTTAAGTCCAGTTTAATTGATCGTCTTTCTGATGTTTACTGTCACTGATTTCACCCAACCAAATTTCTACCAAATATGTAATCTATAACCAGCTCTCTCCTTCCCTCCCTCTCCTCCCTTGCATCGAAGAGTCTTTTGTTCTGTACATGAGTCTGTTTTTAAGTCCTTAGAGTAGGGGTCTCATACAATATTTGTCATTGTGCCGCTAACTGATTTCACTCACCATGTCTTCTAATTGAAAGCAGGTTATAAGATGCTTCCTAAAATTATCATTGTTGTTTACCATTGCATAGTGTCCCATTGAGTATATATAACATAGTTTGTTTATCCATTCTTGTGTTGTTGGGCATCTAGGTTGATTCTGTGTTTTTGCTATTGTGGACTGTGCTGCAATAAACATTCATGTGCATGTATCTTTTGGTGTGACTCCTCTTGCTTCTGTAGGATATATTCCAAGCAGTGGGATGACTGGATCAAATGGTAATCTATTTCCACAATCTATTTCCAGCTTTTTAAGGAAACACCAGATTGCTTTCCACAGAAGCTGTACCATTTTTCAAATCCCACCAGCAGTTTAGAAGAGTTCCAATTCCTCCACAGCCTCTTGAAAGTTTGTTGTTTTGTGTTTTGTGGATTATGGCCAACCTTGTTAGAGTAAGATAGTCTCTCATTGTAGTTTTGATTTGAATTTCTCTGATAGCTAATGATAGTGAACATTTCCTCATGAGTCTTTTGGCTACCTGGATGTCTTCTTTAGTGATGTATCTGTCCATCTCCTTTGCCCAGTACTTAATTGGGTTATTTACTCTTTTCTTGTTGATATTTGACAGTACCTCATAGACTATGGAGATCATACATAGATCTGACATAGTTGCCAAATATTTTTTCACATTCTGTAGTTGGTCTTTTAACCCTTTTGATAAAGTCTTCAGATAAGCAAAAGTGTTTGATTCTTAGTAGTTCCCATTGATCTATTTTCTCTTTTGTTGATTGTGTTTTGTTTGTCAGATTTTGAAATCTCTCTAAGTTGTATATTAAATTTTCCAATGATGACCTTTTTTTTTCTTTTTTAGGGTGACCTGTATTGTTTTAGGTTTGATATTTAGATCTTTTATCCAATTTGAGTTGGTTTTTGTGTAAAATGTGAGACATAGGCCTAGTTTCAATTTTTTACAGACGGATACCCAATTTTGCCAGCACCATTTGTTAAACAGACTACTTTTACCCCAGTTTAAAATCTTAGGGCTTTTGTAGAGTACCAGCTCTTTATAGGAGGATAGTGACACCTCTGGTGTTTCAACTCTCATCCTTTGGTCTGTATGTCTCTTTTTGTACCAATATCAAGCTGTTGTAACAACCATGGCAGTGTAATGGGTTCTAAAGTCGGGTAGTGAGAGGCCTCCCACAATGTTCTTATTCAGTAGTGCTTTGTTTATCCAGAGTTACCTCCGTTTCCAAACAAAGTTGGTGATTTATTTCTCCATCTCATTAAAAAATGTGGCTGGAATTTGTATTGGGATTGCCTTGTATATGTCAATTGCTTCGGGTAAAATAGGCGTTTTCATAGTGTTAAGGTCTTCCTATCCAAGAGAAGGATAGGTTTTTCCATTTATGTAAGTCTGTCTTAGTTTTTTGCAGGAAGGTCTTGTAGTTCTCTTTTTATAGGTCTTTTATTTCTCTAGTTAGATTTATTCCTATGTATTTTTTCTTCTTAGGGGCTATAGTAAATGACATTGATTTGATGATTCCTTCTTTAATGATTTCTGTAGGTACAAAGCAATCCTACTAATTTGCATATGTTTATCTTATATCCTGTGACTGCTGAACTCTTCTATTAATTTGAGTGGTTTACTTATGAATTCTTTAGGATTTTATGCATATATAATCATATAATCTGCAAGCAGGGAGATTTTCACTTCTTCTTTGCTGATGTAGATGCCTTTGTTTCTTTGTCTTGTCTAATTGCTCTGGCCAGAACTCCTAGTACAATGTTGAATAAAAGTGGTGAGAGTAGGCAACCTTGTCTAGTTCCTTCTCTCTAGGCGAATTCATTCAGTCTCTCTCCATGAAGGATAATGCAGGTGCTGGCTTCGCATACACGGCCCTTATTGTATTGAGGAATTTGCCTTCTGTTCCTATTTTGCTGAGAGCTTTTATCATGACTTGGTGTTGGAATTTGTTGAATGCATTTTCTGCATCAGTTGAGAAAATCAGGTGACTCTTACCTTTTGTGTTATGTGGTTGATCATGTTAATTGTTTTTCTGATGTTGGACAAGACTTGCATCCCAAGTATGAATCCAACTGGGTCATGATGAATTATTTTCTTGATCTACTGTTGAATTTTATTGGAAAGGATTTTGTTGAAGATTTCTGCATGTAGGTTCATGAGCGATAATAGTCTGTAATTTTCCTTTTTTGTGGGATCTTTCCCTGGTTTTCATATCAGGGTTATGCTGTTTGGGAGTATTCCATCCCTTTATATGCTGTGAAATAGTCTCAGTAGTATTGGAGTTAACGCTTCTTTAAAAGCTTGGTAGAATTCTGTGGTGAAGCCACCTGTGCCAGGGTTTTTTTTGGTTGGTATTTTTTTGATGAGTTTTTCAATCTCTTCCTTTGTGATGGCTTTATTAAGCTGTTCTGCTTCACTTTGTAATTATTTTGGTAAGTTATATGAATCAAGAAATTCATCTATTTCCTCTAAGTTTTCAAATCTGTTAGAGTACAGTCTGTCATAGTATTCTGTTATGATATATTTTATTTCTGTTGGATCTGTTGTGACATCTCCCATCTCATTTCTTATTTGGGTAATTTGTTTCATTTCCTGTTTTTCTTTAGTAAGTTTAGTCAATGGTTTGTCAATTTTGTTGATCTTTTCAAAAAATCAGCTTTTGGTCTGTTCAATTTTTTCAGTTGCTCTTCTATTCTCTAATTCATTTCGTTCTGCTCTGATCTTTATGATATGTTTTCTTCTGGTACCTGAGGGGTTCCTCTGTTGTTCTCTCTACTTGTTCAAGCTGTAAGGTCTGTTCTTTGATTTGGTTTCTTTCTTCCTTCCAGATTTGTGCATTTATGGAGATAAACTGACTTCTGATCACAGCTTTGTCTGTACCCCATAGGTTCTGGTAGGAAGTGTTTCCATTCTCATTGGAATCCACAAATTTATTTGTTTCATCCTTAATTTCTTCTATAACCCATGGCTTTTTGAGTAAGATGTTTTTCAGTTTCCATGAATTCCAATCTGTACCTATGTTTTTTCTGCTGTTGATTTCTGCTTTAATGGCTTTATGGTCTGAGAAGATGCTTTGCAATAATTCAGTGATTTGGATTTTGTTGAGGTTTACCGTATGTGCTATCACACGGTGTATTCTAGAAAATGTTTCATGTGCACTGGAGAAGAGGTGTAGTTATCTGCTGATAGATAAAAAATTCTACATGTCGATGAGGTCTACTTGGTTGATTGTTGCGGTAAGATCTTCTGTGTCTTTACTGTGCTTTTTTCTAGAACATCTGTCACTACTGAAAGTGGAGTGTTGAAGTCTCCCACTATTATTGTGGAGTGATCTATCTCATTTTTGAATGTAGCCAGCATTTGTCTGATGCCTTTAGAGGCTCTAATATTTGATGCATAAATATTTAGTATTGTTAAGTCTTGCTTGTGTGTTGAAACTTTCAGCAATAAATAGTGACCATTTGTGACCATGATGGTGGGTTTTACATTAAAATCTATTTTATTTGAGATTAGTATTGCCAAACCTACTCTTATTTGTATGTTGTTAGCTTGGTATATATTATCCCATCCTTAATTTTTTCCATTTGTTCATATCTTTAAGTCTAAGATGTGTTCCCTGTAAGCAGCATATAGACGGTTCACGTCTTTTAACCCAAGCTGTCACTCATTGTCTCTTTACGCGAGCATTCATACTATTTACGTTCAGTGTAATTATTGATAGGTGTGTGTTTAATGCTTCCATTTCAATATATTTATTTTGTGTTGGTGTTTTCTCTGTCGCTCTTAACATTCTGTTC
This sequence comes from Heterohyrax brucei, assembly GCA_028571685.1. Classification (NCBI taxonomy): domain Eukaryota; kingdom Metazoa; phylum Chordata; class Mammalia; order Hyracoidea; family Procaviidae; genus Heterohyrax; species Heterohyrax brucei. The sequence continues at coordinate 2,750,220 of CM053146.1, read as the reverse complement.
TGGGTCATTCTTATTTATGGGTTGATTTGTCATCTTTATCAGTGTTGATTTTGCATTTGTTGAAACTCCTGTGTTACAGTTCTTCTTTTGATATGTTGCATTGTTATTGAGCTTTGCAACTAGCCCTATGATCACTCTTTTTCTTTTATTTAACATGGCTGAGTGAAAATGTACATTCCCATATAAATTTACATGCCCACCTATATGCAGCTTCCACTGCTCTCCCTGTCCGGTGACAGCACACTATTCCTCTCTACTCCATACTTGTCTCATTCTCCCAACAGCCTCCTTTCTGCTCCTCTCCACCCACTCTCCTTCCTCCAGCCAGAGGTCAGCAGGATGATATCCTATAGATGTATAGAACCATAAAGTGCAACCAATATATGGTCACTTTGCATTGCCAAGTCCAATCTATTCCTGTCCAAAGAGTGGACCTTTGTTATAATTTATGGGTAAGGGCAGCAACAGGGCCAGGGGCCATGCTTTCAGGGGAACCCCGAAACCACTGGACCATCAATTGAGGTCTTTTAGTGGAAAACTCAGGATGCACCACTTTTTATTCTTGTGTTGCCAGTGAGAATCAACCTAGTGAGCTCCATCGTGGCTATCACTGGTGGTGGCCAGGCACCATCCAGTTCTTCCGGTCCCAAGTCGATGAAGGCACCCACTCTTGCGGGTCTCTCTGTCTTCTAGGTTGTCTTTACTGCGTGCCCTATGATCACTCTTAAAAATCTAAGTTGAAACCCAATTCTAACTTCTACACATTTTATTAACTTCATCTTCATCTGAAAGGACTGTAACTACTGTAGTACATCACCTTTTTTAATATGATGGTATCTTAGTTTTTATGATATGATCACTGGTTTCCTTCATTTAAAGTTGTAGCTACAATTAAGTTTTTTGCCTTTCCTAACTGAATAGGTTTCTGGATATTGTGTCCTGCATTGCCTTCTTAAATATAGAATTAACTGTTTTGTTTTTTTCGTAAGCAAAAAGCTTCTTTCAGTATTTCTTGTCATTTGGGTTTGGTTTTTACAAAGTCTCTGAATTTCTATTTATCTGTGAATGTCTTAATTTCATCTTCATATTTGAAAGATAGTTTTGAAAGATACATAATTCTTGGTTGGAAGCTTTTCTTCTTTAAGACTTTGAATGTGTCATCCCACTGCCTCTGTACCAACATCTTTTCTGCTAAGAAGTCAAATGAAAGCCTACAGGGTATGTCTGTGAATGTTAGCTTTGCTTTCAGTCTCACTGCCTTTAAGAATTTATGATTATGTTTCATTTTATTAAACTTGATTATAATATGTCTTGGTGTCTTAGTTTTAGGATCTAGTTTTTCTGGTGTTCAATATACATCTTGGATATCTGTGTTCTCTCATAATCTCAGAGAACTTTTCTGTCAACAATTCAACAATACTCTTTGTTTTTTCAGGAACCCCTCCCTCTTCAGGGACTCCAATTAATTGTAGATTATTCCTCTTGGTAGAGTCCCACATGTTTCTTAATTTTTTTTTCATTTTTCTTGTTTCTTTTATTTGATTTCTCCTCATAAATGCTAGTCTTAGTTGCTCTATCTTCAAGGTCAGTAAGTCAGATTTTCAGTTACTCAATTCTGCTCTTTTGGCTTTGAATTGAATTGTCTAATTGTGAAATTTTGTTATGTATCTTTCAGCTTTCAGAATGTTGATGTTCCTCAATTTGAATGCCTTGCTTAATTTTTCATTTTGTTCTGCCTTATTTTGTATAATGTCTAGAAGAAGTCTCTATATAGTTCTTTCTTACTTTACCTCTGATAGTTTCAGAAAGGCTTCTTCATCTGGGAAGTTTTTGATTCTTTACTTTGGGAGTTTTCTGGAGCCATGATTGGTTGTTTCTTTAAATGCTTGGCAACGGTTCGTTGCTTTGGGGACATCTAGAGGCTGTTTGGTTTCTCTTTTGTTGCCTCAACAGGAGCTGAGGCATAGTTCTGAGCAAGGAGTTGGTCAGCAGCCACTTTTGTGTACTCTAACCACTGGCTCCCATGAACTCTCTCAGGTGGCAGGCTTTGCTTCCTAGCTGGCAAAGACACCACTGTTCTTATGGATTCACTGGGGGGCCATCAACTGACCCTGCAATGTGGATCAGTAAAGGCTAGAAGAAATGCCATTGGCCTGCACAACAGTTATTTCTCCATTCTCCAGGCAGTCTTATTTTAGAAAGCTAAAAGCTGTCTGACCTCTTCAAAAGTCAGTCAGGCCATCAGGTGTGCCTGGCCTCTCCTTCCAACTGACAACAGAGGCACTTTTTTGGCTGTCCCCAGATGCTATGATATAGTTTGAAGTAGGGAAGCATTACTGTATTGCTGTTTTCACCTGCTGGGTGCTACTTATAAGTCTACAGTGTGCTAAACATAGCCTTCCTGCTGGAAAAGTACTCCCTGGACTGACATTGCCTCCCATCCTGAGAATGAGCTCCAGCTGAAGCCTCCAGTTGAGTGACTGCACCTCCCAGCTGAACAAGATAGCATCTCAGTCAAGCTACCCCTCCCACTGTGAAACAGCTGACTCTTGTCACAGCTCCAAAAACAGAGGGTAGAGGGGCTGTGGGGTCTCAGTCTGCTGCCGGGCTCTCAAAACATGGCTATTCCACGCACTGTCTCTCCACTGTAGCACATGGTGTTCACTTCAGCACTGCAGCTCAACGTAGCTGCCAGCTCATGCTCATCCTTCACCTACCCCCATCCCCCACCAACAAAAAGAAAGAAAAGCTAAAACTGCCAGTACCTTTGGTCCAGGGGAGTCAGCCATTCATCAAGTGCAGCACTCAGCAAGAGAGAGGAAGTTTCTCACTGAGTGCCATGTAGTCCAAACTGACAACCCTAAGCTGTGGCCTAGGGCTCAATGGATGTCCTGAATGCTCCATTTAATTATAAATCCAGGCCTTAGTTTTCAGAAGAAATTAAGCAGATATGTGTCTAGCCCACTATCTTGACTCTACTCCTCCTTTTTATTTTTTTTATGTTTTAATTTTTTTAATGTTTTTTATTATGATTAAGTGAAAGAAGACAATCCAATTCTGCATGCCCACCTGTCTGCAGCTTCATCTGCTCTCCTCACCCTGTGACACACACTCTTCATTTTCACTCTTTACTTCTGGTGTCCTCTTAATGAATACCTGTCCCCTACCTCCACACTCTCCTGTCCCATCTAGAAAGAAAGCAGTTGAACAGCCTCCTATAAATACATAAAACCATAAAGTACATACACCACATGTTCACATGTGTCCCCAAGTCCAGTCCATTCTTGTCTGAAAAGTTGACTTCAGTACTCATTTCAAGTCAGGGCCAGCAGCAAGTCTAGGGGCCATGATCCCAGGGAACCCTTGGTGCCATCATATCATCAGTTCTGGTCTTTTAGTTCGAGTTTTCCTCTTGGCTTAAGTACATACATGAGGCTGACTGAGCTGCTCCTGTCCAGAGGTGAGATGAAAAGATGGAAGGGGTTATCAGATGGTTGAATGGATATTGGAAATAGACTGGAAAGGAGGAGTGTGCTGTCACAGGGTGGGGAGAGCAACTAGAGTTGCATAGCAGTGTGCAGGATTTTGTATGGCAAATTGACTTGAATTGTAAACTTTTACTTTAAGTACAGTAAAGTATTTTTAAAAAGCAAGGATGCTGAGACCTCACTTACTTTGGACATTAGGAGGCACCAATCCATGGATAAAAGCATCATTCTTGGTAAAGTGATGTCAATGAAAAATAGGAAGACTCTCAGTAGGTAGACTGACACAGTGGCTGCCACACTGAGCTCAAACTTAGCAATAATTGTGATGATGGCAAGAACAAGAACAAGCAGTGTCTTGTTCTCTTGTACATAAGATATCTGTGAGTTGGAATCAACTTGACAGCATAGAACAAAAACAGCAGCATTATTATGTTTAGTAACATGTTTCTTCACACTTTTGCCCATTTTCTTATTAGATTATTATTATTATTATTGAGTTTTAAAAGTTTATTCTATATTTTAAATACTATTTCTTTTTAGGATTCATGGTTTTCAAATATTTTCTTCCAGTTTGTAGCTTGATTTTTGACATCTAAACAAACTTTTTTACAGAGCAGGTTATGGTTTTGATGTAGTCAAATTTATCATTTTTTAACTTTAGTGAATCACATTTTGAGTGTCAAATCTAAGAACTATTTACCTACCCTTAAATCAGATAAAACCAAACCCATTGCTGTCAAATCAGTTCTGACTCATTTGCTATGCTTTTCCTAAAAGCTTTATAGACTAATGATTTACATTTAAGTCCATGATTCTGTTTAAAGTAATACTGTATGTGGTATTACCTGGAAACCCTGATGGTACAGTGGCTAAGTGTAGTTCAAATCTGCCAGACATTCCTTGGAAACTCTACAGGGCAGTTCTACTCTGTCTATAAAGTTGTTATGAGTCACAACTGACTCAATGGCAATGGATAGTATTATCTGGATGAACTATATTATTTACATAATCTTGATATTTCCTTTTCACTGCATAAGTGTAACTTATAAGATGACTTCTTGTTTCTGGATTTCCATTCTAATCCATCATTTGAAAGTTGCTATTGGATTTAAGGATATGAAGCAGCCTTTCTTGAGGCAAATTGCACATAGACCCAAAACTTTCAGTGCTTTAAAATGCCAGGTTCAGCTTTCAGACTCTTTTTAGTTTTGTAGAGTTGGAATGGTGATAAGAGGTTAGTTCTGTGATTCCAGTTCTAAGAGACTCAGTAACATTACTTGTCCATACTTCTCCCTATAGAGCAAGGTTTAACAGATTGTACACAGGTAAACAACCCAGCATACAAAACAGTCCCACACACTTCTAACAATTCTCACACTTACTGACACATGCTTACTTTTTCTACCTGTTAATTAACCTCTACTCTGGCTTGCTAATGACAGTTTTCTTGAATCCGGATTAAGAGACATGGGCCATGTAAAGCAAAGTGATGCTCATTTTTCATCCAATATTATCGCTCCCCCCCAAATATTTCCTAAGACATTAGGAACTTTGAGTTCATTCTGCTAGTATAGTGGCACCTACATGGGATCACACACACCAGGAACTTAGCTTAGACTAATGTCATGAATGTGACCTGTATGTCAGTTTCCCATACTGTACTCGCTTGCTTGGAAGACATGCCTCAGCTATTTCAAGTACCAGCAGGCTCATCCACAGTGGGCAGGTTTCAGGGGCATTTCTAGACTAAGTAAAACCAGAAAGAAAGGTCTGGTGATCTACTCTTGAAAATCAACCAAAAAAAACCTTGTGAATCACAATACAGCACTGTTTGATATGGTACGGAAAGATAAACCTCATAGGTTGGAAGACACTCAAAGTGCACAAAAGATGACACAGTGGACTCAGATGTCTCAGTGATGGTGAAGATGTCACAGTACCAGGCAATATTTTGTTCAGTTGTAGATGGGGTCACCATAAGTCAGTGCTAACTCAATGGGAGTTTAACAATAGCAATTTCATGAACATTGTTTTAGGTATCTGGTATTGCTTTAATAGAAATACCACAAGTGTATGGTATTAAAAAAAAATTATTCTTATGCAGTCCAGTAGGCTTAAAGTCCAAATCCTGGGTGTCAAGTCTAGAGAAAAACTTTCCTTCTTTGTAGGCTCTGGGAGAAAGTCCTCACATTATGTCAGTCTTTGGGCAGGGGGCATCTCAGCATAAGAAACTCTGTTCTGAAGGATGGGCTCTGCTCCTGGTGCTTCTTTCCTTATAGTATGAGGTCCCGAATTCTCTGCTTGCTTCTCTTTCAAATCTCACAGAATAAAAGGTGGGCCACACTCTAGGGAAACTCTCTAGTAAGGGTATTGTTGTAGTCACATCATAGTCCTCTTTTAACATAATCAAATGTATTAGCCATAGGCAGAGATTAGGATTTACAGCATAGGAAAATCACAAAGTGGAACACAATCACACAGTACTGGGCATCTTGGCCCAGCCAAACTGGTACACACACTTTGTGGGAACACAATTGAACCCATGGCAAACATCACCATTTCTGAAAACTAGGGTAATGCTAATTGCCATTGGGCTAAAAGATGGCAGAGAAAGTTGAAACACAAGGAGTTTATAAAAATATTGTATAGTTTCATTATTCATTAACTGGAACACAAAAGTTTGAGAGCCTAGCCTGAGTCTTAGTTGTGAATAACTAAGAGCTCTATGATAGCATTTGCAAGATATTTCCATACACATTTTTGTTAGAAAATTTAATGTTGAGGTAGATGACATAGAGTCACTGAATCAGCAGAGGCAGAAAAGTGATGTAAGAGACAGGAAGGAGTGAAAATATGAGTATGAAAATGTTGACTGCCTTCATCTTGCACTCTTCAGAAAGAATCATTAGTTAACACTTGATGTTTTGGTGTTTTAAAAAGCAGCATAGTACTTATTTGAGCCCTGGTAGTGTTGTGTTTAAGAGCTTTGAGTGCTAACCAAAAAGTCAGCAGATGAGAACCACCAGTCTCTACTCTGAAACCATATGTGGAAGTTCTACTCTATCTAATAAGGTTACTGTGAGTTGGAATTCAACTAGACAGCAATGGATTTTAGAAAAAAATAGTACTTACCAAATTTCTTAAAACTTTGCTAACACTTTATTCTTCACAGCTTAATTGACAGTGTTGTTAATGCAAGACATAAAGAACTGATTTAATACTAATACATTTGGAAAAATTCTATAAAAAGCTGTTTTACTTTGCAGGTAGACAACTTTAGTTTTAACCTTCACAGTTTAAAGGAGATGGAACATTGTTTTTCTTACTAATTGCTTCATTTCCTTGCTTAAATGAGGGTACGTATCACTACACAGAAACACACACACACGTGTGTGTATGTCTATTATATTGTATTTTATTATACATAACATATATTTCAGAATATACTATAAATATATATGTGTACTTTTATTTATATATTATTATATTATACTACATCATTTTATATATAACTAGTCTTTTTCCCTTAGAAATTTAATGTAGGAAGAATAGTCTGCTCTGTTGATTTCTGAAATACAACCTCTTTTATTCCCATAATCAAATTTAAAGTTTCCTCCAAAGACACCACATCAGCTGTAAAATCACCTTCCCTTCATGTCACTAAATTATTGTGGTGCTTAATAAGGAGTTTTGGAAGAAATGGTACTTTTGTCCTTTCTTGTGTTTACAGACTCTCTCACAGTTATTGAGCTTTTGGACAGTAAAGAATCTACAAAAACTAGGCAGCTAGAATACAGCAACATCCATAAATTACTAGAAGTGATTCAAGGCTCAGGGAAGTACAGCCTTCACCTCCTCACGCATAAGCTTCTCCAGCAGACTGACTTCAGGCAACATCCTTTTTGCAACCTGTCATTTCTTTCTCATGGGACCTGCCCCTTCCCTGGAAATTTAACAGCTGTTCCATGAGTATAATTCAATTTAGTCTTAATTGCTCTGTTTGACTAAATGATGATCCTCTATACCTTGCGATACAGTAAAAGTAACAGCTTACAGTAGACATAAAAAGACCTCAGTATTCTTCAAATCTTTCATCCTATGCTAATACAGAACTGCATAGTAAACAATCAGAAAGTAAATGGCCCATAGAAGTGTGTATACAGCACCTGTAGTGTGGATTATTATATGCATAATATGAGAAATAAATTCCTCTTCTAGTTTCCTAAAAATGATGAATTTCACCCCTCCACTCTGTGTGAAGTGATGCATTCTTTTGAGCTGTCTTCTCTAAGCTTTGCATCCTCTGTCTCCAAGTTAACAAGAATAACACTGTTGCTTGGAAGTTGATTGAAGTTTCACTGTTGGTCTAAAAATGATTGCTTAAATTTATTTAAATAATAGCATAGTACAAATGCTTATTATTACCAATCCATGCTTGAAATTGCTAAGTAATCAAAATGCCTGTCCACTCAGCCTAGAGGGAAGCCTATCGGAATTGCTTGATCCAGTGCTTCTGGCAATATGAACTTAATGGTTGAGAGACTACCTAGGTTCCTAACCCCTAATATAAAACTTGCTAAGTATCCTCTTTGCAAAATAGGGATTACGTACCACAAAGTCTTATTGTAAACATTCAATATATTTTAATTAAATAGTTTTATTTTTTATTACAGTAAATGAATAAAATTGCTAACATCTATCAACTATCTCGTCTCTGATAAATGCTCACCTCTCCCTGCCCTTGTAGCTGTCAGAGTTTTCTTCTGTAGATAATTCCGTTCAGTCCTTGTAACAGGGGTCTCATACAATATTTGTTCTTTTGGTACTCACTGATTTCACTCAGCATAATATCTTTCAATGTGTTTTAAAATCATTATTGTTTTTTATCACAGTGTAGTGTTGCATTGAACATGTGTACCATAGTTTGTTTATCTACTCACCTGCTGATGGGCATCTGGGGTGATTCTGGTTTTTTGCTACTGTGGGCTGTGCTGCAATAACTATTCTTGCCCATGTGTCTGTTCATGTGACAACCTTTGTTTCCGAAGTATAAATTCCAAATAGTGGAATTACAGGATCAAATGATATATCTATCTCCAGCTTTTTAAGGAAGCATCAGATTGCGTTCTAGAGAGGTTGTACCAATTTGCAATCCCACCAGCAGCGTAGCACAGTTCCAACCTCTCCACAATTTGTTGTTTTGTGTTTTTTGGATTATGGCCAACCTTGTTGTGTTGAGATGGTGTTTCATTGTAGTTTTGATTTGGATTTCTCTGATAGCTAATGATCATGAGCATTTCCTCATGTGTGTTTTGGCTGCCTGGATGTCCTGTTTGGTGAAGTATCTGCTCATCTTCTTTGAACATCGCTTAATTGGCTTATTTATCTTTCTCTTGTTGAAACTTTGCAGAAGCTTGTAGATTACAGAGATCAGATGATGGTCAGACATGTAGTTGGCAAATATTATTTCCATTCTGTAGGTGGTCTTTTAATACTTTTGATGAAGTCTTTGGATGAGCAAAAGTGTTTGATTCTTAGTAGTTACCATTTATCTATTTTCTGTTGATCTTGCTTTATTTGTTAGATTCTGAAGTCTGTCTAAGCTGTGTATTAGAACATCCATTGTTGATCATATTTTTTTTGGCATGATCTTTGTTGTTTTAGGTTTGATGTTTAGGTCTTTGATCCATTGTGAGTTAGTTTTTGTGTAGGGTGTGAAATATGGATCTTGTTTCAGTTTTTTTGGAAGATGGATATCCAATTTTGCCAACACCATTTGTTGAAGAGAATGTTTTTACCCCAGTTTACAATCTTAGGCGTTTGTTGAATATCAACTGTTCATAAGAGGATGGTGGCATCTCTGGGCTCTCCACTCTATTCCACTGGTCTATATGTCTCTTTTTGTACCAATACCAGGCTGTTTTGACTACTGTAGCAGTGTAATAAGTTCTAAGGTCAGGTAGTGCAAAGCCTCCCATGTGTTCCTCTACAGTAGTGCTTTACTTAGCCAAGGTTTCTTCCCTTTCCAAAAAAGTTGATGATTTATTTGCATTGGGGTTGTATTGCATAAATAGATCACTTTAGGTAAAATAGACATTTTCACAATGTTAAGTCTTCTCATCCATGAGAAGGGTCAGTTTCTCCAATTTTTTAAGTCTTTTTTGGTTTCTTTCAGTAAGTCCTTCTAGTTCTCTCTGTATAGGTCTCTTATTTCTCTAGTTTTCTCTGTATAGGTCTCTTATTTCTCTAGTTAGATTTATTCGTAGGTATTTTATCTTCCTAGGATCTAGGGTGAATGGTATTGATTTGGTTATTACTTCTTTGATGATCTCTTTGTTGGCATAAAGGAATTCTACTGATTTATTTATGTTTATCTGTATCCTGATACTTTGCTGAACTCCTCTATTAGTTTCAATAATTTACTTATGGATTCCTTAGGATTCTCTGTATATACAATCACATCATCTGCAAATAGGGAGATTTTTCTTTCTTCATTGCCGATGTGGATGCCCTGTTATTTCTTTGTCTTGTCAAATTACTCTGGCTAGAACTTTTGGTACAATGTTGATTTCATTCTCAGTGGGAATTCTTTTAGTCTTTCACCATTTAGGACAATGAAGGCAGTTGGCTTCGCATAGATGCCACTACTTGCATTGAGGAATTTCACCTCTATTCTTCTTTTGCTGAGAGTTTTTAGCATGAATGGGTGTTGGACTTTGTCAAATGCCTTTTCTGCATCAGTTGACAAAATCATGTGATTCTTATCTTTTGTGCTTTAAGTGGTTGATCTCATTAATTGTTTTCCCGATGTTGAACCAGTCTTGCATCCTGGGAATGAAACCAGCTTGGTCATGGTGAATCATGTTTGATATGCTGTTGAATTCTATTGGCTAGGATTTTGTTGACGATTTTTGCATCTAGGTTCATGAGTGATATTCATCTGTAGTTTTCTCTTTTAGTGGAGTCTTTATCTGGCTTTGGTACCAGGGTTATGTTGGCTTATAGAATGAAATTGGGAGAATTCCATCCCTTTCTGTGTTGTGAAATAGACTCAATAGGGTTGGAGTCAACTTTTCCCTAAAAGTTTGGTATAATTCTGTGGCGAAGCCTTCTGGGCCAGGGTTTTTTTTTGGTTGGTAGTTTTTTGATGACTTTTCCAATATCTCCTTTTGTGATATGTTTGTTAAGTTGACGTAACTTCTGCTGGTGATAATCTTGGTGAGTGATACGAATCTAGAAGTATGTCCATTTCCTGTAAGTTTTCAAATCTGTTAGGGTACAAACTTTCATACTATTCTGTTAGGATATTTTTGATTGGCTTGGCTGGCTCTGTTGTAACATGTCCCATCTCATTTCTTAATCGAGTCTTCCTCTGTTTTTCTGTTGTAAGCTTAGCCAAAGGTTTATCAATTTTGTTGATCTCTTCAAAGAACCACCTTTTGGTTTTATCATTTTTTCCAGTTGTTCTTCTGTTGTCTAACTCATTTAGTTCCATTCTAATCTTATCTGTCTTATTCCAGTGCCTGAGGGGTTCATCTGTTGTTCTCTCTCCTTGTTCAAGGGTTAATTCTTTAATTTGGGGCCTTTCTTCCTTCTGGATATGTGAAATTATGGCGATAAATTGGCCTCTGAGCACTGCTTTTGCTGTACCCCATAGATTCTGGTAGGATGTGATTTCATTCTCATTGGTTTCCATAAGTTTCTTTATTTCATTCTTGATTTCTTCTATATCCCATGCCTTTTTGATCAAGGTGTTGTTCAGTTTCCTTAAGTTTGAATTTCTATCTATGATTTTTCTGCTATTGATTTCCAGTTTTATGGCTCTGTGGTCTGAGAAGATGCTTTGCAATAAATCAATGGTTTCGATTTTGTAGAGAATTGCCTTATGACCTGAAACATGGTCTATTCTGGAGAATGTTCCATTTGTGTTGGAGAATAAGTAATACTTATCTGTCAATAGATAAAAAGTTCTGAATATTTTGATGAGGTCTAGTTGGTTAATTGTCACAATAATATCTATATCTTTACTGAGATTTTTTTCTGGATGATCTGTCCATTAATGAACGGGGAGTTTTGAAGTCTCCAGCTATGGCTTTGGGATGATCTATGTCATTTTTCAGTGTTGTCAGTGTTTGTTCAATGTATTTAGATGCTCTAGTACTGGGTGCATAAATATTTAATATTGTTAAGATGTGCTTGTGTATTGAATCCTTCAGCAATATATAGTGACCATTCTTGACCACCATAGTGTATTGTACATTCAAATCTATTTTATCTGAGATTAGTATTGCCATACCTGTACTTCTCCATATGTTGTTATCTTGGTATGTATTATTCCTTCCATGAATTTTCAATTTGTCCATATCTTTGAGTCTAAAGTGTTTTTCTTGTAAACAGCATATAGACAGGTCATGTCTTTTGATCCAGGATGTCACTCTGTTTCTTTATTCAAGCATTCAGTCCATATACATTGAGTGTAATTATTGATAGGTATGTGTTTAGTGCTGCCATTTTGATGTATTTATTTTTGTGTCGATGGTTTCTATGTCTTAATATTCTGCTCTGAGTCATTCTTTATGGGTAGAACTTCTAGTGTTGTTTTTGTGTTTATTGTCATTTCTGTATTACATTTCTTGCTTTGATATGTTGCATTGTTATTGTGCTTTGCAGCTACCTCTATGATCCCCCTTAATATTCTAAGTTTAAACCTAATTTTAACTTCTGCATATCTTTTAACTTCCTCTCCATCTGAAAGAACTACTACTGTGGTACGTTTCTCTTTTTAGTGTGATGGTGTCATAGTTTTCATGGTATGATCACTGATTCTCTTCTTTTAATATTGTGGCTTTGATTGAGTTTTGTGACTTCCCTAACTGAGTGGGATTCTGGATGTGTGTCCTGCATTGTCTCCTTAAATATATACTCAGTGATTTTGTTTTTCTAAACAAGGAGCTTCTTTCGGTATTTCTTGTAGTTTTGGTTTAGCTTTTACAAAGTTTCTAAGCTTGCGTTTACCTGTGAATGTCTTAATTTCACCGTCATATTTGATAGACAATTTTTCAGGATATATAATTCTTGGTTGCAAGTTTTTCTCCTTTAAGACTTTGAATGCATCATCCTACTGCCTCTGTACCAACATCTTTTCTGCTAGGAAGTCAAACGAAAGCCTACAGGTCTTCCCTCTGAATGTTAGCTTTGCTTTGAGTCTCTCTGCCTTTAAGAGTGTCTGTTTATGTTTCATTTTATTGAGCTTGATTATACTATGCCTTGGTGTCTTTCTTTTGGCATCTAGTTTTTGTGGCTGTGATACACAGCTTGTACATCTATGTTCTCTTTGTTCATAAGTTCAGGAAAATTTTCTGCCAGAAACTCTACAGCAGCAATGCTCTCTATAGTGTCATCTATCCCCCCCCGTGTTCAGAAACTCTGATTAATCATAGATTATTCCTCTTAATAGAGTTCCACATGTTTCTTAACGCTTCTTCATTTTCCATAGTTCTTTTATTTCTCCTCATAAATACTGTATCTTCAAGGTCACTAAGTCTGACTTCTATCTCCTCAATTCTGCTCTTTTGGCTTTGGATTGAATTATCTAACTCTGTAATTTTGTTATGGATCTGCTGGATTTCAGATGGTTGATATTTCATCAGTTCAAACAGCTTTCTTAATGTTTCATTTTGTTCTGCTGCATTTTGTTTAATCTCTAGAAGTGTTCTATATATAATTCTTTTGTACTCAACCTCTGATAATTTTAGAAAGTCTTCATCTGGAACGTTTTTTGATTCTTTATTTGGTAGTTTTCTGGTCTCAAGGTGGACTGCTTCCTTAAATGATTATCTATGGTCTGTTGTCTGTGTGCCATCTAGAAGCTGTTTGATTTCTGTGGTGTTAGCTCAACAGGAGCTGAGACATAGTTCTAAGAGAGGAGTTGTTCACCAGCCATCTTTAGGTACTCTAGTGATTGGCCCCAGGTTGACTGTCTGGAGTGGATTACTCTGCCTTTTGGTTGGAAGTACTGCACCCCAGCTATGGAGACACTGGGGGCTGTCAACCACCCCTACGATGTGGGTCAGTGAAGGGCAGGGGTAAACCTACCAGGCTTCTCAACAGACAGATCTGCAGTCACATACATAGGCCTCTCAATCCTGAAGGTAAACTTAACTTTTGTGTGGAGGACTGTCCAATTGCTGTAAATCAGATAACTATCAAATGAGTAGCTATGCAAATTCTATAAAAAACAGTCATGCCCTCAGGAGAAGCAGACTCCACCTTCCAGCTGGAAATGAATGTAGGTTGTTGGCCACTCGCAGAAGCTGCAGTTCTCTGATAAGGTGAAACATCAGGAGTGGTGGTCACTGGCCACTGGCTCATCTTTGATAGGAGAAGTTTAGTCCAATACTGATGCCTAGTCAAATATGCCAGGTCCTAAGTCTCTCCAAATGTCCAGTGCTACATGCAAGTGTAATTCCAGGCCTTAGTTCTCAGAAGGAATTGAAGAGACATGTGTCTAGTCCACCATCTTTTAATGGTCAAATTTTTGATGTGTTAGCACGATACATAGCACATGGTAAACACTCAATAAATTGAAATTATTACTAAGTAAAATCTCTACTCATCATTTCAACTGATATTGGCATGTAAATCAATATTTATTTGCTGTCTTAGTTTATCAGTCATTGAAATCACATCTAGTTATTACAGTCTGTTTTTTCGATAAATAACAGTAGAATGGAGGTGGCTCATGTTTCAGACCCTGAACCCAAAGTTTTGTTTAAAACCAAACTGTTTAAATCCTAAAGTAAGTATTGGCTAAGTATATGATAACAAACAGCTCATTATTAAAGGAAATTCAATGACCTGCCCTAGTTCAGACCTAATCAAATGAGAATATTTAAAACAGAGCATTTAAGCCATTTGCAATAGCCTGCAAAGTGATAAAATACTTAGTAATAAATCTCAACAGAGGTGTAAAAGACCTATACGAAGAAATTTACAAGAGTTTATGGCAAGAAACCAAGAGACCTACACAAGCAGACAAATCTAACTTGCTCATTGATAGGAGGACTCCACATCATGAAAACTTCTATTCTACCCCCAGCAATCTATAGATACAATTAAATCTCAATACAAATTCCAATGACATTTTTTAATGAAATTGAGAAACAATCAACAACTTCATAGGGAAAGGGAAGAGCTCCAGATAAGTAAAGCATTGCTGAAGACCGTATTGAGAGGCCTTGTACTACCTGGCTTCAGAATCTATTTCACTGCTATGGCAGCCAAAACAGCCAGTACTTACAAAAACAGACACCTAGACCAATGAAATGTAATTGAGAATACAGATATAACATCATCCATCTACGAGCAGCTGGTATTTGATAGCCCAAAGTGTATAAATTAAGGAAAAGACAGTCTCTAACAAACTGTGTTGGCATAAATGCATATTCATCTGTAAAAAAAAAAAAAAAGAAAAAAAGCAGACCAAGATCTCACCCATGCATAAAAACTAACTCAAAATGGATCAAAGACCTAATATTAAATTTAACAACAATAAAGATCATAGAATAAAAAATATTGGCAATGCTGGGAGCCCTGATACTTGGCTTAAACAGACCATAAAACATTAATAACAATGCACAAGCACCAGAAAATGAAATAGATAACTGGAAACTCCTGAAAATCAAGCACTTGTGCTCATCCAAAGACTTTACCAAAAGAGTAAAAAGACTGCCTAAAGACTAGAGGGAAAAAATTAGCTACCACAGATCCTATCAGTTTCTAAGTGTCTATAATATACAAAAGGTTCTGCAAAACCTCAACAAGAAAAATACAAGTAACCCAATGAAAAACATTGCAAATGATATAAACAGGCACTTCAACAAAAGAGACATCCAGGAAGCACACAGATACATGAGTAAATGCACTTTATTCTTCTGAGTCCCAGGGGGTTCTTTTGCTGCGCTCTGTCTACTTGTTCGAGTTGTAAAGGTAATTCTTTTATTTGGGCCCTTTCTTCTTTTTGGATGTGTTCATTTATTGACAGATGGCCCTTGGCTGGCAAGTACAGCTTTCGCTGTGGCTCATAGATTCTGGTATGATACGTTTTCATTCTCATTTGAGTCTATGAATTTATTCTGTCCTTGATTTCTTATATAACCCAGTCAGTTTTGAGTTTTGAGTTTCTATGTGTTTTAGTTTCTTTTTCCATCTATTCTCTGTTATTGATTTCTGAAAAGATGCTTTGTAATATTTCAATGCTTTGCATTTTCTTAAGGATTCTTTTGTGACCTAATACATGGTCAGTTCTGGAAAGTGTTCCATGAACATTGAAAAAGAAATTATATTTGGTTGCTCCTGGGTGGAATGCACCATATATGTCTACAAAGTCAAGTTGGTTGATTGTGGCACTTCTGATTCCCAGGGGGTTCTTTCAGGCTTTCCGTGTCTCTTGGAAACCCTGATGGTGTAATGGTTAAGTGCTACATCTGCTAACCAAAGAAGTCAGCCATTCTAATCTTCCGGGTGCTCCTTGGAAACTATGGGGCAGTTCTACTCTGTTATAACAGGGTTGCTGTAAGTCAGCATCATCTCAATAGCAGTGGGTTTGTTTGTTTTGTGTGTGTATGAACATGTTTTTCTTGAGTGTTTTTTTAGACACCCTGTTCTTTGCTGAGAGTTGTGTGTTGAAGTCTCTTTTGTGGAACTTGCTGTTTTCAATGCAGAAAGCTTATGTTTTACATATTTTAGAGGCCTGTCTTTGGGCGTGCAGATATTTAATATGGTTATGTCCTCCTGGAAAATTGATCATTTAATCATTATATAATGTCCTTCCTTATCCAATATGGTAGACTTTAAAGCTATTTTGGCAGAAATTAATATTACTTCTCTTGCTGTTTTTTGAATGCAGTTAGCTTGATGTATTTTTTTCCACCTTTTGATTTACAGTTTGTTAGTGTCTTTGAGTCTAAGGTGTGTCCTGTAGGCAGCATATAGATGACTTCTTTTTTTCATCCAGTATGCCAGTCTCTGTCCTTGTGTTTAGTTCATTTACCTTCAGTGTGATAATCGATAGGTATGAGCTTAATGTTGCCATTTTAATGTCTTTGCGTGTGTGTTGTAGGCGATTCTTTTGTTTTACTTCATTGTCTGTGCTGAGTGTTTTTCCTTTACATGTTTTCATCTTTTTCAATATTGGTAGTTTTGCTTTTGCTGAAACATCATGTTTTTCTTGATTTATTTTGATATGTAGGATTGATAGCTTCTTTATGGTTACCTTAATATGTACTACTATTTTTCCTGAATTTAAACCAGTCTTCAGGTTTTTTTGTTACATTGCTTTGACTTCCCTCCATATGAAAGATCTCTTGGGTCCCTCTTTTTTGTTATAACGTTTACATAATGATGTCTCCATTTCTCTGTTTTTAGTGTTTTGCCTATGATTTATTCTTGTGATTTCTCTGTTTGTGTTGATATGCATTTGCTCTGTTCTGCAATTCAGTCTTCGGTTGTTCCTGCTGTTATTGATTTTCTGATGAAAGGACTGTCTTTTCTAGTTCTTGTAATTTTACTTTGGGTTTTGTAAATTCCCTAAATTTCTGTTTACCTAGAAATGCCCTAAATTGTCCACGAGATTTGACAGACAATTTTACTCAACAAATAATTCTTGACTAGCAATTATTGAACTATTGATCTTTTGGTTAGCAGCCAAACACTTAATAACTGCACCTGCAAGGCTCCACTGAATCTCTCCAGTCTTGTAATTTTTTTTAACATTGTCATGAAAATCTTCCAGAGACCTGGGGGGGGGGGGGTAAATACACAATAAAAATGAGTGACAGCTGATGGTGCAGCACTTTTCAGAAGAGTAAGAAGACTGTGAATGACATATATCATTGACTTGCATAGTCTTGAGTATAAAGCATCCTTTAGTATAAAGTGAGGGTGACAATGTCTACCTCTGCTTGTCTCACACAGATGTTTCAGGAACAAGTAACTAATAAGACCACCGTCTGTCAGTGCTCCATTTACTAGTCCTCTAGCAGCATCAGAATGATTTGTGACAACTGCTTCCAGATAGCCCTCTGAAACACGATGTCTCCATGGAAGGAACTAACACTTATATTATTATTAATTAAAAAAATAAAAGCAAGCAAAGAACATGCCCAGCTCATAGCTGGAAATTTTGCACAAAAGAAAAGCACTTGAGGTGATTTCAACTTTTATTTAGTCCCACTTCTTTCAATGACACCTGAATATTCAAACGACGGGAAAGCACTAGGTGAGCCTGCTATTGTAAGAGATGCTGTTGCATACTGCTGGTGGTATGCAGACTAGTATAGCCTGCTATGAGGCAATTTAATAGTATGTATTTAATTGAAAGGCAATAATCTTTGACTTAGTGATCTTCATTTCTACTCATCTATTACAAATCCAGAAAATTATTTTGAATCATGACTGTAAACACAATACTATCTTTAGGAGTAAAAATTCAAGCATAATTTACATTTCCAAATGATGAAATATTAAATAAAGCATGGTGAATTGAGTTAATGCTTAAATGTTTATTAAGAGTTTAATTAAAAATACAGAAATATTTTATGAAAAACATTAGCCATAAATATAGAGTGAAAAGGAGGATTATACTGTCTATGAGTGAGGAGAGCAGATGGAGCTGCATATAGGCTGCTGAATTGATTTGGATGGTATGCTTCCACTTAATCACAATAAATAAATAAATAAATACACAGAGAGCTCCAAAAAAAAACATTGCACATAAAAACAAGATGTAAGACTGTCAAAATCATATAATCTATGTTATATAAAAAGGATCCCAGGTGGTAGAATGGTTAAGCCCAGTCTGCTAACTAAAGGTTAACAATTTGAACCCATGAGCTGCTCCTCAGGAGAAAGACGTGACAGTGTGTTTTCATAAATATTTACACTACTGAAAGCCCTAGGGTCACTATAAGTCGGAATTTACCTGACGGCAGTGGGTTATGCTATACAAAATGTCCCTTTAAAATAGGAAAAAGGGATGCATGTAGATAATAATAGGCTTTCTCCTATAGACGGTTGGTGGTCTATTGTCTATATTGCAAAGTTTCATCAAATATGTATATGCGTATATATATATACGCACACATATATTCAACATTCTAAAGAAGATAGTTTTAATAACATCAAGAAATTGTTAGGGTGGAGGATTCAAGAAGCGACATAGATTTTCTTTTAAGGTTAAATTTTATTAAAAATATGTCCAATAGGAAAAAGACTGGTGCACCAGGGACGCCCTCCAAACTATGCAGTGAGGAGGCAACGCCAAGTAACTTTTTTATTAGCGATTATAAGTCGTGAGCCTACAAAGCAGGGACCCTTGCATTGATTGGTTGAGGCCACCTGGAGTTTTGTAGGTTGTAAAATGTAGTCATTAGGAATGTTTTCTTTGCAGATGGTCCAGGATCAAGAGGTTATCTGTAAGGCTGTTTCTAAGCTTCAAGGTTGTCTCCAGTTCTGTTTTGTGTCAGGTGCTAAGTAATCTATGTTAATTTCTGTCTTTCTCTGCTAAGTTTTCTGGGGCCTTTTATCTTAACAACTTGAATCTTTACTGCTTTCTTCCTCAAAATGCTGCTTATGTCTCATTTTAACATAATGATTTCATTAGATGAGATCATGAAAGTGGTCACTTTGGGGGTGGGTGATAACAAGAGAAAATGACAGTTCCACTGCTGGATAAAGCTTAAAGATTTTTAAAAATATTAAGTCACATTGTTTTTCATGTGACCTGGAAACTATTTAAATTTAATTTCCATCAAAAAGAAAGAATGAACTATTCTGTAGCTAATTATTTCTAAATTAATTTTTTCAAGCTATAAAAAGCAGGCAACATAGAAGCAGGCAACGTGAATGTCAGACCAGACAAATGGCAGTGGAAAGCAGAAGATGTGTGGAGGTGGAAGACATGATCTATTGCTTGCTTTTTTCAAATGATTCCTTCTATTAAGGGAAAGTCTCTAGGGTCACCATGAGTTGGATCCAACTCAATGGCACTTGGCTTGGCTTGGTTCATTCATCACAGAGTATAAGCACAGAGATGACACATGAGCCTGCATGCATAGTAAATAGACTGCAGACTTTACTGGACAGTACAGAGTTGTCTCTGATCTATTTTCATGAGGTCTTGGGTCACAGAAAGGAAAGGCAAAGGTTGTTGCCACTGTGTGTTTAGACGTGTGTGTGTACATATATGTAGACATGAATGTTTGTGTGTGCCTTTAGTTACTCTGAATGTATCTTCTTGGTTTCAGAATAGCAGAAAATAAACAAACATACTCTAATAGTCAGGCAGCAGAAATGCAAACACTAGACTACATACTTCATGAATATGATGGTATTCCTTAATAGCACACCTGTTATATCTTTGGCCATTGGATAGCATCTTTTCTTAATGTTCTATTTTAAATACATAGGTATTTTAATGTGCTTATAGTGAAACTTGTAAACTTAAACTAACTTAAGTTTACAATTTCTGTCAATTTGTTATAAAAAAAGTCTTGCACGCACACTACTGTGTAACTCTAGCTGCTCTCCCCACTCTATGACAGCACACTCCTTATTTCTACCCTGTATTTCCCATGTCCATTTAACCAACTCCTATCCCCTTCCACCCACTCATCTTGCCTCTGGACAGGAGATGCTCAATTAGCCTCATGTATATACTTAAGCCAAGAAGCACACTCTTTGCCACTGTCATTTTATATCTTAGAGTGTAGTCTACTCTTTGTCTGAAAAGTTAGCTTCAGGATTGGTTTCAGCTCTGGGATAACAGAATCCATGTCTTCCCAGGACCCTCCACTCTGTAGGACCATTACATCTGGTCTTTTAATAGAGTTCTGGTTTTGCACACCCATTTTTATCCCACTATATCAGGGACTCTGTGTTGTATTCTTTGTTAGGGCACTAAGTGTTGGTGGCCAGGTATCAGCTCATTTTTCTGGTCTCATTCTGATGTAGTCTCTAGATTATATGACCCGTTCCATCTCAGACTCATATTTTCTTTGTCTTTGATGTCTTTTACTATTCTATGCTTCAGGCGTTTTGGGATGATTTAATGCAGTTTAGATGGCCACTTACTAGCTTTTAAAACCCCAGGCACTCTCCCTAGTATGGGATGCAGAATGTTCTCTTTAAGAAAAAGCTTTGGGGAGGTGGGGCCAAGATGACAGAGCAGATAGACATTTCCACTGAGCCCTCTAACAAAAAAGACCCAAAAGAACAAATGAATGCAGAGCATATGACATAACCCTGAACATCAAAAGGAAAGTAGATAATTGGGCTGAGTAATGGTCAAGTGAGAATAGAGCCAGAACTACATAGGATTCCAAAAACCTAATCAACCAGTAATCATCCACAGCTGCCACAAAAAGGGCTGAGCATCGAGGTTGGTGAGTGTCCTACCCTGCTTCAAGAATAATTGTCTGGAGAATCCACTCATTTCCCCAGGACCAGAGAAAGACAGTACCAGACAATCAAAAGCTAATCGAAACCCCTAGAATGTGTAACCTGCCAAGCATGGATCTGAATCTTTTCTATGAGATGGGATGGTCCCTGCTATCCTGACATTCCCCTCTCCTTTCTCTGTACTGTGCCTAGTGCTAGAGTCTGATGCCATTAAACAAGCCAGAAGTAGGACTCTTCAAGTCCTACATGAGCCATTCTCCCTCTCCCTTCTCTGCACCATGCCCAGCTCTGAAGTCTGATACCATTAGGTGAATCAGAGTAGGACCCTTTAAGCCTGGTCTCAGCCATTCTCCAAGTACCAGAGAAGGAACAATTTAACAAACTCAGGGAAGGGGGGAGTTCTGCTGACTCCCTTAAGGCATAAAGTCAGGGCAGAAACTGTTCCTTCATCTAGATTCATACATAAGGGGATATGCCATCCTCAGAGATGCTCAAGGATGGATGTTAGCCCCATGGCTTTCTCAAAAGACACCTGAACCTATGTCAGTCTTCCCTGACCACCTAGGGCAGTAGGCAAAAGTCTATACCACACACTTGATAACTGACTACCTAGAAACCTGAGCTGACTCCATATAAGGAAAACAAACTGTACATTTTAGAAAAGAAGCTAGAACACAGTAGGCAAGCATAAATCAATACAGTTTATTGATGGCTTGGAAACAGCAGTCCATATCAAAGCAGTTTTAAAGAGGTCAACCATGATGTCTTCAGAAAGCTCTCAAAACAAAGGATCAAATTTTCCAGAGGAAGGAAAGTTTTTGGAGTTATCAAAGGTCAAGTATAAAATATTCATATTTAGGTTGGCAGAGTCAAGATGAGGGACTAAGCACATGTCTCCCTAAATCCTTCTGGAAACCAAGACCTGACTTGATAATCAAATGGATCCTTCTGGTCACCAGTGAGCCCCAGGACATGACACAGGTCTGTTAATTTGGACTTCATACCACTGATTGAGAAACCTCCTTTCTTTCACTGATTCTTGCTCCTGGCTAGTCCTGGCTGTCATGGACTGAAGGTAACTCACCGTTTTGACTTTTTTTCCTCTGTCTCAGCCAGCAGGCAGAACTGAGTCTTGCTTAGCAGCTAGTCTCAGATGCACTGCTGGTGGGATAGGCAGGTGAAACTGCCATATTTTGGAGCAAGGCTTAGGACTCTGCATCTCGCCACTTTTGCCTTCTTTCTGCCTCTGCCACAGTGTAGTTTGTACTGAAGTGGTGGCACCCTTGTGCAGGATGCCATCTTGAATACAGAGATTTTAGCTGGATCTAATTCTTAGGCTGGGAGCCAGCACCTGCCCCCAAAGGACAGCATTTTTCCAACAGAAAGCAGTAGTTTACACAGTGTTGCCTAAGGCTGGGAACCGGTAACAGAAGCTGAGGACTCACTGCTTCTCAGTACCTTTGCCCCTCTTCCCGCCTCTGTCACAGGGTAGTGTGCAGAGAAACGGTGGTAACCTTATGCAGGACGCCATCTTAGATATGGTGGCTGCAGCTAGACATAATTCTTAGCCTGGGAGCCAGCGTCTGTCCACAGGAGAGAGTGTTTCTTCCAGGAAAGCAGTAGTTTACACAGTGTTGCCTATGGCTGAGACCATAGTCAGCAGAGACCAACAGGGCAGTAGCACTGATGCATTTTGAACTAGTTCATATCATCTGGGGTTGGATATAGAGGTGCTTACTTGGCCAGTTGGGAAGAGGGACCTCTATACCTGAAAACTTGACTGACTTGGGAAGTGGGACCTCTACACCTGAAAACTTGACTGACTTGGGAAGTGGTCAGATAACTTTTATTTTCCATTTTAAGATGGCCTAGAGAAACAGCTGTGGTCCATCCTCACAGTATCCTTCCCAGCCTTTATCAACTCACATGAAGCCTAAAAAGCAGCAGGCACTTGAGAAAACAGTAAACAAGAAATCACACATGGCTTGAGAAGGCCCCCAAGTGAAACATCAAGGAGATTTCTGGATGAAGAAACTTTTCTGAAATTATCAGAAGGTGAATACAAAAGTGTTATAGACAGAGCCCTTCTAGACCTTATACAAAATGCAGCAGAGCAAAATGAAAAATTAAGCAAGCTGTTAGACCAGATGGAACACCAGTACTCTGAAATCCAACAGATCAAGAACAAAATCAAAAACAGAAACTTCCATGCAAAGCCAAGAAAACAGAATGGAACAAGTGGAAGAGAGACTTTCTGACTTGGAAGACAGAGCTACGGTTTCCAGCACCTATGAAGAGAAATCAGAAAAAAGAAAAACAAGAAAAATGAAGAAGCATGTGGGACTCTATTAAGAGGAACAATCTACAATTACTTGGAGTCTCTGAACAGAGCAAGACACCTGAGATGACAGAGAGTATTGTTGCTGAGCTGCTGACAGAAAACTTCCCAGAAATCATGAAGGAAGAGTATATAGATATCCAAGATGTGTATCAAACACCACTCAATATAGATCTCAAAAGAAAGACTCCAAGACATATTCTAATCAAGCTAACAAAATGAAACATAAGCAGAAACTCTTAAAAGCGGCAAGACTCAAAGCAAAGCTGACATTCAGAGGGAAACATTTTTGTCAGATTTCTCAGCAGAAACCATGCTGGAACGGAGACAGTGGCGTGACACATTTAAAGCCTTGAAGGAGAAGAACTTACAATCAAGACTTATATATCCTGCAAAACTATCTTTCACATATGAAAATGAAATTAACACATTCCCAGATAAACAGAAACTCAGAGACTGTAAAAACCAAACCAAAGCTACAAGAAATACTGAAAGAATCTCTTAGCTTTGGCTTAGAAAAGCAAAACCACGAACTTTGTATTTTTGAAGGACACATCATCCCGAATCATACTCAGTTAGGAAAGGCTCCTTCCAGATGGAGAGGAAGTTAATAAGACTGCCAGTAATTAAAATTGGGTTTTTACATAGTTTATTAAGGGGGATCATAGCAGGAGATGTAAAGTACAACCAAGAGACACCTGTACTTATACCACTCTTCCCTGCCCTCCTAAGACAGTAGGTGAGAGTGTGTTTTGCAGTATCCTATAGAGTATTGAGATTAGATTCTGCTTGGGTTTTTAACAACCAAATTCTTTTTCCTAGTGTAGAGGTTGTCTTTTATTATTTTGGTGTAGTCTCTGGTTGAGCACAAGTGTTTGATTTTTAGGAATTCTCGGTTATCTGTTTTCTCCTCTGGTGTTTGTGAGTTGTTATTCATGTTTTGTAACCTGCTTGTGCCAAGTGTTAGGGTCCCCAGCATTGTTCATATTTTTTTCTTCCACAACCTTTATTGCTTTAGATTTTATGTTAGGCTTTTGATCTATTTTGACTTAGTTTTTGTGTATCGTGTGAGATATGGGTCTTGTTTCAGTTTTTTGCAGATGATTATCTAGTTCCAATATCATTTATTAATGAAATTGTTTCTTCCCCTTTTCATGGATTTGAGTCCTTTGTCAAATATCAGCTACTCAGAGGTGGATGATGGTACATCTGGGTTCTCACTTCTGCTCCATTGGTCTCTGTATCTGTTCTTGTACCAGTACTAGACTGTTGTGACTACTGTGGTAGTACAATAGATTCTAAAGTCAGGTAGCGTGAGGCTTCCCACTTTGTTTTTCTTCTTCAGTGATGCTTTGCTTATCCGGGGCTTCTTCCCTTCATATGATGTTGGTGATTGTCTTAGGCTGGGTTTTCCAGGGAAGCAAAACCAGTAACACGTGTAGGTACAAGGCAAGATTTATAATATATATAGATAGATAGATACAGATATAGGAAATAGCTCATAATCACAGAAGTTGAATGTCCCAAGTCCTGGAACAAGCCTCATGTGGCCACGGAAGCTGAGGAACCCAAAGTCAGCAGGTCAGAGACCAGAGTTCTAGATCACTGGTTGTGTAGGTCAGTGGATCCCAAGCTGGTGGCGAGACGAAGTGACAGAGGCTGGCAAACCCAGGATTGGCAGGTCAGGGAGCAGGAGTGGCAGAGGCTGGAGAACCAGGATTGGCAGGTCAGAGAGCAGGACTCTCAAGCGCCGACTGTAAGGACTGATGAGTCCAACAGCTGCTAGTTCAAGTCCCAGAACCAGACACCGGAAGAAGAGAGCAGGAGCTCCTGGCTACATGAGCAGACCAGCAGTAGTAGTGCTAGATCACCAGGATGAGAGCTGAGGGGCGGGGAGCCACCACAAACCCCACCCTGCCACTTAATACAGCAGCCAAATATGGAGTAGCCAAGTTGACATAATCCTGACCACCACGGTGTACCCCTTGCCAAATTGGCATCTGCACACATCTCACATTACCATGCACAGTCTCTGAAGGAGTACAGTTACAAAGTCATACTTATGTCTAACATGATATAACTAACACATGTACAACTGAAAATGCATTAGTCCGTTTACATCTTATGTTTCATAAGTAAACAAAATATCCAAGACAGACATACAAAGCAAGAATACTCATAGCAATTACAGTCCTCGTTTCTGCAACTGGTCGTGTGGCCATAACTGATATTTAGAACTACCTTCTTCTACAACCCATTCTGTATTCCCTTTGCCCTCAGTAAGCACCTCAGCTAGTCGTGATTCCTTGCCTGGTGAGGTGACCCAAACCTTCATTCCTGAAGGGTCTGGGCTATTATCACTCATTTTGGAGTTGGGTTGCTGTAGTTTTCCATTGACCTTAATCACAGGACATGGTAGTACTAGGAGGCGTCCTAAGGGATCTCTTGCATTCCAAACATACTCTTCTTTACTTCCATTATGTAATGTCAACTCAATTTCATCTTCATAGTCAGGATCACTCACACCAGCCAGTATTGTAACTCCCTTCTTTGTCTTTTGATCCAGAGGTACAAGGAGCCCAAAATGGCCTGGTGGCAATTTTAGCTTCCAGTTCAGTGGAATCGTTGACATGTCTCCAAGTGGCAGCATTCCTCCCTTTGGAACTAAGACATTTAATCCTGCAGTGCATAAGGTCATGGGGACACGAAACAAAAATCCTGCAAGTGGGTCACTAGGGATAACAGTGAGTGGTGCCACTCCCATTTCCACCCCTTGATTCCTGGACCCATGAATCCTGGTTACATGAGCAGACCAGCAGAAGTAGTGCAAGGTCTCCAGGATGAGAGCCGAGGGGCAAAGAGTCACCACAAACTCTGCCCTGTGACTTAATACAGCAGCCAAATACGGAGTAGCCAAGTTGACATAATCCTGACCACCACAGTGATCTACTTTCTTCTCTTTCAACATCACTTTAGCTATTTGAGTCCTCTTGCCATTACACACAAAGTGTAAGATGGGTTATTCAGTTTCTATAAAGAAGGCTATTAGTATTTTCATTGGGATTTCACTGAATCTATAGATTACTTTAGGTAGTACTGACGTCTTAACACTATTAAGTTTTTCAATATGTGAACATGGAACATCTTTCCATTAATTTAAACTTTTGTTGATCTCTTTCAAGAGTTCTTTTATGATTTTGATTGTATGAATCTGTCACATCACTGTTAATTTATTCTTAGGTATTTCATTATCTTCTGTGCTCTTAAGGAATCTATACATGAATCAAGAGCAGTCATGCCAAAATAACAAGAAGACATTGCATGTTTTAAAGTCAGGGAAGGTTTGTGTCAGGGTTGTATCATTTCGCCATACCTTTTTAATCTGTATGCTAAACAAGTAATCCCAGAAGCTGGATTATGCGAAGAAGAACGAGGCATCAGAATTGGAAGATAACTCAGTAACAATCTGTGTTACACAGATGACACCACCTTACTTGCTGGAAGTGAAGAAGATTTGAAACACTTACTCGTGAAGATCAAGAACCACAGGCTTCAGTATGGATTGCACCTCAACATCAGGAAAATAAAAATCCTCACAGCTGGACCAGTAAGCAACATTGTCAATGAATGGAGAAAGGACTGAGATTGTCAAAGATTTTATTTTACTTGGATCCACAATTAATGTATGGAAGCAGCAGTCAAGAAATCAAAAGAAACATTGCATTGGGAAAATCATGCTGCAAAGGAACTCTTTAAACTGTTAAGAAATAAAGATGTCACCTGAAAGACTAAGGTGTGCCTAACTCAAGCCATGGCATTTTCAATTGCACTATATGTATGCAAAAGCTGGATTATGAATAAGGAAGACAGAAGAGAAACTGATGCTTTTAAATTGTGGTGTTGGAGAAGACTATTGAATGGACCATGAATGGTCAAAAGAACAAACAGATCTGTTCAGGAAGAAGTACAACCAGAGTGCTGCTTGGAAGCAAAGATGTTGAGACTAAATCTTACATACTTTGGACATGTTGTCAGGAAGGATCAACCTCTGGAGAAGGACATCATGCTTGGTAGAGTGAAGGGTCAGTGAAAAAGAGGAAGACCCTTGATGAGATAAGCTGACACAGGGGCTGCAACTGTGGACTCAAGCATAAAAATGACTGTGGACATGGCACAAGACCAGGTAGTGTTTTGTTCTGCTGTGCATAGGGTTACTATGAGTTGGAAATAACTTGATGCCACCTCAGAACAATAACAACATGTCATTGACAACAAAATTGTTTCCCTAATTTCTTTTTCATATTTATTATTTCTAGTGTACAGAAACTCATCCTGTTTGTTTGTTGACTTCATACCTTGAAATTTTGCTAAAATTGGCCTATTAGCTCTAGAAGTTTTCTTGTGGACATGTTGAGATTTTCTGTATATGGGATCCTGTCACCTACAAATAGAAAAAAATTGTATTTTTTCCTTTCCAGTCTGGATACCTTTTGTTTCTTTTTCTTTTCTAATTGCTCTGGCCAGGAGTTCCATTGCAATATTGAGTAGAACTGGTGTGATCAGGCAGTCTTGTAAGATAAAAGGTGGTGCTCCAGAGAAATTTCTTTTATGTTGGATCAGGGATGTGACCTTAGTAAAGGTGTTACAATCCCAACCTGATCCTCTTTAACATAAAATTGCAATCACAAAGTAGAGGACAACCACATAATACTGGGAATCATTGCATAGTCAAGCTGATATGAACAGTTTTAGGGGGACATAATTCAATCTATACAGTGCATTTGATTTCAGTTGCTCAGTTTGTTCCTGTACAGTAGTTCATAATATTCTGTCATAATTGTCTTTATTTCTATTGCTCAATTGTAATGTCTACATTTTCATTTCATATTAAAATTCAGAAGAAAGCATTCTATGGACAAGAGTGAACTTTTTCTCTGACTTCAGAAATCCTTAATAATTTTCTGTGACAGTCCTTTGTTGAGTCTCCAGAATTTTGAAAAAGCAGGAATGTAGCACTGGAATTGTTCCATGTGGGCTATCTTCTTAGAAATGCTTCACCTTTTGATGCAACATATAGAAGATATTTTTGTCTATCAAGGTCCAGGTCATTTGAACAGGAAAAAATTAAAGAATTAATATAAAGAATTGTTAACTAGTAGAATGTGATTATCTACTAAACTGAGTAAAATACGACTCTGAGCATTCCAGAAACAACAGATACAAGAAGCCAGATGAAAGACAGTGTACAGCAAGGTAATTAAGAATAAGAGAGCTCCCCTAACAGCTCCTCAAGCTGATTCAGACCTCTTCAAAAGGGACATGGTTAGCAGGAGAATGCAGTGGAGCTTTCGGAATGTATAGGTCCAAGCTGTCTTGTCATATCTCCTACCAGGGAAGAGAGTGTAGTCCATCAGAGTTGAACTCTATGGAGCTACTAGGCTGTCCATTGAATAATAGTTGTGGAGGAGAGGAGCTTGAAAGTAATATGTCTCCTGGTACTATCACTTTTTATTGGCCTTCACATGCTGCCTATTGACAAAATCCAACAATTGGCTAGCTAACAAGTGAGAAATATTTATATAGCTGCAACTGCAGCATCAACAGCAGGGCAAAAACGGGTGTTTGGAGCTGAGACTCATAAATGGTAACCGTCAACAACCTTTAATCTCTTTCGCTCCTTTAAATAACTAGGTTGAAGCATGGTGAACTAATCAGTGACACTGAATTGTACATGTAGAAAACGCTGGACCGGCAAATGGTTTATTTTTTATCACATCGGGGAAAAAAATTCCTGTGTTGAAAATTAAATGCCTTGGGAATTGAGGATAGAAAAGCTAAAGGCGGCATACTGCTGTTCTTGATTTCGTTAAGTAAAGACAAGCACAGTCTTAGACAATAATAACATGCCCCGTAATTGTATGAATGACTAAATCTTAAACATAGGTTGAGGCTCTTGTAATTAAAAAAAAGTCAATTTAATTAACTTGACTCATTGCACATTTGCCCAATAAAAACATATCAAAGCACAACTCTTTTTGTTTATGGGTACATATAATTTATTGTATTAAAAGGAATTTTTAATACACAAAAATTTGGGGACACATCATAGGTGGACTTCCATTTGAAAGACCCAACAATTTACCACTCTGTGTAAAATTTGGTGTGCTACAGCTCTCACAGATACTTCACTCTCATTTTTTTAAACCTAAAGATTGTCAGATACAACTTAAAGTCATCCATTGCAATCATTTAATTTCCCTGCTATTTCTTTCCTACATTTTTACTTATGTCTTAGTTCAGCTCTTCATTTCTTTCCTAAGCCAAAAAGGAGTTATCTAGTCTCCCACACACTAGTGAGTTATTACTTCAGCTTCCTCCTTGATGCTGTTACAAGTTCGAAAATGTCCTTGGCTTTAGCCAAGGAATCAAGGTCTTTGAAGGATATTCCTCTTTCACCATTTTGGTATCTTTCCAATTCCACAGACAAACAAATATTTAAAAAAATAACAATAATCACAATGAAAAAAAATAAAAATAAAAGACTGTCTGACCTTAAAAAAAAATTCTCACTGAGATCAAGCACAAGGCTAAAGAGCCACAGTGATCCTCCCTAGTCCGTACTGGCTATATCTGATAGAAATGGCTTACCTGAACAGGTGGGGAGGGTGACATGCTGTAAAAGGCACCATTTCACTTCAGTTACACATGCACATAGTAGACGTTTATAAGAAGAGTGCATTTGTCCAGACAACTGCAACAAGCAGAGATGAGAGTTGGACTCCTGGGTAGACTAGGCAATCCCATCAAGTACCGTGACTTCTCAAGGCTTTAGGGACTATGTTTCATTCCTCATGTAGGGATGAATATAATACTTTATACGGAGACAATAACAAACATTCTGTTTACATGCTTCTAGAAAACTCAAAAGCTACTGAATTTTATCACATTTTTAATTGTTATGGCTGGCAAGAACCGACATTGTTTTTTTAACCTAAATAATAGCATATATGCCAGCATTTAATAATCTATGTTGTATGTGCCAAATTTCAGTGGTCTGTGACCTAGACATCCCACAGCCTTCATAGACACTGTAGGAAGGAGTCGTTCCCTGTATGTCATGAGGATCATGAATCCACTAGGTCTGGCATTGCTTTTGCAAAACGCAAGCACCACACCCTCTCTCACCAATGTAGTTAACACACTAGAATACAAATCAGTAAGCATACTTAAAAATTTTTTCAGATTTGCCTAATAAATTTAACACAGACTGTAAGAGGCTCAGAAAGCACAGAAAAGTTAAAGGGAAAGAATCACCTGCATTTTTGCCAAAAATAAAATTTAAAAAAACAAAAAGTGTTGCTATCCAGTTAATTCTGACAAGTGGCAAAGGCCCGGCAGTCTACTTCCAAAACGTCACAGCCGTGAACATATTATAGTGCAGTGGTGCTCTGTAACATGGGAGGTGACCATACGACCATCGAAATCAGCCATCAATGCTATGCAGATACAGTTTCCAGTCTTCTTTTTAAATTGAATCAACATTCCTTTAATTTATTTTTCTTATTTTCAATATACTTTGTGACAAAAAGAGTAACCCTTAACACTTACTGAGAATTTGAGATGTACAAAGAACTCTGTCAAGTGGATTTCACTTTTATTGTAATCCTTAAAATAACCCCCTGAAAACAATAATTAATTTTGCAGTTGAGTAAAATGAGGCTTAACAATATTCATTTTTCTTTTTTTGTTGTTTTGTGTAACAAATTGATTTTAATTGCAAATTTTTACTTAAATCACAATAAAAATATGAAGAAATATATAAAAGAGGAGAGATACAGAGGGACCTCATCCCGCCAAGAAAGCAACACCAGGAACAGAGCAAGTCTTTTGGACTTGAGATGCATGAGCTGAGAAGTTCCCAGAACAAGGGAAAGATTGCTAACAGGTATATCACTTTAGGATGGGACACACAGAGAAAGCCTTCTCCTGAAGCTGACACCTTGAATTTGGACTTGTAGCTTAGAGGACCGTGACTTCTGGCAGTTCCCTGTCAATATAGTGCTACTGTTTCTTTTAAATGATTGTTAGTAAAGTTTTACTTGTGTATGATTTTAATGTTATTGCTGGATAATTTCTGCATTTGGTTTGATCACCTTTCTTCAGAATAGGCATAAATACAGATCTCTTCCAGTTGGTTAGTCAGGTAGCTGTAACTATAAGCAATAGTCTGACCTCCATTTCTTTCTTTTCTCACATCAGGTTCATGCTCAACTGCCATGATATGCTTTATGAAAATTTTATATTCTGAAATATATACCATTCACATTTCATGTGCTACCGCCAATGCTTTGTAAGCATAACACTTTACCTTATTAATATATTGTAATTTCTATAGCCAAGCCAAGTGCTGTCGAGTCGGATCCGACTCATGGCGACACTAGGGGCCAGGGTAGAACTGACCCCCAGAGTAATTTCTATAATCATTCCCTTTTAATTTGGCATTTAGTTCACCTTCTAAATTTAAAATGACATAAAATTACATTATAAAAATGGTGATCAGTATATGCTGGCTCAGTGAATGTATCTTTATAAAAAAAGGAGTGAAGGAAGTAATTTGTATTTCTGTTAAAGAAGCTAGCACACTACAAAGAGTGGGTGTTTAATAAAAATTTCTTTAAGCTTATGCTGTGATGGTTATACTGAAATAAACTCACCAGATCTGCTCAAATGAGGAGAAGAATAGCTGTCATTTTAACACAGGAACATCTGATCCTAGAGACTTTTACATATAGTGGACACTTGGTATCACTTGATTCTTAGATGCCTGGAGACAGACAGTTAAAAGGTAATCTTTGACAACTTACATGCCCACCAATGGATGAATGGATAAAAAAACTACGGTATATTCACACAGTGGAATATTATGCAATGATAAAGAAAAATGATGACATAGAAGTGTGCTATGCAGCATGGTAGCCAAAAACCCAGTGTGGCTACTGAGTATTTGAAATGTGACTTATCCAACTCAAAATATTTTTTGAAGGTGAAATACATACCAGAATTTGATGACTTGTTAAAAATATATTAATATAACATATAATAGTTCATTAATTTAATACTGATTTTTATGTTTAAAATATTTTTATATATTGAGTCAGATATCTAATATTAAAATTAAATTAATTTAATCTATTTTCAGTTTTTTAATATGGCTACCAAAATTTTCTAATTACATACATGGCACACATTACGTTTTTGATAGACAATGCTGATCTAGACTATCATCCCAAGTGTAAGTATGGTTGCAGGTTGTCCTTTTCATTCTTCTGTTTAAAACATTTAAATGCTTCTTTAGAGACAGTAGTAATAGTTAGGGTTGGACATGTTTCTGCCTATTTCACAATTATTGATGAAATTGAGAAACTGAGTTTTACAATATACGCATTGCCGTTTGGGGTGTCATTAAGTCAATCTGACTCGTAGTGACCCCTTGTAACAGAATAGTACTGTACCACTGGGTTTTCTTGACTTATCTTTATAATATTATAGTAGAGGGAACAAGTGTTTCAGAAATGATTGAGGGGAGGAACATATTTGAAAAGTAGCAGTTGTTAGGATTCATATCTAGTTGCCTCTGTTTCTACTTAGATTAACTGACAATATTTCTTTCCACAATCCACACGATTTCTCACTGGAAATTAATAGTTCTAAAATACTGTCAAGAAAGCTTTCAAAGTCAAAAAGTGCAAGGAAAAAAAACTACACTTGCATTATAAAAGTTGTACTTTCTCATTTTAAATAAATTGTAAATAGAAAAATATTTAATTATGTAAATACAAATCACCATATTTCTACCAGTTAGAGACAGCTATTAAGTAAATTTGTTTCTGTTTCTTAGCTTAAATATTTACATAAGTTTGCTTTACCTGATTCATGCAGCCAAATTTATATTCAATTCATTTCACTTAATACTACATTATAAACATTATTCATGCTTACCACAAATATCTTTTGTAGTCACTGTAAAATAGTGTGTCTTATGGGTATACCGTAACTTGCTAAATGATTTCCTTAATTTTATACCTTGTTTTGTATTATTACAAATAGTGCTGCTTAGTGTATAAATCCTAGCCCGATTTTTGGTTATTTACTGAGAATACATTTTTAAAAGTGAAAGTTAAGTGTCAAAATGAAAAATAATTTTAAACTACTAATGCATACTTCCAAACAGTTTTTCACTATGTTTGGTAACAGAAATTAAGGAATGTTCATGATAGATTAGCTTGATCTTGATCTTATCCATAGCAATCTACTTATGTAATGCAATCCCAATACAAATTCCAGTAACTTTTTTTTATTATGACTGAGTGATAATGTACATTCCCATATAGATTTGCATGCCCATCTATACGTAGATTCCACTGCTCTTCCTGCCCGGTGACAGCACACTATTCCTCTCTGCTCCATACATGTCTCATCCTCCCAACAGTTTCCTTTCCCCTCCTCTCCATCCACTCCCCTTGCTCCAGCCAGAGGTCAGCAGGATGACATCATATAGATGCATAGAACCATAAAGGGTACCCAATATATGGTCGCTCTGCGTGGCCAAGTCCAATTCATTGCTGCCTGAAGAGTGGACCCCCTTTATGATTTATGGGCAAGGGTGGCATCAGGGCCGGGGACCATGCTCCCAGGGGAACCCTGAAGCCTCTGGACCATCAATTGAGGTCTTTTAGTGGAGATCTCAGGGTGCACCCCTTTTTATTCTTGTGTTGCCAGTGAGACTCAACTTTGTGAGCTCCATCACGGCTATCACTGGTGGTGGCTGGGCACCATCAAGTACTTCCAGTTCCAAGTGGATGTTGGCACCCACTCATGTGGGTCTGTGTGTTTTCTGGGTTGCCATTTTGGTCCTCGGTGAACGTCCGGTCCTGCTGAGTTGGGACCATTTGCTGTGCCCTCGGATGGCAGCTTGGCAGATTTTAAGACCCCGGATACCACTCACCAATGTGGGGTGCAGAGAGCCCTCTTAGCAAAATGCTAGTTGTGCCAATCGGCCTCGATTTCGCCTAAGAGCATGGTCCCCTGCACACCGTCCCAGCTACTCTGTCCTTTCATTGTTGGGTTAAGATGGAAGGATTAGTCAAGTTATGTTGAAGTCCACTTAATATTGTTCTTGTTTCTAATGTGTGCTCTCACTGATTTCACCCAATCAAATTTCTACCAACTGTCTAATCTAAACTCTCCCCCCACCTCCCTCCTTCCTCTCCCTTGCAGCCGTCAAAGAGTCTTTTCTTCTATGAATAAGTCTGTTTTTGAGCTCTTATCATAGGGGTCTCATAGAATATTTGTCCTTGTGTCTCTGACTACTTTCACTCAACATAATGTCTTCCAGTTGAAACCAGGTCATGAGATGTTTCCTGGAATCATCATTATTCTTTATCATTGCATAGTGCTGCACTGAGTATGTATACCATAGTTTATCTATGCATTCCTCTGTTGTAGGGCATCTGGGTGGATTCCATCTTTTTGCTATTGTGGACTGTGCTACGATAAACATTCTTGTGCATGTATCCATTGGTGTGAAAGGCCTTGATTCTGTAGGATATAGTCCAAGTAGTGGAATCACTGGGTCAAATGGTATATCTATATCCATTTTTTTAAGGAAGCGCCAGATTGCTTTCCAAAGAGGCTGGACAATTTTGTAACCCCACCAAATGTGTAGCAGAGTTCCACTTTCTCCACAGCCTCTCCAGCATTTGTTGTTTTGTGTTTTTTGGATCATGGCCAACCTTGTTGGGGTGAGATGGTGTCTCACTGTAGTTTTGATTTGAATTTCTTTAATAACTAAATATTGTAAACATTTCCTCATGTGTTTTTTGGCTGCCTGGATGTCCTCTTTAGAGAAATGCCTGTCCATCTCCTTTGCCCATTGCTTAATTGGATGATTTCTCTTCTTACTGATGTTTTGTAGTACCTTATAGAATACGGAGATCAGGCATCAGTCTGACATAGAGTTGCCAAATATTTTTTCCCATTCTGTAGGTGGCCTTTTAATTCTATTAATAAAGTCTTTGGATGAACAAAAGTGTTTGATTCTTAACATTTCCCATTTATCTATTTTTTCTTCTGCTGAATGTGATTTGTTTGACAGATTTTGAAGTCTATCTATGTTGTGTGTTAAAACTTCCATTGTTGTTCCTACTTTATCTTTGGGGAGCTTTATAGCCTTAGATTTGATATCCAGGTCTTTTATCCAGCTGGAGTTGGTTTTTGTATAAGGTGTAAGATACGGATCTCATCTTAATTTATTGCAAATGGATATCCAATTTTGCCTGCACCATTTGTTGAAGAGATTGTTTTTACTCCGGTTTAATGTCTTAGGGCCTTTGTTGAATATCAACTGTTCATAGGCAGATTGTGTCATCTTTGGGGTCTCAATTCTGTTCCATTGATCGATCTGTCTGTTCTTGGACCAGTACTAGGCTGTTTTGAACACTGTGGCAGTGTAATAAGTTCTGAAGTCGGGTGGTGAGAGACCTCCCAGTATGTTCTTCTTCTTTAGTAGTACCTTACTTATCTGGGGTTTCTTTGCTTTCCAAACAAAATGGGTGATTTGTTTCTCCATCTCGTTAAAAAATGATGCTGGAACTTGTATTGGGGTTGCTTTCGGTAAAATAGACATTTTCACAATGTTAAGTCTTCCTATCCATGTGCAGGGTAGGCTTCTTCATTTATTTAAGTCTCTCTTAGTATCTTCTAGTAAGGGCTTGTATTTCTCTTAGTAGAGGTCTGTTATTTCTCTGGTTAGATTAATTCCTGGGTACTTTATCTTCTTAGGGACTATATTAAATGGTATCGTTTTGATGATTTCTTTGTTAGCAGTCTTGCTGTTGGTATAAAGGAATTCTACTGACTTACTTATGTTTATCTTGTATCCAGAGACTTTGCTGAATTCTTCTATCAGTTTGAGTAGTTTACTTATAGATTCTTTGGGATTCTCTGCATAAACAATCATGTCATCAGCAAATGGAGATTTTGACTTCTTATTTGCTGATGCAGATGTCCTTTCTTTCTTAGTCTTCTCTAATTGCTCGTGCTAGAACTTCTAGTACAATGTTGAATAGGAGAGGTGAGAGTGGGCATCCTTGTGTAGTTCCTGTTTTCAAGGGGAACTCCTTCAGTCTCCATTGAGGATGACATAGGCAGTTTCCTTTGTGTAAATGGCACTTACTGCATTGAAGAATCTTCCGTCTATGCCTATTTTGTTAAGAGTTTTTAGTATGAATGGGTGTTGGACTTTATCAAATGCGTTTTCTGCATCAATAGACAAAATCAGGTGATTCTTGTGTTTTGTGATATTTATGTGGTTAATCACATTAATTGTTTTTCTGATGGTGAACCAGACTTGCATCCCTGGTATGAATCCAGCTTGATCATGATGGATTATTTTCTTGATATGTTGTTATAGTCTATTGGCTAGAATTTTGTTGAAGATTTTTGCATCTGGATTCATGAGAGATTTTGGTCCATAGTTCTCCGTTTTGGTTGGGTCTTTCCCTGGCTTTGGTATCAGGGTTATGCTGGCTTCACAGAATGAGTTGGGGAGCACTCTATCTCTTTCTATACTGTGAAATAGTCTCAGTAGTATTGGAGATAACTTTTCCCTAAAACCTTGGTAGAATGCTGCGGTGAAGCAGTCTGGACCCTGGCTTTTTTTCATTGGCATTTTTTGATGAATTTTTCAATGTCTTCCTTTGTGATGCGTTTATTAATTTGTTCTGCTTCACGTTCTGATAATTTGGGTAGGTGATATGAATCAAGTAACTTGTCCATTTCCTCTAGGTTTTCAAATTTGTTAGAGTACAGTCTTTCATAGTATTCTGTTATGATATTTTTGATTTCTGTTGGGTCTGTTTGTGACAACTCCCCTCTCATTTCTAATTTCAGTTATTTGTTTCCTTTCCTGTTTTTCTTTTGTAAGTTTAGCCAGTGGTCTGTCAATTTGGTTGATCTTTTCAAAAAAACCAGCTTTGGTCTTTTCAGTTTTTTCAATTGTTTTTCTATTCTCTAATTCATTTTGTTCTTCTCTAACCTTTATGATCTGTTTTCTTCTGGTACCTGAAGGGTTCCTCTGTTGTTTTCTCTCTACATGTTCAAGCTGTAGAGTTAGTTCCTTGATTTGCTTTCTTTCTTCCTTCCAGATGTGTGCCTTTATGGAGATAAACAGACCTCTGAGCACTGCTTTGGCTGTATCTCACAGGTTCTTGTAGGAAGTGTTTTCATTATCATTGGAATCCACGAATTTCTTTATTTCATCCTTGATTTCTTCTAGAACCCATGTTTTTTTGATCAAGGTGTTGTTCAGTTTCCATGAATGTCACTTTCCGTCTATGTTTTTTGTGCTATTGATTTCGACTTTTATGGCTTTATGATTTGAGAAGATGCTTTGCAGTAATTCAACAGTATGGATATTGTTGAGAATTGCATTATGTTCTAACACACAGTCAATTCTGGAGAATGTTCCACATCCACTGGAGAAGAAGGTATAGTTGTCTGCTGCTGGGTAGAAAGTTCTGTATATACTGATGAGGCTTAGTCGGTAATTGCGGCAATAGGGTCTTCTGTATCTTTATTGAGCTTTTTTCCAGATGATATGTCCACTATTGACAGTGGAGTGTTGAAGTCTCCCACTATTATTATGGAATGATCTAACTCTTTTTTGAGTGTAGTCAGTGTTTCTTTGACATATTTAGGTGCTCTGATATTAGATGCATTGTCTTGTTTGTGTACTGAACATTTCAGCAATCAATAGTGTCCATCTTTGTCCACAATGGTGGATTTTACATTAAAATTGATTTTGTCTGAGATTAGAATTGTCACTCCTGCTCTTCTTAGTTCATTGTTAGCTTGATATATATTCTTCCATCCTTTCATTTTCAGTTTGTTCCTATCTTTAAGTCTCAAGTCCATTTCTTGTAGACAACATATGGATGGGTCATGTCTTTTGATCCAAGATGTCACTCAATGTCTCTTACTGGAGCATTCAGTTCATTCACGTTCAATGTAATTATTGATAGGTATGTGTTCAGTGCTGCCATTGTGATATGTTTATTTTTGTGTTGTTGTTTTCTTTGTTGTTCTTGTTAGTCTGTTCAGGGACATTCTTTTTTGTAAGTTGATTTTCCACCTTTTTCAGAGCTGGTTTTGTAGTTGTTGAGACTCCTGTGTTACATTTCTTGATATGGTAGGTTGCATTTTTTTGTGCTTTACAGCTGCCCCTATGATCCCCCTTAATAAACTATATGTAAACTCAATTTAATTACTACCAGTCTCATTGACTTCCTCACCATCAGGAAGGACTATAATGACTATAGTACATCCCCCTTTTTAATTTGATGTCACCATACTTTTCATGATAATCACTGGATTGTTTCTTTCAATATTAAAGCTGTGATTGAGTTTGGAGCCTTCTCTAACTGAGTAGAATTCTGGATGATGTTTCATTCTAAAGTATGAAGTTAGTGGTTTTGTTTTTCTTCTTTCGGTATTTCTTGTAGTTTTGGTCTAGGTTTTACAAAGTTTCTGAGCTTTGGTTTATCTGGGAATGTGTTAATTTCATTTTCATATTTGAAAGATAGGTTTGCAGGATATATAATTCTTGGTTGTAAGTTCTTCTTCTTCAAGGCTTTGAATGTATCATGCCACTGTCTCTGTGCCAGTGTGGTTTCTGCTGAGAAACCTGATGAAAGCCTACAGGGTTTCCCTCTGAATGTTAGCTTTGCTTTAAGTCTTTAAGAGTTTCTGCTTATGTTTCATTTTGTTAGCTTGATTAGAATATGTCTTGGAGTCTTTCTTTTGAGGTCTATATTGGGTGGTGTACAATATGCATCTGGGATATCTATATTCTCTTCCTTCATGATTTCTGAGAAGTTTTCCGTCAGCAGCTCAGCCACGATACTCTCTGTGTTCTCGGATGTCTCATCCTGTTCAGGGACTCCAATTAATCGAAGGTTGATCCTGTTAATAGAGTCCCACATGCTTCTTAATGCTTCTTCATTTTTCTTGTTTCTTTTTTCTGATTTCTGCTCATAGATGCTGGCATCAGTAGCTCTGTCTTCCAAGTCAGAAAGTCTCTTTTCCACTTGTTCCATTCTGTTTTCTTGGCTTTGAATGCAAGTCTTTATGTCTTTGATTTTGTTCTTGATCTGTTGGATTTCAGGGTACTGGTGTTCCATCAGATAGAACAGCTTGTTTAATTTTTCCTTTTGTTCTGCTGCATTTTGTATAAGGTCTAGAAGGGCTCTGTATATTATCATTTTTTATTCACCTCCTGATGATTTCACAAAAGTTTCTTCATCTGGAAAACTCCTTGGTTTGTTTGGGAGCCTTCTGAAGCCATGGGTGATTTCTTGTATGCCACAAGTTTCTGTTGCTTTTTGGGTCCCATGTGAGTAAGTAGAGGCTGGGAGAGATACTGTGAGGATGGACTGCAGATGTTTCTCTAGGCTGTCTTAAAATGTAAAACAAAAGGTACCTGACCACTTCCCGAGTCAGTCAGGTTTGGAGGTGTAGAGGTCTGTCTTCCCAACTCGCCAAGTAAGCACCTCTATATCCAACCCCAGATGGTACAAGCTGGTTCAAAATACAGCAATGCTACTGCCCTTTTGGCCTCTGCTGACAGGGCCCAGCCTTAGGCGACACTGTAAACTACTGCTTTTCTGGTAGAAAAGCACTCTCCTATTCTTAGCTCCCAAGCTAAGAATTAGGTCCAGCTGCGGCCACTGTATCCATGATGGCACCCTCCACCTGGTTGGCAGATAGAGGGGCTAAAGGTGCCGAGATGTAGTGAGTCCTCAGCCTCTGTTGCCAGGCCCTCACCATAGGCAACATTGTGTAAACTACTGCTTTTCTATCGGAGACATGCTGTCCTGTATGCAGGGATTGGCTCCCAGTCTAAGAATTAGGTCCCTCTAAAATCTCTGTATCCAACATGGTGTCCCACACATAGGCGCCGCTGGTTCCCATACAAACCATGCTGTGGCATAGATTAAAAGACAGGCTAAAAGTGGCTAGGTGTACAGTCTTAAGCCTGGCTCCCAAAATGTGGCAATTTCGCCTGCTTATCCCACCATCAGTGCATCTGAGACTAGCTGCTAGGCAAGACCCAGCTCTGCCAGCCAGCTGAGACAGAGAAAAAAAGTGAAAATGATCATTACCTTCCATCTGTGAGAGCCAGGGCTAGCCAAGAGCGGGAGTCAGTGAAAGATAAGAGGTTTTTCATTCAGTGGTATGAAGTCCAAATTAACAGCCCTGTGCCGTGTCCTGGGGCTCACTAAGTGACCACTAGGTTTTGTTTGATTATCAATTCAGGTCTTGGTTTTCACAGGGATATGAGGAGATGCGTGCTTAGTCTGCCATCTTGACTCCACCCTCCCCCCACAGTGACATTTTTATAATGAGATGGAGAAACACATCTTCAACTTTGTCTGGAAAGTGAAGAAACCTCAGATAAGTAAAGTACTACCGAAGAAGAATGTACTGGAAGGCCTCTCACTACCCAACTTTAATTCTGTTAGTATTAAAGGTTCAGTTTGGAGCCTTCTCTAACTGAGTAGGATTCTGGGTGATGTATCCTTCTAAAATATAAAGTTAACGGTGGTGTTCTTCTAAGCCAAAGCCAAAAGATTCTTTCAGAATTTCTTGTAGCTTTAGTTTGGTACTCTCAAAGTTTCTGAGTTTCTTTTTATCTGCGAATGTAATAATTTCACTTTGATATTTGAAAGATAGTTTTTCAGGATATGTAATTCTTAGTTGGAAGTTCTCCTTCAATGTGTCATGCCACTGTATCCATGCCAGCATGGTTTCTGCTGAGAAACCTAATGAAAGCCTACAGGGTTTCCCTCTGAATGTTAGCTTTGCCTTAAGTCTTGCTGCCTTTAAGAGTTTCTGCTTACGTTTCATTTTGTTAAGCTTGGTTAGAAAATGTCTTGGAGTCTTTCTTTCAAGATCTATATTGAGTGGTATTTGATATGCATCTGGGATATCTATATTCTCTTCCTTCATGATTTCTGGGAAGTTTTCTGTCAGCAGCTCAGCAACAATACTCTCTGTTGTCTCAGGTGTCTTTCCCTGTTCAGGGACTCCAAGTAATCATAGGTTGTTCCTCTTAATAGAGTCCCACATGATTCTTAATGCTTCTTCATTTTTCTTTTCTTTTTTTTTTTTTTTTTTTTTGTTCTGATTTCTCCTCGTAGATGTTGGAGTCAATAGCTCTGTCTTCCAAGTCAGAAAGTCTCTTTTCCATTTCTTGCATTCTGTTTTCTTGGCTTTGAATTGAAGTTTCTATGTCTTTGATTTTGTTCTTGATCTGTTGGATTTCAGAGTACTGGTGTTCCATCAGGTCAAAAAGCTTGCTAAATTTTTCATTTTTCTCTGCTGAATTTGTTATAAGATCTAGAAGTGCTCTGTATAGAATGCTTTTGCATTCACCTTCCAATAATTTCAGAAAAGTTTCTTCATCCAGAAATCTCCTTGATGTTTCATTTGGAGGCCTTCTGAAGCCATGTGTGATTTCTTCTTTACTGTTTTCTCAAGGATCTGCTGCTTTTTGGGCTTCATATGAGTTGATAAAGACTGGGAAGGATAATATAAGGATGGACTGCAGATGTTTCTCCAGGCCATCCTAAAATGAAAAATAAAAGTTATCTGACCACTTCCCAAGTCAGTCAAGTTTTCAGGTGTAGAGGTCCCTCTTCCCAACTGGCCAAGTAAGCACCTCTATGTCCAACCCCAGATGATACGAACTAGTTCAAAATACAACTATGTATTGCCCTGTTGGTCTCTGCTGACAGGCCCCAGCTGTAGCAACACTGTGTCAACTACTGCTTTTCTGGAAGAAAAGTGCTCTCCTGTGGGCAGGCATTGGTTCTCAGGCTAAGAATTAGGTCCAGCTAAAATATCTGTATTCAAGATGGCATCCTGCACAAGGGCACTGCCATTTCCATACAATCTGTTCTATGGCAGGAGTAGAAAGACAGGCCAAAAGTGGCGAGAGTCCTAAGAGTCCTAAGCCGTGCTCCCAAAATAAGACAATTTCTCTTACCTATCCCACCAGCAGTGCATTTCAGGCACTAGGCAAGACCCAACTCCACCCACCAGTCAGGACATAGAAAAAAAAGTCAAAGTGGTGAGTTACCTTCAGTCTGTGAGAGCCAGAACTAGTCAGTAGCAGGAGTCAGCAAAAGAGAAGAGATTTTTCGTTCAGTGGCATGAAGTCCAAATTAACAGCCCTGTGTCATGTCCTGGGGCTCACTAGGTGAAGATATTCTGTATGATGATCATTTCAGACCTGGTTTCCAGAGAGTTTTAGGGAGATGTGTGCTTAGTTTGACATCTTGACTCAGCCCCGCCCCCCAGTACCTAACTTTAGAACCTATTACACTGCCACAGTTGTCAGAACAGCCTGGTCCTCTTACAAAAAGAAACATATAGACCAATACAACAGAACTGAGACCCCAGAGATTCCACCACACTTGTATGAACAGCTGATATTCCACAAAGGCCCTATGATTTTGAACTGGGATAAAAATAGTCTTTTTAACAAATGAAGCTGGCAAAATTGGATATCCATCTGCAAAAAATTGAAACAAGACCTGTATCTCGAATTTTATACAAAAACCAACTCATATTGGATGCCAAGCCAAGTGCCGTCGAGTCGGATAAAAGACTTAAATATCAAGTCTAAAATGATAAAGCTCATCCACGAAAAAAATGGGATCAACAATGGAAGTTTTAATATACAATGCAGACAAACTTCAAAATCTGACAAAGCATGATCAACAGAAGAGAAAATAGATAAACAGCAACTAGTAAGAATCAAACACTTTTACTCATCCAAAGGCTTCATCAAAAGAATTAAAAGACCACCTACAGAATGGGAAAAGTTATTTGGCAACTATATGTCAGACT
Organism: Heterohyrax brucei; assembly: GCA_028571685.1. NCBI lineage: Eukaryota > Metazoa > Chordata > Mammalia > Hyracoidea > Procaviidae > Heterohyrax > Heterohyrax brucei. Next base: position 2,706,966 of record CM053146.1, on the reverse strand, counting down.
GACGTCTGATCTCCATAATCTACAAGATACTACAAAATATCAACAAGCAAAGTATTAATAATCCAATTAAGTGATGAGTGGTACAGACGGCTAGACATTTCTCTAAAGAGCATATCCAGGCAGCCAAAATACACATGCAGAATTGCTCAAGATCCTTAGATGTTAAACAAATTCAAATGTAAACTATGATGAGATATCACCTCACCCCAACAAGTTTGACCACGATCCCAAAACCAGAAAACAACGAATGTTGGAGAGGCTATGGAGAAATTGGAACTCTCCCTACACTGCTGGTGGGATTGCAAAATGGTACAACCTCTTTGGAAAACAATCTGACACTTCCTTACAAAGCTGGAAATAGATATATATACCATTTGATACTGCAATTCCACTGCTTGGAATTTATCCTTCCAAAACAAAGGTTGTCACGCGAACAGACACATGTTCATGAATGTTTGTTGCAGCACAGTCTGCAATAACAAAATATAGAATCAAATCCCATGCCCATCAACAGATGAATGGATAAACAAAGTATGGTACATATACTCAACAGAACACTATGCTATGTTAAAAAACATTGACAGTTTTAGGAAACATCTCATAACATGGTCCCATTTGGAAGAGATCTTGCTGAGTGAAATCAATGTCAAAATGACAAATTTTGTATGTGACACCTGTTATAAGGACTTCAGAGAATAATTCACAGAACAAAATGACAGTTTTGGCTACATGGGTGGGGGGGCTGAGGGTTTATCATAGATGAGATAATTGATAGATGTTAGAAATTTTATTCTTTTACTGTAATTAATGAAAAGCAAAATTAAAAAAAAAAGATTTTCAGTTTCATCAGTACTTTTCAATTCCTCCCAATTCCAATTCACGCAGTTTTCCTCTAGTGTGGTGTTGTTGTTAGATACTATCAAGTCAGGTCCTGCACACAGCTATCCTATTTACACTTGAATGAAATCTTACTCAGTCCCGTGCATCCCATTTCTGCAGCCATAAGGTCAGTCCATTAATCTGAGTTTCTTCCTCTTTTTACTGATCCTTCACTTTACCAAACATGATGTACTTCTCCAGGGATTGTTTCCTTCTATTAACATGTCCAAAGTATATGAGGTTAAGTTTTGCCATCTTCCCTTCTAAAGAGCGTTCTGGCTGTACCTCTTCTAGGACAAAATTTATTCATACTTCTGATAGTCAGTATTCTTCACCAACACAATATTTTAAAGGCTTCAATTTTTCTTTGGTCTTCTTTTTTCACTGTCCAACTTTCTCATACATATGAGGTGGCAGAAAATACTATGACTTAAGTCAGTTGCACCTTAATCCTTAAAGTTACATCTTCTTCTTTTTCTTTTTTATTTATTTTTCTTTTTTAACACTTTAAGAGTTGTTTTGCAGCAGATTTGCCTAATACAACATGTCTGATTTCTTGGCTTATGCTTAAAGTATGTTGATTGTGGATCCTTATTTAGATTTGACTACTTCAATTTTTTTTCTCAGTTTACCATGATATTGGTTATCGGTCCAATTGTGAGGATTTTTGTTTTCTTTGTTTTGAAGTAAAAGTCATACTGAAGACTATAACCTTTGATCTTCAGAAGTAAGTGCTTAAAGTCCTCTTCACTTTCAGCAAGCAAGGTTGTATTCTTTGCACAGTGCAGTTGTTAATGATCTTTCCTCCAGTTCTGATACCCTATTCTTCGTCATATATTCTAGCTTCTCTGATTATTTGCTTAGTATAAAGATTGAATAACTATGGTAAAAGATATAACCCTGATGCACACCTTTCTTGATTTAAAATCAGGTGGTATCCCCTTGTTCAATGTAAACAACTGTGTCTTGAAATGTTCTGGAATTCCCATTCTTGGCAATATTACCTATAATTTCTTATGACTCACACAGTCAAATGTCTTTTCATAGTCAGTAATACATAAGGGAACATCTTTCTGGTATTCTCTGATTTCGGCCAGGATTCCTCTGAAATCAGCAATGATATACTTCATTCCATGTCCTCCTACCAAATGATCTTGAATTTCTTGCAGTTCCCTGTTGCTGCATAGCTATAACCACTTTTTAAATAATCATCAGCAAATTCTACCTGTATGTGATATTAATGGTATTGTTTGGTAATTTCTGTGTTCTATTACCTTTATTTGGAATAGACATAAATACGAATCACTTCAAGTCAGTTGTCTAGGTAACTGTCTTCCAAATTTCTTGACATAGACAAGTGAGCACATCCTGGAGTACATCCATTTGTTGAAACATTTCAGTTGGTATTCTGTCAATTGTTGGAGGCATGTTTTCCATCAATATCTTCAGTGCAGCCTGAACTTCTTCCTTTAGTGCTGTTTTAGTCAGCCAGTGCTGCTCTAACAGAAATACCATAGAGTGGATGGCTTTACCAAAGAAGGTTTATTCTTACACAGTCCAGAAGGCTAGAAGTCCAATTCATGATGTCCGCTCCAGGGGAAGGCTTTCCGTTTGTCTGCTCTGGAGGAAAGTCAGGTATTGCATCAGTCTTTGTCCTGGGAGCATTTTGGTACAGGAACGCCAGGTCTGAAGGACGTGCTCTTCTACCGGTACTATTTTCTTGATGGTGTGAGGTTCCCAATTCTCTGCTTGCTTCTCTTTTCTTTTATCTCTGGTAGGATAAAAGGATGAAGGGTGGGGCAAGTCATACTTCAAAGAAACTCCCTGTACAGTGGAGCAGACAGATGATCTTATAAGGGGATTTACAGTCCACCCTGATCCTTTAACATACAGCATAGGAAAACCACAAAATGGAGGACAGTCACAAGATATTGGGAATCATGGCCCAGCCACATGGCTACACATATTTTGGGGGAGACACAATTCAATCCATGACAAGTGCCATCAGTTCTTAATCATATATTACCTCCTGAAATGATTGGACATCAACCAATTTTTCTTGGTACAGTAACTCCCTGTACTCTTTTCATCTTCTTTTGATGCTTCCTATTTAATATTTTTCTTATTGTATTCTTCAACATTGTAGCTTGAGGCTTGAAAGTTTTCTTCAGTTCTTTCCACTTGAGACATGTGGACTGGGTTTGCCTTTTTGGTTTTCTAAATCCAGATGTTTCTACATGGCATTATAATACTTTTTCTTCTTAAGCTGACCTTTGAAATCTACTGTTCAGTTTTTTTGCTTCATCATTTCTTCCATTCTCTTTGGCTACTCCAAGCTGAAGAACAAGTTTCAGAGTATTTTTCTGTCATCCATTTTGATCTTTTTTTTTCTTTACTGTCTTTTTATCGACCTCTTGCTTTCCTCATGTATGATGTTGTTAGTATTATTTCATAACTTATCTAATCTTCAGTCACTAGTGTTAAATGTATCAAATCTGTTTTTGAGATGGTCTCTAAATTTAGGGAACATATGCTCAATGTCATGCTTTACTCTAGTGGACTTGTTCTAATTTTACTGTCTTTTTCCACAAATGCAGTCAATTTGATTCCTGTGTATTCTGTCTGGTGAGGTCCACAAATATAGCCACTGTTTATGTTGCTGAAAAAAGTACATTTGCAATGAAAAAGCTGTTGATTCTTCAAAATTCTATAACCCAAACTCTAGCATGGTTGCTATGACGAAGATTAGATTTTTTTTCCAATCGCTGTCCTTCCCTCTTTCTTTCCAGCTTTTGAATTCTAGTTACCAGAAAGCGTCACTGCATCTTGATTACATGTTTGGTCAATTTCAGACTGCAGAATTAGGTGAAAACCTTCAATTCCTTCATCTTTGGCCTTAGTAGTTAGTGCCAGAATGTTAATAATAGCTTGTATTAACTGGTGTTCCTTGTAGGTTATGGCTATCACTCTATCAATGTCAGTGTTGTACTTCAGGCTAGATCTTGAAATGTTCTATTTTTTTTTATCATAGAGCAGTCAATATTCTATTTTATATCACAAGAAATTCTTTTATTCTGTATCTTTTTTTAGTTATTTTTATTTTATTTATTTTTTTATTTAATATTACTGAGTGAAAATGTACATTCCTGTATAAATTTGCATGCCCACCTCTATGCAGCTTCCACTGCTCTCCCTGTCCGGTGACAGCACACTATTCCTCTCTGCTCCATACATGTCTCATCCTCCCAACAGTCTCCTTTCCCCTCCTCTCCCACCCACTCTCCTTCCTCCAGCCAGAGGTCAGCAGGATGACATCTTATAGATGTATAGAACCATAAAGTGCTTCCAATATATGCATCATCCAGTCCAATCCATTCGTGTCCAAAGAGTGGACCTTCGTTATCATTTATCGGCAAGGGCAGCATCTTTTTTTTAATTGTGATTAAGTGAAAATATGAAATCCAAATTAAATTTATATGCCTCCCTATCTGCAGCTCTTTCTGCTCTCCTTGCCCAGTGACAGCACATTACTCCTTTGTGTTCTACATATGTCACATCCTCTTCATAATCACCTGTCCCTCCTCTCCATCTTCTCCTCCCCCTTCTAGTAAGAGGCCAGTAGGACAGCATCCTATGGATGCAAAGAACCATAAATTACACAGCATATGGTCATATTGTGTCCCCGTGTCTAGTCATTTCCTATCTGAAGAATTGATGTTTTCTGGTCAGGGGTAGTAGCAGGTCTAGAGGCCATGCTCCCAAGGGAACCCCCAGGCCTTTGGACCAACAATTGCAGTCTTTTAGTGGAGTTCTTGAGATGCTTTGCTCTTTTTCTTTGGTTGCCACTGGGACTCGAGATTGTGTGCATCATCATGGCTGTCTTTGGTGATGGCTGGGCACCATCTGGTTCTTCTGGCCACATGTTCATACATGTTGATAAAGCAACCTATTCACATGGGTCTTTCTGTCTCCTGGGTTTTTTATCCTCATGTCTTTGTTGTTCTGTTTCAGATGAGGTAGGACCATCTGTGTACCTCAGATGGCAGCTTGCTAGCTTTTAAGAACCCAGACACCGCTCACCAATCTGGGGCACAGAGGACTCTCTTAGAAATAGGCTAATAGCAATTAGCCTCTATGTTCCCTGAGAACATGGTCCCCAGACTGCTGCCCCCCGCTATGCTATCCTTGCAATATTGGGTAAATATTGGAAGAGTTTTCAGGTTATGTTGAAGTACAATTACATTGATCTTCTTTCTACTGTGTGCTGTCGCTGCTTTCACCCAACCAAATTTCTATCAACTATCTAATCTATGACCAGCCCCTCCCTCCCTCCCCACACGCACAGCCATCAAAGAGTCTTATATTCTGTACATTTTTAACTCCTTACAGTAGAGGTCCCATATAATATTCATCCTTTTGCAGCTGACTGATTTCACTAAGCATAATGTCTTCTGATTGAAACCAGGTTATGAGATGCTTCCTTAAATCATCATTGTTCTTTATCATTGCGTAGTGTTCCATTGAGTGTATATACCATAGTTTGTTTATTCACTCACTGTTGTTGAGCATCTGGGTTGATTCCACCTTTGAGCTATTGTGGACTGTGCTGCTATAAACATTCATGTGCATGTAACTGTTCATGTGACGGCCATTGATACTGTAGAATATATTCCAAGCAGTGGGACTACTGGATCAAATGGTATATGTATTTCCAGCTTTGTAAGGAAGCAACAAATCACTTTCCAAGGAGGTTGTAATGTTTTGCAATCCCACCAACAGTGTAGGAGAGTTCCAATTTCTCCATAGCCTCTCCAGCATTTGGATGGTATCCCCTTGTACTTATGATTTAGATTTCTCAAATAGCTAATGATCACGAGCATTTCTTCATGTGTCTTTTGGTTGTCTGGATGTCCTTTTTGATGAAATGTCTGTCCATCACTTAATTGGGTTATTTACCTTTTTTGTTGATATTTTGTAGTGTCTTGTAGATTATGGAGGTCAGATGTCGGTCTGACATGTGGTTGCCAAATATTTTTCCCATTGTGTAGGTAGTCTTCTAATTCTTTTGATGAAGTCTTTGGGTGAGCAAAAGTGTTTGTTAGTAGTTCCCATTTATCTATTTTCTCTTCTGTTGATCATGCATTGATTGTCAGATTTAGAAGCCTGTTTAAGCTGTGTATTAAAACTTCATTGTTGGTGCTATTATTTCTTGCATGATCTTTACTGTTTAGGTTTGATAATTAGGTCTTTTATCAGCTAGTTTTTGTGTAAAGTGTGTGATACGAGTCTTGTTTCAGTTTTTTTGGAGATAGATATCCAATTTGCCAGCACCATTTGTTAAAGGGTCTGTTTTTACCACAGATTACAATCTCAGGCCTTTGTCGAATATCAACTGTTCATAAGAGGATGATGGCATCTCTGGGGTCTCAAATCTGTTGCATTGGTCTACGTGTCTCTTTTTACACTAGTACCAGGCTGCTTTGACTCTTGTGGCAGTGTAATCATTTCTAAGGCTAGGTAGAATGAGGCCTTCCACTGTGTTTCTCCTCTTCAGTAGTGCTTTGCTTTTCTGGGGTTTCCTCCCTTTCCAAACCAAGTTGGTGATTTCTTCATCTAGTTAAAAAATGTCACTGGAATTTGTATTGAGATTGCATTGGATATGTAGATTTCTTTGGATAAAACAGACATTTTCTCGACATTATGTTTTCCTATCTATGAGCAGAGTAGGTTTCTCCATTTGTGTAAGTATCTCTTGGTTTTCTGCAGTAAAGTCCTGTAGTTCTGCTGTACAGTTCTCTTATTTCTCTAGTTAGATTTATTCCTAGGTATTTTTATCTTCTTGGGGGCTATAGTAAACCATATCGATTTGATGATTTCTCTTTAAAAGAATTCTACTTATTTCATTATGTTTATCTTATATCCTGATACTTCGCTGAACTCTTCTATTAGTTTGAGTAGTTTACTTGTGGATTTTTTTAGAATTCTCTGGCTATGCAATAATACCATCTGGAAAAAGGGAGACTTTCACTTCTATGCCAGTGCTAATGCCCTTTATTTCTTTGTCTTGTCTAATTGCTGTGGCGAGAACTTCTAGTACAATGTTGAATAGAAATGGTGAGAGTGAGCATTCTTGTCTAGTTCCTGTATTCAAGGAGAATTCTTTTAGCCTCTTTCCTTTCAGGATGATTAAGTGGTTGGCTTAAATTCCTCATTGCATTGAGGAATTTACCTTCTGTTCTTATTTTGCTGAGAGTTTTTAGCATGAACAGGTGTTACAATTTGTCAAATACTTTTTCTGCATCAATTAACAAAATCCGATGATTCTTATGCTTAGTGTTATTTATGTGATTGATCACATTAATAGTTTTTCTGATGTTGAACCAGTCTTGCATCCCTGGTATGAATTCAGCTTGGTCATGACTAATCATTGTTTTTCATTTGTTGTTGAATTCCATTGGCAAGGATTTTGTTGAAGATTTTTGCACCTAGGTTCATGAGTGATATTAGTCTGTCATTGTCCTTTTTTGCTAGATGTTTTCCTGGCTTTAGTATCAGGGATATGCTGGCTTCCTAGAATGAATTTTCTATGCTGTGAAATGGTCTCAGTACCTTTGGAGTTAACTGTACTGTGAAAGTTTGGTAGAATCCTCCAATGAAGCCACCTGGGCCAGGACTTTTTTTGGTTGGTAGTTTTAGGATAACATTTTCAATCTCTTCTTTTGTGATGGGTTTGCTAAGTTTTTCTCCTCTCCTTATGACAATTTTGGTAGGTGATATGAATCTAGAAATCTGTCCATTTCCTCTAAGTTTTCAAATCTATTAGAGTGCAGCCTTCCATAGCATTCTGTTGATACTCTTGATTTCAGTTGGGTCTGTTGTGACATCTCCTCTCTCATTTACTATTTGAGTTATTTGTTTCCTTTCCTGTTTTTTTCTTTTGTAAGTTTAGCCAATGGTTTATCAATTTTGTTGATCTTTTCAAAGAACAAGCTTTTGGTTTTGTTAATTTTATTCAACTGTTCTTCTCTAATTCATATAGTTGTGCTCTAATCTTTATTATCTGTTTTCTTCTGGTGCCTGAGGAGTTTGTCTGTTGCTGTCTTTCTATTTGACCAAGGTGTAGAAGTAATTCCTTGGTTTGGGTCCTTTCTTCCTTCTGTGTGTGTGCATTTGTAGAGATAAATTGACCTCTGAGCACTGCTTTTGCTGCATCCTGTAGGTTCTTGTAGGATGTGTTTTCATTCTCATTTGATTCAATAATTTTCTGTATTTCATCCTTGATTTCTTCTGTAATCCAAGGCTTTTTGAGCAAGGTGTTGTTCCTTTTCCATGAATTCAAGTTCTGCCTATTTTTTTCTGCTGTTGATAGTGACATTTATATCTTTATGGTCTGAGAAAATGCTTTACATTAATTCAATGGTTTGCATTTTGTTGAGACGTGCCTTATGTCCTAAAACACGGTCTATTCTGGAAAATGTTCCATGTGTATTAGAGAAGAAGGTGTATTTATCTGTTCATTGATAAAAAATTCTGTATATGTCGATGAGATCTAGTTAGTTAATTGTCACACTAAGATCATCTGTGTCTTCACTGAGTGTTTTTTTCCGGATGATCTTTCCATTACTGAAAGTGGAGTGTTGAAGTCTCCATCTATTATTGTGGAGTCATCTATCTCATTTTTCAGTGTTGTCAGTGTTTGTTCAACTTATTCAGATGCTCTGGTGTTGGGTGCATAAATACTTAAGGTTGTTAAATCCTACTTGTGTATTGAAACTTTCAGCAATAAATAGTGACCATCCTTGTCTGTGATGGCGGATTTTACGATAAAATCTATATTGCCTGAGATTAGTATTGCCACTCTCGCTACCTTGATATATGTTATTCTACCCTTTAATTTTTAGTTGTTCATATCTTTCAGTCTGAGGTGTCTTGATGGGTCTTGATCCATGATGTCACTCGTCTCTTTATTGGAACATTCATTTCATTTACATTCAGTGTAATTATTGATATGTACATATTTAGTACTGTCACTTTGAGGTATTTATTTTTGTGTTGGTGTTGTCTATGTCACTCTTAATATTCTGTTCTGGGTCATTCCTCTTTATGGGTTGGCTTTTCATCTTTTTCAGTGTTAGGTTTGCATTTGTTGAGACTCCTGTATTACATTTTTTGTTTTGATATGTTGTACTGTTATTGTGCTTTGTGGCTACCCCTGTAATGACCCTCAATATTCTAAATTTAAACTCAATTTTAACTTTTGCATTTTTTAACTTCCTTTTTAACATATGAAAGGAATGCAACTACTGTAGTACATCCCCCTTTTTAATATGATGGTGTCATAGCTTTCATGATATGATCACTGGTTCCCTTCTTTTAATATTATAGCTTTGATTGGGTTTTGTGACTTCTCTAACTGATTGCCTTCTTAAATATACACGTAATTGTTTTTATAAGCAAAGAACTTCTTTCAGTATTTCTTGTAGTTTTGGTTTGGTTTTTACTATGTCTCTAAGCGTCTGTTTATCTGGAAATGTCTTAATTTCCTATTCCTATTTGAAAGACATTTTTCAGGATATATAATTATTGATTGGAAGTTTTTCTCCTTCAGGGCTTTGAATGTGTCAGCCCACTGCCTCCTTGCCAACATCGTTTCTGCTGAGAAGTCAGATGAAAGCCTACAGGGCTTCCTCTGAATGTGAGCTTTGCTTTGACCCTTGCTACCTTTAAGAGCATCTGTTTATGTTTCCTTTTATTAAGCTTGATTATAATACATCTTGGTATCTTTCTTTTAGGGTCTAGTTTTTGTGACATTCAATAAGCATCTCGGATGTCTATGTTCCCTTCTCTCATAATTTCAGGAAAGTTTGTCAGCAACTCAGCAACAATACTCTCTGTGTTTTCAGCTATCCCCACCTATCCAGAAAATCCAATTAATTATAGATTATTCCTCTTAATAGAGTCCCACGTGTTTCTTAATGCTGCTTCATTTTTCTTCTTTTCTCTTATTTCTCCTCATAAATGCTGGTGGAAGTTGCTCTGTCCTCAAGGTCATTAACTCTGTTTTTCATGTCCTCAGTTCTACTCTTTTGGCTGTGGATTGAATTGTCTAGTTCTGTAATTTTGTTAATGATCTGCTATATTTCAGATTGAGCTCAAATAGCTTACTTATTTTCTTCATTTCACTCTGCTGCATTTTGTATAACCTCTAGGAGGGCTCTATATATAATTCTTTTGTACTCAACCTCTTATAATTTCAGGAAGGCTTCTTCATCTGGGAAGTTTTTGATTCTTTATTTGGGGAGTATTCCGGAGCCATAGTGGACTGTTTCTTTAAATGGTTAGCAGTGGCTTGTTGCCTTTGGACCATCCAGAGGCTGTTCATGTTCTGTGATGTTACCTCAACAGGAGCTGAGGCACAGTTCTGAGAAGAGAGTTGCTCACCACCCACCTCTGTGTACTCTAGTGACAGGTGCCAGCAGACCCTCTGGGGTGGCAGGCTCCATCTCCTGGATGGCAAAGATGGTGCCCTATTTAGGGAGTCACTGGAGGGGCATCAGTTAATACTATGATTTGGGTCAGTAAATGCTGGAAGAGATGCCACCAGGCCACTCAACAGTTATTTCTCCAGGCAGTCCTATTTTAAAAAGCTGGGAGCTGTCTGATAGCTGCTAAAATCAATCAGGTTGTCCAGTGTGGCAGTCCCCACCTTCTGGCTGACAGTGGAATCCTCTTTTGCCATCCCCAGTTGCTATGACATAGTTCAAAGTAGGGAGGGGTTATGACCTTGGTGTCTTCCTCAGCCAGATCCCACTTGTAAGGTAATACTGTCCTAAACACAGCCTTTCTGCTGGAAAAGTTTTTTTGGGGATGGCCCTGTTTCCCAGCTTGGGAATTAGCCCCTGATGAGGCCCCTGGTTTGGTAACTCCACCTCCTAGCTAACAAACATGGCATCCCAACCAAGGTTCTCTTCCCACCATGAGACCACAGCTCAGAAAAGAGAGGGTGGATAGGTGGTGGTGCCCTTAGTCAGCAGCCAGTCCCTCAAAATGTGGCTGTCTCATGCACTGTCTCACTGCTGCACTATACACTGTTTACTTGATCCCTGTAGTTCAGCGTATTGCCAGCTCATGACCTTCCCTCACCTCCCAGATAACAAAAAAGTCATCAGTACCTGCAGTCTGCCCAAACAGTGAGTCAGCATAAGCAGGACTTAGCTTGCACAGCCTCATGTTAGAGGGACGTACTTTTCCAATCTGCCAACCCTATGCCATATCTAAGGGTTCTCTGGGTGTCCAAGGCACTCCAATTATCAATCTAGGCCTTAGTTCTCAGATGAATGGAGGAGACATGTGTCTAGTCTGCCATCATGGCCCCACTCTTGAAATGTTCTTTTTAAAAATGAATGCAATTTGTTATTCCCAATATCATGTACCATACGATTATCTGATTCAAATGGTGAATACCAGCCTATTTCAGTTCATAATGCCTAGGATATTGATGTTTATATATTCCATTTCATTTTTGATGATTTCCAGTACTTCTAGATTCATACTTCATACATTCCACATTCCAGCTATTAGCGGACATTTTCAGCAGTTTCTACTCATTTTAAGCAGTACCACAGCAGCAGATGACTGTCCTGAAATGAGACTCTACTCACATCATTAAGGTGAACTCTGAAGAGGCGAGTTTCCTCCTTTTCTGAGTTTTCCAACTTTAAGGGCTCATCTTTTGTCACTACATCAGACATTGTTTTGCTGCTGTTCCTCAAGTATTCATTGGCTTTCCCCAGCACCCACCCCCAAAAGTAGACTCCTAGATGCCTCTGTCTAATCTTTCATACTTTGGGAGCTCTGGTGAAACTTGTCCACCATGGGTGACCCTGTTGGTGTTTGAATGCTAGAGGCTAGCTTCAGCATCACAGCACCACACAAGCCATTACAGTATGACAAACTAACAGACACATTGCACTCAACTGTTTAGTCTTTAGGTGAATGCCACCAGAATTTGCAAAAACCTAGCTGAAGGTCCATAGGGAGGTGGTACATAGGGAACTGGTACAAATACCCAAAACAAGAGTCACAAGTAGTAAGAGTGCCAAGACAAATGCAAAGACAAGTGTCTGAAACCAGTAACAGGTGAGTTTGAGAGCACAAAAGAGGAGTAAGTCAAAACCAGAGCAGCATTTCTGACATCAAAAACAATATGTAGCTTTTGGTAGGTCCCTGTTTACAGGAACATGCAGATAGACCAGTGGTGTAAGACCATAGGAGAGGGCTGTGACAAAAACCACTTCTGGCCAGTCCATGCACTTTGATCTTAAGTAGGGCCTTTCTTCCCTTAACTCCAATGTTTGTAATATTTCTGTCATGGATATACGTCAGATGAAACCTGAAGGCACAGAATCTCAACTCTTAGGGGACTCCTTTGACAGAAACAAAATATTTGTCAGTTTATACATTTCTAAAATCTGTCATTCTCTACTCCTTAGTTCTCTTCCTACCCTGTTCTTCCCTTCCCCAAAATCCTGCTCCCAGCCTCACTTTTTCGTACTTATCTCTGAATTTCAGATCAGAAGTTATTTTATGAACATTTCTTACATACTTGCCTAGCAATGTGCACTTCACCTTTACAGTACTTAGTAATAACTTTGGCCAGATGTTCCTTGTCCCTCAGCCCACAGTAATGTAAGCTCCAGGTGGACATTGCCTGAGCTTGCTTGTCTTCTGATCTATGTCTCTAACCAAGAGAAGTGAGCCTAGACCATATGAACTATGTAACTAATATGTGATAAATAAATAAATGAAAGAATAAAAGAGTGTATCTTCCCCTAAATCTGAAAAAGAGCCCTTAATTTGATCCTCTCAGTTTGTGCATTGGGAAAATGCCTTTATTTCCCAGAATGAAATTATTCCTCCATTTGTTGATGGCATATCAGTCAGCTCTGGTAGTTTTTAGAAGAAACCGATTAGAAATGGTTGTACTCATTTGTATAATCAAGAACTCACTTTGAAATTTCCCCCCACAAATTAGATTGACTCATGATCATTTTTCCCAAGTTTATAAATGCTTGATTGGCTTTTTTTGACACCTCCTGATTGAAGCTCAGCCTTGCACCACTAGGTTTATTTTTTACTTCCCAGTGTGTTCTGATGTCAAGATGATGAATAAAAAGAAAATAAACACCCACAATGAAAATGCTCGGTAAATAGCAGCTCAGCACAGTAATATAACCTCTATAAGGGCACAGTTAGGAAACTACAAAACCAGCCATGATAAACAAAACTTCAAGTCAAGTCTTATGTATCCCCTTGAGATCTTAAAATTTGATTTTCTAGAGCAGGAGGATGGCTACACAGGACCAATTTTCTGCACTCAAAATCCAAACAAAAGATGTGCCAGCACATTATGATAACTACAATAGAGGGGTTCAAGCATGCATGGATTGTCTTGACCTTCCTGGCCCAGCTCTTCATTCTCTTCCTCCAACTTCCACCTCGGTCATCAGGCTTGCTTCAGATGCATCCTACCGTACTATGGTCTGTACTCATTCACCCTTCACCTATGACCTCTCATCACCTTTTTAACAAACCAAAAGTGGCCCGCTAGCAATAAACAAGTGACATATTTTGTAGTTAGGAGTATACAACAAACAGGTTGCTTTTAGTTGCCATTAAGTTGCCTTTATATATAATGGAACAAAGAAAATGTGACTACAAAATGGACCAAAGAAGATGCTGCACCATCTTGATTGCTGGTATGTTTGAGTCCACTCTTGTATCTGTTGGGCAAACCTATCTCAATGATGATTCCCCTTGTTTTCAGCAAGCTTCAGCTTTATCAATTTTGATGTCTTCTTCTAGTGACTGATCTTTCCTAATGATGGGTCCAATGAAAGTGAGCCCAAATCTCACCATTCTCACTTTTGAAGAAAATACTGGTTGTATTTCATCTAAGACTTATTTAATCCTTCTTCTGGCTGTCCACAGTATATTCAGTATTGAATACCACAGGTTAAATGTATCAATTATTTTCCTGTCTTTGTTTTCATTGTCCATCTTTTGTATGTACGTGAAGCAACTAAAAGACCATGACTTGGATAAGACACACCTAAGTCATTCAAATGATATGTTTGTTTTTTTAAAACCTTAAAGAGGCGTTTTACCATATTTGTTCAAAGCAATATACAGCTTGATATTTTGACTTCTCCTTCCATGGACACTTATTGTTGATCCTGGTAGAATAAAATAGTTGACAAACATGGAGGCCCATTAACTTGCTGTTCAATACATTTCAATCTGTTTCATGGAATTTTACCCATTGTCTGTTGGAAGAGAAGCGTCTGAACTCGATTGGTGCCTGTGTAGGAACCACAAATACTCTTTTTGTCACTTTGCCTGATTAATTTTGCAGTCACATCACAAACACCTAAGCTGTCACTCTCCACACCTAACAACAGTCATAAAGAGATCGTGGTAATTAGGCTATTACTTCAAGATCTCCTTTTTAATGAGATACTCCAGCATGGATGAAAGCTTTTAGCTGGATGGGCTTTATTAGATTTAATCTGTATTTGACATAGCTCCATATTTGGTAAAAGAAGGGCTAAGTTATGCTTGGTAGGAAGGCTGCTGCCCAGAACCTACCTTCCATCTCACTGTTTTCCAGTTTTCTTTGCATAACCTCTCACTCAGCCTCTTATTGAAGCAGCTATATATAATTTCTCCTGCTTTAGCCCCTCTAAGAAAGTTTCAACTTCTGTAATTACTGACACAGTTCAGCATTAACTTAGCACTCTATGTGTTAAAATATATATATATATAGTATGCTTTTCCTAAGGGTGGTAGGAGAATGTTCAGTTATCATTATGTTGCTATACCTTAGTAAGTGTAGTTAGAAAACTAAGTGCTTCTTATTTTTAAGCACAAAATAGTATTATATTCTACTTAACTTTATTGTTTATTTGTTTGATATCATCAGTGGTGCTTCTTGCTGTTTTTCACAGTTCAACAGGAATTGGCAGGGAAGAAACCTGAGTTTCTTTTTTTTCTGAGTTTCTTTCTTTATGGTCTGAATCATAAGAAAAAATATTTTAAAAAGATATTTTTAAAAGGTAGTTGTTAATACTTCTAATACCAACAACAGAAATGCTTTAGATAGATAGTCTATCTCTCAAATAAGAGAATGTGGGAACTAGGGAAAAACTTACACTCTTCTAGTCCAATAGCTGTGTTTCATAAAAAATGAAACTAATACTGCTGGGTTGCACAAATGATTAAGGGCTTGGTTGCTAACTGAAAGGTTAGTTTTTCAGATACAAGCAAGATGGCTCAGAAGAAAGACCTGTGAATATAGTTCCAAGAAAATAAGTTATTGAAAACCCTATGGAGCACAGTCCTACTTTGACACACATGGAATTGTCATGAGTCAGACACTCAATGGCAATATTTTTGATTTTGAGTTTTGTACATCTCTAGAAGTAACTTGCCTCAGGTCACCCAGAAAAGCAGCATATCCAGTAAAGCAACTAGCCAGGAACAATGCTGGATACTTTGTGCATGGCTTTATTCTCCCAATTCCAGAGTGAAAACTAGAGATCCCAGGGAACTTATGATTTGTCCCGGTAAATATCCATCATAAGAATCCAGTTTTGTCAAAACATGACACCCATCCATCTTTCTCAAAACTCAAAGCAAGATGCCATAAAGCCTTTACAAGAATTACAGATGTATTATTATGTAAAGCCTTGTTATGAATTGAATTGTGCCTCCCAAATGTATGTATTATAAATCCTCACCCTTATATCTATAAGGTTATAGTCTCATTTGTGAATAATGATTTCTTAAGTTAATAATGCCACGGCAAAGTAGAGTGTGCCTTAAGTCAATCACTTTGAGATTTAAACCAAGTCAATGAGGCACAGAGAACCAAGCAGAGATCAGTAGAAGGGTACAGGGGAAGCTAAATGACATGCCACATAAAGAACATCAGAGAACCAAAAAACAGAAGCTGAAAAGAGGCAGAGAAGTTCCCCTCAGGCCAACAGAGAGAAAGTTTCCCTCTAGAGCTGGTACTTTTAATCTGGACTTTGTGCCTCCTAAACTGTGAAAAAGTAAATTTCTACTTGTTAAAATAAATTCCTATTTGTCAAAAATGTGATATTTTTCTTAGAGCAGCATTGGATAACAAATACAGAATTTGGTACTGGAGAGTGGGATGCTGTTCTAACAACTACCTACATTGTGGAATTGGTTTCAAATACAGGTAATAGGTAGAGACTGGAAGAGTTTTACAGTGCCTAATTTCAGAAGCCTGAGTTGTTTTGGAGAAATTGGTGATAGGATTATAAACATCAAAGGCCACCCAGAGCTGTAGAGAAAGTCTCTTCATCTTAGAGAATACATATAGTACTGTCAACAGCACATTGCTAGAAATATGGCCATTAAGTGTGCTTTTAGTGGAGTTTTAAAAGGAAATGATGAACACGTGATATAAACATTGAAGGAAGAGCAATGTATTTTTATGCAATGGTATAAAACTTGTACACTTGTGGTCAAATGTTTAGTGGAAGGTAAAATATTTAAGTGATGAATTTGTGTATTTGGCTGAATTCTAAGTAATTGCTAAGAGGCAGCATAGTTTCCCCTTGCTGCTTATAGTAAAATTCAAAAGGAAAAAGGTGGTCTTTATGTACTGTATACAACGAAAACAAAACTTCAGATTTGGAAAGCCCTGCTGTACAAATTAAGGACACATGTCCTAAAAATTTCACTAAGGACTTTGCTACACAATCTTTTGTTAAAGAAATTAAGCCTGTGACTGATATATTTAATCAACTACCACCTCAGAAAATCCTTCAGGTTAGACTGAAGGGGATAGAGACATGATGAAAGGAAAAGAAGCTTTTTACATCCTAACATTTGATAAGCACGAATCAAGCCAAAGAAGGTGTGTGTATTGGCCTCCAGAAAAAGAAAAGAACCATTCCTAGAGCAACTCAGAGATCAACAGAACTGTTGGAAGGGATATTGGAAGAATGGTTGACATGATTTCAAAGGATAAAGCCATGATCTCCTAGGTTTCAAAAAGCAGAGCTTTCACCTCTAAGCTTTCTAAGAAACATATCTTACCAACTTGGTCCTAGAGTGGGGGATGCTCCTTATCTGGACCCAGAGGATGGATGAGGACATAACTAAAGCAAATGGGGTATGGCTGCCATGTCCATATTCCAAGAGAATGAGGTTGCTGCCCAAAGCTGAGGGAATGATAATGCTATGTCCAAGGGACAGATGAATGGAACCTACTGGGGCTGAGAGTGTGGTATCACCAGATGGACCAGAAGAATGGGATCATTCATATCCAAGGGAGCAAGTTTTCCATACCAGTGGGCCTACAATGTCAGAATTATGCCAAGGGCTGAGGTACCTACACCAGGATTTCAGAAAATATGGCTGACACCTAGAATCTGAAGGATGTGACCTTTGCCCTGATGGTCTGGGAGAACAAAGGATGGTTTGAGTGAACAAATACAGTTTTTTTTTGCTATTGTGTAGTGCCCATGAACCTTTGCTTCTTCCAGTTTATCCCATTTGTCATGGAAATTTCTACCATTTTCCTATTACATCATTGCACTTGGGAGGAACACATCTTGTGTTCTAGATTCACCCATTTACAGATAAAGAGAAATTTGATGCCAGGAAGAAATATGCCTGAAATTTTATCCATATTGCTTGTGATAGTTCAGAAGACCAGATTCTGGAAATGGAGTTGATTTAAGATTTTGGGTAGCTATGGTGAGATGAATGTGCTTTGCATGTGAGAAGCATATGAATTCTGGGGCTCTAAAAGGTAGAATGTTCTAGACTGAATTGCATCCCTATACCTGAGGTTATACTACTATTTGGGAGTGGATTTTCTTTATTATGTTAATGAGCTGTGTCAGTGTGGGACGTGCCTTGTACCTTTGAGATATAAATCAAGCTGTTTCATCACAATGAAGCAAACAGAGATAGGAGGGGTGGATACTGCGTATCTTCCAGCCCTCACTGACCCCCATCATGGGGTCAGCAGATGGTCTCCCAGTGTCTCCATAAGAAGGGTGATGTCTTTGCCAGCCAGGAGGCAGAGCCTGCCACCCCAGAGAGTCCACTGGGCCCGGTCACAGAGCACAAAGCAGTCACAGGAGTACAAAGAGGTGTCTGGTAACCAACTTCCTTCTCAGAACTACAACTGAGCCCCTATTAAGGCAATACCAGAAAAACTAAAAACCCTCTAGATATCTCAAAAGTAATAGACCATCACCCAGCGTTTAAAAAAATATCCTAACATGGATCCAGAAAACTCCCAAAATACAGACTCAAAAAACTTCCCAGATGACGAAGCCTTTCTGAAGCTATCAGAGGTCAAGTACAAAAAATTTATATAAAGAACCCTCCTAGAGATTAAAGAAAATGCAGCAGAACAAAATGAAAATTTAAGCAAGCTATTGAAACTGATAGAGTATCAACATTCTGAAATCCGACAGATCCATAACAAAATTACAGAATTAGACAATTCAATTCAAAGCCAAAAGAGCAGACTTGATGGATTAGAAATTAGAACTAGTGATCTTAGAGATGAAGCTACTGACACCAGTATTTATGAAGAGAAGTCCAAAAAAAGAACCAACAGAAACGAAGAAGCACTAAGAAACATGCGGGACTCTATCAAGAGGAATAATCTATGATTAATTGGAATCCCTGAACAGGGACCGATAGCTGTAAACACAGAGAGTATTGTTGTGGAGTTACTGACAGAAAACTTCCCTGAAATTATGAAACAAGAGACCTTAGATACCCAAGATGAGTAGTGAATGCCGCAGAAAATTGACCTTAAAAGAAAGACACCAAGACATAGTATAATCAAACTTCATAAAATGAAACATAAGCAAAAACTCTTAAAGGCAGCAAAACTCAAAACAAAGTTAACATTCAGAGGGAAGCCCTGTAAGCCTTCATCTGACTTCTCAGCAGAAAGGATGCAGGCACAGAGGCAGTGAGATGACACATTTAAAGCTTTGAGGGAGAAAAACTTCAAATCAAGAATTATGTATCCCGCAAAACTGTCTTTCAAATATGAAGATGAAATTAAGACATTTGCAGATAAATAGAGACTGAAACTTTGCAAAAACCAGACCACCACAACAAGAAATACTGAAAAAAACTCTGTGCTTAAAAAAAACCAAAACCCTTAAGTATGTATTTAAGGAGACAAAGCAGGACACAATGCATAGATAAACCTACTCAGGAAAAGCAAAAATTCAATCAGAGCTACAACATTAAAAGAAAGGAACCAGTGAACTTATCATGAAAACTATCACAATAAAAAGAGAAATACTATCACAATAAAAAGAGGAATAGACCAAACTAGTTATAGTCTTTTCAGATGGGGATGAAGTTAATAAAATTTGTAGAAGCTAAAATTGGGTTTAAACTCAGATTATTAATAGGAGAATTATAGGAATAGCCACAAAGAACAATAACAGACACATCAAAATAAGAACTGCAATAGAGGGGTTTCAAAGAACACAAAAACAAAACTGGAAAACATGAAAATTCAATGCATAAAGAATGACCCAGAACAGAATACTAAGAGCAACAGAGAAAACTCCAAAACAAAAATAATGATATTAAAATTACAGCACTAGACACATACTTGTCAGTAATTACACTGAATGTAAATGGACTGAATGTTCCAGTAAAGATACAATGAGTGATATCTTGGATCAAAAGACACAACCCATCTATATGTTGCTTACAAGAAACATGCATCAGACTTAAAGACACGAACAAACTGAAAATTAAAGGGCCGAACAATATATACCAAACTAACAATGTACAAAGAAGAGCCAGCCAAACCAAGTGCTGTCGAGTTGGATCTGAGAAGAGCAGGTGTGATAATATTAATCTCAAATGAAATAGATTTTAATGTAAAATCCACCATCATGGACAAGGATTGCAACTATCTATTGCTGAAAGTTTCAATACACAAGCAAGATTTAACACTATTAAATATTTATGCTTCCAATACCAGAGCATCTGAACAGATTGAACAAACATTGAAAAATGAAATAGATCATATCACAATAATAGTTGCAGATTACAACACTCCACTTTAGTAGTGGACAGAGCATCTAGAAAGAAGCTGAGTAAAAACACAGAACAACTTATTGCCACTATTAACCAACTAGATATCATTGACATATATAGAACTTTTTATCCATCAACAGATAGTACACCTTCTTCTACAGTATACATGGAACATTTTCCAGAATAGACCATGTATTAGCACATAAAGCAAATCTCAACAAAATTTAAATCACTGAATTATTGCAAAGCATCTTCTCAGACTATAAAGCCATAAAAGTAGAAATCAATAGCAGAAAGAACTTTGATAGAAATTGGAACTCATGGAAACTGAACAACACTTTGCTCAAAAAGCCATGGGTTATAGAAGAAATCAAGGATGAAGTAAAGAAGTTTCTGGAATCAAATGAGAATGAAAACACATTCTACCAGAACCTATGAGATACAGCCAAAGGAGTGTTCAGAGGTTAGCTTTTCTCTATAAATGTGCATATCCAGACGGAGGAAAGCACCCAAACCAAAGAATTAACCCTACAGCCTGAACAAATAGAGAGCAGCAGAGGAGCCCTTCAGGCACCAGAAGAAAACAGATCATAAAGATGAGAGCAGAGCTAAATCAATTAGAGAATAGAAAAACAACTGAAAAAATTGATAAGACCAAAAGCTGGTTTTTTGAAAACACCAACCAAATAGTCAAACCATTGGCCAAATTCACTAAAGAAAAACAAGAGAGGAAACAAGTAACCCAAATAAGAAAGGAGAAAAGAGAAGTCTCAGCAGAAATCAACAGTATCAGAACAGAATACTATGGAGGACTGTACTCTAATAGATTTGAAAACCAGAGGAGATGGACAAATTTCTAGATTCATATCACCTACCAAAACTATCACAAGGAGAAGTAGAACAACTTAATGAACCCATTAAAAAGGAAGAGATTGTAAAAGTCATCAAGATATTACCAATCCCCCAAAGCCCTGGCCCCGATAGCTTAACCACAGAATTCTATCAAGCTTTTAGAGAAGAGTTAACTCCAATACTGTTGAGTCTATTTCACAGCATAGAAAAGGATGGAATACTCCCAAATACATCCTATGAAGCCAGCATAACACTGGTATCAAAACCAGGAAAAGACCCCACAAAAAGGGGAAACTACAGACCAATATCACTCATGAACTCAAATGCAAAAATTTTCAACAAAATCTTTGCCAATAGAATTCAGCAGCATATCAAAAAAAATAATTCATCGTAAACAAGTTGGATTCATATCAGGGATGCAAGTCTTGTTGAACATCAGAAAAACAATTAATGTGATCAACCACATAAATAACACAAAACATAAGAATCACCTGATTTTGTCAATTGATGCCAAAAAGGCATTGAACAAAGTCCAACACCCATTCATACTAAAAATTCTCAGCAAAATAGGAATGGAAGGCAATTCCTCCACACAGTAAGGGCCATCTACGCAAAGCCAACCACCTACATCATCCTGAGTAGACACTGAAAGAATTCCCCTTGAAAACAGGAACTAGACAAGGATGCCCACTCTCACCACTTCTATTCAAAATTGTGCTAGAAGTTCTGGCCAGAGCGATTAGACAAGACAAATAAATAAAGGGTATCTGCCTTGGCAAAGAAGTAAAAATTTCCCTAG
Source organism: Heterohyrax brucei (assembly GCA_028571685.1). Classification (NCBI taxonomy): domain Eukaryota; kingdom Metazoa; phylum Chordata; class Mammalia; order Hyracoidea; family Procaviidae; genus Heterohyrax; species Heterohyrax brucei. The sequence goes on along the minus strand of CM053146.1, from coordinate 2,685,308 downwards.
TTGCAGATAAGATGATTGTCTATGCAGAGAATCCTAAAGAATTTGTAAGTAAATTACTCGAATTATAGAACAGTTCAGCAAAATGCCAGGTTATAAAATTAACATCAGTAATCAGTAGGATTCCTTTATACCAACAAAGAGATCATTAAAGAAGAAATCACCAAATCAATATTACTTACTAAAGCCCCCAAGAAGATAAATATCTAGGAATAAATCTAACTAGAGAAATAACAGATCTCTGCAGAGAGAACTACAAGACCTTTCTACAGGAAACTAAGAGAAACTTATACAAATGGAGAAACCTACCCTGCTCCTAGATAAGAAGACTTAACATTGTGAAGACATCTATTTTACCCAAAGCCATCTACATATACAGTACAATACCAATACAAACTCCAGTGACATTTTTTTAATGAGATGGAGAAACAAATCACCAACTTTGTTTGGAAAGGAAAGAAATTCCGGATAAGCAAAGCACTACTGAAGAAGGAGAACAATGTAGGAGGCCTCTCACTACCCAACTTTAGAACCTATTACACTGCCATAGTAGTCAGAACAGCCTGTTACTGGTACAAAAAGAGACATAAAGACCAATGGAATAGAGTGTAGACCCCAGAGATGTCACCATCCTCTTATGAACAGTTGTTGTTTGACAAAGGTCCTAAAACTCTGAACTGGGGTAAAAACAGTCTCTTCAACAAATGGTGTTGGTGAAATTGGATATCCATCTGCAAAAAATTGAAACAAGACCTATATCTCACACTGTATACAAAAACCAACTCAAATTGGATAAAAGACCTAAATATGAAGCCTAAAATGATGAAGATTATGCAAGGAAAAATAGAGTCAACAATGGAAGCTTTAGTACACAATTTAGACAGACTTCAAAATCTGACAGAGCTTGATCAACAGAAGAGAAAATAGATAAACGGAAACTACTAAGAATCAAACACTTTTTGCTCATCCAAAGACTTTATCAAAAGAATTAAAAGACCACCGACAGAATGGGAAAAAAATTTTGCAACTCTATATCAGATAGATGTCTGATCTCCATAATCTACAAGGTATTGTAAAATATCACCAAAAATACATAAATAACCTAATTAAGTGACGGGCAAAGGATATGGGCAGACACTTCACTGAAGAAGACATCCAGGCAGCCAAAAAGACATATGAGGAAATGCTCATGATCATTAACTATTAGAGAAATCCAAATCAAAACTACAATGGGATATCATCTCACTCTGACAAAGTTGACCATAATCCAAAAACCACAAAACAACAAATGTTGGAGAGGTTGGGGAGAAATTGGAACTCTTCTGCACTGCTAGTAGGATTGGAAAATGGTACAACTTCTTTGGAAAGCAATCTGGCACTTTCTTAAAAATCTAAGAATAGATATACCATTTGATCCAGTAATCCCACTGCTTGGAATATATCCTACATAATTAAGACACAAGCACACAAACATTTCTTGCAGCACACTCCACAACTGCAAAAAGATGGAATCAACCCAGATGCCCAACAATGGGCAGATGAATGGATAAGCAAACTAGGATACATATACTCAGTGGAACACTATGCAATGATACAGGACAAAGCTGATTTCAGGAAGCATTTCATAACCTGGTTTCAACTGGAAGGTATTATGTTGAGTGAATCAGTGAGCAGCGCAAGGACAAATATTGTATGAGACCCCCTACTATAAGGACTTAAAAACAGACTAATGTACTGAAGAAAAGACTCTTTGATGGCTGCAATGGAGGGGAGGGAGGGAGAGAAGGAGATGGTTGCATATAGATTTAGATAGCTGATAGAAATTTGGTTGGGTGAAAGCAGTGACAGCACACACCAGAAAGAAGATCATCTTAACTGGACTTCAACGTAAAATGAAAACTCTTCTATTCCCAGCCGTATATCTCAAGGATTGAGTACCAGTGGCAGGGGTCTGGGGACCATGGTCTCATGGGACATCAAGGTCAATTGGCATAACTAGCCTATCGTTAAGAGAGTCTTCTGCACCCGATACTGATGAGTGGCATCTAGGGTCTTAAAAGCTAGCAAGCTGCTGTCTGACGAACACCAAATGATCCCATCTCAGCTCAATCAGATGATCACCAAGGACAACAAAGGCGTACGAGAAAAAGAAACTAGAGGACAGAAGGATCCGTGTGTATGGATGACTGTATCAACATGAGATCAGAATAACCAGATGGTGCCCAGCCACCACCAATGGCACACAATGTTGGGTCCCAGTGCCAACACAAAAGCAAAGAGGGGTGTACCTCAGGAGCTCTGCTAAAAGACCACAATTGGTGGTCCGATGGCCCAGCATTTCCTCTTGGAGGATGGCCCCTAGATCTGCTGCTGCCCTGACCATTATTCATTACTGAGTTCATCTCTTCAGACAGGAACGGATTGGACTCAGGGACAGAAGGTGACCACATGGCGTGTCCACTTTACAATTCTGTGTATCTTCAGGATGACAGCCTACTGGCCTCGTACGAGAAGGGAGAGTAGAGGGCGGAGAGAAGAGGATAGGAGATTATCAGCAGTATAGAATGTATAGAATGGAAAGGAAGTGTGTGCTGCCACTGGGCAAGGAGACCAGAGGGAACTGCAGATAGGAGGACATACAACTTTAACTTGGATTGTGCACTGCTTTCAATCACAATAAAAAAAAAAGAAACAATACAAATCAATTGAGTAAGCTTAAAAACTCTGATTGCATTTAGTATGGTTTCATACTTTAGTGGATGTTTTACCCATGACGGGAAATGACAAACAAGGCAGGTGATGGTGTTATAGCTGGCAGGGACTGTCTTTTCCTTTTTCAATACCAGCCACTCCATGTAAAAGCTAAATGAGAGTGTCTGGCCTTTTCTGCATGCACGCCTTCTGTCTTGCTACCTGCACATCAGCAGACAGGTCCATATACTTCTTCATAGGGACGGTTGAACTGGGGTCTCCCTTGCTCTCTGAAGGAAAGGTGTCCTTTCGCAGAATGAATCAACAAAAAAAGTGTTTGCTTCCTCTACTGACAGAAGTTTGATTCCGTGTTCTGAAGTCCTGGCCATCATTAGTAGGCCATCAGGTATTAATAGGGCTGGATTGAATTATGTCCCCCCAAAAATATGTGTAGCCATGTGGCTGGGCTATGATTCCCAGTATCTTGTGATTGTCCTCCGTTTTGAGGTTTTCCTATGCTGTATGTTAAAGGATTAGGGAGGGGCTGTAAATCCCTTCATAGTCACCTCTCTGCTCCACTGCAAAGGGAGTTTCCCTGGAGTGTGGCTTTCTCAACCTTAATCCTTTCATCCTGCAAGAGATAAGAGGAAAGGGAAGCAGGCAGAGAACTGGGAACCTCACACCATCATGAAAGCAGCACCGGAAGAAGAGCAAGACCTTTAGACCTGAGGTTCCTGCACCAAGATACTCCCTGGACAAAGACTGATTAAATATTGGACTTTCCTCCAGAGCTGACAAGGGGGAAAACCTTCCCCTGGAGCAGACATCCTGAATTTGGACTTGTAGCCTGCCAGACTATGTAAGAATAAATCTTCCTTTGTTAAAGCCATCCACTCTGTGGTATTTCTGTTAAAGGGGTACCAGCTACCTGAAACATGGGGTTTTCAAGGAGTCTCTGGTGAATTCAATTGAGTTGTATCTTTATACCTGTTGTTGTAAATACCATTTGGGAACACAGGTCAGCAGCTGAGTTCTTAGCCACTCGTCACCAGAGGTCCATTGTTCAAGTACCTACTGCCAGTGAGTTGATTCTGACATATAGTGATCCTAAAGGACAGAGTAGCACCACCCTGTAACTTTTCCAAGGAACATCCGGTGGATTTGAACTGAGGACCTGTTGGTTAGCAGTCAAGCTCTAGTAACCAGTAATAAACTTTGGTCAGATAGGGAACAGTAATCACCATTTGTTGTTTAAAGTACAAAACAATGTATTTTACATAGATGTTGGCAAGTCTCTAAGACGGTCTATAAAATGCTCATTCGGGTTTCAAAGATCTGTGAATTATTATTAGAAAATAAACCTTTTGTCTGAGAAAAGATTCAGTGGGAATATATATATTTTCAGGACTGTAAAGTAGAGGCCTTGGTAGATCCACAGAGGAGAAAAGTGAACATTTCTTGGGGATCCCAAGGGACAGAGGACTTTTTGTTTGTGTCCCTGCACTTCTGAGATACCTGCCCTTTTGGAGAAGCATGAGTATGCTTAACACTAAAAGAACAGGACACTGAGACATGCAGGCCTAGAAGCAAGGGGTTTCATTTTTGAAGGGATGTGTGACCTGGGCCAATTGCTATCCTAGGGTGGTTTTACCACAGCCATGACCAGCAGTATCAGAGAGTGGACTTCTATTAATCAACAAAGACAAGGTGGTCTAGGGAGGAGAAGCTCCACAGACACTAAGGATTTAGTCATTTGAATGTCATTGTTATTTTCTGTGGAGTAGACTGATTCATGCGGATCTTATGGACAACAGGAACAAACATTGCCCAGCCCCATATCTTGTTCACAATTGGTTGTATGTCAGAGGCCATTGTCGCGGCTGTGGGGGTTCATCTCAGAGCGTTCTACCTATCAGATCACAGCCTGTTGTGATCCATATGATTTTCATTAGCTAAATTTCAGAAGTAGAATGCCAAGTCTTTCTTCTTAGTTTCATCTTAGAAGTCTTAGGTGATTCTGCTGATATTTGACATACCAGTGGCATAGCTTCCAGCATCATACAATATCCAAGCTGCCATGGTACAACTGACAGATGATTGGTGGCTGGAATGCAGTATTGGCTTTCTGGACAGTGAAAGAACTGCATCTTATTGTTTTCCAGACAAATGTCACATTTTTATTGTAAGAGATAGAGAAGAAAAAGGAGTCCTTGACAGTAACAATTTCTTTCCATCTTGCACGTGGGGATAGGGCCAAATGTATCCCTGTGTGGATTCGTATCATTGCATTCACCATATATATTTCATGACTACAAAATGTTAAAGACCAGAATCACACTCCTGTGTGTAACTTATAAACTTTCATGCTTATCACATTATTTTACAATGCCTCAAAACACTCGAATTAATACTAAATAAATGTGTCCTTATTGGGGAGCTGGAGGATAAAGTTGAACACTCAGGTTAAAGACGTACATGGAGTAGAACACAGTATGAACATTTACTACATCCTCTGTTTTGACACAATTCTAAAGTAAACTGTTTTCTTACATAGCAATTCTAGATTACCGGTAATGGCTCACCAACTCATGTTAAGAAGGATTCTAAGGTCACAAAAGTCACCACTGAAAAATATCAAATATTTCATATTGATTTGGACAGTGGCAATTTTTTTTCATTCAGCTGTGTTTTCTTTTTCTTTCTCTTTTTTTCCTGTCTTCAGTTGATGAGGGGATTATTGATACATTCCTGCCAGCAGCACACATAACCGAGGCAGGAATGTTAGCAGCAGGGACATCATGGTAGCTATGGGATCAAGAGCTAAGCTGGAAACATTTACATTTGCCTAGAGACTTGGGTCAGATTTGGTGTAACGGCATTTTGTATCTACTCACATTTCTTGTTTTCTTGGATGTACCATTGGCAAACAAAGCAGAAGTATGCTCTTAATATACAGACATCTTAGGGAGGAGAGGCTGAAAAGCAGAGCACAAAGCAAAGACAGAAAGAACACTGTGCAGAAATACGGAGGATGGTGGGATCATGGCTGACAGCGAAATGGAAAAGCTGATGCAGAAACAGCGGCCTAGTAGAGCGCATTTCATGTGTTCCTGCCCCTGTTGAGCAGACTGTTGATCACCACAGGTACTGCCTTGCTATAACCAGTTCTCACCCCTGGAATGTATCCAGGAGCACCTGGGATTCTGAGAGCACCTGCTTAGTTTTAAAGTAGTATAAATCCATTGCATGAAGGAAATAGAGAGAGTCTGAGGAACACAGGTCCATAGAACACTTGTCAGATCTTAGCAGTGACCAAGTAGGCAACGGACTTGAGTCCCTCTGGATCCCAGCTGCCTGATTCCAATCATCTGCGGTTGTTATTCTAGAGTACACACACGAGACGGCTTGCACTGAGCCAAACTTTGGGTGTTGTATTACTGTTCGATGGAGTTTTTTGTTTTTGTTTTGATTATTTTCATAGTGTGTTCAGTGAAAGCTGACAATTCAAGTCAGTTTCTCATACAAAAACTTATGCATACTTTATTATGTGACCCTTAGCTGTTCTTTTGACTCTGTGACAACATGTTCTTCCTCTCCACCCCTGTATTTTCCACCTTCATTCAACAAGCTCATACACCCCTCTGCCTTCTCATCTTGCCTCTGGACAGGGGCTGACCAGTTAGTCTCCAAATCTACTTGAGCCGAGAAGCTCACTTTTCACCAGTAGCATTTTATGTCTTGTATAAAAGCTCAGTCTTTGTCTGAGGAGTTGGCTTCAGGAATGCTTTCAATTCTGGGCTAACAGAAAGTCTGGGTGCCGAGTTTTCTGGGGATGCAGATAGAGACATTTTTGCAATCTCCTACATTTTACCTTCAGCATCATCATTAGCTCCCAACTCTTTAGCTTCCAAACATTCCTCTTCCTTTCTGCATAGCCTCAAAGTTGGAGTACACCTGTACCTTGGAAAATTAAAATCTGCAGGAGATGATAGTGACCCTAGTAATAGAGAAGGGAAATAAAAGGTATTGCAATCTCTAAACTTCTCATCTGTGACTCTCCTTCTCTCAGAAAACAGCCCTATTACAGTTTATCTCCTGTCAGTGAGGGTGTATTCATTCTTGAGAGGAAACTCACCAGGAATCAAATAGAGTGTTGAAATTAAAACAACCTTGAAATCCCATGAACAGTTGTACGTAGGGCACAGGAAGAATGTTGTAGGAATGGGGGCTAAAAGGAAAAGTGCCTGAATCAGACATTCCCTGTTTCTTCCCGTACTACTGCTAGTGGTATATATGGCTCCTGTGACGGTACTCAAGCTCTCTAAGCCCAGTTTGTGCAACCTTTCAGGGAAGAAAATATGTGTGTAAGCGCTTCACCTACTGTCTGGTGTGGCAAGACAGCATGAACTGCAGGGAGAACGATTTCTTAATAGGTAACAGGGGCTCAGTCTTTGCCATATTAATTAACTTCTGGGGATTCACCTTCAGAAGAAGGAAATAGCTAACCCACTATAACAAATGATTCAAGCAAACATGCTCACAGCAGTATGATTGATGAGTGAAAATTAGAAAGGCACTAACTGTAGAAGTTTGCATTGTTTTAGTTTAGGAAAGAGAAAGGTCTATTACTTGGTTTCAGGAATGCAAGACTTCTTGTAGGGAAACATGGATGGATTCTAGGGATGTATTTCTAGGCTAACAAAGTTTGGGGAGTTGACCTTTTAACCTGCTCCAAGACTGAGAGCCATGCTGTCATTTGAATTGTGTCCCCCCAAAAATGTGTGCAGCCATGTGGCTGGGATATGGTTCCCAGTATCTTGGAAATGTCCTCCATTGTGTGGTTTTGCTAACCTGTATGTTAAAGGATTAGGGTGGGGCTGTGAATTCCTGCTATGGGGAAAGTTTCCCTGGAGTATGGCTTGCCCCACGCTTAATGCTTTTAGCTTGCAAGGAATAAAATGAAAAAGAACCAAGGACAATTTGAGAACCTCGCTACCATCAAGCAAGCAGCACCGGGAGCAGAGCGCGTCGTTCAGACCAGAGGTTCTTGTGTTAGGACGCTCCCTGGACAAAGACTGATGCAATACCGGACTTTCCTCCAGAGCCAACAAGGGGAAAGTCTTTCCCTGGAGCGGACACCCTGAATAAGGACTTGCAACCTACCAGACTGTGTAAGAATAAATCTGCCTTCGTTAAAGCCATCCACTCTGTGGTATTTCTGTTAGAGCAGCCTAGCTGACTAAAACACATGCTAAGCGCATCATCGGGCTTTGTCAGTGGAAAAATGGGGTCAACCATTCAGGCCAGGGTCTTTACTATTAGGGATCCTTACATCTTTTCACATGAGTGGCAAGGTATGTGGGAGCTTGCTGAGCTACCAGCCTCATGTAGTCACAGCCATCCAGTGGTGCTGAGGAGGAACATCACAGCAGACGTCAGGTGTCTGCGACTATCCTGCTGTGAGTCATGTGGTACGTTTCCTGAATAAACTTGCTACGTTGTTATGAAGATAAGTGTTTACGGCTTAAAGGAGTCAAATGGTAGGAGTGGAAAGTAGAAAGTGGCTCCCTATAGCCTTTAAGGTATAAATTCCAATTGGCCTACTTAAAACAATGCCTGTTTACTCTTTATAAGATATTCCTGGCTGTCTCCTTGCTCACCTGCTGGAAAAGATGCCAACCCAAGACTCCATTGCTGACATGAATACTTTCAGTTATTTTTCAGTTGTTGAGGAGAGAATGTTATGAAACAGGGACAGAGATACACCAGTCCAAGGGTCCATTAAAGTTTATTTGAAGAGCAGGAGAATGGGGTCTGAGCTGTGGGCTGGCTCAGCCCACCCCTGGCCAGTAGGGCAAGTTTTTTATAGTTTTAAAGTTCCAGTGTGGTAGTGTGCAGTGAGGGGGTTTATAGTTTGATAAGGAAAGATTGTAAATAACAAGAAGGGGTAGCAAGAAATTCCAGTAAGGGGATTTATGGTCTGATAAGGAAGAGATGTTGATTACAAGGGAAAGAGGTAATGTCTGTGTATGGTCAAGTTTTGATAATGGAAGAGCTTTGATTAGGAGTGTAAAGTTTTGTTTGTGGTCTAATTCCTATGGGCTGTTTCTGGGTAATGGCAGGGGCAGATGGCTTATGCTAAACCTCTTTGAAATCCAGGGACAGAGTTCCCTCACCAATAACTTGTAATTTAGAAGCTAACTCCAGTCATTTTCTGATATATTGGAGCAGTTTTTCCTTCATATCTGCACCAGATATTCTTCCTAACTCTTCTTCCTGGTTCTAGTCTGTGCATATGTCACACGCCTACCTCCAGTCCTCTCCTTCAGCCTTCCTGGTACTGAATACACTGTTTCTAAATTAAAAATCCAGTCAATACCATATTCCTACTTCTAAATTTGAATGAAAACTACATTGCAAGTCATAAAAGGTCATTCAACCTTTGCCTCTCTCACCTTCTTTCTTGCCTCACCCCCTTCCAAACTCCCTGGCCCTCCCTTGCCTACTTCCTGCTTACAAATGACCAATTCCTTGCGATTTTGTAGGTATACCATTTTTCACACCTACACCTTGTATTTCCACACAAGGATCGCCTCATTTGGGAAGATGTTGCTGCAGTCCTTAAGCATTTCTTCTGCCAGGTTCCTATGGGATTTGGTACCAACCACTTTTAGCACATTCCACAGTGTAACAAAGTCTTTTACTGTATCTCTTGAGAAGCTAGCTCAGTGCTGGGCACCCAGTTGACTTGCATTACTATTTGCTGAATGAATCTAATTATTTTTATATTTAGGAAATGCTGGTGTTTCTCATCCTCCTCCCTCCTTGGTGTCTAAGATGACCCCGTTTTCAAAAAGTACTGTGTGCTTTAAAATAGGAATAGAAAACAGTCTTGTGGGTGTATCTGAGCAAAGCTGTCTTTTTTTTTTCCCTTCAAGATTTTGCAGCTGAATGTGCAATGATTCTAAAAGTAAGGTCAGCTCCAGTAGTTTATTCCAGCTGGGAGGTTGAAAAATTAAAAAAAAAAAAAAAAAATTTTTATATGTTTAATTGTTATTGTTTTCCAGGGAAACGTCACTTTTTCCTGCTCTGAACCACAGATTGTCCCTATTACATTTGTAAACTCCAGGAGAAGTTACCTGCTGCTGCCTGGCACCCCCCAAATTGATGGGCTCTCAGTCAGCTTCCAGTTTCGAACATGGAACAAGGATGGTCTGCTTTTGTCCACAGAGCTGTCTGAGGGCTCTGGGACCCTGCTCCTTAGCCTGGAGAGTGGAAGCCTGAGACTTGTGATTCAGAAAATGGCAGAACATGCAGCTGAAATCCTCACAGGTACTGTCGACTGAACTCCTCTCACTCCATTTCTTGTTCAGACAAGTCAACCCAGGTTGAGGATCTGACCCCAAAATCCAGAAGCCAGGCCCCAGGAAAGCAGGGTAGACCAGTATCCACACATCTACTCCAAGTCTGAAGAGACGCTTTCCTCTTATTAAAAAAAACGAACAAACAACAACAACGAAAAAAACCAAAATACTGTATTCAGAGTTAGCTATGTGACCTTTGAGAAGTCACTTAATTTCATTGTGGCTATGGGAATAAGAAGGAAAATGTAATACTTTTTAGCATAATACAGACAGTCTCCTAGATCCTCTGTGGATGATATAATACTGTTTAGCATAATACAGTCTCCTAGATCCCCTGTGGATGTGACATAGACACAAAATCTCGTGCTATCATCATTATGCTTATTTAAGGAAAGTATCATTTTCCTCTTCATGGAGAGGAAACTCAGACTCACAGGCTTCCAAAATCATGTCAGTAATGAGCTGGAATTTCATCCTGAATTTGTCTATATTTTCTTCACATGCAGCATTACTTCCATGACTTTGTGAGTCCTTCTAGCCCTCAAATTTTTATTTCAAGTAAAAATTTATTGTAAGTTTGGGATGTTGTTGAGCCAGTTCTGACTCCTAGTGACCCCATGTGACAGAGTAGAACTGACCCACAGGGTTTTCCTGGCAGTCATCTTTATGGAACCAAATGGCCAGATCTTTCTCCCACAGAGTCACTCGGAGGCAGGGGGAGTTAGATGACCAGTCTTTGACTTGTCACTCAATTATTTAAGTAATGCACACCAGGGCTCCATGAGTAAAATTTAAAGAACTTTAAAAAATATCTTAATACATTTTTTAAAAACTACTAAACAAATCTCAGTACTTATGGCACATGTATGTAAGTAGCAAACCTGTTAAAAATGGTCCCCAAATGACTGGAGTTTGAGAAGCACTTCCATTTAAAGCAATAAACATAGACCTTAATATACAGCAGTATGAAACACATCTGTAAGTCACGTGTATGATAGTAGTGGAAGCTGTAGACTGTGTCTCAGTTGCTTAGGGATAAAAACCAGGATTTCCAAAGCTGACTTCTCTGAGGTAGAGGTCAGATATACCTCCACTCTCAAGACTTTTACTGGTTCTGATGTCTGCCGTCCTCTCAACGGCACCTTCTACTCCTCTGCTGTGTTTGACGATTCATAGCAATGGCCACACAGAACTCAGGAGTGGTACTTATAGTTAAGTGGTTTGTTAAGAATGCAACCATAGACAACTCACAATCAGGAAGTACATAGGCAGAATTAGAGAAGTGTCCCCGAATGGAGACCACGTCTCTCTCTTCTTCAGTGCATGACAGCTTGCTCAACTCTGTTTACGCAAGCAAACAGACCGTTCACTCTGCCATGTATGTTCCCCCCGGCCATGCAGGCCTTCTCCTGGTATCCTCAGGACAGGGCTTCTCTCAGCCACTCAGGACAGGCCTCTTTCAGCCCTGCATGCCCTGTCCTTCAGCCTTACAAGCCTCCCTGCCTTGAACCTTCACACCGTCAGCCTATCCACTGCTAGTTGACTCAGCTCATAGGCATTACAGCTGCTTTGGCAGCTCTCTCAGCTGCATTTCTAGCAGCTGGTTTCTTCTGTCATCACCAACTCTACTACAGAACCCTTTTGGGGTCTGTCGCCGCTAGCTGTGTCACAGGGCCTCTTTCAGGCCCCTCACTGCCTAGTGTGTTACAGCTCTTGACCTATGTTACAGTTCTTTTAGGAGATTCCTCACCTCTTACCTAATTCTTTTCTTCCTCTTACTGCCTTGCTCTCCTTTTTTCTTTTCTTTCTGAAACCTCTGTGAGGTTGGCAGCTTTTATAAGTATCAGCAAAAAACAATCTGTTCCTCTCAGGTTGGTTGTGACACATAGCTACTTTATAAGACAGCAGAATTGCCATATTGAGTTTCCAAGAAGTGGCTGGTAGATTTGAACTGCTAACTTTTTGGTTAGCAAGTAAGATCTTAACCACTGAGCCATCAGAGCTCTCCTTGTCAATTTCAAGTCATGGGCCTCTCAGCAGACCCACAAACTGATCACTCCTGTAGGTGGAACATAGTCGCTTCATTTGCGTGGCTTGTAGTTAGTTCAGAAGGAGCCCTGGTGGTATCGTGATTGTGCACTTGGTTACTAATCGAAAGGTGGGTGGTTCAAACCCATCAGCTACTCTATAGGAGAAAGATACGGCAGTCTGCTTCCATAAAGATTAGTCTTAAAAAGCTATGGGACATTCTACCTTGTCCTACAGAGTGGCTATTGGCTGAGACGAACTCATTAGCAAGGTCTTATAGTCCCTTCATTCTCATAGTCTACTCACCAGTCTTGTCAAGGTGAATACCAATCACAAAGCATGCTGTGCCAAACAAAAGGTAACAAACTATCAAGTTTTTACTGCTTACCTAGGAAATGTCAATCAACCTGGACAAAAGTAACAACCCCTCTATGGCAGAAAACTAGGACAAAACAAACTCCTTAGATCTGAGGGGTAAACTGTCCCAAGCTGTTTTTCCAGGAAACCAAGGCAAAAGGCACAACATGCTTTTCAAACTTCGGGCTCTTCCATCTGCTGTTCCCTCAACCTAGAAGACTGGACTCTTTGCCCTGCTGTGCTGTCTGTGATCTTACTAAGTTTTTTCTGGTCCTTTAAGAAGGAGTGAGGTCAGTCAGTTGACAAGTACTCATTCAGGTCACACAGCGTGCTGGGCACTGGGGTAAGAGCTGAAGCAGGCTCCTAGATCTATGGGTCATATGAGAAACTGTCCTGATGGCACAGCTTGGATAGAAGTCTTCTTTTTGCACTTGGGCTAACACCCATCATGATTCCACTACACTGCATTTTTCTTTAATTTGAATATCTGTCTTTGCCACTGAACTGTGAGTTTTATTATTCAAATGACTTATAGAAAACTGAACGAGATAGCAACAATTATGGCTAGATAGTTAGGTCAGATCAGATCCCGGGAAAGCCTCAACTACAAATAAAGGAACAAACAAGCCCACTGGATCCCTGGAAATATCACGGCCCCGTTCTGGGAGTCAGACAAACCGGTTCAAAAGGTACCTCTTCTCCTTTTAGTCTGTCACCCCAGATAAATGTCTAAATTTTGTGTCCCATGTAAACTGGTACATATTAATTAGGTATAGCTGCGTAGGAAACGTCAGTGTTTCAGTGGCTAAGTGCTACATCTGCTAACCAAAAGGTGAGCAATTCAAATCCACCAGGTGCTCCTTGGAAACTCTATGGGGCAGTTCTACTCTGTCCGATAGGGTTGCTATGAGTCAGAATCAACTAGACAGCAGTGGGTCTAGTTGCGTAACTAATGACACCACTACTTACTGGCTAAAAACATGTATCATGCTTCAGTTTCCGTGGGTCAGGAACCCAGGGATGCCATAGCTGATCGGTTCTGGCTTAAGGTCTCTCACTTCTAGGTATTAGATAAAGCTACAATCTTCTCAAAGATCTGCTGGGTGAAGATCTACCGACAAGCTCATACCTGTGGCTCTCAGCTGGCTTCAGAAATCTGTTTCCAACCTCATTCACATGAGTCTCTCCAGAAGGCTGGTCCATGACGTGGGAACTATCTTACCCCAGAGTGAGAGATACAAGACAGAGAACAAGTACCACAGTCTTTTCATAACTTGATACAGAATATGACACCCCATCACTCTAGGGGCTTCAGAGATTCAGTGGTAGAATTCTTGCTTTCCATGCAGGAGATCTGGGTTCAATGCCTGGCTAACACACCTAGTACATAGTCACTACCCATCTGTCAGTGGAGACTTACAAATTGTTATAATGCTGAACAAATTTCAGCAGAACTTCCAAAACCTTATAGACTAGGAAGAAAGTTCTGGCAATCTACTTACAAAAATTAGTCAGTGAAAGCTCAGTGGATCACAGTGGTCCAGTCAGCAACCTTTCATGGGGATGAACAATGTTCAGGCAGCATTTCATTCCATTGTCCTTTGGGTTGCCCTGAGTTGGGACTGGCTTGAAGGCAAATAACAACAGTAACTACCATTCAGCCATGTCCAAGTCATTAGAAGCAAGTCAGTCAGTCCATCCCATACTCAGGTGGAAAGACTGCACAAAGCCATAACTATTAAGAAGTATGGATCTTGGGAGAAACTTTAAAGATGGCCTGGCTCATGGAGTGAAGAAAATTCTTTCCTCACAAGACAATGTGAAGCTTAAATGAGATAATATGTATTAAATCTTTAGCATAGTGTAGAGCAGAAAATTGATGAATTTCATTCCCTTACACACTAAATCAACATCTATAACTAAAAAAAGCCTTACCCTACAGAAGGACAAAAGCTGTGAGTACATTTACACAGTTAGAAAAGTTCTATAAAATGTATTAGATTTCTGGTAATGGAGGTGAATTAATCACTTAAAATCATAATATTTCTTATGCTCAGAGTTATACAATTACATTGCAATTCTCCTTATAAGAGGAAGAAAAATGTAGATTGCTTCTAATTGGTGAGATGTTGAACACAGAGACTTGTAGGCCTGGGGTAAAAAATGCAGTTTTAATATAGTACAGACCCTGGTGGCACTTGGCTAGAAAGAACCTTGGTGTTGCCTGTGTTATTAAGCATGTGCCAGTCATGAAAACGTGGTGATGACTGAAAAAAAATGTTGGTAAAAACAGCCAAGTTACCAACTATGTAAGGGGAAATCATCAGTTATTTTATCCCTGTCTCTCAAGAAATGAAAGAAGAAAGTTTTGAAAACATGCAGGCTGAGTTCCTGAAGTCTGTCTCAGATTACCCAGGCTTGATTTCCCCCCACCCCCAGGAAGAATTTCTTGCACTTTAGAAGTTTGAACTTTCTTAATCTTCCTTCAAAATGGCTTAAGATTTTGTGTCTGAGGGAATTTTCCCACACAAAGCTCAAACAAACAAAACACTTTTCTCCCCCTTTATATGTCTGAGGAAACTCATTTTCAAAGTACTCGAGATCATGTTGCCTTTATAAAATGTGAACATCTCGCTACAAAAAATTACAAGGTGAAGGCCATTGTCTCAGTTATTCTTGTAGACCAGTAATCCTGCCTCTGATCCATGGTATGTTATGGAAGACAGAAAAGAACACACAGTATTAATCACTGGTGCAGGGAATCTAGTTGTTTGAACATGAATTTGATTAGAGAGCAGGTCTGGTTATTCCAAAAAAGATCTAAAAGAGAAGATAATAACACATAACCATAGCATATGTGGCTTTTTTAGAGGAAAAACAAGCAACATTCAGTTGATTCTGACTCATGGCATTCTCATTGTGTCAAAGTAGAATTGTGCTTCGGTGGCTGATTTCTCAAAGTAGTGTGTGAGGTATTTCTTTGGAGGAGCATCTGGGTGGACTTCAACTGCTAATCTTTTAGTTAACAGCAGAGTTTAACTGGTTGCACCACCCAGGACTCCCCTGGGACAAAGAGAGGGTTGTTTTTGGACTCTTTGCTTTTGAGGTCAGGGAGAGAAATACAAACTAAAAGCATGCTCAGAATAAAAGGCATCTGAATTTAGGTCTTCCAGGCGATGAAATTTGAGGACAAGAGTGGAATTAACTCCCTCATATTTTCTTTATTTCCTGTGTTTGTCATCACCATTAGTGAAAACCTTTCTCATGTGGGTATGTGCAAAATCTACTCTAAGTGATGTTGGAGCGGAGCCAACAATTTTTGCAGCTGTCCCACTGTAGGCCTCGTACTAGGGCCTTTTTTTTGTTGTGTCTCCAGAAAAAAACACTCAAGAAACTTCATTAGGTTGTTGCTGCTGTGTCAACAAGTGTAGGAGGAAACTGAGGATCGAGAGTTAAGTGATCAAGATTCTTTTCCAGCGTATATCTTTCCTTTGAACTGTCATGCTCACAGTTCTTGCTACCAGTCATATCCGTTTCTTATACCTCTAATGGTTTAAATAACTCAAATGTAAAGATACTTTTGGTGTAGGAGAAAGATCTACAGACAAATGTAGAATTAGGCTTCCAGTTTACCTTAGCTTAGGTTGTCTGTGTAGTACTAATTAGGTCATACCTATCTGTATATCAGAGTCTAGTGGCACATTGCTCAAGAGCTTGGCTGCTAACTGAAAGCAGTTCAAATCTACCAGTTGCTCCTTGGAAACCCTATGGAGCATTTCTACTTTGTCATACAGGGTCACTGTGAGTCAGAATCAACTCAATTGAAGTGACTTTATTTATCTATGTATCAGTAAATATACACATACATATTAGCTCCAATATTCGTGATTAGTACCAATCTTTCAGAGTCCCTGAGTGGTTTAATGTGCTTGGCTGCTACTGTCTTAATTATCCCAGTGTCCATTGCCCTGCATAGAAATCCTGCAGGGATACTGGAACAAAAACACATTTAAGACATCTTGCTTCACAGTGAGCCCTGCCATTTGTTTTTTAAAGGAATCAGAAAAACTGCTCAGGCAAATCTTCAATGTAAGAGCAAATGTCTGGATTTCTACCTTAATACATCTCAAACTCTCAGCTTTGTAATGGTTCTCATGAAGTACTGTGTGTCATTGGAACCATTACTACTCCTCCAAGTCAGTATCTGTTCACTGGGTAGCAGATTGCATGGAAGGAAAGGCTCTCAAAGAGTTGGTTAGAATGGAGAGTTCACTGGGCAAACGAATCTGAGTTATTAAGAGCTTAGGAAAGTTTGCTTATACAGGAAAATATGAAAATCTAGTTCTTTTTCTTAGAAGAATACAGAAGGCAGGTTTTGATTATTTTTTTGTTCATTTATTTGTTGTTGCTGAGAATGTACACAGCAAAATATTCACCAACTCATCTGTTGATACAAGTATAATTCACTGACATTGATTCCATTCTTCCAGTTGTGCAACCATTCTCACCCTCTTTTTCTAAGTTGCCCCCTATTTTAGTCAGCTACGGCTACTCTAACAGAAATACCACAGAGTGGATGGCTTTAACAAAGGAAGGTTTATTCTTACATAGTCTGGTAGGCTACAAGTCCATATTCAGGGTGTCCACTCCAGGGGAAGGCTTTCCCCCTTGTGGTTCTGGAGGAAAGTCCAGTATTGCATTAGCCTTTGTCCACAGAGCATCTTGGCACAGGAACCTCAGTCTGAAGGATGCGCTCTTCTCCTGGTGCTGCTTTCTTGATGGTATGAGGTTCCCCATTCTCTGCCTGCTTCTCTTTCCTTTTGTCTCTTGCAGGATGAAAGGATTAAGAGTGGAGGCAAGCCATATTCCAGGGAAACTCCCTTTACAGTGGAGCAAAGAGGTGATCTTATAAAGGGATTTACAGTCCCACCATAATGCTCTAACATACAGCATAGGAAAACCACAAAATGGAGGACAGTCACAAGATACTGGGAATCATGACCCAGCCACATGGCTACACACATTTTTGGGGGGACACAAGTCAATCCATGACACCTTCCACTAACATAAACTCACTGTCCCTTAAGGTTTCTATCTAATCTTTCGAATTGCTGTTTTCACTTTGATCAGATATATCGAATTTTAACACAAATACAGTGTGCCTTGTTTTTTGTTTTTTTTCGGGACTGTACCTTCCCCTTACCCCTCCACAAAGTATTTTCGGGTATGTTCATGAGGACTTTTATTTCAGTTGAGTTTTGCAAGCTGTAAAAGAGATAGCACAGTATGCTTAGAAAAGTACCTCATGGGGGCATGCGGTACTTGGCAAAGAAATGTAGAGGATGTATCTTAATGGTGTAAAATATGATGGAGTTCTTACAAGAACATCATGCTTAAGACTGACATTGTTTACTAGTTAAGCTAAACTATTGTTTGGTATTCAGAAGACTTCAAGAGATATTTTGGTTTAAGGTTTAAAGATTGTCTCAGGGCAGTAATGTCAGTGGTTCTTCTAGTCCCTATAACTACAGAAAATCTATATTGCATGAGAATGTGAAATTCTGTTCTATATTTTCCCTTTTTAATCGAAATTTTTTCACAGAGTCTTTGATCAAAATGTTTAGTAATGCTAACCAGTCATCACTTACTTCCTCTGGTCTCTTGGCGAAGGAGGCAGTTGTTTGGGGAGGCAATTAACTGCTTATGCCACATACTCATCCTATCCCTGACTCCCCTTCTTCTTGTGTAACTCCAGGTGAACAAAGACCAATTGTCGAGTGCAATTGGATGTCTACTTTGCAAGCTTTTAAGACCCCAGGGGCACTATGCAATGAAACAGAAGACTGAACAGGTGGACTAAACAAGTTATTAGGCCAATTAACTGAAATGTGTCATGGAACCAGGACCCCAAACCTCCAAACCCAGGAGCTAAATTCCATGAGGTTTTTGACTGACAGAAGCAGCATGGGCAGCCACTCTTTTTTTGTTGGTATTGTTGTTGTTTTTGCTGGGGGTCTGTTCAACTGACACATTAAGTAGCTGCAGAGAATGCTGCTACCATATTAATTACTTTGAAAATGATCTGACATTTTAATGTTAGTTTCACTTTTCTGATGATAAGAGGCTAGGCCATTACAATAGGAAGAATTATACCTGGTGAGTTCAGTCTTGAAAATTTGAAATTTGTTTTCTCTACATTAGTTCTTCTCAAAATTTCAATTTCCTGTTGAAGAGTTAGCTTTGGTAAAGAGGTACATGCTACACAAAAATGCCGGACTTGAGTAGGTCTTATTCTGTTAGATTCACTCTCCTGCTCACTCCGTCATCACTTAAATTCCTTCTAGCTTATCTATGAATTTTTTGTTTTTTAATTGTGATTGAATGAAAATGTACACTCCCGTATAAATTTGCGTGCTCACCTAAATGCAGCTCTCCCTGCTCTCCCTGTCTGGTGATGGCACACTCTTCCTTTCTGCTCCAAAATGACCTAACCTCCAATAGTCTTCTAACCACTCCTTTCCACCCACTCCCCTTTCTTCAGTTAATGGTCCGCAGCATGATATCCTATAGATGCGTAGAGTCATAAAGTGCCCACAAGGTATGATCACTCTGCGTCGCCAAGTCCACTCCATTGCTTTCTGAAGAGTTGCCTTCATTATGATTTATGGACAGGGCAGCATCAGGGCCAGAGGCCATGCTCCCAGGGAAACTCCGAGGCCCCTGGACCATCAGTTGTTTCTCAGGATGCACCCCTATTCTTTCTTGTGTTACCAGTGAGACTCAATTTTCTGAGCTCTATCGCATCTATCACTGGTGGTGGCCAGGCACCATCTGGTTCTTCCGATCCCAAGTCGATGTAGAGACCCAGTCACATGGGTCTCTCTGTCTTCTGGGTTCTCTTTCCCCCATGTTGTTAAAAGAAGGCAGTAAGCTAGTCCCACCCCTTACTATCTCCCAGGGAGTTTAAAGGAACTTATACCTTATTTTGAAAATAGGATAGGTGATCATGATTGAAGTTATCCAGTAGAGGTTGTCCTTCTCACCTCCCAAAGTTCTTGTGCATTTTGTGTAGGTTGAAAAATCAACTTGACCTCTTTGATAAAAAATGCTTTGTGAATAAGATGCAGGTATGTTCCAGAAAGACCATGTGTGTGATGCTCTGTGACCAGTACAGAGTTGGAGTCAAAAACCTAAATTTCACAAATTTTTGTTTTGCTTATTTAGTTAGTTAGTTTTGTTTGTTAGTGTGTCGTTTAAAATTGCTTAAGACTATTGTATGTGTTGCCAGGGGAATTATCAGAATATACTGGGCCCTCAAACTGTCTTATTGCTAGAAGGACAGTTGTATGAACTAGAAGTGCTTTGTTTAGAGAAAAAAAATATGGCAGGGACATGTTACTCTTGTTGTTTTTAGTGGTCATTTGTTAAGCTTCAATTCATGGCCACCCTACATACAACACAACAAAACATTGTCTAGTGCCCTATATACATTGTTTGGCCACTATGCCTTTTAAGTGCCTTCTTTCCTAGAGAATTCTTGCAGCACTGTAGGTGGTAATATATTGTTGTGATCCATAAGGTTTTCTTTGGCTAATTTTTAAAGGGAGATTGTCTGATCTTTCTTCCCAGTCTACTTTAGTGTTTAATCTCTGCTGAAACCAATCCATTTAGGTCACCCTGCTGGTATTTGAAATACCAGTGGCATAGTTTCCAGCATCATCATAACCCAAAGACTTCACAGTGGAACAAACTGACAGGTGGTAGACAGAAGTGGTAAACCAAAACTAAACCTGTTATACATTGTAGTTGACTCATGGTAACCTTGTAGACATAATAAGGGTCTTCAAATATTGGGAAGGTTTTCTCATAGATGAGAGGTTGTATGTGCTAATGTCACTTCAGAAAGTAGAAAAAATCATCAGTAAAGGGAAGTGACAGAAAGAATACTTTTGGTTTTTCATTAGAGAATATACTACCCAGAACTGGGCACTACCTTAATGTCGCTGGAGACATCAGATGCAGATCAATATTTCAGAAGTAAAGGATGTGTCTACGCTCTAAAAATATAGTCTTAGCACAACTTGATTAAACTTAGAAAAGAGTGTAGAAAGTCTCTAAGAGATTTCAACCCTACAGTTGATTAACACAAATACTTAGAAGCCAGGAAGACACAGAACACCCAAGTTTGTTGCTGGGGACATGACATAATGCCCCCCCCCCCCGATAAAATATGGTTATGAAAGGACAGACACCAACTGGTTTGCATGGAAAAGTATTCAGCTGAGACAAATGGGAAGTAAATTGCAGGTTATCTCAGTTCATCTCATGCAACTTTTAGCAAGCAACAATGTCCATCATATTTTCTCAACTACCTTATAATTTTTAAGTCCCTATATTCCTTTGGAAACCCTGGGAGCATAGTGAGTTAAGTGCCACATCTGCTAGCCAAAAGGTCAGCAGTTCAAATCTACCAGGAGCTCCTTGGAAACTACAGGGCAGTTCTACTCTGACCTCTAGGGTCGCTGAGTCAGACCTGACTCTATGGCAGCGATACAATCCTTCAAATACTGTTAGTTATAGAGCAAGCATTCAAAAAAAAAAAAAAAAAAAGAAAAGAAAAAATTAAGCAATTCACTTGAATTTGTTGGTAACTTTCTCAGACTGGTGGTTAACTTTCTTCACTTGGTGGACTGCTCTGACTGACTTGCTCTTCCTCTAGCTCAAGATATAATAAAATTATAGAGACATATCTTTCAACCAGCAGTCCTAGTAGATGAGATGCTTTCTTGATGCTAATTTAACCCTGGCTGTGTTTAAATTAAATAAATCATCTTGTATTTATGTTCAACACTGTGTCACTTATCCTTTAAAATTTATTTCAGTTGTTATTTTCCCAAAGCAGACCAGATGCTTCATGAGCCACACTTCTAGTTCTTCTTTGTGTTATTGCTGTATATTACTTAAATGTGTATATAGTTATTGTTCAGTGCTGTCTTCCCCATCATACAAAATCCAAGGAGACAAAAGCACTGATTGCCTTGCTCGGTGCTAGTTATCCAAGGCTTTGTACAACGTTGTTATGACAGGCCCTCAATGAATATTTGCCACATATGGGTGACTGTCTGAATGGAAGATCTAGTAAACTTAATCTCCAAAACATTTCTGAAGGATATAATTTTAACAGTGAAAGAAGAGTTAACAGTTCTAATAAACATCCATATTACAATAATTATATGTTGAGGAATGTGTGAAATGCAGGAATGAGCTATCCTCAGGGGACGTACTAAGTAGATCAAGGCCAGTGGAGCTCCCGGAGGTGGTGAGATGGCTGGGAGGGCTGCGTCTCACTGGATGGAAGTTGCCGTGGTTAATTCTGGAAGCCAGGTGGTTATAAGCTGCAGCCCTTCTATTAGCAGAGATGTTCCCTAAATATTGCCCTTTTTCATCCAGTCACTTTTATCTAGCCACCATCTGTACATCGAGTAAACATGATAAGTCTGTGAAACTCATCTTCTGCTTCAATTAAGTTGTCATTAACTACATCTGTGTTTGAGCTAAGATGATGCTGATGAGAAAACCCTATTAGTGAAGACAAATAAATAGTCCTGGGGCCATTAGGGTTACAGCAAACGATCTGAGAACAGTGTTCAAGTTCCAGAAGACAGAAACAAGAAGGGACATTCTCCTTTATGGGAAAGTGAGAAAGGCAGTCACCTGGGCATGAAGATATCAAACAAAGACTGGGAGTATTCATAAGGAACAATCTCTTCTGCAGCCATAGCTTTTGCAGATCTCTGTAGCTGCATGGAGGTATTTTACTTTTAACTCCTCTTTCTCTGATTCTTTTTCAAATATGCAGTGGAGATATATATATGTATATGATTCATATATAATCACTCAAAGCAAAAGCTTTAATTTAGAAAATTTTCAAACATATACAAATAGTGAGGGTAATATACTGAACTCCCATGTACCAGTCTTCCAGTTTAGGACAATTGTAATGGCCAATATAAACCTACTTCCATCCTTCCCTAGTTTATTTTGAAGTAAATCCCAGACATCTGTCAATATTGTAGCATGTGTTACAAAAGATAATAGTTTTCCCTTAAAATGTACTTCACAGTGCCGTTATTGTACCCTCCCCCACAAAATGCAATAATCCTGTCATGTCGTTAAATATCCACTTAGAAGCACACTTTTAATATGAGTTTTCAAGGTAAAAATATCTATTTTATTGTAGACTTTTAGAGCAAAAAACCCTGGTAAACTGTTGTATGAAATTGGGATGTGACATAAGAAACTGATAAATAATATTTTTTCCTGTTTTTCCCATCATCTTCCAACTAAGAGAAATAAAGAAATAATCTTACCAATCTCCCCCAAATAGGTTGATGTAATATATACTTATTTTTAACTTCCAGAGTGATGTAGATGTTATTACAGAGTGAGTGGACTTTATGGAAATAATATCTTCTTTATGTTTGGAATATTTGGGGTAGCAGTTTTTCTCTCAATTTTTTATTTTTATATTTCTAGCTATGCCTTTTTTTATATCATGTTTTAAGTGAAAGTTTATAATTCAAGTAAGTTTCTCATACAAAAATCCACATACACATTGTTCTGTGACTCTGTCTCCACACATTGTGACCATTACACTGTTCTCCTTCACGCTGTATTTCCCACCTTCATTCAACAAGATCTGATCCCTCGCTCATCTGTCCTTCATACAGAAGCTTCCTAGTTAGCCTCCTGTATCCACTTGAGCCAAGTAGCACACTCTTCACTAGTCGACTCGACGGCACTTGGCTGGCTACCAATGAAAATGTTAGAGGTCTGAGTTCACCAAGAGGCATCTCAAAAGAAAGACCTGGTGATCTACTTCTAAGAATTTACAGCTGAAGAAAACCTTACAGAGTACAGTTGTTCTCTAACACATGTGAGTTTGCTTTGAATCAGAATCAGCTCCATGGCAAATGGTAGTCTTCCCCAGTACTAGGCCTGAACCCAGAGATAGAGTCATTGACCACTGAGAGCCCACAGTCAACTGTTTAGAAGGATGAGTAAAGGGACAGATTATAGTGAAATACGGTACATACTCAAGATGTTGCGTCTGCACAAAAGAGAGGCACAAGGACAGGTGAGAAAAGAGAAGCATCCTAAAAGCAGAGATAATAGATTTGGCCAAGCAAACAGAGAGGGAAAGTACTGACTAATCAGAGAAGAGAACAGAAGGACAGTCGAAGGTAGCTAAGGATGGAGCACGGAAGTCACAGGAAAACTGGTAAGAAATGCACCAGCATTCTGATCAAAGACACCAGAGTTAGGGCTTTGTCTTCAAAAAAAAAAAAAATACATGTAGCTGTGAAGTTGATTCTGACCCACAGTGGACCCCCTGCCAAACAGAGCAGAACTGTCTCATGAGGTTTCCAAGGAGTACCTAATGAATTCAGACTGCTGACCTTTGGGTTAGTGGCCATAGCTAATAACTCCTACACACAAGAATTTCCTTTATCCTGAAAGTGATAGGGAAATACTTGCTGCTAGAGTTGTGCTTAAGTTTAATAATGTAGATATTTGAGCTGAGTAATCAATTTGCATTTTAGGGAAATAATTCCTTACCCTCAGCCACAGACATGTACCCACTTTTTATCTGCTCCTTAGCCAAATCAGTTGTCATTGAGTCAGCCCCAACTCATGGTATACCTGTCAGTGTCAGAGCAGGACTATGCTTCATAGCGTTTGCAGTAGCTGACTTTTTAGAAGTAAATCACTAGGCCTTTCTTCCAGTCCTGCATAGATTAGAACTTCCAACCTTTCAGTTATCAGCCATTGACTCTAATGATCCATCATCATTTAAACCATCTAGGGGCTCCTATCTATCCCAGTTGTTGTTAGTGTGTTTACAGCAGATTCTGACTCATGGCAACTCCATGTGTACAGAGCTGAACTGCTACAGGGTCTTCAAGGCTATAGAAGTAGATCACCAGGTCAGCGTTCCAAGGTGACTCTGAATGGACTTTAGTATTTCAGCCAGCAGCCAAACCATTAAATGTTTGCAGCACCCAGGGATGATGTCTGCCCATAAAACCAAAAAAAAAAAAAAAATTGGCATTGAGTCAATTCTGACTGATAGAAACCTTATAGGACAAAGTAGAACTGCCTCATAGTATTTCCAGGAAGCACCTAGTGGAGATGAACTGCTAATGTTTTGATTAGCAGCTGTAGCACTGAACTACTATGCCACTAGGGTTTCCCATCTGCCCCTGGAAGATGGAAAACCCAGATGTCTTCCCTTCACGTGCTGACCAAGGGTTTTCAGTATTCACGTTAGCTTGAAATATGAGCCAGGTTTTCTAGCTAGGAAAGATTTAACCTGATTGATGACCAGCATGTGTAAGCTATTTCTGCTGCTGACACCTGACTGTAGAAATTTGACTGGTCTGATGCTCAATCAATCAGTGAGCATTTGGAGAGGGCAGGATATTGCCCTGTTGTTGCTGAAGGGAAATACCAAAACATAGCACAGAATCTGACATCAATAACTTGTAATATCATCTGGGAGATAAGGTCTACATGGATAAATTGTTAATTAACAGAATATGGTAATAAATAATACCAACTCAATGAACACTTCAAGCAATGGATGTTACAGAAATTTAGAAAGAGAAATCTGCGTAGTGATTTAGCCAACAAATATCTGCTTTGTTCATTTTATGGTTTATTCACTACTTTCTTTGTTCACTCATTCATTGATTTGACATTTCTTAAATACTCCATATTGGTGATTATGATCAAAAGTCAAAAATGATCTTTTATTTGTATCTATAGTTTATGAGAGGAAGCTCTACGACTAAAAGCAGAACCTTGGGGATAGAGTTCTGGGATTTGGAAAATGGAATAACTGAAAAGGTAGCATGCAGACGGAATACAGGACGGAAGAGGAGATGGCATTCAGTACTAAGTGTCTTTACTTGGAGTATCATAAATATGTTAGTCTAGCTGCAATAGGAAGTTGATATAAGAATATGGGCAAAGAAGGTTAAGATGACAGATGAAAGTGACTACAGAAGGCATATGTTACCAAGCTAAGAAAGTAGGAATTTATTTTCTTGGCTCTATGAGCCTTTTGAGGGGTATTTGCTATGAGGTCGAGAATGATCTTGCTCTTCAAGTAGTTCAGTCTAGCAGGATGTCCTATACCAGAAAGAGTCAGAAGTCTGGGAAAAGAGGGAGACCGTCATAAAAAGTCCAAGGCATCAAGGCGTATAATAAATGTATGAGACAGAACATGAGGGAGTATGTTAATCTAGCTGACTTTACATACACTCATTGCCATCAAGTTGATTCCAACTCATAGTAACCCTACCGGACAGAGTAAAACTGGCCCAGAGTTTCCAAGGAGTGCCTGGTGGATTTGAATTGCCAACCTTTTTGTTAGCAGCTGTGGCACTTAACCACTACACCATCAAGTTTTCCAACTTCACATAGGAAAGGTTAATGGAATTGGATAATTGATGGATAAACGGCATACAAGGAACCCAAAAGTGGAGTGTATGTTTTAGTATAACGGTACTGGCAACTTTAAAATGCTCTTTTAGCATGTGATTGACACTTTAGAACTGCCTTATTCAATTATTTATATATTCCCCACTCTGTTCTCACAAAAATCGAAATTACCTTTGAACTGGTAAGGGTAGATTATGACAGGGCATGAAGAAACAGCTGAGGTGGGTTTTCAGGGTATAGACACTTACAAGTCTAGCCAGGCATTTCTTTCTCTAATTTAGACACAAAGAAAAAACTTTAGAAAGATTAAGAAATATGTCTAACTTCCTGGAAATTAATAAATGGCAGGCCCTTGAATAAGGGTAGAGGATGAACAGAAGAATAGGGCAATTTTGAAACAAGTTCTTTCTGGCACATGAAATGTAGTTTTTGGGGACTCAGGTTGGCTTGGTTGTATTTCTCTTTGAGTGAGTATGTGGCTGCAATGGCATCTTCTGGCCGTGGCAGATGCTCCAGGGTCCAGGGACAGCCGCTCAATTTCGAAAGTTTGTTAATACCTTCCGTTTCATGTTATGGTTTTACTCACCCTTTGTCTTCAAACCATAAATGGAGACAGTGTGGAATATGAAGATCTGTTAGGAATTTGACCAAAGACATTTAGAGACAGAATGAAGACACACACAGAGAGAGATTAATTTATCCAAACCTCTGAAACCCAGAATATTATTCCTTTAACTGATTATAAAGCTGGAGTGATTTTGGAAGCCTTTGAAAATTCTGGAGACATTTTTGATCTTTAAGAAGTTTTTATAACAATGTATGTGTTGAGTCTTTGTATGACAAACTAACTTGAACTGTAAATTTTTCACTTAAAACACAATAAAAATTTTAAAGGGGGGAGGTTTTTACTGCTATCTAGTAGATAGAACCAAGGATGCTGAAAAACATGCCACAAAGGATGTGTATTACAGGACCATCTCCCTCAACAAAGTAATATCTGGTCCAACATGTCAGTAATGTCCTTTTCAACCCTGAACTGTAAGTTTAGCACTTTAGGACATTTCTTAACCTCTTTGAGGTTCAGTTTCATCAATAGTGAACTGCAAATTGCTGTGAAGATCTCGTCATGAAAAACATGAAAAAGGCATATTAGATGCTTTACATTAAAACAGTCTGGGGGCAGTGTCTGAACTCCTTTAGCTTCACAAGAGAGGAAGAGAATCCAGATCAACAGCCCAAGGCTGATTCTAATGAGTTAAACTTGCCTTTTTCTGCCATCTTGACCAGTTCTGATACCAGCTGCCCCTCCCACAGCCCTCTCTACTTTTCTACAGTAGGTTTGTTCATAAATTCATTGCAATGGCCACACAGAACTCACAGATCATACTCCCATTTATGACGTTTATTAAGAAAGTAATAATTGCAGTGAAGACTCGAGAACACTCAAGCATACAGTTCTTCCATCACAACAGCCTCTTCCTAGCCTTGCTCACAGGTATGCGTCTTTCTGGCCGTTGGCCTCTGCAGAAAGACTCTCAGCTCTCTCTCTCTCTCTGTGGGCCAGGAAGCCCAACATACTGCCCCTTGCTGCCAGGTCTTTTGGGTGGAGTCTCTCCTGCCACTTTCCAGCTCTCTCTCTGGGTTTCCTGGTTCTAGGAACTTCTCAGTCTAGGGAACCTGTGTTTAAATATACACTCTTTGCTCCTGACTGTTCTTCCTCAGTGATGGTGGGATCCTCTCTTCCCTTCAGCATCTGGGATGGATCGTCTGAAGCCTAGCACATTGGCAAAATTAACCAATCCACTTTGTGGGCCACGATTACCCTGTTAACACAGTCCTGCCCAATCACTTCCGTGGAAGTTAGAAGACCATTGGTAGAAGGGCCACACAAAGCAAATCATCACACCACATTCTGTAACTATTTTTATGTTGTATCTAGAAAAGCAAAATAAACCATATAACAGCTAAAATTTGAAGGTCAGCCAAAATAGATGTTCCGAGAAACAGAAACTACTTTTTACTTTAATAATTTTTAGAAGCTAGAAGATCTGCAAAGGGACAGGACAAAAGAGTGAACTCAGAGTTCTTGAAGGCAGAGTTGCGTGATGGATATGTCAAGTGGTTCAACCACTTTATAAAATAGTCTGGTTTTTCCTCAAAGTGTTAATCATGAAGTTATCATATGACCCATTGATTCTATTCTTAGGTATGTACTCCAAATAATTGAAGATATATGTCGCCATGAGTCGGATCTGACTCGATGGCACTTGGCTTGGCTATGTCATATAAAAATATGTACATGAATGCTCATTGTTGCACTTTCATAATAACCTAAATGCTTATTAACTGGTGAATAGGTAAACAATATGTAATATATCTACACACATCAGCAATAAATATAAATGAAGTTCTGACACACAGTACAACATAGATGAACATTGAAAACATGCTGAGTGAAAGAAGCCGGTCACAGAAGACCACATATTATATGACTCTGTTTCTAGAAAAGGTCCCGAATAGGTCAATCTATCCAAACATAAAGTAGATTAGTGGTTACTTAGGGCTAGGGTGAGATATGGGTGTTAGGAATTTGAAGGGGCCAAGCCAAGTGCCGTCGAGTCAGATCTGGAGGATTAGATACAACACAAGCTAAAGTACGTGGGACTTCTTTGTGAGGTGATGAAAATGTTACCACTTGTGCTGATGGTTGCACAACTCTATAAATATATTAAAAGTCATTGAGTTTTATATTTTATGTAAGTGAATTGTATGATATATGAATTCTCTCAATAAAATTGTTACAAAATCGAATAATACAAATAAAAGCAATGATACATTCAACAGTAGAAAGTAGAATTTTGCAGAGGTGCTTGGCCATCAGTCAACATGATTCTGAGAACAGGGCAAGCTGGCTTAGTGCTGGGGTGGGAAGAGTAAACTAGTCTGGGAGTTCCTGAAGCTTGCTTTGGAATTCTGGCTCTGCCTCTGAGAAGCTGTGTGACACCGGGCAACACCCAGGCTGTCTGTTTTAGCATCTGTAATATTAGGACAGTAAACTTGACTCCTAGGACTATTGCAAAAATTAGGAATTCTATATTAAAAATTCTTAGCACATTATGGGTATTCAATACTGGTAGCTTGTGTCATTAACTAGACTTATTGCAATTGTGCTGTGATTCAAAACTTTGTTCATGAGTTGAGTTACAAATACAGAAACTCTCTCTCTTTTTCATTCTACATTCAGAAAACCTTGTAAGTCTTGGTTTAGTTCCTAGATGAGCTCAGAGAAGAATATTCAGCCTTCTCTCCTAGGTCTCCTTATACAAATTTCCTGGTTAACATTTGGAGCACTGGTGGTACGGTGGTTAACAGTTCAGTGAACCAAAAGTCCCCAGCGTTTAAATCTACCAGCCAGGCCTTGGAAATGTTATAGCATAGTTCTATTGTGTGCTGTGGGATCACTGTGAGTCAAAATTGAATTGACAACAATGAGTTTGTTTTTTGGATTTTTGGCTTGACTTCTGGGATAAGGAAACATGAAGTCCCATAAAGATGACAGATTGTTCTCCGTTTTATCCCAGCTTCAGCAGTTTTGTTAGTTCTTTTTTTAAAAAATTAAGTCTCTACATTTTCTTTTTAGAAACTTTTGAAATCTGTCATTCAGTCTCAACAGGTATTAAGGTTTCAGAGTTTCTCTTTTTGTTTATTTTTTAATAATATTGGAATCATGTGATACATACTATTTTTTAGCAAGAGCTTCACTATCAGGATGTGTTGTTGGATTTATTTTTTGAAAGACTACCTTATATCCCTTATTATAAATATATCATGTTTGATTACCTAGGCTGCTACTTCTAAAAATCTAGGTAGTTGTGAATGTTTACTATTGTGTGATAATGTTTTTATGAACTCCCTTTGCCCTTCATCTTGACTGTAAACCTGATATTATTTTAGGATAATTACTCTGAATAAAATTTATGAGGAATAAGTTATCAAATTTTTTAGAGATTTTGATCTTTTTTGCATATTTCCTCCCGGAAAAAATGTTCACATTTATGACATCAATGTTGTTAAGTTTTATGTTTGTTTGTTTTTGCTAATCTGGAAGGCTACAAATATTACCAGACATTCCTTATTATGTTTAAAATGTATGTTTGTCATCATCCAACTTCCTTTCAGAATCCAATTCTCAATTTCTAAGCCTCAATTCCAAAAATAACCCAGATGTTTAGTGTCCCAACAAGTTGCTATCAGGTTGATTATCGCTCATGGTGACCCCCATATATATCAGAGTCCAACTGTGCTTTGTAGGGTTTTCAGTGGTTCAGATTTTGTAAATAAATCACCAGGCCTTTTTTTTCTGAAACATGACTGAGTAGAGGTGAGCATCCACCCTTCCAGCCCAGTATGTTAACCATTTACTTACCCAGGAAACTCTAGTGCCTCAAAAGCTGTAAATCACTTGCTCTTTAAAATTCAGAGGCATCTCTCAGCAAGGTATTCCTGGCCTCATAGATTTTGTTTTCCTATTCTACTCTCCCTGTTGAAATTGTCTACTTTTCCAGAGCTTCATACCTAAAGTATAAGAAGAAAGCATCCTGATAAAATTAATTCTCCCTTATTTGTGAATAATTAATAGTATTTCAACCTGTACCTTTAAATGAGTGTTCTTAAAACTAAACTCTGGGAAATCTCTACAGGTCTTATTTTCGGTTCATTAACAGAATGAACTGAAACAGTGTGCTCAAGTAGAAAGCTGAGTTTTTTCAGGGGAACACATCATTTCATTTGCTTTGGAATCTATTCTTAGTACTTTTGGGGGGTGGGAGAGGAGAGAGAGAGAAAGAAAGAAAGAAAATAAGCATACTGCTGTCATTTGATGGCACTTGGCTTGGCTTTCATTTGATTCCACCTCATTCTTAGTCAGCACCACTAAATTAGTCTTTTTTCCCTAGCTTCTTTTTTCCCTCTTCTGAAATCTTTAGTGGAGTAATTCTCAAACCTGGCTGCATGATTTAATCCCTGTGGATCTTTTTAACTTCCAAGGCCTGGAGCCACCCTTAGAAACCTCATTTAATTGACCTGGTATGAGGCCCAAAACTCTGTACTTTTAAAAGCTGCCTGGGTGATCTTTCTATGTTGTTAGCATCCAGAACCACTGTTCTAATAATTCCCATGTAAAGATCTAAGACTTTCAGCAAGCTCCCCCTGCAGGGATCAGGGACTATGTAGAATAAAGATCAAACCAAAAGGAAAAGCAGACCAAAAAAAGAAAGTAAAGAAAAAAGCAAGCAACCAAGCCAAGCTTCACTAAGAGATAACTTTAAAGATGGGAGAGTGATATGGCAAGAGGATAGGGTCCAGAATCTGAACTGACTTTGGCTGAACAGCCCTCTTCTCTCAGTGTCAGTGTCTTCTGTAAAGGGACCAGGTGGTCCCTTACTGATCAGATGAAACACTCCCTGCAGCCTTTGTGCCCAGCAGGGTTCCTGGTCCTTAGCAGCTACTGAGGCCTTGTATATTGATTGACTTGTTTGCTCCTTTGGAGCCAGAACAATCTACAGTGTTTATCTGCAAATGTAGTCTTAAATGCTATGTAGATGATGCAAATGAACATGTAAATGAGAGTAAAAAGACAGCAAGATCTACAGGTACAGTGTCCCCCAAAATGGCCCTGACAGAAGTCAAATGTTCATTATCAGGAAACACCTGACAGAGCCTTTCTCTCATTAACACTTTCCATGGCCAGAACTGGGAGGATGCTAGGCAACCATACTAAGAACCCTAGATTCTCCCTTCTCTAACCCAATCAGATATTCAGAGCTGCTGTGGGAGTCATAGAAAATGAAGAAGCAAATGACACCCAGGAGGAGGCAAGAGGCTGTTTATTATGCCGGCGGGCCAAAAGGAACCTTTGCAGGTTCCAACAAAATGGCCCCTAGTGCCGTTTCGGGACAGTAGATATAGTGCAGTTTGAGGATGTCGTGGTTGAGACAAATGGGGTGAGTGGGCGGGGTTCTGAGGAGAGGGGCATCCTGCTATGTGGGCATAAGGCTTTGATGGGGAACATCTGCATCTTATCAGGCAGGTGTAAAACTTTGAAGGGTAGCAAGGGGAGTGTTAGGCAGGCGCTGCGCTTATCAAAGGAGTGTCCTTGTCCTGGAGAGCTGCTGTGAAGGGGGGTTAGGTGGGTGCAGGAACAGCAAGGAGGGGGGAGAGGAAAATTTGTCAGTCTCTATATTATTCCCCCCTTTGATACCCCCCTTTGATAAGGGTGGGTATCACAATTCTTTAACGTCGGCTTGGGGAAGTTGTTGATAAGTTCAGAGGGTCAGGATTCTGGAGACGGTTTTGTTGAGTAAGTTCTGTTCTAGTTGGTCTCGCAGGTGATGCAGGAGGCAGGGTCTGAAGGTCAGGACTATGAATCTGAAGACGAGTGGCCCCCACAGGGGGGCCATCCAGGTGGCCCAATTTGACATGAGTCCCCATCCAGTCTGGGTAAGTTCACATCATCTCTGTTCGATTCGGCTTTTGAGCTCTGTAACTTAGATGTGACAATGTTAGAAGCATTCATAAAATAACAACATTCTTCGCCCAGAGCCATACAGCCCGCCTTTCTCTGCCAGTAATAAGTCTAACGCTCGTCTGTTTTGTAAGGTGACTGTTGTCAGGGAGTTAATTTGCTTCTGAAGTATAAGAAGTGTGTCAGTAACTTGGTCCATGTCTGTACTGAGTGTCTCTGATAGTTTGTTATTTATTTCTTCCTGAGCAGAGAGTGTCTGCCATCCCCTAATCCAGCCCAGCTGTTCTAAGAAAGATGTTTCTTTAGTGATAATTCATTTGTCATATCAGTTATAGTGGACTTCTTGGAAAGCTTATCAAGAGTTACTTTGTAAACCTGTGTATGTGGAGAAAAGGGAGGGGCGCAACGTAATTAGGGGAAAGTCAGTGAGGCTGGGTAGGCCTCAGTGTTTTCAGGCATGTTGTATTGAAATCTATTCCCCTGAGTTCTTTTTCCCAGAAGTTCCTGGTCAGATTTTTCTAATATGATTCCATAAACCGAGGGGGTTGTAAAGCCCCTCTTAAAAGGCACCCCCTTGATCCTCATGTTGGGGGGGTCCACTCCCAACATCTTCCCCTTTATTATTATACAAATCAGCTGCCTCCCAGCTGCCCCACCTGCGTGTCTGGCTTAGGTTGCATTTATTGATGCAGTCCCTTACCCATCATGGGAACCTAGCCCTCGTTTCGTGGTAAGGCCCTGTCTTAAGAAAGGTCAGTTAAATGTCTCACCTGTCTTTGACTACCGCAGAGGGTTATGTAGTAAACATGGGGGGTTCATGCCGTGTTTGCAGCTTTAGGTGATGAACATCTATTAGTGGCCATCGGCGCCAGCAGGTGCCAAATTTGGTCAAGAGGTCCAGCAAACATGTTCTTAAGGTTAGTCAGAAAATTTTCAGCTGTTGTAGTAGCATTTAAGGGTAAATGGGCATAATCTAGCGCCAGAATTTCTGAATGTAATTGTGTTAAGTGCAGAGTTTCATTAGTATGTTCCCACATATCTTCTAGATGTTGTTTAATTCTTTCCCATGAATCTGTGTTTATATTGTAAGTTTTGTTAATTATACAAATCTAGATAAATTCAGCATGACAAGTCAGCGTGGCTTGGTGTTGTAATGTTTGGACCAGATTTCCTATTATTTCTACAGCTTCAAACAGTATAAGTTTTGTTCTACTTTTAGATCAATCATTTCCTGAGTACTCATAAGTTGTGACATATTATGAACCACATTATCTGTAAATTGAGTAGTCTGTACATTCTGAGTAATGGCCACGGTGATTATAGCAGTTACAAGTGCAGTTTATGTCCGAGTCCAGAGTTCTGTCTATCTTGGCCATTGGCAACATAGTCCCTTGTGTTATTTAAGTTGATGAGGTTGTAATACTCACTTGTATGCTGCAGGGATCGGGTATGGCGAGTTTGTCAGTGATCGTATCGTGATGAGCTAACTGGAGGAGAGAAATCATGGGAGACAGGAGCTGTAATATCTGTAAAGGGTTAATAAGGAGGAAAAGATGGAGGAGCTGGCGGGCACCAATCACACGACGTTTTGGCGGTGACTTCATTGTTGCTGGGGAGATTTCTCAGAGGGAGCGGTGTCGATTGACCCCTCAAGAATTCCTGAAAGCTCTTAGAAGTATAAGCCGGAGCATTGTCTGTTTTAAGATGTGAGGAAATCTGGCAATTTGTAAAACAGTAAAAGAGGTGTCGAATTATATCCTTGCAAGCTTTTCCTGTGCGGGCTGAGGCCGTAATTAAGTGAGAATGTATGGACGTAACAGAGTTTTCTAAAGGAAGGTATGTGAGTAATATTCATTTGTCATAAGTGTCCAGCCTTTAAATCCCGTGGGTTAATTCCCATTGGTAAGGAAGACTGCTGAGTGGGACAAATACTGTAACTTCTTATAATGGAATGAGCTTGTTCCCTAGTTAACTGAAACTGCTGTGGCATTCTGATGGTGTAAGGCCTGGCTTTTTAGCTTTCATTGTAAGACAGAGAGGCTTTCGGGGCTCTTGGCCTTCTTCTCACTGAGAGTGGGTATCTAGGCCAGATAATTAACAACTATTTTACAAGACAATGAAAGCAGATGTAAGCACTCCAAGAGCCCTTCTGTCAAAGACACTGATCCTCAGGAATTATTTGTTTAGCCAGGCAAGAGTCTTTGAGACAAATTTAGTTTCAGTGGACTGTGAGATCAGGACCACTGGAAACTGTATTTACTAAAACCAGTTAGAACTTCTCACAGTCTTATTTTCTGTCCTTTCTTGCTAATCTTTGTCTTTGTCTTTTTCAGTTTCTGTGTGACACTTTCTTTTCTTTTCTATTTTTCTCTCCTTCAGCCTTCCTTCCTTTCTTTTCTATAATTTTCCTTCTTATTAGCTATTTTTTCCCTCTTCCCTACATTCTCGTTACCCTCTTTTTCACTTGTTCATACCTTCTTTATATTCCCTTCATAAAATAGTCACAGGAAACTCTAGCCAGGTTGTTTATATCAGGCAAAGTTTAAAACCTAAGAGAAAATTTCTCAGTTAATGAAACCAGTCTATGTATTCGCACAGAAACAAGGAGCCAGAAAGCACATTGTAAATATATTAAATGTAGTTTCTGGTCTGTAGTTTGAAGGCCATCTCCTTAGAGATTAAAGGAGAAGGAACATAGGAATCTGTAACTGGTTGTGATTAATTAGTTGTATGTCCCACGCTGTACTCGGACCAGCCTTAACAGCCAATTGATATTATCAAGCAGTTTTTGACAGTCATTTAAAGTTTTTAAGTAGTAAGTCCCCAAGACAAAATGGAACACGAGCCACAGTGGTGTCATTTAATATGTGGCTCAAGTAGGATATTGAGGCTGAGTTTGGGTTTTATTTGGAGTAATTACTAAGTCTCTAGTTTTTAGGGCAGAGGTGAGTGTCATTAAGCACTCCTGTAAAAAAAGAACAATCAGGGTGAGCTAACACAATGTCATCCATATAATGAATGAGATAAACAGAGTGAAATTATTTTCTAACATTCTCTATCGCAGCATCAACAAATTTCTGACAAAGAGTGAGACTGTTTTTCATTCCATGTGGCGTCTGTGCCCCCACTGATATCACTGGAAAGGCCGTTTGAAATTCTCTGATGGCAAGCTAAAAGCAAAACTAAAAGCGAAGCGTAAAGAAGGACTTTTGTAAATCAATTCAGTAATAGCATGGTTAACATTTTAGAGGAGGGAGTTCAGGTTGTAATATTCTCACAAATTCCATTGTTGCATTGATTGTCCTTAGGTAACAAACGTACCAGGCACAGAAGCTTTAGGAGTGGGGGGGCTGTTGTAACTGGGCCATAACCTGTTTGGTGGACTGACTTTTTAGGGCAGCTGCTAGAGTAATTCCCTGCAAATAAGAGGATGTAACCTCTGCACAAAGGTGAATGGAATCACTTAGTGTCCCAGGTTTGGGAACTGAGTGTAGCAGAGTCTTGTAAGTCAACTGTTTTATTAAAATTTCTGCAACTTCATCATTGGAAATTAAAGGAGCCACAGCTGCTCAACAGGAGAATCTCTAATAGCAGCCAGAGAGTAACAGATTAATTTCCAATAACAAAAGGCACTTATAGGGATATTATCAGGCCCCTTATCATGGTAAAATTTCTGTATATTGTGACCAATAAGTCCCCAAAATTATTTTTCCAGCGTGCCTTCTGTGGGGAAGCAAGGGGCAAAGTTCTTGAACGAAATCCATGAAGGTTGTTAAATCTTTGGTGGAAACCTTAACTCTTCATTGACATAAAAGATTCCTAATCACTTTCACAAAGACTTTTTTCTGCTTTAACTCTTTGTAGCCCATAATCTTTGCTTGTCAAATATTTTTAAAGAATCCTTATTTATTTACTTATTGTTAGAACACTTTTTAGCACATAAACTTTACCTGTTGAAAGACTTGAAAAGAAGGGTTTCTCAAATGGCTTCAGGTATTAATTCTGGATTAGAATTGTCTCTTACTACCTACCAGCACAGAGAAGAGGTGCCCTCCTGGAGAAACGCCTAGCGGGGGGCACCGCAAGAACCCACGAGACTGAAAGCAGAAAGAGAAGAGGTAGCCTGTTCTTTTAAATTCTCCGGCGGCAGCGGCAGCAGCAGCTGCTGGCTGCTGCTAGCACAAAAGCCTTAGAGGCACCCGTGAGCAGAGAAAAAGAAAAACAAGCAGCCTGATCTTTTAAATTCTCTGCACAGCAGCATGGCTACTGCTGACGGCTGCCTCAACAGGTTTTTCAGATTTTGACCCTGTGTCGTCTCTGATTAATTAACAGGCTCTTTAGGTGGCCAGTTGGTGTCAAAGGAGGGCCATTCGATTTGGCACAGGGTTTTTAATTTCTTGGGGCTAAGTTTAACTCCATAGTCTCTCTTGAAGCCCTTATCAAAATTTCTCAACATGCAGTCTAAGACTGTAGGTTTGCTGTGTGTCCCACCCATGTTGACGGTGCCGCAAGTGAGATGAAAGACTTGTCCCGAGGACCACTCAGATGCCCCTCTGGCTGTTCCCCTCACAGGGACTTAGGTGAGCTCTTGGCTAAGTTGTTCCCATATAAACCCTGGGGCAGAGGAGGCTTGGCTCACACCGTTATGCCTTATGAGTCCACACGGAACTGCAGAAAAGGGCCCAATCAGCCTCCGCACGAACTTGGAGACACAGATACAGTCACACAACACAGAAAGTGTGCACTCATTCAGACAGAGACTCCCACCCAGAAGGGTCCCTGAACTGAGGCCTGAAGGCCAGGAGGTGATCAGTCTCCCGTTCACCCTTTTTTGAGGACAGTCCTGACTGAGGTGGGGGTGACCCTTACCTGGACTGAAGTTTTTTGGTGCCTGATGCCTGTTACCTGATCCTTTGAGAGTCCTGCATCTTGGGAAACCTCTCCAGCGGGTACGACGCAGGAAAGTGGAGGGACCTCGTTAACCAGAAAACGAGTGTCACCTGTCCCTCCTGGTCTGTCTTCCCCGGCCAACGGCCGAGGTCCCGAGAGGCTGATGAAGCAAGGGGTCAGTCCATTCGCTTCAGTCTATTCACTTCCCGGTCAGGGAACCAATTGTTATAGAAAATGAAGAAGCGAATGACACCCAGGAGGAGGCAAGAGGCTGTTTATTATGCCGGCAGGCCAAAAGGGACCTTTGCAGGTTCCAACAAAATGGCCCCTAGTGCCGTTTCGGGACAGTAGATATAGTGCAGTTTGAGGATGTCGTGGTTGAGACAAATGGGGTGAGTGGGCGGGGTTCTGAGGAGAGGGGCATCCTGCTATGTGGGCGTAAGGCTTTGATGGGGAACATCTGCATCTTATCAGGTGGGTGTAAAACTTCAAAGGGTAGCAAGGGGAGTGTTAGGCAGGTGCCGGGCTTATCAAAGGAGTGTCCTCGCCAGGAGAGCTGCTGTGAAGGAGGGTTAGGTGGGTGCAGGAACAGCAAGGAGGGGGGAGAGGAAAATTTTTCAGTCTCTATATGGGCAGGCAAGAAAGAGTCTAAATGAAGACTCAGAAAACCAAAAAAAAAAAAAAAAGAAAAAAGCCGAAATCACTACTATTGAGTCAATTTTGACAGATGGTGACCCAATAGGGAAAAGTAGAACTGCCCCCTAGAGTTTCTAGAGAGTGTCTGGCAGTTTTAAACTGCCAGCCTTTTGGTTTGCAGTGGAAGCACTTACCCACTATGCTACCAGGGTTTCAGAGGGACTTAAATCTGGGGCTTTGTTGCTAGTGCAAATGTGATAGGCCACAGACTGGGGCTGCCTTTTTGTCTGGGCAGCTTTTGGACTGTGTGGTGGCTCAGAGACAGGAGCTCTTCAGTCATACTCTTTTGAGATCAGCATATCTTTTCTTCAGTGCTTTCGCAAAGACTATTCCAGGAGGCTCTACCGAGCCTGTCCTATTTTATCTCTTAATTCCTTCCTTGCTCCCTGTTTGCACTGCTACTACTTTAATTGAAAACCTCACCATTGTGGCAATCTGGGCCTGTGCATGCAATAGGCATTACGGTTTTCCCGGCAGCCTTGCCACCTCCCAGCACCCCCTACTTTCATCCAGAGAATTCTTTGAATATTATCTCCCTTAAGGACATTTTCCGACTCGACGGCACTTGGCTTGGCTAAGGACATTTTTGTGCTGAAGTCTCCTTGTCGTGGATGGAAATATGTCCCCCCAAAATGTATATAGCAATCTGTCTGGGCCATGATTCCCAGTACTATATGATTATCCACTGTTTTGTCATTTGATGAGGTTTTCCTCTGGGTTGTAAATTCTATCATTATAAGGGAATAATCTTAGCAGCAGCTATAGTCATGAGATCTACAAAATTGGATAGTGTCCTAAACCAGTCTCTTTTGAGATATAAAAGAGACAGATGAATGGAGAGTTACAGGGCCTTCATACCACCAAGAAAACAGTGCTGGGAGCAGAGTGTGTCTTTCAGATCTGAGGTTCCTGTGCTGAGATGTTCCCAGACCAAGAGAAGACTGATGACAAAAACTGTCTTTGAGAGCCAACAGAGAGAGAAAGCCTGCTTCTAGAGCCAGTGCCATGTGCTGTGTGCCATGAACTTGGATTTCCGGTTTACTGAACTGTAAAAAAATAATCTTCTATTCGTTGAAGTCAACCACTTGTGGTATTTCTGTTATAACAGTGCTAGATGACTAAGATACCTGTGATTGACTTGTTTGGTCTAAAGTGTGCTTTTCTTTCCTGGCTGCACATTTGAAAATGCACATGCATAGGGCCCTATGTCCAGAGACTCTGAAGCAGCTGGTTTGGCAATTTTGAACACACTCAAATTACCTGCAAAGGATAGTATTAAAACCCCTCCCTTAGCCAGCCCTATGAACTCTGTGAGTTGATCCTCTTCTCACCAGCCTTCTTATTGTCCTATCCTGTTTCTCCTTCAGTCCCATTGTTTCTTTCTACATGCTGTCCCCTTTCCTGGGATTCTTGCTGAGTGGTGAATTCTTGCTCATTTTTCAAAAGTTTCCTTAAACTCTCATGCTTCCTCTGGGAAACTGTCTCTGGCTTTTCAGGTGAACTAGGTCTTTTTTCCTCTCTGGTCCTGTTTTGCTGCTCCACCCAATACCGCAGTTGCTGCTGTCATTGTTTCCTTCTCTACTTCATTAACCTGAATTCAAAATGCTGTATTTTAATACTCTTTCTAATGTTTCTTCCATTTAACTATTAACTGCCCCATGTCAGAGACCATGTGATGTTAGTATCTGTACTTTCAAATGCCAAACATCACTGTTATTTTGCTTTTAACTTACTTTATTTCTGCTTATGATGTGGCATGATCCATCCTGCATTACCCAACAATCAAACACATTGCTGTTAAGTTGATTTGAACACATAGCCACCCCATCAGACAGAGCGGAACTTCTGCAGAGTTTCCATGGAGCTGCTTGTGGATTCAAATTGCTGACCTTTTGGTTAGCAGCTGAATGCTTAACTACTGTACCACCAAGGCTCCGTCCTACATTAGCTACAGTATTTATGTGTGCTATTTTCACTGAGACACTTAAGTAGAATCTTTGAGTTCAATTTATATGTGGGGAAATGGAAACAATAAGAAGTCAAGCAACTCAGTCCACGAAATGGCACAGTGAATGTCTTGAGCACTAGAAATGTGGGTCTGTGTGCTCTTCATAGCCAAATCTTTGTGAACTGATTGCTTAATATAGCTGTGTGTCTTTCAGCAAACACTCTGCACTAACAGAGCCTCAAAAGACTATAAGGTGTGAGGAGGAAACAACTGAAACAGTCATGACCACCTCCCAACAGTTTCTTTAAGAAGAGATGTCAGGAGCATAGTGTCTAGCATAAATGTCTGAGATGAAAACGGAAACTTTGCCTTTTACTAAGCAGCTGCTATGCTCAAAGCTGCCCTAGGAACTTCTCATACCTGTTGGGAGTTGATCCCTATAACTGTGATACAAAGTAGACATTATTAGATTTACAGTGAAAGTGGGCAACCTATCCAATGTCACATATCAGATATTAAAACGACTGGAATGGAACTCCTTTGCTATCTTACTATGAGAGGGAGCTGCCCCTGCCTGGTAGGTCACTGTCATCTAGCTTTTTGCATCAACTTTTTGCCTTCAAAGAAGAGGTTATTTTGAACTATAAAAGCTATATAAGCTATTTATAGAAACATATATAAAATTTGAAATGACTTGAAACCCCAATACTCATAAATAAGGTCATTGATTTTATTTGAGGTTTATTTTTCAGCCTTTTTCTTTGCATTTATGTATGCATCAATGCATCAATTACTATATTTGCAGCTCATATAGAATTTTGTATTCTGTGCTTTTGTTTTTAAGCCAGATGTAACAGAAGTGGCTTGGCCACTTTTAAAAGAGAAAATGATTGTAGAGGTGAGCAGTAAAGATACAAAGGAAGAGATTTCGCTGTAGGAAACCCGGCAGTGTTTGCAGCCTTTGAACCACAGCAGGAAACCGAGCATTGCGCTCTGCAAACGTCCTAGAATCAATCATCCCGATGCGCAGCCTTCCTGTTTCTTTTACAGGCAGCAACTTGAATGATGGCTTGTGGCATTCAATTAGCATCAACGCCAGAAGGAACCGCATCACTCTCTCTCTTGATAATGATGCAAGCTCCCCTGCTCAGGACACAACTCCCGTGCAGATTTATTCTGGAAACAGCTACTACTTTGGAGGTAAATTCCCCAGCCTTTGAGACTGATAATAAAGGGGCAGAGGGGAGAGTTAGTGGCCATTTATTTCACCATGGTGATATTTGTTTTGTCAGCTGGACAATTCTCTGAAAACAAGTGATTAAGTAAATACACACGCATACAGACACCCACTCTCAAGCCCAAAATAGTTAGAAGCAAGTTTTTTCACAGCT
This sequence comes from Heterohyrax brucei, assembly GCA_028571685.1. Taxonomy (NCBI): domain Eukaryota; kingdom Metazoa; phylum Chordata; class Mammalia; order Hyracoidea; family Procaviidae; genus Heterohyrax; species Heterohyrax brucei. Next base: position 2,643,917 of record CM053146.1, on the reverse strand, counting down.
GTGTAAATATGAATTATCTAGGTCAGTGCTGAGGAAAAACTTCAGCTCTAAGAGTTGGTGTTACATAACACATCCAAAGGAGATTTTGTAGCCATGCCAAGCTCTGCAATCACTTTCAAAAGGAGAAACTCAGCTGAAAATGTGGATGAAGTGTGCCAAACATCTGCAGTACCCACGAGAGGAAAAACCCTTGGAAGGGCATAATCAGTGCATTCAGCCGTTGGAGGGCTCCACAGCCACTTGACTTCTGTAGTCCCCTGCCCCTTGCTTCCCCACATCCCTGGAGGCCATGCTTAGGAAGTGAGACAGTTAGAAATGGAGAGGACCGAGAAGAACTTGTAGTTGCACGTGAAGCAGCATCAGAGACCCAGCCAGTCCAAGGTTAGCTGAATCCTGGGGACTTTTCTTATGGCAAAAAGCAAAAGGGCAAACCAGTGCAGATAAAAGCGTGATTAGGCATCTACTACTTTTTCACAGATGCACATTATGTTTTTATTTCATCCTTTCAAGGTTTTTTTTCTCATTAAAAATTGAATGCCTAATTTCTTAGATGGTTGTTTAGACTATGGAAATAATCTGCAAGGAATATTAAACCTGAATATCTGCTACCGTGAGGAAAATACTAAATTTTCCATCCCTGAACTTCCTTATCAGAAACATGGGGAAATAAATTGCTGGGTGAGTGAAGTGAGAGCAAGGGTTTTAATTACCCAGCACAGTGCCTCCTTCAAGGTAGGGACAAATTGGCTTCTGCTTTTGCAGTCACAAGCTGGGGCTGGGATCTTGTATGCATTCTTTCTGCATTTAGAAGCTGAGCAATAGCACTGTGCACAATTATGCCATGTAATCTCTTAAATAAATTTATAAATCATGTCTCTCATGACAATGGCATGTAGTTAAAGCTTCACAATAAAAAGGACTTTGCCTGGATTCGGTACATTTATTGGGAGTCTTTGAATGCAGAGCTTCAGGAAGGGTCTTTGTCCATTAGCTGAAATCTCCGCATGTGCAGTGATGACAAGATCACTGGGGAACAGAACATCCTTCCCCTCTCCGTAAATATTTTATGGGTGTTATGTCATCGAATCCATGCAGCCACCATGTGAGATAATACAGTACTCCCTACAAGGACATACAGCTAGTAATGAGTAAAGCTAGGATTCAAACCAAGACCTGTGTTTTCCACGGTCACTAGTGAAAACAAAGGGATGATAAAAAAAGCAATGTCAAGACTGCTAAAGAAGGATCTTGGAGCCCTGAAGGTAAGGTTTATTGACTGTGTAGTTTTACATCATATGCAATATTCCATGAACAGGGAGAAAAAAGCAATCTTGAATTTATTTCTAGGGAAAATGAATGACTATGAATAATTGTGGTAACAATGAACATCTAAATTGCCTCAAAGGCAAAACATCTGCCCTTTCCTCTTTGAAGACGTGTTCTTAGATGTGACTCCTAAGAGGCATTGGGCTTAGGAGGGGAAGATTTATCTGCATTTAGAACAGTGTTCAAACAAATGCACCACACATCAACTGTAAACGTAGGGAAGGTGAAAAATGAGTTTCAGTAATAATAGTCAACTTACATAAATTCTCTCTATGGCTTCAATTAGAAGTTGTAGCATCTCTCTTCATTTTATAGTGTGCCTGTGAGCTGTTAGCCAGCTGCCATGCTTCCACCCAGCAGTGACTATCTATTAGAGATGGCTGAAATAATTCCCAATTATTTATGGGTTACTGCCATGTTTTCCAGCTTGCATTCCCATATGCTCTGAACATATTAAAGCCATCGGGATGGAGTTCATAAAGACCACAGGGGCTGGTATAGCTACACTGCTGCATACCCATTGTAATGAGAAGTAGATAAACTTGGGTTGCAGCCTGTGTTAAGTCAGTGTAATGCACTTTTTAAAAAAGAACACTCTCTAAAAGATACGGTTTCAACCTTTCGTGTATGCGTTTCCTGTCCTCTAACTACGTGTGTTTGAATCCTAAGTTTCCTCAGAGTCTGGATTTGCATGGTATGTCACTTCAAAATTCTAACTATGTTCCCGTGTACACATTTCTCAGGAACTAAGCATGTTAATACTAACAATAAACCAGACAATTATGCTGCTGCCATCTTTACCCAAAGCATAATTTCCTTTGAAAAATGTAATTCAGATCTGAATTGTACATTTAAACATATGTTTCAAGACAGAACCAAAATTCCCAAGTAGTTAAAATATGTTGCTACCTTGGGATAAGTAAAGTACACTGTACTAAAAATTGACAAATAGCTTACCAATAGGAGGGGGAAAAAAGATGAATGCTACAGTGTTGGTGTTCCCTTTAACACACATTTTTCTCCCTGAACAGTGATTAAGTATGCCCCGTTTTGAACCAGTTCTGTCCCCTTCTCTGTAAATCCTAGAATTTACAGCAAAATTGCATACATTGCTGTGAATGAAAAAGTACAAAAATAATTAGACCTCAAGGTCTTCCATCAATAGGTTGCCAAAGCAATGACTGATCAATTCAGCGCTCTTCTTCATCTTTTTTCTCTATCCCACAGGGTGCCCCGACAATCTCACCGATTCCCAATGTTTAAATCCCACTAAGGCTTTCCAAGGCTGCATGAGGCTCATCTTTATTGATAACCAGCCCAAGGACCTCATTTCAGTTCAGCAAGGTTCCCTGGGGAATTTTAGTGATTTACACATTGATCTGTGTAGCATCAAAGACAGGTAATTATTGTTCTTCTCCTCTGTTCTCTCACCCCCTTCACATTCTCACTGTTCTAAATGTGAGTTTCTTTAAGCAAAATTCTAATCCACCAACATTAGGCACATTAGACATAATTGAGTTGCCTAATGGAAAATATTTCTAAAAGGATTTCAGGCCCAGAGAAAAATGGTTTAGATTAGTGAAGTCTCTCTTCATGCTGACTTGCAGTAAATGGGATATGCAAATTAAATCAAAATACAAATTTGTGAAAGGATTAAAATTTTATGCATAAAGAACATTTGATTACTTGAAGTTAGGAGTAAAGAAGAAAAGAGGGAGGAAATACTTCTGTCTATTTCATTTGCCCCTTTGGTGGCCTTCCTTTCTAGCACAGGCAGAGTGGTACCAGGCTTTGGAGGAATCCTGCAGTAGGCGTTCCAGCAGTGACCAGTAGTCACAGTTGCTCTAAGCTTTGCTGCTATTACTACCCACTAATTACTTCTAGGGCTCAGAGAAGACCAGACCCTGCCTGGAGAGAATCAGCCCTTTTACTCTGAGACTGGGGATCATAAAAACCCAGTATTTCTCATAGAATTTGGCTTTTCTTGTGTTGAAGGTTTCTGGAGTCACATTGCTACCTACCATCCACCCTAGCCCCATTTGTAGATAGTCACTATAGCAAAGAGTGATAAATGACTGAGAGATATATCGTCATTTCTGGAACACCTGGCAGCAACAATTTAGTGTGGCCTCAGGTGATGTTGAGCTGAAATCTTAAAGGAGGAGGCTCAGGCAGGCTTGGTTTATGTGAGGGTGTCAGGCGTGTTGTTATAGGGAGAGCTGGTAGTACATCGCATGTCAAAAGGCACAGATGCAGGGGAAAGCATAACTTGCAAGAATTTCAAGCTTGACACAGTTTTCAACTTTAAAATCCATAATATTGGATGCATTTTATAATTGATAGCACATACTTGTTTAAGTGGCAGCATTATTTTTCCTTTAAATCAAATCAAACCCAATGCCACTGAGTTGCTTCTGACTCACAGTGACCCTGTAGAACAGAGTGGAACTGCCCCATAAAGGTTCCAAGGAGCACCTGGTGGATTCAAACAGCTGACCTTTTGGTTAACAGCCGTAGCACTTAACCACTGTGCCACTAGAGTTCCCCTAGTGATACAAAAAATAATGACATGCATTATAAATGGATGATATCATAGAGTCAATAAAGTGCAGCTCAGTAGGGATAATGGGTTAGCATGGGTGGAGCCTAGAACATGAATGTGGCTAGAGCTGTGGTCCAGGACCAATCAGAAGCACCATGTGTGCAAGTGGTGTTGGGCTTCATGCTCTGGATAAGAAATCAGAGAGGAAGGTGGTGAGATCTGCCTTGTAGAGTATTCCAGATGAAGTAAGAAGGACGGCTGGGAAGGGAGATACCAGAGCTAGAGAAATGCCCGTCCCAGTCGAGGTGAACAATAAGGAGAAATAGTAGCTGACTCTCCTGAGTAGCACGGAAATCAGCTGTGCAGAGCATATTCTCGCCACTAATGCTCAGAATGACTGGTGTAATTTGATGGAACCTTATTTGCATGCTTCTCTGTTAATATCACTACACATGGGATCATCAACAAATTACACAGACATTCTGGCTCTTCTACTTCCTTTTTTTTTTCTATTTGACCACCTGGTAAAGTGTGTAATAAAATATGTGCTTCATAAAGTGTGCTAATTTAGACACGTTAGAATAAAAGACACAGAGTTGTTCCACCCTTTTAGTCTTTATTAATGGTGAGAGGGAAGTATATGACTTTATCAGCTGGCACAGTCTTTGGCAAAGTATGTCGATCAACAGAAGGAACAATTGTCAATAGCAATGTCTCATGATGCTTTAATTTCTAATCAAGGAAGCTCTCATTTTTGATTACTTGAAAGTTGTTGCCATTCACACTGTATCATTACTTTTGTGTAATTGTACTTTATATAACTGTATTACATACAATTGTGTTTGGTTAATTGTATAATAAGAAATTGTGTTTAGTTTAATGGATAAATGGTACATTTTTCGTGATTTACCAGAAGGGAAAACTGTGGTAGAAGACTTTGATTAATTAATTATTTTTAAACTTTTTAAAAACATTTCAGAAAGAGTAGCAGGCATTGGACATGAAGTAGTTTCTTGGTTGGGGCCTTTATTTTTAATGTGCTAATCAATTATAACTTGATTTCAGGTCAAGTAAATAATCTCGATCTTTAAGGAGCTTGCTACTTTGGCGGGGAGAACAATTTAGCTGTGATTTGCTTTGCAATGTTGTTAGCCCCTGCTAATGGTGACACTGTGCTCAGTGGAAAGAAACACTACCAGTCCTGAACCCTTCCCATGATTGTTTTGGGATCAGGCCATTATGATCTGTTGAGTTTTCACTGACTGAATTTTGGGAGATCTCTAGGCCTTTCCTTTTAGTCCATCTTAATCTAGAAGCTCCACTGAAACCTGTTCAGCATTATAGCAACACAGAAACCTCCACTGACCTAGGAGTGGTAGCTACCTGTGAGGTACATTAGCCAGGAGTCAAACTCACAGAATGTAAGAATTTCACCACTGAACCACCAGCATATCCTGAAACTATTTAGATGACAGCTTCTTACCAGGCCAGAGTCTGTTAACATTGTCAGCTCACTCCATGGAGACCCAGGCCTCCTTCCTGGCTGCCCTTCCCCACATCTACCGCTTCACCCTCATAGTTGGCGTATGCAGTTATGAGGTAGGTCCCAGCCCTCCTAGTTTCCCTTCCTTACTAGCGCCTATTGGAAGTCTTACACATTCCACTGGTCTTAGTGTGTAGCCAATCTGGAGAAAACAGATATGGAACACTGAAGTGGCCGTCACAGAACAGACATAGTTGTCTCAAACTCTTAAAGTTTCCTCTAGTTGTGTCCTTTGAGATGCTGTCCAGAGACTCTGGAGGTCTGATGCTAGTATTGTTTCCAAAACACCTTTGCATCATAGATTACCTTTAGCAAAGCCTGGGGTTGTCTCTTCTCCCCATGAATGGCAAAGGATGGAAGCTGAATATGATATTCCAAGGAATCTTTGTTCTCTATATTGAAGTTCAATCACTAATAACTTATCAAATATCCTGGCCTCTGGGAAGAATGGAGCTGAAATAACTCACTCACCCCAGAGCTTTTGCCAGCAGGGGTTTGGGGAGCTTGGTTTTAGGGAGCTCAACCTCCAGAATTACCCAGAGCAGCCCAAGCATGAGACAATGAGGGGAAACAGTGTATCCTTGTGGGAAACACAGGTGGGATCAGAACAAAATATTCTCAACAGACCTGTGCCTCTTTCAATATTCTTTCTAAACATTTGGAATAAGACGGCAGCCACAATGGCTTCTCTGCAGGCCCCATCTCAAAAATCGTGGTCTCTACCTGAGGTACATCAATCATGTTTACTAACTTGAACTTAGAGTAGGCAAGACAAGTTCTAAATTATCCCAGGAAAAAAGTCACCATCAATAGCAACTATTTATCATACCTCGTGCAGTCCTAGCTCCTTGACAGGTGTTTGTAAAGAGGGTGAATGAGTGATGTGATCTATGTGAATACCTTAATAGGCTGTGAGATGGTAAGAGCTATAGTGAAAGCCAAGGAAATACCAGACATTAATATCCCCATATTATAAAAGAGAAGAAATAGAGGCTCAATGGTGTGAGCTGGAGTTGTAGCCAAGAGTGTTCCAACACTACCAGTGATCTCTGTACCATCTATGAAGCAGACGTTTGCCCCCAAGTGGTGTTCACTGTGCGTCTGTAGCTTTAAAATATATAACTGTATCTCCTACTCAACTAGATAAGAAGTATTTTAAGGATATATATATCATATTCTGTGTTAACCTTAGGGGCTATGCACCAAAAATGTGTATTAGCTTGGCTAGTATGGTGTGGTTATCCACTACTTCGTGATCTGATATGACTACCCTGTGTGTTACAGTATCTATGATGCTGGTCAGCCAGAATCAGAGGCAGTTGTGTTACTGAGACAGGCCTCAAATCTATAGGATTAGGTTGTATCTTGAATCAATCTCCTTAGAGATATAAAAGACAGAATCAAGCAGAGAGGAGAGAAATTTCATGCCACTTAAAAAGCAGTGCTAGAAGTAAAACCTTTGGACCCAGGGTTCCTGCACTGATGCACTCCTAGACTAGGGGAAGGTTGATCATAGGGACTTTCACCCAGAATCAACAGAGAGAGAAGGCATTCCCTGGAAGCTGGTACCCTGAATTCAGACTTCTTGACTCTTTGACTATGACAGAATAAATTTTTGCTTGTTAAAGCCATTTGTGGTATTTCTGTGAAACAATACTAGATAACTGGGACAGTGTGTAAAGAACTTCTATGTGAAAAGGGGATATTCATCAACTCTTCAGACAAAGACTGGACTGGACTATAAAACAGAGTAACGCTGACAAAGAGTGTGCTTTCTGGCTTAAATACGTAAGTGAGGCTGTCTGAGCAGCTCCTGTTCAGGGGCAAGGTGAGAGGGTGTAGGGGGACATAAGTTGGTTGAATGGATGTAGGAAAATATAGAGTGGAAAGGAGGAGTGTGTTGTCACAGGGTGGGGAGAGCAGCTACATTTTCATAGCAATGTGGAAGCAGGGATTTATATGATAAATTAACTTGAATTAACTTTCATTTCAAGTGTAATAAAATATTTTAAATAAATAAATAAGAAGGTGATATTCAAAGCAGCATACAATGTCGGGTAGGTTTTGGGAGTCCCTTGGTAGAGGGTCCAACATTCAATTCTGTCAGTGTTGCAAGGAGGTTTTGGAGTCTGAGTTTAAAGCCTAGTTCTACCGCTTACAGCATGAGACATGGAGCAAATCAACCTTTGTTGTGTCTCTTTTGTAAGCCATTATCATAGAACCTATCTTTGTTTTGAGAGTTAAAGACAGGACATGCTATCTGCTCAGTTCCATGTCGAGCTACAGTAGAAGCTCAGTGAATTTCTGCCATGTTTATTCCCATTACTATAACCCACTGAGGGTGAATCCTGCCTGGTGCAAGCCCTTGAGTCAATTAAAAGACACCAGGCTTTTGAGAAAGAGAAAGTGGATTTTATTGCAAGCAGTCAAGCAAGGAGTCTGGAGACTAAGTCTCAAATCAAGCTCTTTGAGGTTGGTGATTCTAGGGTAGTTATAGGGTCTGGGATAAAGAACTTATGTATAATTCATGAAGCTTCTAAGAACAGATGGGCAGTTTCAGGAACTAATCAGTATGTATGGGTATGCAGTGGGGGAGGGGTACAATGTGATAATAAAGGGGATTTCTGTATGAAGCATGAAGTTCATCTAAGGATGGATTTGCAGTTCACTGCATTCGTCAGGATGGAGCGGAAGGCGAGAGTGAAGTTGCCTTGAGCAGAGGAGCAATAGCATGGTCTTGGACTACTACACAGAGTGCCTTATCTAGAACTCACAGACCCACAGTGTGTTGGGGAGAAGGAAACACAGTCAAATGTTGCTTACATTCCAGGAAAGGAAACAGTTTAACCCTGTTGGTTACATAGCCATAGGTTTGCCAACTCTTTACTTTCCATGACAAAAGGAGTAGTTCAGGACTTCTTTGCATGTCCCACCATATCCTTCCCCTCATACACAAGTGACAACAAGTAGTTCCTTAGGTGATACTAACAGAAACATTTCACATGTGACTCCAAATCCATCTCTTGGTGACTTTTCTTGGTATCTTATTCTCATTTTTTCAGAAAAGACAGCAAACCTGCATTTGCACAAATGTGAGATTTTACCCATTCTGACTCATAGCAACTTTATAGGGCAGAATAGACCTGCCTCATAGGGTTTCCAAGAAGTGGCTGCTGAGTTTCAAATACTGACCTCTGGCTAGCAGCTTAGCCACCACTCTACCAGGTCCTTCTCAGATTTTGTGTCCAGGCAAATTTGAACATTTTTGAATAAGAACCACTGGGGTGGAGAGAGGCTTCTTAGTACAGTGATTGTGGGGTCTTACCCATAGTCTCTGATTTCACTGAGGAAGGGCCTGAAAATTTGAATTTCTAACAAATTTCCAGTGACACTGCTGATGCTGCCTCTCCTGGGATGCACTGTAAGAACCTGAACCTGAAGCTTTCAATTGTGGAGGCTGTGGCATTGTCCTGTCAACGCTATACAAAGGTGGTGTAGGCACTGGGGAGAGGAGTGGCTCCTGCCCCACCTGAGTCTCCAACAGCTGTCTTCTGGCCAGACTCTCAACGTCCCTGAAAAGTTCTAGAAGTTCTCTCTTCATTTCCTTCTCTCCAAAGGAGTGTTGAAACTAGGCCAGGAACACTATGAAGAATGAATCAAATCACATCCCCTTTAGCCTTACCTGGCGTTTGGCACGGAGTTCAGCTCCTACTTCCCGTTGTAAACAAAACCTTTATGAATGTAAATGACCAAGATCAGATTCTTAGGTATGCCTGGAAGAAGGGACACTTCCTTTGGAGAAAGGGTAGTGTTAGAATAGTTGCAGCTGCCAGCAAGTGTAACTTGTCCTTTTCATATTTGGAGGGAACTTTCCTTTGCTGGTCCTACTGAAAGTAATAACTTCATCTTTCCTAAGGCATCACTGAGGGTGGGATTAGTGGTGCCATTATAATGTAATCGAGCCTTTGTACTAATCATTTCTGAAAATAAACAAATTACATATTAAGATGCTTGAATGACATACAGAAAGCTACTTTCAAAGTTTTGCTATCAAATAATCATGAAATGTGGCTTCCCTTCCATAACCACTTCATTCCCCTGCAATGCATGACTTTCAAGAAAAACATCTGCTGAATTCTCTGGCCAAGAGTCTTACCTTGTTGGTTCATGTTTTGGAATGTGATAAACACAGAGAGTGGGGAAGCATTTTGTCAGATAACCTCTCATAAGCAGCTTGGGCTAAAATCCACCGTGTGTGGCACTGTGTTAAAAACAGTGGATAATACAAAAAGATCAGATTGCAGGGTAATACATATGTTTCAGTTCTCTAAAATTGGAAGCCTTTGTAGTGAGTGCCAGAAAAGTCTTGCAAGCACAATGCCCACACAATATGTGCCTCTAACTCTGAAGTGTGAACTATTGCAATATGATATTATTCCTTCACTCATGGGTCAGAGCCAAAGTCAAAACAAGTTCACTTCTGCTGTTTATTTATCATGTTTGATTCTGCCTTATAGAACAAAAGCAAAGGTTATTCTTCATGTAGCAGTTACTGAGCCAGCTTTTTCTAAATATCGTTTCAGTCATTTTTCTCAATAGTCCTGCATGATATGCCAGTCATTCTCGAAGTGTAGTCTGCAGACCAGCAACATCAACATCACCTGGCAACTTGATAGCAGCGCAAATTCCTGGGGCCGACCTAGACCCATAAAATCAGGAGTTCTGCGGGGATGAGAGGAAAAGCACCTGGATAGTACAGTGTTAACGTGCTCTGCTGCTAACTTAAATGTTGGGTAGTCAAGTCCACTCACAGTTACCTCAGAAGAAAAGCCTGGCAATCTGTCTCTGAAAAAGCAGCCACTGGAAACCCTGTGCAGAACAGTTATGCTTTAATGTACATGAGGTCACTGTGAGTTGTGATCAACCTGGCAGCAACTCACGGGTAGGGGCAGGAGGGGCAGGAAGGCAGGGGCAATTTGAATTTCAACATTTCTCCTGGGTGATTCTGAGGCATGCTCACATGTGAGAACCAGTGATCGCTTCCATTTCTTCCACAAGACTACCAAACTTAGGGAGGCTCAGTAAGCTGCCCAAGGTCCCATGTTTAACACTTGCTAGAACTGGGACCCAGATATTTATATGAATACACATACCTCACCACCTGTCTGTCAGTTTGTTGTCATGTGGTAGTTTATGTGCTGCTGTGATACTGGAAATGATACCACCAGTATTTCAAAATTCAGCAGAGTCACCCATGGTAGGCAGATTACAGCAGAGCTTCTAGACAGAGACAAGGAATAAGGGCCTAGAGATCTCACTTCCAAAAATTAGACTATGGAGAAATTCTTGATAACAATAAAACATTGTCTGGCTTACTAGCATTGGGCACATCATCAGGAACAATCAGCTGCTGGAGGAGCACATCCTGTTTAGTGAGGTAGAAAGCTGATGAGGAGAACTTCAGTGGGATGAATTAACCCTAGAACCACAGAGATGAACTCAAAACATTTTAGTGATCATGAGGAAGGCAATATTTTGTTCTGTTATATATGCTGTTAAGGTCACTATGAGTCACAATTAACTCAATGGCTCTCTATATTTATCAATATGTCATCTATCAAGTCACTATGTGTTGGAATTGACTCAACGACAACAGACTTGGTTAGGTTGGCTATCTTTCCATCTGGCTATGTCTGTCTGTCTGTCTGTCTATCCATCTAGCTAGCTAGCTATCATTTTATTACTAATAATCTCTGAAGTAAATACTAGTAATTCCACTTTACGGATAGTTAGTGTAACTGAGGTACAATAGCACTAAGTAATTTGCCCAGTGTCAAAACAGCTAATATGTGGCAGAGACTGGCTGCAGACCAAGCTGTCTGCTTTGGGAGATCAGGCCTGTTATGGTGCTGGACTGCTGGAGTGCAGCAGACAGGGATCCTACAGTCTCCCACAGGTTATACAATAGAGAATTATGTGCTTTTTGTCTTGGGTTAAAACAATGAGTAGGTTGCATTAAAACAGAAAGAAAAGGAATATGGGCTGTAGTGGACAGATATCCATGGACTTTGTCTGAGGTTCTCATTTGTGCAGCTCATTGCAGAACATGAAATGTACACAGTGAGAAAGGCTTGGGGAGAGTTCATAGAATATCTTCACTGCACAGCAGGATCCATCAAGAGTAGAGACTAAGTCTACTCCTTTGACTTGATTAGGGCTTAGAAGAGCCTCGGAACTGGTCACAAAGGACTGTCTTGAGATAGATTTTGAGCTAATTTGGGAAGACCTTTCCATCTGAAACTACCCAGAAAAAGTGCTTATTTACATTGTAAGTGAAGGTTCATAGCTCTTTGAATGTCAGTAGGAAAGAAGAATTTTGAAGAACTACAAAACCTGGATTTGATCTGAGTTACACTGAAGAAGTGCCTCTGCGTTGCATCAACAACCTCCTTACTAGTCGCTTGTTTTCACAAGGAAAGAGTATCATTGTCTTGGTAGAAAAGTATTTCTTTCCTTTCGCATGAGGAAAATCATGAAGGGAATTTTGATTCCTGGAAAACACAGAGCCCAGGCAAAGCCAAAGTGGTACATCCTGGCACATGAGAAGATGGTGAAGCTCTTGCCCCATGAGGCAACAATCTGAAATACTGATGCTGAAACAAAGCCAGAGCTGTACGTTGGCATGTATTACCACACACACCTTCAGAGATGAGCTGTGGGGAAGAGGTGGGAGTGAGATGTGCATAGTCAGGAAGTGGTGAAGACAGTTGTATCATAATCAGTCTGTGCTTGGGTATCTTTTCTGAGACATTCAGCTAAGAAATTCAGATATATTAGAAAACCCAGAAGCCAAAGGAAACATTTGATCTGGAGATAAATATGACAAAAAAGGATATTTCAGATTCTCAAGTTGCTTCTGTGAGGCCCTGTTTATATTTAACTATGCAAAAATATTTGTAAGATAGTAAAAAAAAATTCTTATTCCATTCCTTTCGTATGTGCAATACCCCAGTAAACCTTCAACTGATGCTCTGATGAGGGACTGCCATCAGTTTTTCACCTCTCAAGAGTGCTTCCTTACACAGCGAATGTCATATTCTAGTTTCTCCTCTTCTGCACTGATGTCCCTCACTGGGCCCTGAGGCTAAAGACCTTTTTTTTTTAAGTTGTTATAAAAATATGTTTGCAGTTCAACGTTTATCAGTTGTACAGTTGAATGAAAACAAGTACATCAATCATATTGTATAACCACCACCAACATCCACTGTCATATTTTCCATCCCCTTAGAATCTCGGGAGGGTCAGCAAAAAAGAGGAAGACCCTCAGTGAGATGGACTGACACAGTGGCTGCAACAATGGGCTTAAGCATAAAAAGGATTGTGGACGTGTCGCAAGACCAGGCAGGGTTTCATTCTTTTGTTCATAGGGTTGCTATGAGTTGGAACCGACTCAACAGCACCTAACAACAACAGACAGAAACTCAGCCAAGATTCCCATTTCTCTCCTTCCTTCCCATTCCTAGTAACCCCTGTAGAACTCTGATCCCTATGCATTCACCTATTCTTAATGGTTCATATTAGAAAGATCTTGTAATATTTGTCCATTTGCTGTGGACTTACTTCACTCAGCATAATGTTTTAAGGTTTATCCATGTTGTGGCACATGTCAGGACTTTATTTCTCTTTATGACAGTAATATTCCATCGTGTGCATGTAACACGTTGTGTCTTTTAAAACTCTTTTTCTGTAATCCAAAATCATTCAGTGTTAGTCTGTTTTATGCCCCAAGTATAGGCTCAGTGGAAGGGGGCCAATTGCCATCAAGTCAGTTCTGACCATGAAGACTCTATGTGGGTCACAGTAGAACTGCGCTCCATAGTGTTCCAGTGGCTGAGTTTTCCGAAGTAGATTTCAAGGACTTTCTTCTGAGGCAGAGCTGGGTAGACTCAAACTTCCAACTTTTATAGTAGCAGCTGAGTGCATTAATCACTTGCACCATGCAGTTAGTATGTGGAAGAGAAAAGGAGCCCTCAGTGGCCAAATGAAAATGATTTAATTTTTTTTTTTTTAACACTGTAAGGTGTTAAACAAAAAGCAGGTGATCTCGCTATCTGCCTCTTAGAGTTTTGGCAAAGATTGAGTGAAAGCAGGACAACTAAAATTCTTAAAGTTGGAAGCTGGGAGCTAGAAATAGGTGGGGCTCTTTATATCTCAGCAAGTGAGACTTTTATAAAAACCATACACAAACAGAAATAGATGACATTTTTTTGATTAATATACCCGCATGCATAACCTATTTTATTTTTTTTGGACAAGTGATTAATGTTTTCTGTTGATTCAAGTTAAGGATTTGAAATCACCCCTCCATGTTCAGATTCATCTTAAAGATACCACTTAGACAAGATTTACTAAGTCAATTGCAAGGCCCTTGACTCTAAACCTTAGAATGTGCTGTAGCCCAGGCAGTGTATCAGTCACTGCCTGCAAATGCAAAGTAAAACACCCAAACCTAAACCAGAAAGTTACTTGACAATTGTACATGAAGTCGGGTTTCATGTTTTCCAAACTTTTAGCATGCAGTCTATAAACATGTGGGTTGCCTGTCACATCCAGAACACCGTTAACTTTATTAAGACAGATTTTATAATCCCTTTGCTACCTACTTTTACTTAAGTCTGACTGTAATAACTGGGGAGGGAATCATTCTTACCAAGCTTTAAAATCCTCCCCAGTGTTCTTAAGCAATTCTGGATTTATAGATCTGAGAAAATGATTTTATTGAGAATTAAAGTCTCCACACTCTCAAACTAGAATTATATGTATAATTCTAGTATACATATACAAATACTTTAGTATTTGTGGTGTGTGTGTGTGTGTGTGTGTGTGTGTGTGTGTGTTATTGTCATCATTAGTTGCCACTGAGTTTGCCTTCTACTCATTTTAACCATGTGCACGAGGGAAGAAAATCCTACCCAGTACTATGGCATCCCCGTGATCAGTTATGGATGGGACGCTTGTGGTCTGCAGCATTTTCACTGGCTAATTTTCAGAAGTAAATCATCAAGGGCTTCTTCCAAATTTGTCTTATTCTAGAAGTCCACTGAAACCTGTTCAGCATCATAGAAAACACACAAGCCTCCACAACAGATGGATGGTGGTTGTACGTAAGATACAGTGACTAGGATTTGAACCTGGGTCTCCCTAATAGAAGGCAAGAATCTGTCACTGAGTATGTTTGTGTATATATTCACATACACAGTACACACACTGTGACACTATCCAGTGAGTCCTGATCCATACTGCTAGTTCCTGCTTTTTAAGAGACTGCCCATTTCCTCCTAAGCTTTCATTGTGACCCAAGCATCAACCAGCACATCTTTTGCGAGTTCTTTCCATTTGCCAGACACATTTCTTTTCCTCAGAGACTTGGGAATCTCTCATTTTAGAGAGTATTATGGGCTAAATCTCGTCTTCAAAAAGATGTGTTGAAGTTCTTACTCTTGGTACCTGTAAAAGAGACCTACTTAGATAATCGAGTTTCAGATGTTATCAGTTCACATGAGATCACACTGGATTAGGGTGGACTTTTCCTGACATCACAAAGCCCCATGAGGGACATAGATGGTGACCAAATAATTATGGAAATGAACATGTATGTTACCAAATGCATGAGTGTCATGATGGAACAAACAGGGAGCTAGGAGAATATTAGAGAAGCTGGCAGGGAATATACAGGGGTGGGCAGGTGTGTCAAGAAAAGGAGCTGTGGGTGTTACTGTCTCGCGCGTCTACAAAAGCACTTGTTCAGAGATCATTTTCATGTACTCTTCACTGCATTTCTCAGAGGTTTGTACTTTCCAGTACCTTCTACACAACTCTGGTTGTGGATTCCAATGTGATCATTCTGTCTGCATGTCTTTGGCTGAGATCTCTGTTTTCTGTGAGGGCTTAGAGGCTAAATGCCAGATTCTAGTTTTTTTAATGGGATGGCACTCCTCTGAGATTTTAGCTGAAAACCAATTCCCCGCATTTTCCAGAAACATGGATATGCTGTGTCTTTAATAGCTCTGTCTTTAATACCACACTTCTTCCCTTGATTGTCATGGCTAAAGGATTTGCCTTCTAGTAATTTGTTCCTAACATCCTACAGGCTACGTTTCTACTTCGCACAAATAAAATAAATATAAAAGTCCATGTCTGCTCACTCAGGATAAAGGTGGCAATGATACTTCATCTGGCAGTTGGGTAAAGCCCTCGAATCTGGAACTGACAAGAGTAATATGCATTTTAAAGGTCATTGCAATTACTGTGCTTACTCATGTTAAGCTGCAACTCCAGAATTTACGTGAGAAGACCCACACACCAAGGATAGGGGAACAAACGTGTGGTTGGCCGGAACTCCAGCAAACAGTGTGGAGGTAGTACAAATTATTAACATTTTCAATGATGTCAAATAATTCTTCAACACATGTGACATCTGAAAAGTAGAAGAAAGAAACATCAATAAAGAGTGGGGAAAACCGTCATGGCTCTCAAAGCCTATGATGTATTTTTGTCTTACCCGTGTTGTGCGTGAGTTATATGGGGACTCATAAGGAGAGGCTCCAGTGATGTGTTACTGACTAAAATTTCCATTTGCAACCACTTCCTTCTCTGTATTGGAGTGAATTTACATCACAACTTTTCTTGATAGAATTAGCCTGAATGTAAAAGCATTTTTTAGGTAGGGAAACAAAATGCCTCAAAGCTATTCTCTTAGTGGATATTTGCTTCACATCCCCTTTTTATTACAAATATGACTAGTTTGAGCTCTATATTCCTCCACATGCCTTACCCATGCCCTCTAGCACAGAACAAGCCTGCAATGTACTGTATTCACAAGTTCCTAGTGATGATTGTTCGAAAGGGAGCACAGACCCAACCGTGTTCTCGTAGCGTGGTCAACAGACATTTATTAAAGAATAAACAGGTCAATGAGGAGTAGAGCAGCAAATGTCTTCATCATCCAAGGCTCCCAAGTTTAAAAGCCCACCCCAGGCTGAGATGTTATATTGTATCCAAACACATCCCCCTTCATGCCGTGGGAAAAGAACACCATGAGTAGCTATGGAGATGTTGAGAGGGGTTACAGCTGTGGAAATTGTGAGAGGTATTATATCTGGCATTAGCTACAAAGATAAATCTCTCAGTTTACCTCTTGACTTGGTCTCTCTCTTCCTGTCCACCTTTCTCTCCTACTGTATTTGCATTTGTTCAGGAATGCTTGCAGCACAGTGCTTAAGAGCTTACTTACTAAGCCATTGATTGGCAGTTCATATCTACCATCCACTACCTGGAAAACCTGTGATTCTGCTCTGTCCAGCATAGTTGCTATGAGCTGGAATCAAGTTGATGATGATGGGGCTGTTTTTTTTTTTTTTAATATTCTTTCATCATTTGGTCTATATGTAATTATTGCACATCTACTATATAGCAGGACCTGAAGTAAAGACCAGGAACATATAGCGGTTATGTATATATGTGGAAACCCTCGTGGTGTAGTGGGCTAAGTGCTCTGTCTGCTAACCGAAATGTCACGGTTGTAATAGGGTTGCTGTGAGCCAGACCTGACTAGATGGCAATGGCGTATATACATTTGTTCTCATGTCAAGAAGCTCAAGAGCAAGAAAGCTAGATTAAGGGTGCAATAATTATATATAGGGACACTCGGCACTGAGGAACATGAAATTACATCTGAAGTGCATCTGACAGACAAGCAGAAATGAAAACAGAAGTGGGAAGGGCATTCAAGGTGTCACAGCTTGTTGGAACCACTGCAGCAAATCAACTAGCCTCATACTAGCCTCAGGGCACTTGCTGCTATTCTGTTTGCCTGGAATTCACTTACCTAATTCGACCTGTTTTTCAAAGTCTAGCTCAGAGCCAACCAATTTTAAAAGCTCCCTTTCTACTCCAAATATTCCTACTGATCTTTCCTTGCTCGCACATCTTTTTGCACTTCGCATCTTTATTTAATTTAGCTCTCAACCACTATTGTTATTTGTGTTGTGTCTGTTCTTTGTCTTCCCAGAGAAAGCTCTTGAATTCCACTGATGCTTTTAGATGAGAACATGTGCTTTATAATTACTTTTTGAATAATTTGAACTTTTGGAACCTTAACACCACTTGTTGCCAGTAGCTGGGGGTAAACTACATGTAATGCCTGTGAAACTTGGCATGAAATTGAGTATAACACTGCCTCAAGGTGAATAATGAACTTGGTAATATTTTACATACATACACACCCCAAAATTCTGGACACTGCTTTCTAAGATTTGAAAGCTGAAGCACTTCACCTCTTTCTCTTCTCCAGAGCCTCCCAGTGTGGTTCATGCCAAATATCACTCTATTTGAGTAGCAAGAGTGTCTAATAAAAGCAGCTCCAGTGCCAGCTGTCATCACTCACATGGTGTTAAGCATTTCTTCAGTAAGCATGAGCCACCAAGAATATTTTTGTTTGGCAACGGCATCATAAAATTAGAAAAGCAAAGCATAGCAATGTATTTGAGCAATATAAGCTATATATATTACGGTGGAAGGAAGTAGGCAAATACATTATCCTTATTTCAATCTTGTGCTTTGAGAAAAATAAAATGGGGCTACTTTTCAGCAGCAGGGGAGTGTGAATGAAAGGCAACTCTGGAGAAGCATACACAGTGTCTTGCGTGATGCTAAAGGTTGTCAGACTTTTCCCAGTAATAGGATTTGTGGGTTCACCCTCTGCCTTCAATGTGCCTCTGAGCAGCTTCTGGTGGCTAAGATGGGAAAGCTTATGAAGTTATTATTGTTTACCTATTAGGAGTGAGTCAAAATAATATTACTGAGGGTGATAATGCACTCCTTCCATGCGTACTCTTTGTCCGAAAGAGAAGTTATAAAGGAGGGTAGAGGTTTCCAAGAGCCAGCAAAGCAGCAGTGGAATCACATACAGTCTCAACTGTGTCACTGTGATATTTTTTTCTTTATTTCTTTTTCAGAAAGGCCTGGTAGAGATTTCAACAGTAGTGTTTTATGCAATTGGCTGTATCAAACTCTTGCACATCTGCTAACTTAGAAAGTTGCTTCTAGCTTTTGCCAAATGCCATTAAAGTCTCTTAAAAGAGAGAAAAAGAGCAAATATAGAATGTGTGTGTGTATGTGTTTTCTTTGAGACCTTTCCTCTTACTTGTTTTACACTAGACCCTAAATAGGGTCACCTAAGTTTACTAGGATTTGATGATGGGTCAAGTATGTGCCAGGTTTGCTGCTATTAATTAGTTTCTATGTATAAAGAGCTATATTAAAATATTTATAAGTAAGAGAAAAAAGGAGTCTATTTCTGGAATGTAACCTCGAAGAGGTTGAAATGACACTGACTGCATAATTCTGCATTCGTACTGCCTGTGCCTGGGGTGGACAATCAGTGCTTTTCAGATAGTCCTTCCTGGGAACACCTGAGGCTTTTGAAGATGTAATATAATTTTTTTTTTCCAGTGGATCAAATACTAATTGGACTAGGCCAACATTGTCCAATAAAACTGATGTGATGGAAATGATCTCTTTTGTGCCAGTCAACTTCTAGCAACTATTAACTAGAAAAGTGGCTACTTTGATTAGGAAACTTAATTTTTAATTTTTTAAAATCTTAATAAATTTAAATAGCCACATGTGGCTAGTTACTAACATATTGGATAGTGTAGAGCTCCATACTGTGCTAGAGTTTCACATGTTGCTTACTTTGTTTTTTAACCTGTAATTTAGCCACTTGAGGCCTCACCTGGTATAAGTCTGTAGATTAGATTTGAACCTCAGAATTCAGACCTGGTAGAGCAGATATAATGCCTACCACAGCAGCTAAGGCTATGAGTGATGTTTTAGAGTGCCACCCTCCCCCAATCATTTATACTGTAAGAGAAAGCTTATCACTGACTTAATTTCTCCCAAGATTCTGGCAGAGGAGAAGTGATTTACTCGTCAGCCCAAAAATCTCAAAAACTTTTTGTTATTTAAGGAGACAACTTTATGAAGTTGTGTTTTTCCCCTGCTTCTAAATAATGATACGTCTAGAGCAGCCACATACTTGTGATAAAAATATGGATTATGCAGTTGCAGTGTATAAATATATACCTGAGTCAACTCGACGGCACTTGGCTACTTGGCTTGGCAATGATCTAAATCAGAAATAAATTTGTGGTTTCTATTTTTTTTTTAAGAAAAGAATTTTACCTTTTTTTAAAAAAAAAAAAAAAAAAAACTCCAAGTATCATAGAATATATTAGAGTTATTGATAACTAGGTTTGTAGTCTGCCTTTTAACTCCTGGCATTTGTGTTCTTGAATAAACTACTTAATTTGTAAGCTGTACTTTCCACTATAATGAAGCCTAATATTCAGGATTGTTTGACTGATTATCTGAAATAACTATTGTGATAAGTTAGCACACTAAAAATATTTAATAAGTTATAAGGGTATTTGCTTTATTTTTGCGTTGGTAAATATTTTGGTGAGAGGGAGTGAAAGAAAAAAAGGGACAGAGCATAATTGTCATTGTCATCTAGTAGGCTCTAACAGAAATACCACAAGTGGATGGTTTTAACAAAGAAAAGTTTATTCTTACACAGTCCAGTAGGCTGAAAGTCCAAATTCAGGATATCAGCTCAAGGAGAAGGCTTTCCCTCTTTGTTGGTTCTGGAGGAAGGTCCTTCTGTTGCATCAGTCTTTGGTCTGAGTGCATCTTGGTGTAGGAACCTCAGATCTGAAGGACACACTGTGCTCTTGGTGCTGCTTTCTTAGTGGTATGAGGTTTCCAACTGTCTGCTTGCTTCTCTTTCCTTTTCTCTTTATGATAGTGCAAGACTTAGGTCAAAACTCAGCAATTGGTGACCATTTCCTCTGCCACAAGAAGGGAGACAATACACAAAGAGTGAAAGAAGTCAACCCAGAGAGAAAAGCAAAGGCCTGGCAGGGTGAATCCCTGGTTGTATTCTAGTCACAGCTTCAGTTTTACCTGATGCCCATCTGCAACCCTAGTCTCTTCCCTGTTTAAAGTTGGGCGGACTTTGTCTGCGTTCTGTGAGTCAATGTCTCTTCCTTTACCTGGTACTGTTGGCTGTCGTTTAGTAGGTCCCTGACTCATGGCAGTTCCATGCACAATGGAACAAAATATTGTCTGGTCCTGTGCCATCCCCATGATCAGTAGTAGACAAGACTCACTGTGATTCATAGGGTTTCATTGGCTGATTATTGGAAGCATATTGCCAGTCCTTTCCAGTCTGTCTTTGTCTGGAAGCTCCACTGAACTGTTTCAGAAGCTGAGCAATGTGCAAGCTATGACAGAGAGATGGTGGCTACCTATGGGATACAATGGGCAGAAAAAAGAAAAAGAATCTCCCCTTCAAAGAGGGGAATTCTGCCACTGAGCCACCAATGTCCTTTGTTCCTTTACCTAAACCAAAAACAAAAAAATTAAATCCACCACCATCAAACTGATTCCAAATCATAGTCACCCTTGTAGAATATAGTAAAACTGCCCCATAGAGCTTCTGAGGCCGTAAATCTTTATGGGGCAGACTGCAGCATGTTTCTCTCACAGAGCAGCTGGTGAGTTCAAAGCACCTACATTTTGGTTAGCAACTGAGTGCTTAACCAGTGTGCAACCAGGGCCCCTTTTCTCTTCTTAGAGTTGCTTAAATTCAGGTTTGGACATTTCCAACCAAGGACCCTCTTTAATCTAAAACTTTTAAACTGTCTTACATGCTGAAGAATCTTTAAATGTTGAAAGGAAAAACTATTGTTACGAAAGGAAGGATTTAATATTCTCTTTGTTTTTTTGTGCTCTCCACAATCTCAATGTGTACAACCAAATCATTTTAAGTTAGATTGGACTCAGAGCCTGTTCCTAGAAAGGCACAAAGTCACGGATCAATTACGTGGTTGATCGACTGTGGTTGGACTCATTAGCAGCAAGCCACAGCCAGCGCAATCTTTATTTTTAAACAGAGTGCAGCTACTCAGGGTTGGATTCCAATCTCTGTTGTTTTGCTTCTCCACTCTGGATGTAGATCTTAACTAGATCAGAGTGGTGCCTGCTCTGTTTACTCCAGAGAGCAAGCTTGCTGCTCAGTGGCATAGCACACTCATGTGACTGAAACTAGCAAAGATGAAGCATGACCTTTCTTAACCTCTTCCAGCAAAACCAGAAACCAAAACCCACTGCCACTGAGTGAGTTAGGTCTGATTCACAGTGACCCTAGAGGTCAGGGTGGAACTGCCCCACAGAGTTTCCAAGGAGTGCCTGACAGATCTGAACTGCCTACCTTTTGTTTAGCAGACATAGCACTTAACCCAGTATGCCATCAAGATTTCTTCTTCCAGCAGAAAACCTACTGCTATCTAGTCAGGTCCGACTCATAGAAACCCTAGAGATCGGAGTAGAATCGCCCCATAGAGTTTCCAAGGAGTGCCTGGAGGATTTGAACTGCAGACCTGTTGGTTATCGGATGTAGCACTTACCCACTACAACATCAGGATTTCCTCTTCCAGCAAAGGAAGACAAAATCAGCCCCAGTAGTAGTTACAAAACAAAAACAAATAAATATAAACAAGAGTAGGAATATCTGATCTGCATAGACAAAGTGTATGGAAATCTGACCTTAATGCACTGGGAAAATCAAATCTGGATTAAAAAAAAAAAAAAAACAGAACAAAGTTCCAATCTGTGTGTGCCACAAGCCACCTGCAAATATAAAACCAGTTGCCATGGGATTGGTTCTAACTCATAGTGACCTCATGTGTGTCAAAAAAGAACTATGTTTCCTATGGTTTTTGAGGCTGATTTTATTGAAGTAGATCACAAAATCTTTCTTTTGAGGTGCCGCTGCGTAAGGAATGTAAACTTCCAACCTACAAGTATAGACCCGTTGCTATCTAGTCAATTCCAACATATAATGACAATACAGCATAGAGCATAACTGCCTCCACTGTGTTCCCCAGGAACAGCTGGTAGATTCAAACTGCCAACCTTTGGTTAGCAGCCCAGCTTTTAACTACTATACCAACAGGGCTCCACCTACAAGTATGACCAACAAAAGAAAAAAGAAAAGAAACCTATAACCGTTGAGTTAATTCTGAATTGTGAATTAACATGTTCTACAGTAACTGTAATTTCCACAATGAATCAAAGGTCTTTTTATCTTTATTTTGCAAACAGGAGAACTAATACTCATAAAGACATAGATGATTTCAAATCTTAAACACAGGTAGAAAATGGTCATGCTGAGATTTGAACCTATCGCCTCTATGAAGAAACTCATGCTCTGTGACACCCCTCACTCTTCTATAACAGAGGGGCCCCTGAGCTCAGCTAGGAGAGCCTCTGGTTTGGTTCCTAATCTTCTGGTCCTCAAACCAACTCAGTTTTTGTTTTATTGTATGGTGTTCAAAATTAAAATAAAGGAACCTTACAAAATGCCAAAGTGGATCAGCATCCAGGGTAATCCAGACCTTCGTGTCCTTATGTCTGTCAACATCATTTGACTGTCAACATCACTGTCAACTGCAGTCCATGACAGTAATCAAAGGAGATATAGTCCCCTCTGTACAGTCATTGTCTCCACTTAAAAATAAAACCTTCGGAGAATTTGGATAATGAAACCTGGAGGGAGATTGATGAATCAGGTGTGACTTGTGTCTTTCTTGGCTTGTATTAGATGAATGTCTTTGTTGTTGATGTTGTTTGCATGATTTTTTTTTTATTCCATCAAGTAAGATTTTTAGTCTATCTGATGATGGCAGTGGGTTTTTTTAATACATAAAGAAACACTATTTGAAGTCCAAATTAAATATTTTTTTAAACTCAGTCTATGGTGACAATGAAATGCTTTAACCCAGAGGCCACAGAGTCAAGTTATAGTCAGACATGAGCCTCAGAATACATTTTACTTGGCTATTCAATTTTAATTACTAATTATTAAAAAATACTTGACTCCACAGTTAAGAAGCTGCATCTGGTAGTAGTCTTAAATAGTATGAAACTCTTATAATAGCAGATGTTTATTTTTTTTTAATTTATTTTTGGTAGAAATTGATATAACCAAATACATAGTCATTCACAATTTCTACATGTACAGTTCAGTGGCACTGGATACATACATTGTTTAAGACTTGTCACCATTCTAATTATATTTTGCAATATTTCATTGTGATTTAAGTGAAAGTTTACAATCCAAGACAATTTGCTATATAAAGCCCTGCACATGCACCTTTATGCAATTCTAGCTGCTCTCACTACTCTGTAACAGCACACTCCTCCTGTCCATCCTGTGCTTTCCATATCCATTCAGCCAGCTCTTGTCTCCAGCCAGCTCTTGTCTCCCTGTCTAAACCCTCCCATCTCACCTCTGGATAGGAGCTGTTCCCATAGTCTCATGCATATATTTAAGCAAAGAAGCCAACACTTCTCCAGCATCTCTCTATGTCTTGTAGTCCAACTTACCCTTTGTCTGGAGACTTGGCTCTGGTACTGGATTCAGATCAGGGCTAGCAGAGACTTCAGGAGCCGTGTCCTCAGGGGACTCTCTAGGATGTCAGACCATCAAGTATGGTCTTTTAACAGAGTTCTTGATAGCACACCCAGTTTTCTCCTACTGCGTCACAGTCTCTACAATGTTTTCCCTGTCAAGACAGTAACTGGTGGTGGCTGGGTGCCATTTAGTTCTTCCAGTCTCATGCTGATATAGTCTCCCAGTTATACAATTGCCCTTTCTGTCTCCGGGGCTCATATTTTTCTCATTTATTTGATGTCCTTCATTCTCCTCTGCTCCAGAAAGATTTGGACCAATCAGTGCTACTTAGACAACAGCTTGCTAGCTTTTAAGACCCCACGAACCATTCACAAAACAGGACATACAACATTTTCCTTAAAAAAAAAAAGAAAAGAAACTTAATTATACCAATTGACCTAAATGTTCCCTGAAACCATGGTCCCCAGACTCCTGGCCCTGCTGTTTTGACCTTTAAAATGTTCGGTTGTATTTCAGAAACCTGTTACATTTTGGTGTAATCCAGCGGTGTTAATCGCCCTTCTGCTGCATGCTGTCACTTCCTTCACTTAATTCAATTCTTATCTACCATGTAGTATATGAATATGCCCTGTCTCCCGCCCCTCCCTTGTAACCATCAAAGATTTTGTCTGTGCTTAAACCTTTTCTCAACTCCTTATAATAGTGGTGTCATACAATATTTGTCATTTTGTGACTAATTTTACTCAGTACTCAGTATAATGTTTTCCAGATGATACCATGTTATCAGATTTCCTTTTTATTCCCATTCAGCCGAAGATTTTTAGCATGAATGGGTGTTGGAGTATATCAAATGCCTTTTCTGGGTTAATTGATAAAATTAAGTGATTCTTATCCTTTGTCTTATTTATGCATTTGACTATATTAATTGTTTTTCTAATGCTGAACCATCCCTGCATTCCTGGTATGAATCCTACTTGGTCTTGGTGAATTATGTTTTCAATATGTTGTTGAATTCTGTTGACTAGAATTTTGTTGAGAATTTTTGCATCTAAGCTCATGAGAGGTATTGATGCATAACTTTCCTTTTTTGTGGTGTCTCCATTGAGTTTTGGTTTCAAAGTTATGCTGGCTTCATAGAATAAATTTGTGTGTATTCTATCCTTTTATGTATAAAATACTTTTACTAATAGTGATAGCAACTATTTTCTAAAAAGTTTGGCATGATACTCCAGTGAAGCTGTCTGGTCCAGAGCCTTTTTCTTGTAATATTTTTAATTATTCTTTCAGTCTTTTCTTTTGTGATGAGTTTGCTAAGTTGTTGTACTTCTATTTGTGTTAGTTATGTTGTGTGTTTCTAGAAATTTGTCTACTTCTCTAGGTTTTCAATTTTTTGTTAGAATCCATTATGATTCTCTTATTTTTGGTTGCATATGTTGTGATATCACCCATCTCATTTCTCTCCCTTCCCTCTTTTGGTTTTGTCATTTTGGCCAATGGTTTGTTGATTTGTTCATCTTTTAAAAAAACTGACTTTTGTTCTTTTGACTTTTTCAATTGCTTTTTCTATTCTCTAATGCATTTAGTTCTATTCTAATTTTTATTATCTCTTTTCTTCTGATGCTTGAGGGATTCTTTTGTTGCTCTCTGCTTGTTCAAATTGTAGGATTAATTCTTTGATTTAGGCTTTTCTTTTTTGGATGTGTGCATTTTTTTGTTTTTAGATTTACTGACTGCTGAGCACTGCTTTTGCTGTGTCCCACAGGTTCTAGTAGGCTACGTTCTCATTCTCATTTGATTCTATAAATTTCTTGGTTCTGTCCTTGATTTCTTCTATAATTGAGGTTTTTCAGCAAGGTTTTGTTCACTTTCCATGAGTCATTTTTTTACCTTTGCTTTTTCTGTTACTGATTTAGACTTTTATGGCATCATTGTCTGAAAAGCTATTTTGCAATATTTCAGAGCTTTGGATCTTGTTAAGACTTGCTTCATGGCCTATTCTGGAGAATGTTTCACATGCATTGGAAAAGAAGATGTATTTGTCTGTTCTTGGCTGGGGTTTTCAGTATATATCTA
The DNA here is from genome assembly GCA_028571685.1 of Heterohyrax brucei. Classification (NCBI taxonomy): domain Eukaryota; kingdom Metazoa; phylum Chordata; class Mammalia; order Hyracoidea; family Procaviidae; genus Heterohyrax; species Heterohyrax brucei. Next base: position 2,617,895 of record CM053146.1, on the reverse strand, counting down.
TGAAGTCAAGTTGGTCAGTTGTGAAATGTAGATCTTTGGTATCTGTTTTGCGGTTCTATCTGAATGTTCTGTCCATCACTGAAAAATGATGTGTTGATGTCTCCTATTATTGTGGAGCTGTCTATCTCACTTTGCCATGCTGTTAGAGTTTATATATATAAACTCTATAATATATATAAGTTATTTATATATATAAGTTCTAAATATATCATTTGATATATTTAGAAGCTCTGTCACTATGTGTGTAAATATTTAATATAGTTATGCCCTCCTGATATATTGACCCTTTAAGCAATATATAGTGACCTTCCTAGTCCACTGTAGTAGATTTTGAAGTCTGTTTTCTCTGAAATTAATATGTTGCTCCTGCTCTTTTTTGAATGTTAGCTTGGTGTGTATTTCTCCATCCTTTGCGTTTCAGTTTGCCTGTGTCTTTAAGTCTAAGGTGTGTCTCTTGTAAGCAGTATATAGATGGATCATGCTTTTTAATCCACTCTGCTACTGTTTTTCTCTTTCTTGGTGCATTTAACCCATTTATATTCAAAGTAATTATTGATAGATACGAATTTAGAGCTGTCATTTTGGTGCCTTTTTTTAGTTGTTGACAGGTGTCTGTGTTCTACTTAATTTTCTGTGTTTAGTTGGATTTTTAGGGGGAAAGTTTTCTTTTCATTCTTTTCATTGTTGTTGATTTATGTCTGCTGAGACTTCTTGATTTTGTTTCTTGTTTTGATGCATAGGATTGTTAGTTTCTTTTATGGTTACCTTAATATTTAACCCTAATATTCTAAGTCAAACCAGTCTTTCAATTCTTTGTATCACTTGACTTCCTCTCCATATGAAAAATCTGTGAATATGTTAATTTGTCTCTTTTGGGCATACTCTTGCCGTCATTTATGTACTGAGATCTCTGTTTCCCTATTTTTAGTGTTTTAACTATGATTTATTTTTGTGGTTTTCCTATCAATGATACTCTGTCCTGTATTGCATCCTTCCATATATATCTGGTATTATTGATTCTCTAACTGAAGAATGTCTTTCGGTTTTTCTTGTAATTTTAGTTTGGTTATTTTTTGCAAATTCTCTAAACTTCTGTTTATCTGGGAATGTCTTAATTTTGTCATCATATTTGAGACTCCTTTATATTCTACCTCCAATAATTGCAGGAAGCCTTCTTTGTCTGGAAAAATTATTGTTCTTCATTTTGAGAGTTTTCTGAAGCCATGGTAGTCTGTTTCCTTAAATGATAAGAAATTGATTGTTCTCACCAGGCCCTCAGAGTGTTGTTGTAATTTATTTGTTTGGTTATTTTGTTCTAATATATATATCAATTTAGTTTTTGTGTGTCCAGATAGTCTGGTCCTTTGAGCTGGTTTGATTATTGATGCCTTAAAGTTCCCATTGCCTGTCACTGGGTAATTAGACTTATGAGCATTCTTAGAAATGTAGAGAGAGTTCCTAGCTCAAGAGAGCTGGCAGACCCCCCCATTCCCTTCTCCAATTCCAGAAGCATAGCTCAGGGAATATTTGAGAGACAGTTTTGCAGGATATAGAATACCTGGCTGGCAGTTTTTTGTTTTTGTTTTTTCTTTTTCTTTCAAGGCTTTGTATATATGATCCCATGACCCTATTGCCAGCATGATTTGTGCAAAATAATCAGAGCTCAGTCTTAATGACTCTCCTTCATATGTTATTTTTTGATAAGGCCTGGCTGCCTCTAAAGACATCTCCTTATCTCTAGTTTTGATAAGTTGTTGATAACATGTCTTTCTTTTGGGGCCTACCTTGTGTGGAGTTTGATGAGCATCTGGGATAGATATCTTCTCATCTTTCATGAAATGATCAACATTTCTCTATTTCATTATGATCCCACTGCTCCTGCAATTTGGTACTACCATCATTCATAATTATTCCTCTTGATAGAGTTCCACATAACTCTTAGTGATTTTTTCATTTTTAAAATTTCTTTGTCTAATTTTTCCTCATATATGCTTGTGTCAATTGATTTATCTCCAGTCTCACTAATTCTCACTAATTCTGCATTCCATTGCCTCAATTCTGCTCCTTTTACTTTCTATTGAATTGTCTCATTGTGTAATTTTAATGTTAATCTGCTGAACTTCTGATCATAGTTGCTCAAATATTTCTTGAAGCCAATTTAATTTTCATTATACTCTACTGCACCTTGCCTAATCTCCTTTCTGATGTCTTGAAGAACTCTAAACATTACTCCTTTATATTCTACCTCCAAAGAAGGAAGCCTTCTTTGTCTGGAAAATTTTTTGTTCTTCAGTTTGAGAGTTTTCTGAAGCCATGGTAGTCTGTTTCCTTAAATGATAAGAAATTGATTGTTCTCACCAGACCCTCAGAATGTTGTTGTAATTTATTTCTTTGGTTATTTTGTTCTAACATATATATAAATTTAGTTTTTGTGTGTCCAGATAGTCTGGTCCTTTGAGGTAGTTTGATTATTGATGTCTTAAAGTTCCCATTGCCTGTCACTGGGTAATTAGAGTTATGAGCATTCTTAGAAATGTAGGGAGAGTTCCTAGCTCAAGAGGGCTGGCAGACCCCCCCCCCATTTCCTCCTCCAATTCCAGAAGCATAGCTCAGGGAATACACATAAGATGCCACATTTTTGGTCTAGGTAGTGCATTAGATTTTAATGCCTAGTGCAGAACAGAGAAAGGAGGTGAAAGTGCTGAGGAAAAGGACAGAAATCAGTACATAAGAAAGATTTAACTACACAAGAATTCACAAACACCTTATGATGCTCAAGGCAAATATTCTTCATTAGTTGAAGCAAACCTTTGCTTAGTTTAACAATGTATTCATGAGATAGTTGCAGTTAAAGTTTAAAAATGATTTCTGAGCAATAGATTCAGGGGTTCCCATAGTTTCAATGGATCTAATTAGTCTGGTTTCCAGCAACCCAAATGTCCATCAACACATGAGTAGATATTTACAATAGTAGATGTACATATAATGGAATACTATGCAGCCTTAAAAAATGAAGTCCATGATACATGTTGCAACATGCATGAATCTTGAAGACATGCTGAGTGAGATAAATCAATTATGAAAGGCCAAACACTGTATAGTCTCACTTACATGAAATGACAAAAATAGGTAAGTACCTAGAGACCATTGTCACTAGTGATTACAGGGGTGGGTGAGCAGTGGAAGTAAAATCATTTGGGGGAGAAGTAGACAGTTTTTGTCTAGGTAATGGGAAAACTGCCATCCATTGAGGGTAATAGTTACATTACTAGGCCAGTGTAGCTGTTATTAGTAAGCTGTACATGAGAAGGTAGGTGGGGTGTGTGTGAGAGAGAGAGACAAAGACAGAGAGAGAGAATAAGTAACAAATAAAAAGTATAAAATGTTTTCTGTAATCTTATAACTGCAACAGCTCCCCAGCCCCTCCCTCCATAAAAACCCTGTACCTGTTCATACTACTTAGATATAATTGAACTCTTTATCATATTAGTTTTCTTGGTTCTAAGGTTTAGAGTCACGGCTTTTGAGGTCCACTGGCCAGTCAATTAGCCCAATATTTATAGAGTTTTGGTGCTACCTCCTAGTTTGGTGAGTAGCATCTGGGGTCTTAAAAGTCTGTAAACAGCCAGTCAAAATATGATCACTTTTATCCACCCAGAACAGGAGAAGATTATGATCTTAGAATCAGACATGGAAATGGACTATATTGTTAATTGCTGCTAATAAACAATTACCTACATTATTGTGAGACCAGAATAAATGGATGGTTCCCAGCTACCATCTGTTTTGAGCAAGGATCCTGTAGATAGATCCTCATCAAAAAGAGGAAAATTTGATAACAGAGCTTCAAACTCATATGCAACAGCAGAAATGTTTTCTGTAAAACTGATGCAGGAACTTTCAAACACAGATGTCATTATTTAAATTTGAGAACTGTGTACACTCTTAGAAATACAGTGGTCAGATAAATGTACAGTTGATGCTAATACTTTCTAGTCTCTAACTCTAATGTTACATTCACCTACTCACTTGCCCATGTTTCATTATTGTGCATTGGAAACAGCTCGTTGCAGGTAGACACTCCTGAGTGTGGTGGCTCCACATAGATGTGGCAGTGTGTTCCTCTCATTGCCTCACTGTATGGAACCAGGCAGACACAATGTCCTTCCACCAAGTTCACATAACCACACAGGAAAGGCAGAAGAAGCCCTACATCAAAATTTCTAGAATTAGCTTGGGGTACAAGATTGCCAACATATTGGTGTTATATCTGATACATAACATTTGAAAATAAATTAATGAAATATTATTTTAAGAATTTAAAGTATGCATGGAGACTTAAAAGTGCAAAAAAGGAAACACAAGAAAAACTCCACAATTTGCAAACCACTAGACCATCACTTCCAAATGATTCTCAACTGTAGTCTAAAAACTTGGAAAACAAATAAACAAGTGAATTTCTGTGTTGCTGTTCAATATATTGTGATTTGTGGCAACTCTGTGCTTGAGCAGAGCTAAGCTCTAAAGGACTTTGAATGGCTATTTTTTTGTTTTGTTTTGTTTGTTTTAAATAGACGACCAGGCCTTTCTCCATGTGTCTTCTGAATGATTCAAAACACCAGTCTTTTGGTTAGCAGTGGATCATGTTAACTATTTGTACCATGCAGGGGCACCACATTGTAGTCTAGATCTTAGCTAGTCAAGGTCTCATCCAAGAGCATGAGCTCTGTCATAATTTAGGAGCAAATTATAAATACAGAATCTCATACTCAACCCAGACCTCTGGATTCAGAATTTACGTTTTAAACAAAGTTTGAGAAGCACTGAACCAGATAGTAGAATTGTTTGCATTCATTATGGAATCTGAATGACCTTAACATTTAGGAATAAGACCATCATGATAAACTAGAGAGCACTACTGTTAGTTTCCTGCTTAACCCTAATATTTGAACTCAGACTCCATCTATATGATGCAAAATAAAATCATATTGGTGTTAGGAAAACAAAACCTTCTACCTAACTAGCAGAGGTAGAGAACAAGACCAGATTTCTCTTAAACTCAAATGGGACTCCATCCATAAGCATGTGTTGTGTGTTTTTATTCTGGTGTGGAATTACAAGGCCACTAAGACAAAGGAGGAGCCCTGGTAGTGCAGGAATTAAGAGTTAAACTTCTATCCAAAAAGGTCAACAGTTCCAATGCACCAATCACTCATTGGATATTTAAAGAGGCTGTTATGCTCTGCCCTATAGAGTTGACATCACTTGATGAAAACAGAGTTTTTTCGTTTGTTTGTCGAGACAAAATAATTGATTAGAAAGATCCTTTTTAGTCAAATTGATGCACATCAAGCTAGTGAAGACACATTTTCTGTGCCATGTTATTATTCTGGAGTTGGGTATATGTTTCTGTGCTCTCAAGTTAGCTAAACCAAAACAAACAAACAAAAAAAACAAACTCATTGCTGTTAAGTCGATTGTGATTCATAGTGACATTGTAAGACAGAGTAGAATTGCCCCATAGGAGTGCCTGGTGGATTTAAACTGCCAACCTTTTTGGTTAGCAGCCATATTTCTTAATCACTACACAACTGGCTAGTTAGTAATAATTTAGTTTCATGACTTCAGGTGCTTCTTATGTTAACAGTATTAGACTGGATAACCCTGATAAATTCTTCTTGAGTCTGAATTTCCCTTGTCTTTGAGGACTGTTCTTTGGAAAGATTTCAGAAGTTTTTTGACATAAATTTTAAATTTGCAGGGAAGTGTTAGAAAGGACTTTCTTGTTTTGCTATTCAGTTGCCATCAAAGACCAACACGGGGAGAAACAGCACATACAGTGGTGGTAGGTGCTTGCCTCCAAACTAACCCCATCCCCCTGCATTGGCATCGGGATCACTGACTTACAAGGCAAACTCATGTGACCATCATTGCATGTCCATTATTTGGGGACTTTCTTATCAAAAATTGGCAATAGACCCCCTGCTGCAAACTATACCCCAGAAAATTTAGCAAACTGACTTCCGACACTTTTCTTTTTTATTCACTTAATTTGTTAACATCTGCATCTGCTGTAATTATAACAAATTTCAATTATGTTAAAGATCTAACTGTGGGGGTAAATTAATGGGATTATGGCAATTGTTAGAATAGAAAGGCATGGAAATAGGTTTCAAAAGCTTTCAGAAAAGCTCTCTGGCCAAAACAAGATCAGTGTGGTTTGCTGCTAATTAAAGCAAACAGACAAAAGGAGTACAGCCTAGCTGATTTTTCATGTATGAGCCTCATTAAAAGGCTTACATTAGTCAACTTACATTTTGAGGACGATTGAAATGTTTTATTCTTTTGTCTCTAAGGAAAGCATGTAGAAACTGAAACTGAACTTCAACAGTATACAGAAGGGATGAAAATTCTTAAAAAGTGAGATAACTCTATAGAGCTTACATATATATTCAGACTCATTTACAGAGAACCACTTATCTGGGCCTTTGGGAGTTTCAAATGTTTGCAAGTAGGTATCCCATTTATTTCAGTATTTTATGGGGAATGAAGAGGAGGGAATTTTAACGATAAGGACAAAAATTATCCTCACAAATTTTTACATAAATGTGCTGAGTATTTTTTGATGCTGATGTATCTTTTAACAGTAAATTCAAGTTGAGGGTTTTTGTCTGGGCGTGCTGAATTTTAATGGTACCTTTGTCTAAATAACTACAATAAAAGGGTAGTACTGCAGGCACAGGTAACTGCTATACTTGTTTTGTTATTTTGGACAAAGATCTTCTCTTTTAATTTTTACAAAAGACTTAAAATTTATAAAGATCAATAGAGCTATAAGGAACGGTGATTATGAGAATTTTATGCCAGATGGGCTTTCACTTCCAAAAAAACAGAGGCTTCAGCCCTCTCATGGTATTTCTAGAATCCAAGGAGAGAGCTCGAGATGAGTGCTAGAACTGGATTCAAATGCCTACTCTGCTCTCGCAGAGATCCTGATGCTCTCTGAGCCTTGGTATGGCTCTGCTAACACATTTTGTATGTAATCGTGAGGACTGGCTATAGGCCACACATCCAGGGCAAGCTTGACATCTCTAAGGTCCTTAGAACACATGTGCGTTAATCTGATTCCACTGCCCATCTTTCCTGCATGCCTCCACATCCTCATCCACCTGAACCTCCTGTGTTATCCTGCCAGTCTCACCTTGGGATCCAAACATGTTATACAGTACCTTACTTCTCTTCTCTTAGAAGCCATTGCTTAAGTGGACTGAGTTTCCCTTTACTTACTGTAGAATACATGTTCATGTACATAGTTCCTCTCAATCTCATTGAAAAATCTTTAGGGTAATAGATTTTGTTTTGGTTAAAGACAAAAAAACAAAACGAAAACCATTCACACAGAGAGTAGAGGAATTCCTGCTCTACAGTTCAAACTCACTCCAACAGCAAGTCTCGCTGGCGTTGTCCGGAACAAGAAGGAAGAGAACTACAGCCTTTCCACTGTGTAGGTGGAGCAGGAGAGACTTAAAAGCCATCACAGGTGCTAGCACAAGTGTTTCGGGGCCCAGGAGAATGATTTTTTGTATATAAGAAAGATTATTTGCAAGATTTATTTTTTGTTTAAAAAATTTATGTTACGTGTCTTTAAATTATAATTTTATAATCCTGACTCTTTCTAAAGTTTTGTTGTCCTCTTCATTAGTTCAGTTTATAGCATCATATTATGCTTGTAAGTCTAGGAAGTTTTAGCAATTTTGTCTATGAATCTTTGAATAAAGCTTGATCCTATTTGTGTGTTTATTTATTTAAATATTTTCAAATATTTCAAAAATCATGTGTAATATATCTTATTTACTTTCTACGATTTCTAGTTTTCTATGTTAAACAGAACATTCCAAATCTTTATAGTACATAGACATTCAAAAAATGAGTATTTAACTTTGATGAACTTAATTCTATTTTAGATGTTTTGTTATGGAATATCTTAAGGTTTAAATTGAAAGCATTGTCTTAAGCACTTTCCCTACATGTCCAAAAAAAACCAAACCCACTGCTGTTGAGTTGACTCTGACTCATAGAGACCCTACAGGCAAAATTTCTTCAAAAATTAAAAATACAACAGAATTATTAAAAAGTCTTTTCAAAGGTTTATTATCATCTTGCTGCAAGGAAAAAGACTATGGTAGGCCAACTGAAAGATTTATTCTTGGCAGAGACCTTTTATAACTTGGGGAGGTGTTGGAAATAAGTCCATTGAATGACATCTAGACCACTTGATTCCATGCAATGCTGTGTAAAGTTTGAAGCAAGTCTCTTCACAAGGTAGTCACTTGACATTGGTTCTCAATCCTATTAAAGTCCCTTAGTAAATATGCTTAAAATTTTTTTTCTTTAAAATCAGGAATGCTCATTTCTTCCCAGAAAGATATAAATAACATAAGATAGAAATACTTGTCTCAGGCCAGTTTTAGAACAACTTTTCTCTTTCAGCATCACATTCCTTCTTTACTTCAAAATGTCATTATAATTATTTTGATTCTTTTAAACTTTGAATTCTGAATTCAGAAACTCCTAGGATTAAAAATTATGTACTTAAAAAAAATTATGTACTTAAAATTATGTACTGAACTAAGTAATGACGATTCCGCTGTAATCCTTGTTGGTCGCTCTTGAGGGCTCCCTGACCACTACACCACAGTGTCATACTGTCAGACCCCTTTTTCCCACCAAAGACATCTTTAAGAAATTTAAGTAGACAGCTCCATGCTTGCTAGTAAGTTTCTAGAATAAATAGGCATAATACACAAAACCCTTGTATCCTGTTGCAGGAAAATGCTGTAGGTGGATGCCTGTCATTCACTTTTAAGGAGATGAACCTACCGTTGGTAGAGAAAAGGTACACAGAGAGAAGATACGCAGTAGTTGAGAGTACTTGGCTTCTGTGACAGTTAGCATGGCTTACATTTATAACTCAGTCACTTTATACTTGGGCAACTTACCATTATCAAGTCATATTTTATTCAGCTATAAAAAAAGGAAGTTGATACTATTACAAGATTATGTCAAACGTGTCTATGAGCACATGTCAGCTTCATTCCAAACTTGCTGGCAAGGAAAAAAGCATCAGGAAAGCCACTTGGTGGAGCTATTTTGTTGAGGACTAATGCAAAAAGAATATTTGATTGAAAAGGAGTAGCATAGTCACAAGGCTGGTTGAGGGTTATTGCATCTTTGAACACCTGGTTAAAAGTAGCAAAAATCAATGTTAGCTAGAAAAAGTGAATTCCATTTCTCCAAAGAGACTTACTCACTGACACCTGCTGAATGCTGTACACAAATTTTATGAGGAAGGCTAGATATTTTCCAAATGTAGGTCTAAGTTGTTTCGTGCAAAAATTTTCTACTTCTATACAATTTTTGAGACAATTTTCCAAATATTATGTGTTAGAAGTACTGGATCCCAATAATACCACCTAATAGCATAAATAACAGAAATGAACTGCATCATTTATTTGTATTCCTAAAAGGTCACAAAAGTGAATCCAACTGTGTGATCCATCTTCTCCATCACCATTTCACTGAGCTTTTCTCCCCCATCTAAATCAGTTATACCTGTGACTGTGCAGAAGGTCCTCTTTTCTCGTCTCTTATTCACCACTTTAGAAAAAAAGTGTAACTCTTTTGTTTCTTTTCTTTGAATCAACAGCAATGAGTTTTTGTTTTTTGTTTTTTTTTTTTCCTTCTCCCAATTATAGTGCTGCTCAGCATAATTGAAGACACTCATCTAAAAGGGGGCAGCTTCAACTGACCATGAAATCATAAAAATGTGGGTCCAAAGGTAACCAAAAGCCAAGCCAAGTGCCATCGAGTCGGATCTGACTCATGGCATCCAGAGGTAGCCTTTCCAAAAAATCAGAAGCCTGAGGGCTTCAAACCTGAAAAGTTATAGCCTTATTGAAAGCACCAGGAGGCTGGAAACCAGGCACAAGATAAACGACCCCCCCCCACAAGTGCTTCCTGTGAACAGTTCGACCCCAGAGAAAGGAGAGCCCCTCCTTTCAACTTAAGAGTTTGCTTATCTTTATCTTGGTAACTATGTTAACACCAGTTAGAAGGTAAAATGATAATTTGTAAAACTGCTATGCCAATGAAATTGCAATATGAAAATCTGTAAACCTGTAATTGCCAATTGGAAGAATGTATGAAAATTCCTTTGTTTGCTTCTTTGAGAAAATACATAAATAGATGTGGTTGATAACAGAATGGGGTGCGTGGCTAGTTTTGGGACTGGAGTCTGACTGCCACACCACCAGTGATAAATCCTCTTCCTCTTAAAAGACAAAATGGCATTTAAGGTGTTTACTGCTCTGCAGGCCAAACTTGTCTTTTTCCTGCAACAAAACAACAACCAATGTATTCATGGAACTAATGTTCTTTTGGGGGCAGAAAGAAAAAAAATGATATACTTAATGAATAATTTGAGTATCCAATATAGTTGAAGAAGTTTGTGCTAGGGAGATTAGGAATTTAGGTTTGACATGTAATATTTGAAATATCTATTAAATATGAAAGTGAAGATGTAAAGTCGTTCTCATTAGGTGCCATTGAGTCACCTACGGGCCTTAGTAACCTAGCCACAACAGAGTGAAACACAGTCCTGTCTTGTACCATCATCACATTCGTTGATACATTTGAGCCCATTGTTGCAGCCACTGTGCCAGTCTATCTTGTTTCTGTCTTCCTCTTCTTCACTGACCTTGCAGTTTACCAAGCATGATTTCTTCCTCTGGGAACTCATCTCTGCTGAGAACATGTCCAAAGTATGTGAGAAGTCATATCATCCTTGCTTCTAAGGAGCATTCTGGCTGTACTTCTTTCAAGACAAATTTGTTCAGTCTTTTGACAGTCCACTTGTATATTCTATATTCTTCACTAACATTCTAATTCAAAGTCATCAGTTCTTCTTTGATTTTGCTTATTCATTTTCCAGGTTTTTGAATGCATACAAGGTAATGAAAAATTGCATAGCTTGGGTCAGATGCACTTTAATCGTCAGAGTGACTTGCATGTCTTTCAACATTTCAAAGAGGTCATTTGCAATACATTTCCTCATCACATTAGTTCATTTGATTTCCTGACTGCTGCTTCCATGGGCACTGATTTGTGGATCCAAGTAAAATGAAATCTTTGACAACAGTAATATTTTCTGTATTAACCATGGTGATGCTTATTGATCCAGTAGTGAGAATTTATCTTTTCTTTATGTTGAGATGCAATCTGTATTAAAGGCTGTAGTCTTTGACATTCATTGCTATGTGCTTTAAGTCCAATTTACTTTCAGCATGCAAAGTCATGTCATCTGCACATAGCAGGTGGTTAATGAATCTTCTTCCAATCCAGATGCCAGCTTCTTCATATAGTATTCTTGAATTATTTGCTCAGTATAAAGATTAAACAAGCTTGATAAATGGATGCAATCTTGATGTGCAGTTTTCCTAGCTCTAATCACACAATATCCCATTTTTCTGTTTCAAGACTGTCTCTTCATCTATATGTAGGTTCCTCATAAGCACAATTAAGTATTTTGAAATCCTCATTCTTCACAGTGTTTTCCATAATTTATCATGAGCCACACGGTCAAATACCTGTCCATAGTCAATAAAATACAGGAAAACACATTTCTGGTATTCTCTGCATTCAGCCCAAATCAATCTGACATCAACAATGGTATTCCTCATTCCATATCTTCTTCTGAATCTAGTTTTAGCTGCTGGTAGTTTCCTGTTAATGTACTGCTACAACAAATTTTGAAGGACCTTCAGCAAAATTTTATGTGTATGATATTAATAATGCTGTTCAATAATTTTAATTTTTTGTCAGATCACTTTTATTTGCCATGGGCACAAATATGGATCTCTTCCAGTTAGTGGGCCAGGAAGCTGTCATCCAAATTTCTTGACATAGACTGGTGAGCACCTCCAGCCCTTCTGCCATTTGTTGAAACATCTCAATTAATATTAATAATATTGTTTAGTAATTTATACAGTCATGTAGGCAGTTAGATAGATGAGTCTGGAATTCAGGAAAGAGGATTGAACTCAAAATACAAGTTTGGGAATTGCCAATATTTAAAGTTATGAGTTTGTGTTGAGTGCTGCTCTATAATCTGATTTTTTCTTCTTTAAAGAAAAGCCTGATATTCATGTTTCTTTTGTGAAACTTTCTAGACTAACAACAAACTTCATCAACTGAACCATGGTTGCCCAGTGGTAAAGTACTCAATTGCTAACCAAAAGGTTGTAGTTCAAACCTCAGGTGCTCTGAGGGAGAAAAACATGACAATCTACTTCCATAAAGTTTAAAGCCTTAGAAACTGTATGGGGGTGGTCCTACTCTGTACTTTAGGGTCACTGTGAGTTGGAATCAACTCTGTGGCAATAGGTTCAGTTTTTAGGTTCATCCTCAGTCTTATTCCTTTCACAATTTTTTTTTTTCAGGCTTCATTCATTCCAGCTGGAAACTTCCAATTTGACTCAATTAAAGTTAACTTATTGAAAAATTACCACTATGACTTTGCTCAATAAAAAACTGCAGACATCGTTTTGCTCATGCCAACTCACCACATGTCTGTCAGTTTACCCTACTATGGTGGCTTTCATGTTGATGTGATGCTGAAAGCTATGCCACTGATATGTGAAATATCAGCTGGGTCACTAATGGTGGAGTCTGAGCTTCTAGACTAAGACAGAACAGTAAGAAGCACTTAGCAGTCTACTTCCAAAAAATACTGGCTAATGCAAGCTTTATGAATAGCTGTAGAACATTATCTTTTACAGTGCTGAAAGATGAACCCTTCAGGATAGAAGGCAATCAAAAGACAATGGGAGATGAGCTGCATCCTCTAAGTAGAGTCAACCTTAATGATTTGAATGGAGTCAAGCTTTCAGGGCCTTCATTTGCTGAGGTGGCATGACTCCAAATAAGAAGAAACAGCTGAAAGCATCTATTAATAGTAGAAAAGTAGAATTACGAATCTAGAAAAACTGGAAGTGTTAAAAAAATCAAAGACATAAAGATTGATATCCTAGGCATTAGTGAGCTGAAATAGTCTGGTGTTGGCATTTTGAATCTGGCAACTATACAATCTTCTATGTCAGAAGAGACAAATACAGGAGGAATGACATTGCATTCATTGTCAAAAATAACATTTCAATATCTATCTAAATACAGTGCTGTCAGTGACAATATGTTATCCATATAGTTACAAGGAAAACCAATCAACAGAACTATTATGTAAATCACTAATGCTAAAGATAAGGAAGTTGAAGAATTTTGCCCACATCTGCAGTCTGAAATCATCAAGCATGCAATCATGATACACTGATAATTACTGGTGATTGGCATGCAAAAGTTGGAAACAAAGAAGAAGGATCAGCAGTTGGAAAATATAGCCTTGGTGACAGAAACAATGCTAGAGATTGAATAATAAAATTTTGCAAAACCAATGACTTCTTCATTACAAATATTTTTTTTCAACAACATGAGCAATGATTATACATTTGGACTTCACTGGGTAGAAGATATTGGAACAAACTGATCATATTTGTAGAAAGAGACAATGGAAAGCTCAATATCATTAGTTATAACAAGGCCGCAGACTGACTGAAGGACAGAACATCAATTGCTGTTATGCAAGTGTAAGTTCAAACTGAATAAAATTAAAACAAGTCCGTGAGAAGCAAAACATAACTTTGAATATATCCCACTTGAAGTTGGAGACCATGTTCAAGAATAGTTTTCACACAGTGAACACTTATGACCAAAGACCAGATGAACTGTGGAATGACATCAAGGAAATTATACATGAAGAAAGCAGAGTCATTAGAAACACAGACAGAAAGAAAAGACTAAAATGGATGTCAAAAGAGACTCTGAAAGTTATTCTTGAACACAGAGTAGCTAAAACAAATAGGTGGAATAAGTCCATGAAAGAGTTGAACAGAAGATTTCAAAGGGCATCTCAAGAAGGCAATGTAGAGTATTATGAAGAAATGTGCAAAGTCTTGTAGTTAGAAAACCAAAAGAGAATAGCATGCTAGCATTTCACAAGCTGAAAGACCTGAAGAAAAATTCAAGTCTGAAAGTGCAATATTGAAACACTGTATAGACAAAATACTGAATGACTCAGGAAGCGTCAAAAGAAGATGGAATGAATACACAGAGTCACTGTACCAAAAAGAGTTAGTTGTAATTCGATCATTTCAGGAAGTAGCATGTGATCAACAACCTATGATACAGAAGGAAGAAGTAAAAGCTGCACTGAAAGCACTTGGAGGGAAAGAGTTCCTGGGAGGTAAGGAATGCCAAATTGAGATGTTCCAACAAACAGATGAAGCACTTGAGGTACTCTAATACCTGTACCACGAAATTTGGCAGCTATCTAGCCAATGAACTTAGAATTTTAATATTGATTGGTATCAGTAATATCACTAAAATTGGATGATGATAATTCTAAAATGATTGCAGCAGGACAGTGACAGGAAACTGCCAGAAATTCCAGCCTCATTCAGGAGAGGACTTGGGATGACAGTGTTACTGCTGTGTCAAATGTAAGTTTGCCTTGGCTGTAAGTAGAGATTGGAAAGACGTTCCCTGTGTTATGTCAGTTAAACAAAGGTGGTCAGCTGTGTGATCACAGCAAATTATGGATAACATTATAGAGAACGGAATTTTCAAAATGCTTAGTTGTGCTTGTGAGGAATCTGTGCATAGATCAAAGGGTAGTCAAACAGACTGGGGGGATACTGTGTTATTTTAAAGCAGGAAAGGTGTGTGTCAGGATTGTATCCTTTTGCTGTACTTTTTCACTGTCAGAAAGATCCTTGGAAGAAATGATGACAAGACTTCACCTCACATAATTCGAAGATGTTATCAGCAAGTGTCAGAGAGACACTATCAATGAAATACACTGGTACAGTATTCTGAGCATACAGTTTGAGAAGCTGGACTATATGAAGAAAATGGTATCAGAATTGGTAGAATACTTGCTAATAGCCTGTGATATGCAGATGATACAACTTTGCTTGTTGAAAGTAAAAAGAACTTGAAGCATCTAGTGATGAAGAGCAAAGATTTCAGCCTTCAGTATTTATTACAGCTCAATATGAAACAAAAATCTTCATTACTGGATCAATAAGCAACATCATGGTAAATGGAAAAATTATTGATACTGTCAAGTGTTTAATTTTACTCAGATCTACAATTAATGCCCATGAAAGTAGCTATCATGAAATCCAGTGACATATTTCACTGGTCAAATCTTTTGCAGAAGACCTCTTTACAGTATTGAAAAATAAACATAAATAAATGATGCTGACAAAATTGGATATCCATATACAATAAATTGAAACAAGACCAGTACTTTACATGTTATACAAAAACCAACTCAAACTGGATAAAAGACCTAAATATCAAATCTCAAATGATAAAGCTCATTCAAGAAAAATTAGAATCAACAATGGAACATTTAATGAGCCACAGACTGACTTCAAAATCTGTCAAACAAACCACAAACAGCAGAAGAGAACATAGATAAATGGGAACTACTAAGAATCAAACACTTTTGTTCATCCAAAGACTTTATTAATAGAATTAAAAGGCCACCTATGGAATGGAAAAAACATATTTGGCAATTATGTGTTAGACTGACTCCTGATCTCTATAATCTATTAAAAGAAAAAAAAAAAAGTGCCGTCCAGTTGGGTCTGACTCATGGCAACCCTAGAGGACAAAGTAAAAATATCAATAAGAAAAAGATAAATCATCCAATTAAGTGTTGAGCAAACGAGATGGACAGACACTTCTCTAAACAGGAGACCCAGGCAGTGAAAAAAAATACATGCAGACATGCTCACGATCATTAGCTATTAAAGAAATTCAAATCAGAACTACAATCAGATACCATCTCACCCCAACAAGGTTGGCCGTAATCCAAAAAGCACAAAACAACAAATGCTGGAGGGGCTGTGGAGAAACTGGAACTCTCTTCCACTGTTGGCGGGATTGCAAAATGGTGCAATCTCTTTGGAAAGCAATCTGGTGCTGCCTTAAAAGGCTAGATATGCGACTCGACGGCACTTGGCCTTGGCTGTTTGACCCAGTAATTCCACTGCTCAGGATATGTCCTACAGAATCAAGGCCATTCACACCAACTGATACATGCACATGAATATTTATCACAGCACAGTTCACAATAGCAAAAAGATGGAATCAATCCAGGTGTCCAGTAACAGAGGAATGGATACGTAAACTGTGGTATATATACTCAGCTGAACACTATGCAATGATAAAGAACAACGATGATTTTAGGAAACAACTCATAACTTGGTTTCAATTGGAGGACATTATGCTGAGTGAAAGTAGTCAGTGACAAAAGGACAAATATTGTATGAGACCACTATGGTAAGAATTTAGAAACAGACTCATGCCTAGAAGAACAGACTCTTTGATGGATGCAAGGGTGTGGAGGCGAAGATAGTGGAGGGGCTTCAGGTTAGATAGTTGATAGAAATTTGGTTGGGTGAAATCTGTGACAGCACACATGAGAAAGAAGATCAATATTAACTGGATTTCACACAACTTGAGTACTCCTCCCATCTTAATCCAATATTGCAAGGACAGAGTAGCTGGGGTGAGGGGCCAGGGACCATGCTCTCAGGGGAAATTGAGGCCAATTGGCACAACTAAGGTTTTTCTAAGAGAGCCTTCTGCACCCCACACTGGTGAGTGTTATCTGGGGTCTTAAAGCTGTGAAGCTGCCATCTGAGGGTACAGCAAATGGTCCCAACTCAGCATGAAGAGATGATCACCAAGGACAAAAACGACATGGGAGAAAGAGAATCCAGAAGACACAGAGACCCATGTGAGTGGATGACTATGATCTGTGACCGGAAGAACCAGATGATGCCCAGCCACCACCAGTGATAGCCATGATAGAGCTTACAAAGTTGAATCTCCCTGGCAACACAAGGATAAAAATGGGTGCACCCAGAGATTTCCACTAAAAGACCACAATGGATGGTCTGGGGGCCTCAGAGTTTCCCTGGGAGCATGGCCCCTGGCCCTGGTGCTGCCCCTGTCCATAAATCATAATGGAGTTCAACTCTTCAGACAGAAATCTATTGGACTGGGTGACACAGGGTGACCATATCATGTGTGCACTTTGTGGTTCTGTTCATCTATAGAATGTTGTCCTGCTGACCTCTTACTGGAGGCAGGGGAGTGAGTGGAGAGGAGGGGATGGGAGATTGTTGTGAGGATAAGACATGCATGGAGCAGAGAGGAAGAATGTGCTGTCACTGAGCAGGGAGAGCAGTGGGAGCTGCATGTAGGTCAGTGTGCATTTTCACTCAATCATAAATAAAAAAAAGAAAAGTAAACATAACATTTTGAGGACTTTGGTGCACCTGACCCAATTTAGGATATTTTCAATCACCTCATATGCTTGTCAAAGCTGTAACAAGATCAAAGAAGAATTGATGCCTTTGAATTATGGTGTAAGTGAAAATACTGAATATACCTTGTCAAAAGAATATACAAGAATAACATAGGAGAAGTACAGTCAGAATGATCCTTGGAAGACAGGATGACAAGGCTTCATCTCACATACTTCGATGGTGTTATCAGGAACTATCAGTCCCCAAAGAAGGACATCATGCTTGGTAAAGTAGGTCTATTAAAAACAGAGATACTCTCAATGAAATGCACTGATACACTGGCTGCGACAATGGGCTTATGCATGACAAGGATTGTGAGGATAGTGTAGGACTGGTCAGTGTTTTGTTCTCTTGAACACTGAATTACTGAGTCAGAATCAATTCGATGGCATCTGATAGTAACAACAATTCCAACTCACGTATTTTTGGCTGAAAATATGCCTCCAGAATGCTTCAAACCAAATTGTGTGGTCAGATATATCTGCTGCTAGTCTTCCAGTTGGCTCAGTTTTCCATTCACCTGTATAAATGCTTTCTCTTTCTTGAAACAGTTCCTTTGGAGACTGTCTTCCCTGCTGCTTATCAGCCTTTAAGTAGTAATATTTTGTTTCTTTACATTTCCTTGTTTATTGTCACAAAACAAATCACAAAGCAACACCGTCGATATTGGAACCAGATACATCTGTTGGCAAGATCCTGATGACTAATTAGGTCTGTGGACCACTGTGGATGGCTTCCATCTTACCTGTTACCTGAATTATCCATCAACCCACTAACGGTGATATTTCTTCTTCAGATGATGTTTTATGTCTCATACTGTAACTCATACTATATACCTTGTATATAACAATTTTTGTCCTTGTTACTTCTTTCCTTTCCCTTCCTGACTCTTCTCTGCCTTTATTTCAACTGTTCCTGTCAGGTTGTGCTCCCTCTGCTTTAACACAGAAGTAAAACAGATTCCATTGTGTCTGCTGTGCTAAGTCTTTGCTGAGATACATTGCTAAGCTAGCTCCTGTTGGCACATGAAAATTATGGAGAAAATTACTATCTCCATCCTGAAAGCTTCCTTTGTACACCAGAGGAAGCTATGTCCATCAAGCTTCAGTTATATGTGCATAGCAGTATCATTAGGATGTTAAAATGTACGTAGGTGCTATAATTATTTCATAGCACCTCGAATTAAAGGGCAACCTTGGATCATGAAAGTCTTCAAGCTTAGTGGACGGTTTTCTTCTCAGTTGCCCTGTGCTGCCCCGTTTCTGAGCTCACGTCTTCACTATTCAGTTTGTGTCAAGTACAGAGACAAACAAAATACCAGCTAAACTTTACTGATTAAAGAATATGGAAATTATGGTTGTAAAAGTGTCCTTCTTTTCAATAAACAAATTGGAGTCATACATCTTTTTATTTTGAGTATCTGCTTTACAGATGAGCTCTGCTAATCACAGTATGGTATGCACTGACCCAAAATGAACCTGACTGTAAGGCAGCCCTACAGCTTTGTTCTTTCTTTATTTCTTTTATTCATTTAGGTCATAGTAGATTTTCTCTTATTCAAGTACTTTGTTTTCCTTCAGTGAATCCATGGTTGGCTTTCTAACCAACAGTAGACACACAAATTTCTACCTTCTCTTTCAATAGTGAGTTATATTTATGAACCTGCAATCTGTGTCCTGTGAGAGTTTTGTTACTGTTCCTTTCCAAGTGCCCATTCTTTTTCTTCCCCAAACTCCCTCTCCCTACATGACCAAATTCACTTGACAACATTCAGTTTTTTAAAAATTTGATAAAATGTAGATTACAAGCAGAAAGAAGTATCTTTGTTTCTTTTTGTAATTACACGAATGCTGCTTTATGAGCTCCTACATTAGTTAAAATTACATTATTATAAGTAAGCAAAAACCAAAAAAATCAAACCCACTGCCATCAAGTCAAGTCCAACTCATAGTGACCATATGTGTTGGGGTAGAACTGACATTAGAGTTTCCAAGGAGCACCTGGTGGATTTGAACTGCTGACAACTTTTTCAAAACATGAGCCCTGTCAGCATTATTGTATGTTTACTGTGTTAAGCTGAAAATTTCTAATAATATGTCTCGGCATATGCAGGAATATTAGCTTCTAAGCTTTGAAACAATTATTGCTGGAGGTTTTTCTAACTCTGCAGAGCACTTAGAGTAAATTCTGCTGGCTTCGAATTCTCTGCCATCTCAGAGTGAACCCTTTGACTTTGTTACACGACTCCCTACCCCATTTGCTGTGCCCTCTAAATTCATGGTTACTTTTTATTGTTTATTTTTTTCCTTTTCTCTCTCAGACTAACTGTAAGGATTTGTTTCAAGAATTCAAGTATTTATTATTACTTTTACTTTTTTATTGTGGTAATACATATATAGAGAGATATATGACAAACCATTTTCCATTTCAATCATTTTTATGTGTATAATTCAGTGACATTGACTACATTCACCGTGGTGTGCAACCGTCACCACTATCCATTTTCAGATTTTTTTCATCATGCTTAACAGAAATAAGAAATACTGCTTTTGCTTTTAATTTTATTCACTATGTTTATTTATCACTTGCCAAGTTATTTCTCAAAGTGTCTGTCAGTGTAAAGATTTTGAACCTCAAACATAAGAGGTAGGAGCCTTGGTTGCATAGTGGTTAGGCTGCTGACCAAAACATTGTGTGTTTGACTTCATCAGTTGCTCCGTAGAAACCCTCTGAGGCAGTTCTACCCTGTCCTGTAGTGTCGCAATGCGTCAGAATTGACTTGATGGCAATGGGTTTGGCTTTTTGTTTAGTATGTAAGAGGTGACCAACAATTACCCAAAGACACCATGTTTTAAGTGGCTGTACTGGGATGTGGTGATCTTAGAGCCCCTGGGTAGTGAAACTAATCAACATACTCCACTGCTAACCAAAAGGTTGAAGGTTTGGGTCTACCCAGAGGTACCTCAGAAAAAAGGCCATGATCTACTTCTGAAAAATCAGCAGTTCAAAACCTTACTCTGACACACAGTGGGCCATTGTGACTCTGTAGTAACTGGTTTTTAATCATGTCCATAAAGTCCAAAATTATTGTCAAAAGAAATGAACATTACTTTCATTTCCATTCACCCAAGCAGCTCTTAATATTGTTTCTTCCCACCATTTTTTCAATGTAAACTTACTGTTTTCTTTGGAGCCCTGGTGGCACTGTAGTTAAGACTCAGGCTGCTAACCAAAATATAGGTGGTTTAAGACCATCAGCTGCTCCTTTTAAAACTCTGTAGGGTAGGTATACTCTGTCCTATGTGGTCGCTGTGAGTTGAAAATGACCAGATGGCAAGAGGTTCAGCATTATTTAATGCGCCATAACTCGCTTTTTCACTTAAGCTGGTCCCAGTCTGTTCAAATTGTTTTGTATTGACCTTATGATATCCTATTAATTTGATGTAACCCAAATTACCTAGGGAATTTTCTAGTGCTGGAAATGTCTCCATTATGACTAATACCATTATGAATAATGCATATGTATTGTTTTCATATTTTGAGCTCTGTTGTTAATCTAGAGTCATTTAAGTGTTATTGACACAGCAAATTATATGAACACTTTAGAGAGTTTTGAATGCATATGGTGAAAATATTTTCTGGAATAGCCATACTATTCAAGAAGTAATGATTGTGTTTTAATGGTGGTGTCTGGTGTATTTTAAAATGACAGAATTTCCATTCTTGTTTAAATGAGCAGGTATCTGTGTTTCTTTTGTTTAGTTTATAATACATTTCTAGGTTTCACCCAGATGGGAATCATGAGGACAGTGACCTCAATTTTCTCCCTTTTACTCTTACCACAAATGTGAAAAAACTTTTAAAAATACAAAATTAAAATCTTTACACATTTTGTTTAGGGTAAGTAAAAACCCTTACAGAATCTAACGACTTCAAATGAATCCAGTAACTGAAAGGTTACTACAACTTAATTGTCTAAATTACCTCTGGCATGTACCTTGTAGCAGTAACAGGTGGACTCACCTGTTTTGGCAAAACCAGAGTTATTTTGATGTCATCCCGGAATGATTCAGGTATAGGACTATAGTGGATCAATTTTCATCATTAGTAGTTTGATTGGATCTAAGACGCTTTCAATTTGCTGTTTATTTTTACTGATTTTGTTCATTTTGTTTGCTTTTGCATTATCTTCCATTAGGTGTTTGCCAAACTATTGTGAACACGGAGGAAGCTGTTCCCAGTCCTGGACTACATTTTACTGTAACTGCAGTGACACAGGTTACACAGGGGCCACTTGCCATAACTGTAAGTAGATTTATAATTTGCCCACAATGGGATAGACAAAACACAAGAATACCAAGTTAGCTTCAGAGTTTGTTCAGCGTGGGAGTGGCTGTTTTCTTCCATTCATTCAACAGATGTTTCTTGAGAGTGTCTTACATGCCAGACTCTGTGGTAGTAGGCACGGATGGGAGAATACACAGACAGAAGCCTAAGGCCTGTCAGGAAATGAGATACTTTCAATATAGTGATATAAGTATTGATGCAGAGACAAGATAGGATGTTGTAGAAGCATAACGGATAACTAACAAGTGGATAATATTGTCTGGTAGTCAAGTATGCTGCTGTGAGAAACAACTTAGCATCTCCGTTGCTTAAGTCAAATGAATGTATTATTCCAATGTCATGCGCTGATTGCACAGTGGCTGGGGACTTCTTCTACGTTGTCACTATGCTAACAGAAACTCCATCATCTGGGATGTTGTCATGGTGGGGAGAAGGAAGCTCAAGAAAGCAAGTGGTAGCTTTGAAAAGATCCTTATAGGAAATGGCAAATGTTACTTCAACATATATTTCAAATAAAGTCAACATGATTCCAATAAATTCTCATTGCCAAGTCCAACATCAACAGGCAATGAAATGCAATGTTCCCATGGGGTCTGAGAGCACCAAAGTGGAATCTCGGTGGTATTTATTTATGGCTGCTTGTTATTCCTGGGGATCTGGAGAAGCTTCACAGACACGATTTGATCTTAAAGTAGGAGTATGGTAGGGGAAAAAAAATGATGTTCAGGACTAAAGAACAAATGAAGCCATTAAAAAGTAATGGTTTTCTACGGAATCTCTGAACCTGAAGGTAGTTCCTCAAGGTTGGAGGCTTCTCACTATGAGATGTGAGGAGGGAGGGGAAGGAGGAGAACTGGAAGACACAAAGACCCAAAGGGTGATGAGTATAATTAAATGTAGAATATGAACCCTGATTCTCATAATCTTGCTAGATACACCAAACAAAACGCATGACAAAGTATAGATAGCTTAACAATTAGATAATTCAAAATGGAGTGAACTGTAAATATAATTCAGAAAGAACCATAATGTGAAGGTGATGGCTATGGTTGTAGAAGATTTCATGGAAAATACAAAACTTGAAACTGATTTAGAAGGTGGAAAGGCAAAGGACTTTCTAGAAAAAGGAAGAGTTGAGCCAAGGCCTGTAACTATACTGAGGACTATAGGGAAATTATCACTGTTGAGCAGAACTCACCAGTTTTTCTCATGTCACTGCTATTACAGGGCTGGCATTCAGGGAGGCAGAAAGGGAAGGTTACATTCCAACTGGACTAGAATCAGACTCTGATCAAGAATGAGTGATGCTGATGCTTTTATCCTTTCAGGACTTCCATGGCCCTTCTACTACTACCAGTTGCAGTTGAGTTGATTCTGACTCATGGTAACCCCTTTCGTGCAGAGTAGAACTGTTCTCCACAGAAATTTCAGTGGCTGAATTTTCAGAAGTAAATGGCCAGGTCACTCTTCATAGAAACCTCTGGGTAGCTTTGAACTGCCAGTGTTTCAGCTAGTGATCAAGTACTTAACCATATATACAACCCAGCTGCCCTAATAGTACCCACAGAAGTCTCTAATCAGATCAAAGAAGAAATAATCCAGTGGTTACTAGGAAGTATTGTTGTCGTTGGTAGTTACCCAGAAAAATGAAAAACATTTAGGTGTTGCCTTCAAAATGAAAAATTTTATTTACAAATTTCTGGTTAGAAATTTGGCACAGTGAAGGGGACACTGGAATGAAAGAGACTGGATTTAAATATTACCTGGCTCTTGAACCTGAGCAAATATATTCTTGTATCTATTTAAGCTCAGTTTCTACCCAGGTCCTAGGAGGGAAAATTAACTGGACCCTTCTGATGCTAAAATGATGTGTTTGTACTGAAGATTCCCAAGAAATACCAGCCTATAAACTTTGAATTTGTTTCCAGAAATACCAGCTCCAAGTAATCAAGAACAACATATCCCATACAGAAGTATTGTAGGGCATATGTGTAGGACTGTCACTGCTCTTGCAAGAATCTCAGTGGCTAAAAGAACGACTGCCAATTTAGTATTAAAACAAGAGAACTCTGGAAAAGATTCAAGTTGAAGCTACTCACATTTCAGCCAAAGTGTATCACAACAAGCCTATGCTTCTAAAAACTTACTCTATTTACTTCTCTGAAAGTATTTTAACAATTTTCTGAGATTTCATCTATATGGATGTTCTTCTTCTTTAACGTACTCCATCCATAAGACTAAAAATACAAGGTTTTCAGCTTAAACAAAAAGTATGAAGTTGAAAATTGATGGAGATGGGGTGCTGATTTTTAAAAGAATTCTGTCAAGACCAATACAGAGCCTTAAAAGTACCACTGTTTTTTTTCTAACACCCTTCCATCATCCATCCATCCTGTGAAACTGCTAGTACTGCAATGCGGCGTAACTGCATCTCCCTTCTGAATGCCTGGCCAGCACAGATCCAAGGAGCATGGATGGTTGTGAGGGCTGGCAGCATCACACCTATGCAGTCAAGAACCTGTCCTCCCTCTAATTAATTCCTTCCTTCACCCCTTCCTGCTGGGTAGGGACCATTGTCCTGAATCACCTTGTAGACTGAGTTAGTCAGTTGATACTTTGACATACTCTTCAAGCATGTACCCGACATATGGACTGTGCAAGGTGACAGTTGGCAAAATGTAAAAGGTGGTACATGGAAGACTCTGGTGAGAACAAACACACAAAAAAAATGCAACCATATCCTCTATGTTCTTAGTATCTTGGGACATACCTTCGTCAAGAAATCGGCACAACAAGAACAGAAAATGTCAGTCCTTTGGTATTGTAAGACAGTTATAATAGTATTTAAAACTGACAGTTCCTAAATATTCTCTTCAGTTTCTTCTAGTCTTTCAAGCTTTTTAGTTTTGATGATTTGTTTCTTTTGCTTTTTAATTTGCACCAACAGGGCTCACTTAGGACATAGAGGACTGATACATCTGTTTGTTTTAATATTTTATTGTACTTTAAGTGAAAGTTTACAATCGAGTCAATTTGAGATTAAAGAAAGAAAATTTACACACATTGCTCTAGCTATTCTCCCCAAACTGTAGCAGCACACTCTTTCTATTCTGCCCTGTGTTTCTATGACCATTGAATCAGTTCCTGCCCCCCTCTCTTCTCTCATCTAGACTCCAGTCTCTTGTATCTACTTAAGCCAAGCACACTCTTCATCACTGTCATTTTATATCTTATAGTCCAGTCCAATCTTTGACTTAAGACTTAGCTTCTGGAATGGTTTTAGTTCTGGGCGAGCAGTGAATCTGGAGACCTTGTCTTCTGGGGACCTCTCCAGTCTGTTAGACCATCAAGCCTGGTCTTTTTAATAGAATTTGAGTTCTGTATTCATTTTTCTCCCGCTATATTAGCGACTGCTGTTTTCTCTGTCAGGGCAGTGATTGGTGGTAACCAGGCACCATCTAATTCTTCTGTTCTGTATTAATGTGGTTTCTGGATTATGTGGCCCTTTCTGCCATAAGGGCTCATATTTTCCTTATGGTTTTGGTATTCTTCATTCTCTTCTGCTCCAGGTAGATTGGGATTAACTAATGCTTCTTAAATGACTGCTTGCTAGCTTTTAAGACCCAGATGCCACTCACAAGAAGTGGGATGCAGAACACTTCTTAATAAACTTTCTTAAGCCAAGTGACCAAGATATCCCCTGAAACCATGGTCCCTAGACCCCTGACCCTGCCACTCTGTTCTTTGAAGTGTTTGGTTGTATTCAGGAAACTTCCTAGCTTTTTGTTTACTCTGTTTGTGCTGACTTCTCCTGTACTGTGTATTGTCCTTTCCTTCACCTAATGTAATTTTTGTTATTATCTAGTTAATGAATACCCTTCTCACTCCTTTCCCACGCCTATGACCATCAAAGACAGGTTTCTTCCTATGCTTAAACCGTTTTTTGAGTCCATAAGAATGATCTCACAGAATATTTGAACTTTTGCAACTGACAATTTCACTCAGCATAACATCTTCCAGATTACTCCATGTTATGTTTCCGAAATTCATTGTTATTCTTTATCTTGCACAGTATTCCCTTCTGTGAATATACCATAGTTTATTTATCCATTCATCTGTTGATGGACATGTAGGTTGGTTCCATCTTTTGGCTGTTATGGACACTGCTGCGATGAATATCGGTGTGTATGTATCCATTCATGTGACAGGTCTTATTTCTCTAGGATGTATTCTGAGAATTGGAATTGCTGGATCATATGGTATTCTATTTCCAGCTTTTTAAGAAAACTGCACATTAAGTTTCAAAGTGATTGTGCCATTTATGATTCCCACCAACAGTGTATTAGTGTTTCAGTCTCTCCACAGCCTCTTCTGCATTTATTATTTTGTGTTTTTTTGATTAATGTCAGCTTTGTTTGGGTGAGGTAGTATGGCATTATGGTTTGATTTGGATTTCTCTAATGGCTAATGATCCTCAGCCTTTCCTCATACATCTCTTAGTCAGCTGAATGACTTCTTTGGTGAAATGCCTGCTCATATCCTTTGCACACTTTTTTTAAAAAAAACTTGGTTACTGATCTTGTTGTTTAGGTTTGTAGTGTCTTATAGAATTTGGAGATTAATCACTGATCAGATTTGTCATATCTATTTTTTTGTTTTTCCTAGTCTGTAAGTTTGTCTTTCTACTGTTTTGGTGAAGTCTTTGGATAAGCCTAAGTGCTTGATTTTTAGGAGTCCCCAGTTATCTATTTTCTCTTGTGTTAGTAATTGTTAGTAATATTTTGTATTCTATTTGTGCTATGTATCATTCTCTGGTTAGATTTATTCCTAAATATTTCATTTTGTTGGAAACTATTATAAACACTGTTGATTCAGTGATTGCCTCTTTGATATTTTCTTCATTGGTGTAAATAAATCCAATTTCAAGTGCTCTTTGTATGTTTATGTTGTATCTTGATAATTTGCTGAACTCTTAGTTCCAGTAGATTTATTTTATTTTATTTTTATTTTTGTAGATTCTTTAGCGTGTTCCATGTATAATGTCATATCATGTGAAAATAGAGATAATTTTAATTCCTCATTACCACTTGGATGTCCTTTATTTCTTCTTCTTGCCTGTCTGCTCTGGCTGGAAACTCCAGCACAATGTTAAATAAAAATGCCAAGGGGTATTCTTGTCTAGTTCTCCTTCTCAAGACTAATGTTTCAGACTCTCTTTGTTTAGAATAACATTATCTCTTGATTTTGCATAAATTACCTTTATTATGGTTAGGAATTTCTCTTCTATTCCTATTTTGCTGAGAGTTTTTAACATTAATGGGTGTGGGACTTTGTCAGATGTCTTTTCTAAACCACTTGATAAAATCAAGAGGTTTTTGTCTTTTTTAATGTGGCTTTTTTTTTCTTTTTTTCTTATTATGATTGGATGAAAATGTGCATGCCCATATAAATTTGCATGCCCACCTGTATGCAGCTCCCACTGCTCTCCCTGACTGGTGACAGCACACTTTTCCTTTCCTCTCCATACGTCTCTTACCCTCCCAACAATCTCCTATCGCTTTGTCTCCACCCACTCCTCCACCTCCAGTAAGAGGTAGACAGAATGACATCCTATAGATGCATAAAACTATAACGTACACACATGATATGATCATTCTGTGTTGCCTAGTCCAATCCATTCCTGTCTGAAGGGTTGACCTCCATTGTGATTTATGGACAGGAGCAGCATCAGAGCCAGGGTCCATGCTGCCAGGGGAACTCTGGGGCCCCCAGACCATCCATTGAATTCTTCTAGTGAAGATCTCAGGGTACACCCCTTTTTTTGTGTTGCCAGTGAGACTCAACTTTGTGAGCTCCATCACGGCTATCACTGGTGGTGGCCAGGCATCATCTGGTTCTTCCAGGCACAAGTTGATGTTGTCACCCACTCACCTGGGTCTCTCTGTCTTCTGGGTTCTCTTTAGCTCATGTTGTTTTGGTCCTTGGTGATCATCCAGTCATGCTGAGTTGGGACCATTTGCTATACCCTCAGATGGCAGCTTGGCACTTTTAAGACCCCAGATGCCACTCACCAATGTGCGGTACAGAAGGATCTCTTAGCAAAATGCTAGTTGTGCCAATTGGTGTTGATTTCCCCTGAGAGATGGTCCTTGGGCCCCTGCCCCAGCTACTATGTCCTTGCAATATTGGGTGAAGACGAGAGGAGTAATCATGTTATGTTGAAATCCAGTTAGGGGTTGGAGTCGAGGTAGAAACCAAGACCTGAACTGATAATCAGACGGAGCCTTCTGGTCACCTAGTGAGCCCCAGGACACGGCACAGGGCTGTTAATTTGAACTTCATACCACTGAACAAAAAGCCACCTCTCTTTCGCTGACTCCCATTCCTGGCTAGCCCTGGCTCTCATGGACTGAAGGTAAGGCATCATTGTGATTTTTTTTCTCTGTCGTGGCCAGCGGGCAGAGCTGAGTCTTGCCTAGCAGCTAGTCTCAGACACACTGCTGGTGGGATAGGCAGGTGAAATTGCCATATTCTGAGAGCCAGACTTAGGACTCTATACACCTAGCCAATTTGGGCCTCTCTTCTTATCTCTGCCGCAGCGTGGTTTGTAAGGAACCATGAGGCCTATGTGCAGGACATCATGTTGGATATGGAGAATTTAGCGGGACATAATTCTTAGCCTGGGAGCCAGTCCCTGCAGACAGGACAGCACTTCTCCAACACAAAAGCAGTAGTTTACACAGTGTTGCCTGTGGTTGGGGCCCGGCAACAGAGGCTAAGGACTCACTACGTCTCGGCACCTTTAGCCTGTCTATCCACCGACAATGTGGAGCACACCATCTTAGGTACGGTGGCTGCAGCTGGACCTAATTCTTAGCTTGGGAACCAGAGCCTGCCCACAGGAGAGTGCTTTTCTACCAGAACAGCAGTAGCTTACACAGTGTCGCCTAAGGCTGGGCCCTGTCAGCAGAGGCCAACAGAGCAGTAGCATTGCTGTATTTTGAACAGGTTCATATCATCTGGAGTTGGATATAGAGGTGCTTACTTTGCCAGTTGGGAAGAGAGAGCTCTACACCTGAAAACCTGACTGACTTGGGAAGTGGTAAGATACTTTCTGTTTTACATTTTAAGACAGCCTAGAGAAACATCTGCAATCTATCCTCACAGTATCTGTCCTGGCCTCTACTTACTCACACGAAACCCAAAAAGCAACAGACACTTGTAGCATACAAGAAATCACCCATGGCTTGGGAAGTCTCCCAAACAAAACAACCAAGGAGTTTTCCAGATGAATAAATTTTTCTGAAATGATCGGAAGATGAATACAAAAGGATTATATACAGAGGGCTTCTAGACTTGATACAAAATGCAGCACAACAAAATGAAAAGCTAAGCAAGCTGTTCAATCTGATGGAATACCAGTACTCTGAAATTCAGCAGATCAAGAACAAAACCAAAGACATAGTAACTTCCACTCAAAACCAAGAAAACACAGTGCAATAAATGGAAAAAACAATTTCTGACTTGGAAGATAGAACTACTGATGCCAGGGTCTATGAGGACAAATCAGAAAAAAATAAACAAGAAAAATGAAGCATTAAGAAAAGAAGCATGTGGGACTCTATGAAGAGGAACAATCTTTGATTAATTGGAGTCCCTGAGCAGGATGAGACACCTGAGAACACAGAGAGTGCTGAGCTGCTGACAGAAAAGTTCCAAGAAATCATGAAGGATGAGAATATAGATATCCCGGATGCATATCATAAGCCATTCAATATAGATCTCAAAAGAAAGACTCCAAGACATATTCTAATCAAGTGTAACAAAATGAAACAGAAACAGAAACTCTTAAAGGCAGCAAGACTCAAAGCAAAGCTAACATTCAGAGGGAAACCCTGTAGGCTTCCATCAGATTTCTCAGCAGAAACCATGCTGTCTCAGAGACAGCGGCACGACACATTCAAAGCCTTGAAGGAGAAGAACTTCCAACCAAGAATTATATATCCTGCAAAACTATCTTTCAAATATGGAAATGAAATTAAGACAGATAAACAGAAACTCAGACTTTGAAAAAACCAAACCAAAACTAAAGAAATACTGAAAGAAATTCTTGGCTTTGGCTTAGAAGAACAAAACCACTAGGTTTATATTTTAGAATGACAGATCATCCAGAATTCTACTCAGTTAGGGAAGGCTCCAAACTCAAACACAACCTTAACACTGAAAGAAACAATCCAGTGATCATCATGAAAACTGTGGTGTCATCATAATAAAAAGAGGGATGTACTACAGTTGTTACAGTCCTTCCAGATGGAGAGGAAGTAGACAAGACTGATAGTAATTAAAATTGGGTTTATATATAGTTTATTAAGGGGGATCATAGAGGAAGCCATAAAGCACAACAAAGATGCAACATACCATATCAAGAAATGTGACACAGGAGGCTCAACAAGTACAAAACCAGCTCTGAAAAAGGTCAAAAATCAACTCACAAAAAAAGAATGTTCCAGAACAACAGACTAGCAAGAACGACAGAGAAAACATCAACACATACACAAAAAAATATCACAATGGCAACACTGAACACATACTTATCAATAATTACATTGAATGTGAATAGACTGAATGCTCCACTAAAGAGACATCAAGTGACATCTTGGATCAAAAGACATAACCCACCCATATGTTGTCTACAAGAAACTCACCTTACACTTAAAGATATGAGCAAATTGAAAATTAAAGGATGGAAGAATATATATCAAGCTAACAATACACAAAGAAGAGCAGGTGTGGCAATTCTAATCTCAGATAAAATCTATTTTAATGTAAAATACACCATTGTGGACAAGGATGGACCCTATTTATTGCTGAAAGATTCAGCACACAAGCAAGACTTAACTATATTAAGTATTTATGCACCTAATATCAGAGCACCTAAATACGTCAAAGAAACACTGACTACACTTAAAAAAAGAGTTAGATCACTGGATCACTGGAATCCATCAATTTCTTTATTTCATTCTTGATTTCTTCTATAACCCCTGTCTTTTTTGAGAAGATGTTGTTCAGTTTCCATGAGTTCCACTTTCTGTCTATGTTTTTGCTGCTACTGATTTTGACTTTTATGGCTTTATGATCTGGGAAGATGCTTTATATTAGTTTAATGGTATGGATTATGTGGAAAATTGCATTATGTCCTAACACATGGTCTATTTGGGAGAATGTTCCATGTGCACTGGAGAAGAAGGTGTAGCTGTGTGCTGATGGATAGAAACTTCTGCATGTGTTGATGAGATCTAATTGGTTAATTGTGGCAATAAGGTCTTTTGTATTTTTGCTGAGCTTTTTTCTAGATGATCTGTCCAGTATTGAGAGTGGAGTGTTGAAGTCTCTCACTACTATTGTGGAGTGATCAATCTCATTTTTGAGTGTAGTCAGTGTTTCTTTGACATGTTTAGGTGCTCTAATATTAGGTGCATAAATATTTAATATCGTTAAATCCTACTTGTGTATCAAAACTTTCTGCAGTAGTGTCCATCCTTGTGCACGATAGTGGATTTTTCATTAAAATCTATTTCATCTGAGATTAGAATTACCACACCTGCTCTTCTTTGTGTATTGTTAGCTTGGTATATATTCTTCTATCTTTTAGTTTTCTGTTTGTTCATATCTTTAAGTCTAAGGTGAGTTTCTTGCAGGCAACATATGATGGGTCGTGTCTTTTGATCCAAGATGTCACTTGATGTCTCTTTACTGGAGCATTCAGTCCACTCATATTCAATGTAGTTATTGATGGGTGTATCTTCAGTGCTGGCATTGTGATATGTTTATTTTTGTGTTGATATTTTGTTTGTTGTTCTTATTAATCCATTCTGAGACAATCTCTTGTCAGTTGATGTTTTACCTTTCTCATGGTTGGTTTTGTGGTTGTTAAGACTCTTGTATTGTTTCATGATTTGATATGTTGTATCTTT
The DNA here is from genome assembly GCA_028571685.1 of Heterohyrax brucei. Lineage (NCBI taxonomy): Eukaryota > Metazoa > Chordata > Mammalia > Hyracoidea > Procaviidae > Heterohyrax > Heterohyrax brucei. The sequence continues at coordinate 2,586,079 of CM053146.1, read as the reverse complement.
ATTGTGCTTTACTGCTGCCCCTAGGATCCCCCTTAATAAACTATGTATAAAACCAGTTTTAATTGCTAACAGTCTCATTAACCTCCTCTCCATTGGAAGGTGTATAACGACTGTAGTGCATCCCTCTTTTTAATATGATGGCATCATAGTTTTCATGATATGATTGATGAATCATTTCTTTTACTATTATACCTTTGATTGAGTTTGGAGCCTCCCCTAACTGAGTTGGTTTCTGGGTGATGTGTCCTGTATTTGCTTCTCAAATATAGTTAGTGGTTTTGTTCTAAGCCAAGAGAGTCTTTCAGTGTTTCTGGTACCTTTGGTTTGGTTTTCACAGCCTCTGAGTTTCTGTTTGTCTGAGAATGTCTTCATTTCAATTTCATATTTGAAAGATAATTTTGCGGGATTTATAATTCTTGGTTGGAAGTTCTTCTCCTTCAAGGCTTTGAATGTGTCATGCCACTGTCTCCATGCCAGCAGGGTTTCTGCTGAGAAATCTGATGAAAACCTACAAGGTTGCCTTCTGAATGTTAGCTTTGCTCTGAGTCTTGCTGCCTTTAAGAGTTTCTGCTTATGTTTCATTTGGTTAAATTTGATTAGAATATGTCTTGGAGTCTTTCTTTTGAGGTCTATATTGAGTGGCATTCGATATGCATCTTGGATATCTATATTCTCTTCTTTCATTATTTCTGGGAAGTTTTCTGTGAGCAGCTCAGCAACAATACTCTCTGTGTTCTCAGCTGTCTCGCCCTATACAGGAACTCCAATTAATTGTAGATTGTTCCCCTTAATAGAGTCCCCCATGCTTCTTAATGCTTCTTCATTTTTCTTGTTTCTTTTTTCTGATTTCTCCTCATAGATGCTGGAGTCAGTAGTTCTGTCTGTCAAGTCCGAATGTCTATTTTCCATTTGTTGCATTCTGTTTTCTTGGCTTTGACTTTAAGTTTCTATGTCTTTGATTTTGTTCTTGATCTGTTGAATTTCAGAGTACTGGTGTTCCATCAGGTCAAAAAGCTTGCTAAATTTTTCATTTTTCTCTACTGAATTTGGTATAAGATCTAGGAGGGCACTCTATATAACCTGTTAGTATTCACCTTCCAATAGTTTCAGAAAGGTCTCTTCATCTGGGAAGATCTTTGGTGATTTCTTTTGTGGCTCTTCTGAAGCCATGGGTGATTTCTTTGTTATGTTTTTCTCCAAAGTTTGTTGCTTGGGGTCATCATGTGAGTCAATAGAAGGTGGGAGATATGCTGTGAGGACGGACTGCAGTTGTTTCTGTAGGCCATCTTAAAATAAAGGTAAAAGGTATCTGACAATTTCCAAAATCCATCAGTTTTTTTTAGGCGCACAGGTCCGTCTTCCCAGCTGGCAAAGTAAGCACCTGTATATGCAACCCCAGATGTTATAAACTAGTTCACAACACAGAAAGGCTGCTTCCCTGCTGGCCTCTGCTTTTGGGCCACAGCCGCAGGCAGCACTGTGTAGAATACTACTTTACTGCCAGAAAGCACTCTCCTCTGGACAGGTGCTGCCTACCAGCCTAGGAACCAGGTCCAGCCGTGGCCTCCATATGGGTATATGCACCTCCAGTGGAACAAGGTGGCATCCTGCACCAGCTTCCTGCCTGCCTCAGTACAGGCTACTCAATGGCAGAGGTGGAAAGAGAGGCCAAAGCTGCTGAGATGCACAGAGTCCAAAGCTGAGGTCTCAAAATACAGCAATTTTGCCCACAGTGCTTCTGAGATTAGCTGCCAGGCAAATCCCAGCTTTGTCCCTTGGCTAAGACAGTGAAAAACAGTTAAAACGGAGAGTTGCCTTTGTTCTGCGAAAGTAGCAGTCACCAAGACCGGGGTCAGCAAAAGAGAGGAAATTTTCAGTCCAGTTCTATGAAGTCCAAATTAACAGCCCTATGCCATGTCCTAGGACTCACTAGGTGTCCAGAAGGCTCTGTTTAATTATCAATTCAGGTCTTGGTTTCCAGAAGGATTTAGGGAGACTTGTGTTTAGTCCTCCATATTGACTCCACCCCTCTGTTTATGTGATTTATTGCATTGATTGTTTTCTTAATGTTGAAGTGTCCCTGAATCCTGATATGAATGCCAATTAGTTGTGGTGAATTATTATTATTTTTTATATGTTGTTAAATTTTATAGGCTAGAATTTTTATTAGACTTTTTGGATCTAAATTCACGAGTGATATTAGTCTGTGTGGTATCTTCACTTGGTTTTGGTATCAGGGCTATGCTAGATTCACAGGATGGATTTTGCAATGGATTTTACTACATTCTGAAATAACTTTAGCAATAGTGATGTAAACTTGTCTCTGAAAGTTTGGTAGAGTTCTCCAGTAAACACAACAAGGTCAGAACTGTTTTTTGTTGGGCATTTTTAAAGTATCTTTGCTATTTCTTATTTTGTTATGGATTTAATTAATTGTCCTACCTCTGTTTGTGTTAGTTTAGGTAAGTAATGTGTTTCTAGAAATTTGTCTATTTTCTCTAGGATTTAAAATGAGTTAGAGTTTAATTTTTCATAGTATTCTGTAATGATTTTTTTTTATTTCACTTAGATCTGTTATAATATCATCTGTCTCATTTCTTATTCAGTTTATTTGCCATCATTTCCTGTTTTTTTTTTTGTCAGTTTGGCCAGTGGCTTATCAGTTTTGTAGATCTTTTCAAAAAAAAAAAAAAAAAAAACAGCCTTGGGGTTTGTTAACTCCTTCAATCATTTTTCTATTTTCTAATTCATTTTGTTATGCTATAATTTTTATTATTTGTTTTCTTCTGGTACCCAAGGGCTTCTTTTGCTGCTCTCTTTCTACTTGTTCAAGTTAGAGTTAATACTTTGATTTTGACCATTTCTTCCTTTTCAATGTGTACATTTACTGAAATAAATTGACCTCTGAGCACTACTTTTGCTGTTTGCCAAAGGTTCTGGTAGGGTGCATTTTCATTTAATTCTGTACATGTCTTAATTCCACCTCTGATTCCTTCTATAGTCCAGTAGTTTTTGAGCAAGATTTTGTTCAATTTCCACGTGTTCAAATTTTTTCTCTCACTTTTCTGTTACTGAATTTTACTTTTGTCACTTTATGGTCTAAAGGGATGCTTGGTAGTATTTCAATGCTTTTAATTTTATTAAAGCTTGTGTTATGGACTAAAATGTGGTCTATTCTGGATAGTTCTCCGTGTGCATTGGAAAAGAAAGCATACTTAGCTGTCAATTAGGTAATTAGGCTTCAGTTCGATTCTTAACCGCAATATCTTTTTTCCATTCTTAGACAAGTAACATGTTTGCAAATATATTGGAAACCTTGGTGCCATAGTAGTTAGGAGCTGCAGCTGATTACCAAAAGTACGTAGTCCAAATCCAGCAGGTGCTCTTTGGAAACTTCATGGGAAGTTCTACTCTGTCCTACAGGATCACTAAGAATTGGAATAAACTTGATGGCAGTTTTTCTTTGGAGGGGCAGAGGTAGCACACCCATGGAAGCCTTTGTGATACATAGGGTGTTTTGATTCTGTAATTGAAAATGCAGTTCTAGAAGATTGAGAAATGAGACTTTTCTGTCTTGTGCTATAATCATGAAAACATGAACAAAAATTGAATGAGTTAGGACTTGAAAAACAGCTAAAATTTGAAAATATAAGGAAAAAATATACAAAAAGGCAAACTTATGGATGACAGACAGACTGGCAACAACCAAGGCAAGATGGTAGAAACACAAATGCCATATTTTTGAACATGCTGATATTTTCCTAGCTCAAGAAAGGAAAAATTAATAACCTGTTTATTCATTCCTGAACCCCAAATAAGATCTGTGAAGCACTTTTCATGGAAATCCTGAGATGGCTTTCTCTTATAAACAAATGATTCACCTGCTATTGTAATTTCTATAAATACTACTTTAATAACTGCATATAAACATTAGATTTAATGACTTTTTTATTCAACATTTTATTTTTTTGCTTTATTTGTGGTGGGTTGTTGGGTCGGACGCTCCGCTCCCCACATCTCCCCCTTTAGTCTATAAATCAGTCGAGAAGGTGCCTGTCTTAGGTCATCTTCGGCTAGGATGCTCCTTACCCGTCTTTGGGATGCCTCACAGCTTGGTGAGGTCCCTGTCTTAGGTTGGTAGCACCCCCAGAAGAGGTTGCCCGTCTCTGATTACCCTTCCATCATGCTGAGCCAGACATTTGCCAAGGGCTGTTTGCTAGGAGTGGCCGCGATAGCCTGCACAAGCAGGGCCCGCTCCCGCTGCCTCTGCCGGGAGGCGCGTCGGACTGCTACAAACAAGTAAATGCAAAGGCAGAAGAGGAGGAGGGTCAATGGTCCAGTGCCCATCAGACCCTTAAGGTAAGAAAGGATCGAGGAAAACAACTACTGCAGAGTTCTAGCACAAACTGGGTCCACCCGTGTCTCATTGATCATGGCGATTTCTAGCCACAGGTCCTCAAGAATGTCTTCAATGTCTTTACTCCAGTTTGACCGAATCTGTCGAGACAACATTCTAGAGAGGTTAGCAGCATGAGAGAAATTCTGAAATTGAACAGCACAAGAGCAATGCCGGCACGGAGCTGCTGATCAACGTGCAGTTGTGTGAGACAGGCGAGCAACTATTGCTAGGTGAAACTCGGAGGCATTAACAGGCAGGGACCTTAAGGCCTGTCTCAAAACCCTCAGTGGAGTTCCAGATACCGGTGCAGTTTGCTATAAGCCCTCCACGAATCATACTGAGGGGAGATATATCAGAACAGCTTCCATTGACGCCACGTAGAAGCCAGAGATCAAGTGGATTAGAATGGACAGCCATGGTGGGAAGTCTGATTGAAGTAAGTTCTGACAACCCGTCCAGGCACGGGGCCACGATCGTGAGCCAACACACCGGGGTGCCCACCGAGGCTGGGGGGGAATGGAGGCATTGTTTTTAAGCACAAGAGCAGGGATACGTCCTTGCAGGATCATGCCATTACTAGAACTATTGCCATCCGCATGCTTCGGGGTGTCAAACCATCCTGCTGTCTGATTATACAAGGTGACACAAGGGGGGTTGTCTGAATTATAGTTACTGGAGTTACTGGAATTATTGTGGTCAGTGGAGATAGCAAAGCAAAGCAGGCCTGGTAAAGTAATATTCAAAGATTTTGTTAGAAGTCAACTTCGGGAACACAACAGGATGTTTTTCCATAAACTGTAAGAGAGGGTCCTTTGGGCAATGATTGTCAACATTGCCTTGGAAGATGAACAGCAATATTGCCCAATGATCACTTGCCACACCAAGTGTCTGTACTTGCTCTCTTGTGTAGGGTACGACCACTTTTGAAGGGGGTGACCCGAAGATCTGAGTACAAGCCTGGAGTCCCAGTAGGGCTAGTTGGGCAACTGCAGCAGGGTACCAAGTAATGCTTTTCCCTGCTGAAATTCTAGGATAGATCCAGTAAAGTGGGCCCCCCTGCCATAGGGTCCCTGTAGGTTGATTAGGTGAGGGGAGAATGCACAGCTGAATTTCAGCATTGGGATCATGCCGCCTAAGGGCAGCTGTGCTAATTACCTGCTCGATGTTATTAACTTGCTTGTACAGCTGTTGAGGACAGCCAGTCTGCTGGTTAGTAAAGCGCCCTTGGCCCATCAGCATGTCTACATCCCAGGCCTGCTGACCATTGCGGGCGTTTCGGGCCGCCTGCTCTATGGCAAACTCAATTACAAGAGACTTCCAGTCTAAGTACTGGCCCGATGTGAGACAAGCACGAGTTAGATTCTGCCAGTCTTCTGGGGTCATAGCATACCTATGTAGGTTATCTAATGAGGCTATCACAAAGGAGGCGGCCACACCATATGTTCTCACTCCCTCCGCTATGTTTTTAACTATCTTCCAGTCTAGGGGCTCATGGTACCTATTACCCTGCTGATCCTGAAACACTGGAAAAGCACCCATGGTGTATGGCACTTCTCTCCATACCTCGGGGCAGAAACTTCTGCCTGATCCTTCGGTCCCTGTTCTAAGCTGTTTTTTATTCAGGTTATAAGGTGGGAGTGTATCCTGATGTACATCCGGCGGTTTCTTGGGCAGCTCCGGTGCTGAGGGTTTCAGGGATGTCAGACGGAGACGCCCAAAACGGCTTGCCGTTTCTTCCACTTTCTCCTCCTCTGACTCCTCTGCACTCTCCTCCCCCTCTGACTCACTCACTTTCTGCTCTACATTTTATTCTCTGCAGACACTGCTCTTTTGTTCTCTGCAGACACTGCTCTTTTGTTCTCTGCAGACACTGCTCTTTTGTTCTCTGCAGACACTGCTCTGCTGGGAGTGTTCCTCCTTAACTTGCTCTAAAGCTGATTGTCCCTTCTGCAAACATCTTTGGAATACACCAGACCCGTCCTCCAAACAGGTCAAAATAAGTATCCAGATGCCCATTACTCCCGGAGGCAATGTGCCACTGGTATCAGCCGCTGTGAGGTCTTTCCCCAGTTTTATCCATGCGGCAACAGTAAGATGACCAGACACCAAAAACCAGGGGGCCACTTCCTCCACCGCCAAGAGGAAGCGTTCCAGAGTAGCTTGCTTTATACCAATGCCATGCTGCTTAAACAAACTCTTACAGGCATTCTGAAGGTGTCTGGTGGACGGCTGATTCCCCATGGCGAAAGTGAAACTAACCTCCCACGACAACTACCCCGCTCCCGCCGGGCGCTCCCCGCCCCGGGCTCTGCCGGTGCTTAGTGCCCTTGGCTATGGTCTCCGATTCCCCGGAGAACTTCCCCTCCCGATGGTCTCCTCTTACCCGGAGAACTTGAGATTGCCCCTCTTACCTGGGGACTTGAGATTGCCCCTCTTACCCGGGGACTTGAGATTGCCCCTCTTACCCTGGGACTTGCCAGCACTGCTCCTCTTGGGCTCGTTTGAAGGGCGTCCCCGTCTGGCCTTGGGCGCCATCTTGGGCCGGACGCTCCGCTCCCCACATGTTGTTTCCTGTGTTATTTTTTTAGAGCTTATATTTTGATCTCTATTTTACAAGCTCTTGTTTCATTTTATCTTCCAAAATCAATGTAATTTATAAAACCATTAAATAAGTGTTTTTAGTAAAGCATTCACATATTGATGTGGATATTAGCATTGGCTCTTATGATGTGTTCCAAATGGAGAAAAATTATTTGAGATAAATGATACAGTAGGAATAAAATTGCTAACTCAGAATTTTCTCATATCACTCCACAGTACCTTTTACAAGTTCATCTGCTATAAGCATGCCTTTGATGACAATTCTTACATTGACCAGACTTAATAAGTGATCAGGTACTTATTTATCTTCTATGTGTCTCTTATTGAGCAAGGCAACTTTGATCTTCTCAGTGTCTTTATCAGATGACATTCATGTGACTCTGTCCTGGGTCTCATCACCATTGGTCATTCTTCGCTAATTCCCTGTCACAATGTAGCCATTTTGACATTTTAAGAATGCTTTTTACTCACTTTTTACCTTGACAAGAGGATGTCAGCTTTCTCCGTCACTAGATTAATACACTGCTTCTTGTGTTGGACAGCTGATAACCAATTATTGATTGAAAATGTATCAGGTTGTCTGGGTAACATATTCCATGGTAATTATCACAGAGGGAAAACAGGTTTGAAATTTTAGCAGAAGGGGTCCTCTAACTGCGTAGCATTTGGGTGTTTTAAATGAAAAGCTAGAGTAGGTAGAGATTTCTGATATTGATAGTTTTTATTTTAGAACATTACTCATACTTACGTCACCTCATATCCTAATATTTTGTGAGATTCTTATCAGAATCTAAAATATTTGTCTACATTTTTAACCCTGTATAACACCAGCTGATGTTCCTAGCTGCAACTTAACTCCAAAAGAAGAAAACAGAATGCATTGTTGAATTCACACACTGTTTCATTTTATGACACTAACCACAATCTTTCATGTCATCATTAGTTTTATTCATGTTAACTCCCCTACTTATACTAAAAGACTTCCTCCTTTATGTAAAGAACCATTTGTACTTATATAAACTACATTTCAGACATTGGTAACATAAAGGGCCTATTACGTAATTGGTTAGGCAGACACTTCAGCAGAAAAACGTAATTGGTATGACTAAATGGGAATTCCATAAGGATAGAATGGTACCCTGAAGCTACTCTGTATCTCCAGTTCCCTGCCTAATCACTGACACATAGTAGATACCTACTCTTGGATATATAAACAAATACTTAAAAGCACTTATAGGACACATATGAAGAGTACTACTGTGCTACCTGGGCAAAGGGCTATCTTTTTCTGGAGAAGGTGAGAATATTGTCAGAATAACTGACTGAGTAGATACTTGAAGGATGACAAGGAACAAAAGCAAGAAGGGTGTTCTAGGAATAGTTGGAAACACATGCAATGGTAGAGAGACATGAAGAGTCACACAGTCATGACAGGAACAGGAGACATCTGGCATAGTGAAAGTCTAAGGTGAAATGGGGAAAGACAGAGAAGCAAGAGGCGCAGTCAGAGAGGAAGACAGATGATACGCTGTGAGAAAATGTCCTTCTTTGCTGGACAGCTAGGAATCAGTCACAGTCGGTTAGTTTTGCTTTCATGTAAGGATTTTGCATCCTAATATTTATTTTGCAGTTGTCTGCTTTCTTGTGTATTTAGTGATTCTGGAAATACAATTGTGATGGCACTGGAGAGTAAGTATAGGACTTGAAAGACATGAGCACTAGGGAGAGAAACTGAATTGTGTTTACAATTGCATTGGTGAAAATAATGAGTCAGAACAAGCCAGAAAGAAGGCATTTGACTTGAATATCATACTTAAAATTGGATCCAGAAAACTTGGAAGACAAAGTGAATAAAGCAGAAAGAATAAGGAATGTAGCTTTTATCTTGGGAGATTTCATGGACAACTAACACAACGACTAAGTATTCAGACCTGCTTGGCTTGGTTTCCTGGTTTCAAATGCAGGTTTTACAGCTTATTAAATGTATTACATAAGGAATGTTATGACCTCTGTGTACTTTAACTTTCTGATTTGTGACATTGTGCTAATAATAGACAAAACCTTCAGACCCTATTGTTGACAAGTGGCTGTAACAATGGGCTCAAACACAGCAACCTTTGTGAGGATGACTCAGGACCAGGCAGTGTTTTCATCTGTTGTACATGGAATTGCTGTGATTTGGAACTGACTCTACAGCACCTAACAATATCAACAGAAACCTCCCCAAGGAAATATTATGAAAACTAAGTAAAATAATCTCAATGTGATATTTAACATGTTGCTTGACATATACAAATGCCTGTTTCGTATCGTTACTGAACTCTGACTTGTAATAAACTCATGTATTTCCCAGTCATTCACTATCTTTATCACTGTTGATATATTTGAGCCCATTATTGCTGCTACTTGAGCTTTTAAGTGCCTTCCAACCAAGAAGTTCATCTTACAGCACTATGTTGGACGTTATTCTGTTGTGATCCATAGAACCTTCTCTGGCTAATTTTTAGAAGATCTCCAGGCCTTTCTGTCTCGTTTGTCTTAGCAGAGAAGCCCTTTGAAACTTTCTCTCCACAAGTGACTGCAATCACGCAGAGTGTCAACTTATCTAGCCTATGACTCATACTGGTTTAGCAGACACCTTTCATTTATGATCTGATGTGAGCAGCCAATCAATAGCAAGTGAAATTTCTGTGAGGGGATAGCTTGCCTCCACCATACAAATGTATGTCCTGGGAAAGCTTATTCCCTTTCTTTACATATCATCTGACTTTTTCTTCTCAGGATGTAAGCCTGCAGAAGTCTCTGGCCTGCCACCTAACCTGAAGAGTTTGGATTTGTCAGGCTTTGAAACCACGTGAATCAGCAAAAATTATCAATCTGATGCATGATTGAGGATTTGTCAGTCCCCACAACCGTATTAACCATTTTCCCACAAAAGTGTAAGCCATTTCCTTAAATTCCTGTATCTGTTCATTGATTTTACTCATCTTGAGAATCCAGACTAAGACATTTGATACCGAGATTGGTTGTAAAGGAACAAAATCTTAAGGATGAGTTTTCTCATTGGGTTCTCAAGCTACCTAGATTTAAAACACTAGGGAATCTATTTCCAGTAATAAACAGGACACTGTTAATCCAAGACATGATGTGGCAATAGAAATACACAAAAGATCACTACCAGTGAATCAAATATTTGTGAGAGAGAAGACGCTGGATAACTGTGTATTTGATGCTGTTCAACATTTTTGTCAAACTGAGAAATATAATGAAGCTGTCTATTTGGCCCTATTTTTGCTAAACAAAGTAGGGGGAAAAATATGTGCTGAAGGTTTTAGAGTCCCAGGTCAAGCAGCACAACAAAGACCTAAAAAAAAGCCATTTATCCCCTGAAAAAAACTATTATTTCTTATAGTAACAGAGCTGATACCGCTGAATGTAATGTCAATAGAATTTTTAAATTCAAATGTTGCCTGAAGTTAAAGTAAAAGCATTAATGGAAAAACACGGGATTCTGAAATTTAAGATGGGAACACATGGGTAGATAAGAATTAATATAGGGACACTGAGACCTTAAATTCTGTTGAATCACCTTTGGATGTTAACGAGCCCATCCACGCCCATCTGACAAAGTTAATTCAACTTTCTCTGCTAAATTACCTTTGTTAGTAAAATCGTCTCTGCAGCCTGTATCTGATGAGATTAACAAAGATGAGGAATTCTTGCCTGAGTCACTACCTGTCAGCTGAATAGGTGCCTTTCAAGATGTTATAGAATGTCCTCAGAACCTATATCTACCACCCATATTTGCTTCTAGGCCTATATCTGAACTCTAGTCCCAGAGAGCTCAAGGTGAGAGTTACAAGGATCGACCCATAAGGAAATACACCACATTCCAAAAGAACTCTTTAATTTTTCTAATGTATAAAAACAGAAATCTGGAGAATATCTGTGAGAACGGCTATTAAAGGTAGGGATAATTGTGCAAGGATCATAAAGTTGGATAAGTTTGAGTTTATTAACATGATCTTACTAAGCAGAGATTTCTTATTCAGTGTTTCTATTGGTGAGAGGGTGGCCCGAAACAAAGGCGGAAACATATCAGTCCAAGGGTCCAGTGAAGTTTATTCAAAGAGAAAGAGAGTGGGGTCTGAGCCGAGAGTGTCTTAGCCCTCCTTTTCCTAGTAGGGCAAGTTTTTTATAGCTTTAAAGTTTCATTAAGGTAGTGTGGGGCGAGGGAGTTTATGGTTTGATAAGGAAAGAAAGAGAAGGGTAGCGACTAATCCTGGCTAGGGGACTTCCGGTCTGAATAAGGAAAATGTATTGATTAGAAGGGAAAGGACTAAGGTTTGTTTATGGTCAAGATTTTGATAAGGGGAGAGCTTTCAATTAGGAAGGTAGGGAAGACAGGCAGAAAGTTATTTATGGTTTTATGGTTATACCAAATGGTACATAGCAGGTTGTTTTTGGTCGTCCCTGGGGGGCATGCATACCGGCTGTTTTCAGCCAATGGTGAGGTCTGATCATTGGATAAGATGACCTCAGAGCCAGAGTTCCCTCAGTGACTTCCCTGAATTTCAGGGACAGAGTTCCCTCAGTTTCCACTTGAGAGGTTAGGAAAGGACCTAATAGTTTACTTGGTTGGTGTCTTGAATTGAATTTTATCCCCCAAAAAATCTGTTTAGCCATTTTGTGATTTTCTGATGTTATACATCCTAACCTCCGCCTGTGGCTAACAGATGGGATGATTATGTTAAAAGAGGATTGGGGTAGTACTGCAACACCCTTGCTAAGGGGAGTTTCCATAGAACGTGGCTTGCACCACCTTTTATGTGTTCATCCTATGGGAGATCCTAAAAGGGGGAAGCAAGCAACGAATTGGGAACCTCATGCTATCAAGAGAGCAGCACCAGGAGTGTAGCACATCCTTCAGATCTGAGGTTCCTGCTCCAAGATGCTCCCTGACCAAAGAGTGATGCAACACAAGGACTTTTCTCCAGAGTCTACAAAGAGGGAAAACTGTCCCCTGGAGCAGACACCCAAATTCAGACTTGTAGCTTACTGGACTGTGTGAAAATAAACTCTTCATTGTTAAGGCCATCCATTCATAATATTTCTATTAGAGCAATACCAGATGACTTAAACAATGGGTTTACAGACAAGCAGAGTAGCAGGCAGCCTAGATAAAATGCAGCTGAAATTACAGAACTGCCTTGGAATACTATAGAAGAAAGTATCTGAAAGCTTTATCTATTACTGTCAAGTCAGTTTCTATTCATACTGAACCCATAGGACAGTGTAGAAATGCCATATTCAAATTGCCAGTCTTTCGGTTGGCAGCCATGCTCTTAACCACTTCATCAGCAGGGTTCTGCAAAAGACTTAGAGGAATTGAAATGTTAGAGTGGATTTATCATATTGGGTCCACAGACCCACCCGGGCTATGTCCATTGGACACGTCTTTGATCACAACCGTGGAGAATAAGTTTGTGAAGGGAGCTCCAGCATCCTTGAAGACTGCTGTGATTGCTTTTCTATTTAGGTCAGTTTTACAGTGAGAACTACCTTGCTGAACTAGGGAACCTAACTACAGTGCAGGTGATTGGGTCCTAAGGACACAGGGTCCAAGTAGCTATACTTAATCCCCAAAGTCAAGATGAGTGTGGTTACTTTAATGGACAATAGTGTCAAACAAGTAATCAGAAGAGTATTACTTATATGGTTTTATGATACTGGCTAATTAGTCATAGTGTCCCTAGAAGTGAAATACATGAGAAATCTACTAAATAATTATTTGATTATACAAGCAGGAAAATTCTAAGTCAAGGCAAAGACAGTCTAACAGAATAACCAAAATACAAGTACGGCCCCTCAATCAGTTCCCAGACTTGAGCCAGTTGGTAGGGCCACAACCCCTTAAAAAAGGGGGAGGTTAGGTCCTTAGAAGGAATTCATTATGCTGTCAAAAATTTATGTTGTTTATCTCCCTCCCAGCCTTCCCCCAAAAGTATCTTTTATAAGAGCCACAGATCATTAGTGAAAAGGAAACAATCAGACTTTTGGGGATTGCTGGACACTGGCTGTATACAAATTCCAAGAGACCCAAAATGTCACTGTGGCCCACAGTCAGAGTAGGGACATATAAAAGTCAGGTTATTAGTAGAGTTTCAGCTCAGCTTCATCACACAGTGGATCCAGTGTGATCTCCAATATATGCTATGGTGACTTCCTCAGTTTCAGAATGCATAACAGGAATAAACATACTCGGCAATTGGCAGAACCCCTATGTTTGATTTCTCATATGTGGAGTAGTGGTTAGTATGGTAGAAAAGAGCCAAGGCAGCCATTAGAGATAAAGGAAATAGTGAAAGGAAGACAATTTTTTATGACATTCAGGACATCAAGGGTAATGCAACAGCAGCCCTGATGGCCGTTCCAGAAAAAGAGTTCCAAAACTGCTTTGAAGGGTGAACTAGGTTCTGGCATCAGTGCATAGCTTCTGAAAGGGAGTACTTCAAAGGCGGCCTTGGTGATATTCACCAATAAGGCATGTAGAACATTTTGTAGGATGCATTCTTGTACTTAACTGGCAGTCCACATTGGGTGATGTTTTTCTCCGTCAGGACTCATGAGTCCAAGAATCAAGGGGTGGAAATGAGAGCGCCACTGTTCAATATTAACCCTAGCTACTTGCACACAAAAATGTTTTGTTTCCTGTTCACAAAATCGTGTTCTATGGGTCTTAGTTCCAAAGAGAGAATGTTCCTTCCAAGAGATACAATTTCATTGGCCTAGAAGGTGAAAATTCCACCTAGCAAATTAGGGTTCCTCATGTCCGTGGATCAACAGCTTTAAGAAGGAATTTTTTCTTATTGGTTGATATGATTGATCTTAATTACCATGAGGGAACTGGATTGACATTACATAATGGAAAAGTTCCTTTAGTGGATCTATTGGTACCACCATGCCCTGATCAACGGAAAGTCAATGGAAAACTATAGCAAATCAGTTCCAGCATAACTGCTAATGGTCCAGACCCTTCAGAAATGAAAGTCTGAATTACCCCACCAGGCAAACAACTGCAACCAGCTGACATCAAATTGGATGTGGAAGAAGGTAATTCTAAATATCAGCTATGATCACAGGACCAATTGCAGAAATGAATATGTCCTTGTTTTGTTATATCCATGTGTGTACATTTATGTGTGTGCATATGTATATATGTACCCTATAAATATGTATATATATGTACACTATATGTATCTGATTTCTACAGGTTTTACTATGTATAGTATCTGTACTGTGTATATATGTATAGTAAAAATATATCTATAGTTATCTATCTACATATCTGTAGCAAAATCCACAAAAGTCAGAACCTGTGTAAGGCACAGACATGGCCAGAGAAGGAATGCTCAAATATTACTTACTAGTAGACAGTGACAGAAAAGTGGTAGACTGTAGCCTATCAAAGACAGAAAACTTGTGAGACCAGAAAGATAAATTAATCCCATCTCACATGTTTCTCACAGATTTCAGTTGTGTGTGTGTGTATGTGTATCAAATATCTGTGTTTTCTTCCCTCTTTTATTCAATTATTTATCATATTTGAGAACCCATATGCAAATCCATCCACCTGTGGTAACCCTGGTAGCATAGTGGTTAAGTGCTATGACTGCTAACCAAAAAGTTGACAGTATGAATCCACCAGGCATTCCCTGGAAATTTCAAGGATCAGTTCTACTCTGTCGAGTCTGAATTGACTCAGTGGCCATGGGTTAAGGTCACCATATCTTCTACAAGGCCCCAAATCCATTGAATTAGGAAAAGTCAATCTCTTTAACAAATGATGCTGACAAAACTGGATGTCCATTCTCAAATAAATGAAACAGGACTGATATCTCACATTATGTACAAAAACTAATTCACAATGGATAAAAGACCTACATGTAAAGCCAAAATCTATAAAGTTCTTAGAAGAAAAAATAGCATTAATGTGAGAAGCCTTAACACACAGCATTAACAGGATACAAATCATGACCCACAACACACAAATTCCACAAAATAAGGTCATTAACTGGGATCTTCTAAAAATTAAACCCTGACAGTGTAGTGGTTAAGTGCCATGTCTGCTAACCAAACGGTCAGCCGTTCAAATCCACCAGGCACTCCTTGGAAACTATGGGGCAGTTCTACTCCGCCTTGTAGGCTCGCTATGACTTGGAACTGACTCAGTGGCACTGAGTTTGGTTTGGTTTTGGGTATTGTGAGATCAGTGAGAGGCATGGCATTTTCTGATAAAACTATTCACTATATTATAGCTGGGAAGTCTGGAATAAGATCTAGTGGCTGTACCAATATCAGTCTGTGTGAGAATGCTAAAGACTTTCAAGTAGATGAGGTCAGTTGGGTGTGGTAGAACAAAAGTGGAACCTACCAATACAGTATTTTAAGGTACTCAAGAGGAGATATGACTAAAAAATAATGGTGAGATGAATGCAGAAAAAGGAGAACTAAGGAAAAGTGCTCACCTAGGATTCAGGGGAGTATTTCAAGGATAGGTTATTAACAGAGAAGTCAAAAGATTATATTCTAAATTACTTTCTCATTCTATTGGTCAGTGATTGTTGAATGATTGGATGGATGTCTCCATAAGGGAAAGAAAGAAAAAATCCTGGGCTGTGTAGAGTGTAGCTGGCTTCTTTATGATGGATCTGAGAGAAATTTTGACTCTCATGGGTATTGTTGGGATGCAGATAAATAAAAAAAAAAAAAAAAGCCTTTTCTCTATCACTAAGATAATTTTTCTGTCCATCAGGAGATAAGTGAGCTTCCTTGAACCATTAAGTAAAGCAGTGTGTAATTAGGTGCTTAGGACTAACTGGAAAGACAGTTGCTATTGTGTTAAGAGAGTTATCAGAGAGGACTGAACATGGTATGAAAGATTTCTTAAGGAGTGACTGGATTTATAGGCAAGGGCCTAACTGGCTAGGCAGAGAAGACTCTGTAGAGTATGTACAAAATGAAGATCAAAGGAAGGACCTGACATGAGTGTGAGCACGAGGATGTTTATATTCACTCAGGCAATAGACTAGAGGAAAGGCACGGACATTTGTTAAATTCATTTTATTTGTCAAATTCTGTAAAAACCAAATGGCTTCCCAACAGCCTCCTTTCCCCTCCTCTCCACTCACTCTCCTTCCTCCAGCCAGAGGTCAGCAGGATGATATCCTACAGATGCATAGAACCATAACACGAAGAGCAGTGGAAGCTACATATAGGTGGGCATGTAAATTTATATGGGAATGTATATTTTCACTCAGTCATAATAAACAAAAAACAGTAAAACAGTTGGCCTTTGAACTGATCCCAAGTCATTAGGACCACATATGTGTTGGAGTAGAACTGTGCTCCTTGAGATTTTCAGTGATTGACTTTCTGGAAATAGATATCAGGCCTTTCTTCCAACGTGTCTCTAGGTGGTTCAGAATGACCAGTCTTCGGGTTTGCAGTCAGTAATGCTAACAGAGGTCAACTACCAGAGGTTCCCATTAAGCATTAACTAACTAGCTGCTATGAAGTTGTGGCAACTCAGTATGCTTCAGAATAGAACTGTAGTCCATAGGGTTTTCATAGCTGTGACTTTTTTGAAGCAGATTGCAGGCCTTTCTTCTGAGGCTCCTCTGGGTAGGTCTATAATGCCAACCTTTAAGTTTATAGATGAGTGCATAACCATTTGCACCACTTAGAGGCACCTTCATATATTTTGCTAAAGAAAACAAAACCCATCGCTATAAAGTTGATTCCAACTCATAGTAACACTGTTAAGGCAGTGGAACTACCACATAGAATCTGTAAGTTGGATCTTGTGGATTTGAACTGCCAACTTTTTGGTTAACAGCCATAGCTCTTAGCCATTTTTACTCTTAATCATTGTGCCACACAGCTCTCATACTAGGCCAAGTGCCGTCGAGTAGGATAGGAAGTGCTTTATATGTTTCATCTCACTTTCTTCTAATCCATCACATTCTTAGCTCTAAACTTGTTAAATTAAGGAGTTGACCATTTAAAAATAACCTGTGACTCTGAGCCTTTACATATGGAAGTCTCTTGATCAGACAAGCTTCTTATCATATTCTTTATCTGAGAAGCTTCTGTTATCACCTGCAAGAAGACCAACCAGATCTTTCTTACATACTGTCCCTCTTTTCTCCTTCTACATAGTCTAAGGTAGCACTGATGTCAACATACTAAAAATACTCTGTTTGGTTCTTGTGTTTTCTCCTGAACTGGAAATTTTGCTTACTTTTTCTTTATATTTCCAGCACCCATCAGAGTGCTTTACACACAGTAGAAATCAATACATATAAACATATTTTTAAGGTCAAGATGTTAAAAGCCACAGAACTAGTAACTGGTGGATGTGGGATTTGAACATAGTTCTAAATTATTTCAAAGCACTTCCTCGTCATATTAAAACATCTCTAAGTGGAAAAATGAACACTCTTAAAGGTTTTATGGATGATGACAGGCTTTAAAAAACTGATGCAAAGGCTACCCAGTAGAGAGGAGAAAACAAACAATCAAGGGAGTATGTTCACCTTGTATTGATTTTCTTCCTTTTGAACACATCTCAAGGATTTAAGAACTGTTCATAGTTATCTCCTACATGTTGATTGGTTTTTTCTTCCTCTTTTTCTTTCTATCTCCCACTCTCTGTCTCTTGATAATTGAGATTATAGTGAAATCCAAGTTCACATACTTACATTGAATTCATAAAATGCAAGAAATGTAATCACAAGTTTTGGCTTTATTCCATACCCCCAGAAGCAAAAAAAGATCCCAAAATATGAAAAGAGATATTTTACTGGAGTTAATTTACTTGCTGATACTGCCTTTCTTTGAAGAGCTATTTGTATTTATTTTGAACACTGAGCCAATAATGAACATGCGTTTCTAATGTATTTCGGTTAGTGGAAGACTGCCGTATAAATACAGAGCTCCAGTGTGCCCTTGAGTAAAAAATAATCTGGAATATACATAAAAATTAAACTCACTACATAGAGACACATTCGTCCATCCATGCCTCGGCTTTGACGTACCTAGATTATATGACTAGTTCTTTGATACTAGGCAAATTGCTTAACTTTTCTCATACTCAGATGACTGATCTCTAAGACAACATACAGATATAAGGTAAGCGATGGAAAGCATCTAACAAAATAAGACATAGTATTTTATGTTGAATAGTATCTACTGATTTTAAAAATAATTTCATGAAAATTAAAACAGACTTTTCACATAAGAGCTATACAGTGATTTACCTTTCTGTGCCACAAGATCATATGGCTTTGGAAACACTTCTTTTACTAGTGATTGGCAGGCATAGGTAATGCCATAGTGGAAGAACTAAGGGGCAAAGTGTCACTGAATGAAACCTGATCTGGAGCACAGAATGCATGAATTAGATGTATCTGTACCATAAATGATGTTAGATGAGTCATTTATTTCTTGTAACTTATGATTCCTCATGGATCTAAGGCAAGATTTGAACTACACATGGACACTAAGAAAGAATATTTTTATTTGCTTCAGCTGTCGGATCTGACTCAATGGCACTTGGCTTGGCTTGGCTTCAGCTGTGTGATGATGAGAATGAATGTATTGACTCACTGGGGATTGCTTTAATTGTACAGTGAAGTGTGCACTTCTATCTTAGCCATTTTTCTGATGTTCTAGTCCAGAATTGCATTTTCAAAGACAACACAGCCCATACCTCTGATCTGCTTCTCATTTCTTGGAATAGTTGACTTATTTTCAGCACTTCATTCTTTTGACCTGTTGCTAGCCCTGTGTGGAAAGTTTTTCCATAACCTGTTGTCTAGTCTGGGTTCTCTAAAGGGACAGTGACATACATGTACATAAACACAGGAGAAGAGAGAGATAAAAACAAATGGTTTAGTAAACCCTGATTAGCACAGGAAACCGTGGTGGCACAGTGGTTAAGTGCTACATCTGCTAACTAAAAGGTCAGCAGTTCAAATCCACTGAGTGCTCCTTGGTAAAACTCTGGGGCAGTCCTACTCTGCCTATAGGGTCACTATGAGTTGGAATTGACTTGGCAGCACTAGATTTGGTCTTCTGGTTTTGGACTGTTCATTTACATCATTAGCTTGAATAACTTTTAAAAGTAAAAGAAGTTAAAATGTGTGGCATATTTTGTAAGAATCACATGCATTTAAATCAGGTCTTTCCCTTGAAGTTTTTCATGAAATCCAACAACTGGGACTTACCAAAGGAATGTAACAATGGGTGAACTCAAAGAGTAATGGAAATAATGAGCCATAAGATCATTAGAGCAATGATGTGATTGTTCAGTATAATTTATCAATTGTATTGTGTACTACTGAGTGACAGATGACTCTCCAGATTATCATGAAATAAAGAAATTTCCAGTATGTTCAATTAGAATTTGTAAAACTATTTTGTCTTTGTAATTTATAGGTAAAATCTAAAAATATTTCCTGAGCTATTAAAATTCTTAATGCAATAGCACATGGTCTATGAGTAGCCATGTCATTTTACTAGTATGGGCCTCATTTATGCCCTATACCTAGAGAAAATGACAGGTTATTCTTCCTACTGATGTTGAGATAAGTCATCAGCTAATGGACATAAAACCCTTTTGACAATTGTGATCATAACCCCTCTTTATAGGTACCTTCTTCTGTGTATTTATGTCATTTTGTTCCTGCTACAACCTTGGTGAGGGACATGGCTGACATTCTTTTCTGTAGTATATGGAGAAGAGACTAAAGTTTCAGAGCAGTTTAGGATAGAGAACTAAAGGACATTCAGGAACAAAACCCTTGTAAGATTGCAAAACCAAATCCAGTGCTGATGAGTCAATTCTGACATATGAAAACTCTGTGGAACAGAATAGAACTGCTGCACAGTGTTCCTAAGGAGCACCTGTTGGATTTGAACTGCCAAACTTTTGGTCAGCAGCTGAGCTTTTAACAACTATGCCATTACACTCCCACACTCTAACTCCTGTCCCAGGTCCCTCAACTCCATTGTGCTCTAAGCAAGATATTAGTGAAATTCTAGGGTTATTTTTAAATGTTGTGTCTGTGACTTCTAAAATTAATCCTGATTATATCACTACTTAGAAATCTTTTAATGGGTCCCAATTATGACAATCATAAAATTATAAAATTTCTGCTTCTTACCTCAACAACTGAGGCTCTTCACCATCTGGAGACCTCCTAGGTCACAGATCATTTTCTGCCACAATCTGTATGTATACATGTTACAGTACCTTTGATCTACTTCTCATTCCTTGCACATGTTGGGTAATTTTCATCACTTCATTCTTTTGATACTGAAGCTAGCTGTACTTGGAATGTTCTTCCTTAATTTATTGTCATAATCTGGGTCCTGTAGAGAAACAAAACCAGGGAGACATTATATATATATATATGTATACAGAGAGAGAGAGAGAGAGAGAGAGAGAGAGAGAGAGAAAGGAGAGCAATTGACTTCAAGAAAATGGCTTGTGTAACTCTGAGGGCTGACAAGTCCCAAATCTGTAGGTCAAGTTGCAGACTAGAGATCTTAGTTGGCTCCCAGGGTTGAAAGGGCTGGTTAATCCAAAATCTGCAGATCAAGAAGCAGAATGGAGATTATCTGCTGTCTTATGTCCCAAGAACTGAAGGTCAGGTGATGAGAAGACTGCAGGGTAGAGTCAAACAGAACTTTGACAAAATGTTCAGTTATGTTCTGGAAGAAAGACAGAACTCCTCATGGAAAGTCCCCTTTCAAATGACTGACTGGACATATCAGATCACATCATGGAAAGTGATTACACTGTGTTACATAATGGAAAAACATTCAGTCTAGTATCTGCTAAAATAGAGACTCATATCCTAGCAAATTTGCCATATAACGTTAATCATCACACTTGTCTTCACAGAAAATTCGCTATTCCCCGAAGAAGTTATTTTTTTAATATTTTTCTAGCATTAGTTTTAATCTCCTTGAGGTTAGGATTTTGGATTTTCAGGTACGTGTCCCCAAGACCTAGTAACAGGACAGTGATACTGTGCATATAAGCTAACTGTTGAGAGAAAGGAATCATAGTTTTCAAACATTGGCACAAGTACATTTGCTAAAATGTACTTGTTAGCCTTTGACCTTGAGAGAAGGTAAAACACAATATCAGCAAATACCACATAGCACATGTTAGGTTTTCTCTTGGCCACCATGAGGAAAAGCTTCTTATTTTTAACTGATGAAAGGTCTGAGACTCTAGCTTTGAATTCAATGGTTCGTTCTTAAAGAACCCTCTATCAAATTCTATTAACTCTCAAACTGGCTTGTAAATCATCTTTTAGTTTACATATCTGCAGTGCATAGTTTTAAGATATTAACATAAATAGTGCTTTTGGATAAGCAAATATGTGTAGAAAACATACATGTCTTTCATCACAGAAAGACATGTAATTGAGTTTATTAGTTTGTCAACCAAGGAGCTGTCTATGTTAGCTTTCAGTAGCACTTATTTCCTGCTGTCAGCTGATGTGGTGATGAGGATCCTAGCAATCATTTCTACATTCCTGTCTCCCTGATCTCACTGCTATGATGGCTGAAACAAGAAGCCAGTCTCTCCATGTGCTAAGACTTGATTCCATCACCTTATGTGGTCTAAGTGGTCATGTGGTGGAATAACTGTTACATAGCATGTGCAGACTAGGTATGCTTGAAGCTCACAGGCCTTGGGAACAAAAAGCTAGGTTCTTGAAACTTGACAAGTCTTAATTCCAGTACTACCAAATTTCTCCACTAGGGGATTATCTAGAGAAATGGAAAATTAGGTATGTTGTATGTTGCTTTTTATAACAAAGAAGTATGCTAATGAAAACAGAATTCTTTTTGAATATTAGACTTGATTTCCATCCCATGCTGTAAAATTGCTACTCAGGCAACATGTGAAGAATCACTGAACCTCTCTGAACCTCAATTTTCTCAATTCTAAATGTAGGGAAAATGATACCTATGTGTAAGGATTTTGTAATGATTAAATTAAAATCCTACTTACAACATTGGTTGTAAGGCCAATATAGAAGATTTTCAATCACAATAAAGATCGCTGAAGAAAAAATAAGGACAACGCTAAGAACTCTAATACATGGTAAAAACAGAATATAAAATATTACAACCGTGCACAAAATCCAGAAGAGAAGATAAATAATTGGAAACTCCTAAAAATCAACCACTTGTGTTCATCCAAATACTTCACCAAAAGAGTTAGAAGACAATCTGTAGACTGGGGAAAAACTGGCTATGATAAATATGATCAGTGTCTAATCTCTAAAATCTACAAAATACTGCAAAACCTCAACAATGAAAAGACAAATAACCCAATTAATAAAATGCTGGATTCTATGTTTGGAATGGACCTTTGATTTTAATGATATTTTTCACGTCCTTCTCCAAGTCGATGTGCTAGGAATAGGTTCTCCATATCCCCTTCTCTCACTTTATTCCTCTAATGTTCTTTCAGGGTTTGTCCTTAGGAGATGAAATCAGCCTTCTTCAAGATTTACTCATTAGAGCTTACAATTCAAGTCTTCCTTGTAGATTTTCTGACAATTTCCTCGAAGAGAAGGGCTCACTTTTTTTTTTTTTTTGGCCCTTGATTACCTGCAGTGAAGTATGATGTTGGTGGTCCCCACAGTTACCAAAATCACTAGATTCATAATATTCTAAGGGAAAACAGTCAGAGTAAGAAATTGCTTTTAATGATATTAATTAACATTAGTAGTAATTATCATACCAGGAACCCTTGTGGCAGAGTGGTAAAGCATTCAACTGCTAAGTGAAAGGTTGACGAGTCAAACCCACATTATGATAATCACATTTGATCCTCGAGTCATTGAACATAGGTGAATGCTCCCTTTGCTTGCTCTTATGTTGGGTTTCATAGAGATATTTATTTCCATTCAGCACCAATTCTTTGTAAATCTCTCCAGTTTTCATGTCCCTCGTACAAAAACTGTATCAGACATTTGTAAGTAGGTATCTATTCTGGGTCCATCAGTGAACTAAGAACTATGGGTAATGCCTGAGCCATCAAAGACCTTATTTCTGGGGTTTGAAATATAGCAAAGGTAAGAAGAAGCCTGTGTAAACAGTACTGTGAAAACCATACAACAGTCAATGTTTTGTGTGTGTGTGTGTGTGTATTTAAAAATGCTGAAAGTAGTGAAAGGCTAAAATAGATGCACCAAGTAAGAAGAGAGATGAGATTAAGGGTGATGGAACATTTGGTTCTGAACTTGAGACAAACTCTGTAGAATTAGTTAGAGCTATACAGACAGACAGGATTGGCACAGGGACAAGGATTCAAGGGTGACTGGTATGGCTGCAATTGGAGTCAATAAGGAGACTGTGTTGAATAGAAGTTATTCTGAGATGATAGAGTAGATACACTTTTTTGCTATTCCTCCGAGTAAACACAATTAAAAAATCCTGAACATTACAGTACTTATACTCAAATAATATGCATCTTGTGTGTTTCAACCACTACTTCCCCTTGGCAAGTATTTTCAAGAGTGCTGTTATGCCATTTTTTTTTTTTTTTTACAGGTTACTATAAAAAAAGGAAAGGAAAGAAATTTCACAGAGTAGTAACAAAAATATCTCGTGGAGGGAGTAAGTGGTTGGCAAAATAGACTATGCACAAAACAAACACAAGGAAGCTCTGAAAGGTGGAAAGACCAGCTACAGGCACTAGGATCTGAGGGATCATGTGTGGTGGTTTCCTTGGGTATTCTATTTGCCTCGTATATTCTAGACTGGTTACAGGAAAAGCTGACTGTCTACACACACCAACCAGTAAAGCAAAAACAAGACAATAAAAGTCCTGACAAAATGCTGCTCTCTTTCCCAAAGGACCAGGAAAAGGGTAGCAGAGCAAGACAGAAAACTTTTAGACAATAATTTCTTTACTGCAGACAATTACACAGAATAAACTGTGTACCCTTCCCCACCCACCAGCAAAGTCCAATTGCAGAGTTTAGGATTCTACCTAGCCAGGCTATAACTTGGTACCGCAACAACTGCACCAGGATGTTGTCAGCATACAAAGCTAGGACTTTTATTTCTTTTATTGTTCACATGCTCTGTCTTTTGTATTCTTTGATTTTGAATTTAAAGTGAGTTTTTCATTTCTTATCAGAAGATACATTTAGATTGCGCTTTCTTTTTCTCTCTGTCAGACTGCCTTGTTGTTGTTAGTGATGGTGTATTTAGACTATATGCATGTAAAGAAATTACTGATATGTTTAGATTTACGTCTACATTGTTTTTAATTACTGCTTTCTTTTTGTTTCCTGTAGTTGTTTTGTTTTTTATCATCTCTCTTTTCTTGCTTTCATGAGGAATGCTTGAAAGTTTTTTAGGATTCCATCTTGATTTATTTAAAGTGGTCTTCAGTGTATTTCATTGTACAGGTAGTCCCTGATTTATCAAGTATTCCAGTTAAAAACGAGCTACACTTGTGATTGATCATTATTTCCTCTTTGTTTTATTTGTGTACATCTTATCATTGGCAACATGTACTACATACAATGATGTAGTGCATAATTTGCTGTGGTTATATTCTCAGATATTCACTCACATACATTTTTATGATTTATTGTTCAAAACACTGCTTGCAGCAGTCTACTGCCAGTCTACAATGGAGTCAGTGCTGGGATTCATGATGAGTAGAATATTCCAAGTATTTGATCAGGGTAATATAATGTGAGAGATTGGTGGGAAATTTATCTATATAACGAGAACTCTCAATTTAAAAATTGATATTGCCAATATGGAACAGCACATACATCACAAAGAAGGGGGAGTGACAGAGCAGAACTTAATGGGTTTTGAAGAGGAAAGAAATGCTGAAGAACGATGAAATAATGAGTGAAAGAGAGAAGTTGTCAGAAAATTTTACTGTGAAAGAATTAGTTTTTGCTAAACTAAATCAGGCCTATTGTTCCTTAAAAAACATGAATCTAAACACCAGCTGCTAAAGTTGACAAGTAAATTTGGGAAGCAGGGACATGTTGCCTTGAAACACATAAACTACATCAGAAAGGACCCTACAGACAACTCTCACTAGTTCCCTACTCCCAGGGATAATCCTGATGAGCCAGGATCTTCCTCAAGTGGAGTTATTATTGCATATGACAAAACGCCACCATTGAACAACACTACTTCACTGTACAATTTTTATGATTCATGTGATTTTCTATTTGTACATTAATTTTAATTTTTACAAGGAATGTGATACCATTCCTCTTCAATTGTCATTCTCAGAATAACAGACCATATGATTGTCAGATTCAGAATGGTCAGTACCAGTCCCTTTTAGTTCATTAATACCTAAGGTATTAATCTTTGAGTGTTTCATTTTTGACAATTCAGTTTGCCTAGATTAAGATTTTACATATTGAATGTTTCAGTTACTAATGGAAGTTTGCAACTATTTCTCCTAATTTTGAGTTGTGCCATGTCAATAATGAAGGTCCTGAAAGTTTTACTCTATTTATGTCATTAAGATTGACTATACTTGGTGCTAAATTTTTAAAAAGTATTTTTGTGCCTTCCAATCTGAAGAGTTCATTTTCCAGCAGTCTATCAGATGATTTTCAGCTACTATTAATAAAGTTTTCATTAACCAGTTTCTTTAGGTTCTTCTTCCTGTCCTGTCTGAGTCTGGAAGCTTGACTGAAACTTGCCCACCATGGATGACCCTGTGGTGTTTGAAATACTGGTGACTGAGCTTCTTGCATCACAGCAGCATGCAAGCTAATACACAATTCTAGGATGATATCTATATACTGATAAGGAAGACTAGTTAATGCTACTATTATTGGCAGTTGCCTAATAATCACTAATGTCAAAGAGGAAGAAATTGAAGAATTCTACCAACTTCTACAGTCTGAAATTGATCAAATATGTAGTCAAGATACATTTATAATTAGTGGTATTTGGAATACAAAGCTGTAAATTAAGAGAAATCAGTAGCTGGAAAACATGGCCTTAATTATAGAAATGACTCCAAAGACAACATGATGAATTTTACAGGACTAATGACCTATTCATTGCAAATACCATTTTCGACAACATAAACAGTGACTGTGAATGTGGACCTTGCCTGACGGAGTACACAAGAATCAATTTGACTACATTTGTGTAACAAGGGCTCAATATTATCAGTCATAAAAAGGACAGAGTCCTACTGTGAAACAGATCATTAATTACTCTTATGCAAGTTCAAGTCGACGCTAAGAAAATTAAAGCGATCCATGACAGCCAAAATACAATGTTGAATATCCCACCTGAATTTGTAGATAATCTCAAGAATAGATCTGACATACTGAATACTAATCAACAGAAACCAGATGAGATGTGGGAAAACATCAAGCATATTAATCTTGAACAAAGAAAAAGTACATTAAATAGACACTAAAGAAAGAAAAGGACAAAAGAATGTGAGAAAAGACTCTGAAACTTGTTCTTGATCATTGAATAGCTAAAGCAAAAGGAAAAATATTGTGAAGTAAAAGATTTCAAAGAGCCACTTGAGAAGACAAAGTAATACAAAGACGTGTTGAAAGACCTTCCCAAAGGGGAAGAACACACATGGCATTTCTCAAGTTGAAAGAACTGAAGAAAACGTTCAAACTTTGAGTTGTGATATTAAAAGATAATATGTGGAAAATATAAAATGACACAGAAAGCATCAAAAGAAGATGGAAGGAATACAAAGTCACTGGGCCGAAAAGAATTTGTTCACTTTTAAATATTTCAAAGGTAACATACAATCAAGAACCAATAGTACTGAAGGAAAAAGAAGAAAAGCAGGGCTCCAGGAGCTGACAGAATAAAAATTGATATATTTTAACAAATAGGTGCAGCATTGGCAGGGCTCACTCATCTAGGCCAATAAATTTGGAAGAGAACTACCTGTCCAAGGGACTAGAAGAGATCCATATCTGTGCTTATTCCAAAGACAGGTGGTCCAATACAATGTTCACTGTATTGAATAAGGTTAATATCACAAGTAAGTAAAATTTTGCCAAGATAACTCAAAAATGGTGGTAACTATATATCACCAAGAAACTACCAGAAATTCAAGTCAGATTCAGAAGAAAATGTGGAATGAGAGATACCACTGCTGATGTCAGATCTCAGCTGAAAGCAGAGAATACCAGAAAGAAGTTTGTGTTTTACTAACTTTGCAAGGGCATTCAAGTGCATGCATCATAACAAATTATGGATAACATTGTGAAAAATGAGAATTCCAGACCACTTACTTGTGTTCCTCTGTAACCTGTAAGTAGAAGAAGACATAGTTCTTTGAATACAACAAGGGGATACTGTGTCATTTAAAGTCAGGGAAGATGTGCATGAGGGTTGAATCCTGTCATATTTACTTAGTTTGTGTACTGAACAAATAATATGAGAAACCAGCCTATATGAAGAATGTTGGCATCAAGACTAGAGAATGACCTATGATATGCCTATGATACAGTCTTGCTTGCTGAAAGAGTGGAGGACTTGAGGCACTTTCTAATGAAGATGAAACAGTATATGCATCCTTCAGTATAGATTACATTTCAACCTAAAGAAAACATGCATTCTTACAACTGGATCAGTGAGCAACATCAGGGTAAGTGGAGAAAATATTGAAATTGTTAAGAAATGCATGTTACTGTGGTCCACAATTAATGCCATTGAGTAGCAGTCAAGAAATAAAAATATGTATTGCATTGGACAAATCTGGTGTAAAAGACTTCTTTAAAGTTTTAAAAAGCAAATACATCACTTTGGGAACTAAAGTGTACCTGACTCAATTATATTTCGTTTGCCTCATATGCATGAGAAAGCTGTTCAGTGAATAAAGAAGACCAGAGAAAAACTGATACCTTTGAATTATGTTAGTGAAGAACATTGAATGTGCCATAGACTGCCAGAAGAATTAACAAGTTGGTCTTACAAGAAATACAGCCAGAATGCTCCTCAGACACAAGTATGGTAAGACTTCATCTCATGTATTTTGGACATCCTATCAGGAAGGACCAGTCCCTGGAGGGACATTATGCTTGATAAAGCATAGCATCAGCAGAAAAGAAGAAGGCCTCTACAAGACAGACTGACACAGTAGCTGCAGCACTGGACTTAAGCATAGCCGGGATTGTGAGGATGGCACAAGATCAGGCAGTCTGTCATTCTGTTTTACGTATATAGGGTTTCTATCAGTTGAACCTGACTTAGAAGTGCCTAACGACAACAGATGTATGTATGAATTAAGATATATCTGTAAACTTCCAATTCCCAAAGACAAAGATCAGAATTATAAAGATACTGTTAATAAAAGGCAGCATTGTATTTTTACACAAATAACATACATCTTCTGTATTTCTTTCTACCTTCTCCTAGATGTTATGAGGTACTATCACAAGCACCACTATGTCAATACTCTTCTACACATTGCTAAAAATTAAAAAATTAGCATAGCATACTTATAAAAAATATTTCATGAGGGAAAGGTGCTGTTACAACTCATGTTGACCCCATGAATGCAGAGGGCATAGCAATCCACAAGGTGTGTGACCTTTTGGAAGCAGATTCCAGGCCTTTCTTCTGAGTCACCTCTGGGGTCATTCAAACTTCCAGTCTCTTAGCTGGTAGGTAAGCACTTAACCATCTGCATCATATTAAAATGTGTAAGGAATACATAAGGGGCAAAATTGTGGATACTTCTCAGACATAACTAAATACCTCTCAGGATTATATTTCTGGAGCATAGCCTCATGGGATATTTCAATAAATTGATATAATTAATAAAAGTATGTTCTACATCGTAGTTTATTGAGAAGGGTCTGGGATCTTAATATCTTGTTAGTGGCCATCTAAGATACAACTATTGGTCTCTATTCTTGAACAGAAAACAAAGAAGGAAACTGGACTCAAAGAAGATACTAGTCTACAAGACAAATAGTCTACATGAACCACAGCCTCATCTACCTTGAGACCAGCACTAGAGGGTGCCTGTCTGCAAGTACCATCTACTCTAATCTGGGCCACGAAAAGTGGACACTGATAGAACAGAAAAAAAAATGTTGAACAGAACCTCAAATCCTTAATGGGAAGAATAGAAAAAGACTTACTGGACTATTCCTTTAATTCCTAAAGGAAATTTCACCAGATTTAGAGTGGAGAACCCCATGAGACTATTGCCCTCAGTTACACTGCACAACTTCAACCAAAATCACCCCCTAAGGTTACCTTGTAGCTAAATAAAAAA
Source organism: Heterohyrax brucei (assembly GCA_028571685.1). Taxonomy (NCBI): domain Eukaryota; kingdom Metazoa; phylum Chordata; class Mammalia; order Hyracoidea; family Procaviidae; genus Heterohyrax; species Heterohyrax brucei. Next base: position 2,556,716 of record CM053146.1, on the reverse strand, counting down.
CTGTCTTGAAAAATAATGAATATCACTAGTAACTATTGTGTTCCTTAAAAAAAAAAAAATCATCTACATGAAACCAAACAATCAGCAACTGCTTTCTGAAACAAGGATGAGAATGTAAGAGTTTGGAGAAAGCAGATTAATAGAAATATAACAATCAAAATAGCAATAATGAGAATAATCGTGCATTTTGACAAATGCAACCAAAGTCACTGAATCATTTGCATAGAATTGTTGAATGGGAACCTAAACTGCTGCGTAAGCATTAAGTAACCACTTGTATAAAGGAATCTAACTGCTTTTTGTGTGTTGACCTGGTACCTAAAGTATTGCTTAATTTTTCTATTAGATCCCGTAGTTTCTTGTGGTATCTTTAAAGTTTTCTGTTCTTTAAAGATCATATCATCTGCAGATAAAGATAGTTTTATTTCTTATTCAGTCTGGATAGCTTTTACTAATCCTTCTTGCCTTATCATTCTGCTGGGACTTCTAGTATGATTTTGAGTAAGAGTGATGATGGTGGGCATCATTGCCTCTTTGTCTCGAGGGCAAGGGTCTAAGATGGTTATAATACTTGCTGAAGGGTCAGAGAATATAAATACAAATGAAATATTAAAAGCTAAAATAGGTAGACGTATCACAGTCTACTAATATCAGGATTTTATACTTCAAATGAAGAGTAGAAAACACTTCCAGTGAAGGAACCTTTATCTTCTCAACTTTTAAATATTATTTTTTTGAGTATCAAACATCACACACAAATAAGATTTTGCTGAAAATCATTCAAAAACAGTTGCAAAAGAGAACTACCAGAAATTCAAGTAAGACTCAGAGAAAGATGTAGAACCAGGGATATCATTGCTGATGTCAGATGGATACTGGCTGAAAGCAGAGAAGAGGAGAAAGATGTTTATCTATGCTTTTTTTATTAACTATGCAAAAACATTAGACTGAATCATATTAGACTATGAACAACACTGCAAATAATGGGAATTTTAGAACACTCAAGTACGTTCATGAAGAACCTGTACATATATCAATAGGCAGTTGTGTGGACACAAGGGGATAAGAGAAATTTACAATCAAGAAAGATGTGTGTCCGGACTATGTTTTCACATACCTGTTCTGTCTTTATGCTGAGTATATAAGATCTGTGATATGCAGATAACACAATCATGCTTCCTGAAAGTGAAGAGGACTTGAAAACACCTATTGATGAAGATCAAAGACCACAGCCTTCAGCATGGATTGTACTTCAACATGAAGAAAACAAAGTCACAACTGAATCAATAAGCAACTTCCTGGTAAAAAGAGAAAAGACAGGTTGTAAAGGATTTCATTTTACTTGGATCCACAATTAACACCCATGGAAGCAACAGTCAGGAAATCAAGACACATTGCTTTGGGCAAATCTACTTCAAACAACCTGTTTAAAGTGTTGGGAAACAAGACGTCACTTTGAACTTTAAGGTGTGCCTGACTCAAGCCACCCCATAGTGTTCGCAATCACATCATATGCATGTGAAAACTGTACAATGGCTAAGGGAGACTGAATAAGAATTAATGCCTTTGAATTGTGTTCTTGCTAAAGAATACTGGCTATACTATGGAGGGCGAAAAGAAGGAACAAATCAGTCTTGAAAATAGTACAATCAGTATTCTCCGTAGAAGCAAGGATGGCAAGACTGTGTCTCACATATATTGGGACATGTTATCAGCAGGTGTCTGGAGAATGACATTGTACTTGGTAAAGTTGAGGGACAGCAAAAAGGAGGAAGACCCTTAGCAGATGGATTGTCACAGTGGCTGCAACAATGAGCCTAAGCATAGCAACAATTGTAAGGATGATGGATGCAGGACTGGGCATTGTTTCACTCTGTTGTGCATAGGGTTGTTATGAGTAAAAAACAACATCAAATGGTCTTATAATACTTGTTTCAGTCAATTATAATTTAGAAACTCATAAGAAGAGGGACATCTGTTATATGTGCTGTTTCTGTCCTTTCTGTCATAGTTGACTCCTTCCTGATACTCGTAAGTTATGTCTTTTATCATTTCCATTCTATTTTAAGAAACTCTTTTATGTATTCTTGAAGGGTAGCTGTGCTAGAGAAAAATTCTTTCAATTTTCCTTTGCGTAGGAATGTCTTTCCTCTTTATTCCTAAAGGAAATTACACAAGTTTTCAAATTTTCCATTAAAGCTCTTTTAACACTTGAGAATTGTTATGCTCTTACTTCCTGGCCTCCACAGTTTCAGATAAACAGTCTGCTGAAATTTGAATTTGTCTTCCTGATAGATACTCTGGCTGATTTCAAGGGTTTTCCTTTGCCTTTAATTTTCAAAAGATAAATTATAATGTATGTTTGTGTGGATTTATTTATTATGTTTTGGTTTCACTCAATCTTTGAATATTTTAGTTTCTTGCACCTAGTTTGGGAAGTTTTCAGGCATTATTTCCTTGAACACTCTTCAACATCGTTCTTCTTCCCCCTTTTGGTACTATGATTATGCAAATATTTAACTTTGTGTGTGCATGTGACTGTTCCCTGAAGCTCTTTTCATTTTTTGTTAGATTTTTTTTTTTTTCCCTCTGGGTCACCACGAGTTGGATCCGACTCAACGGCCCTTGGCTTGGCTGTCTGGAAAAGTGTTGATGACGCAGGTTTTGATTGTGTGGCAGCTAAGTGAAAGGTCAGTGGGTCAAATTTACTAGCCACTCTGAAAAAAAAAAAATGCGGCAATAAGCTTCTGTAAAGACATACAAATTTGATAACACCCCGGGGCAGTTCTCCTCTGTTTTATAGAATCACTGTGAGTTGGAATCAATAGCAATGGGTTCTTTACTTTTTTCTTCCATTGTTTAGGCTGAATAAATTTTGTTGTTTTGTCCTTAAATCAAAGGTCATATTGTCTGTACTGTCCACCCTATCATTAAAGCCATCTGGTGATTTTATTTTTTAATTCTACATTTAGTTCTATAATTTCTACCTGGTTATTTCTTATAGCTATTTCTTTGGTACAATATTCTATTCTTTTAATTGTTTTAATTGACTTAGCAATTAACTGTTAATGTGTTTAATGATGGATGCTTTAATACCTTTGTTAGATCATGTTAATCTCTAATTATCTTGGTGTCAGAGTCAGGTGAATGTTTTTTCTCATTGAAGTTGCAGTTTGCCTTGTTTATTATAGGATCAATGATTTTAGTGTATTCTGTTTTTGTTGTTAGGTGCCATCGAGTCAGTCCTGACTTGCAGTAACCGTATACATAACAGAATGAAACACTGACCAGTCATGCACCATCCTAACACTTGTTGCTATTCTTGGGTCCATTGTTGCAGCCACTGTGGCAATCCATCTGCTAAGGGTCTTCCTCTTTTTTGCTGACCCTGTACTTTACCAAGCATGATGTTCTTCTCTAGGGACTAATTCCCCCTGGTAACATGTCCAGAGCATGTGAGACACAGTCCTTGCTTCAAGGAACATTCTAGTTGTATTTCTGCCAAGACAAATTTGTTCATTTTTGTGGTAGTCCATGATGTATTCAGTATTCTTCACCAGTACTGCAATTCAAAGACATCAATTCTTCTTTGGTCTTCCTTATGTTCTGTACATTTGGCTTGTTATGTTAGGAAACTCTGGGTCCTATTTAAATCTTTTATTTTTGCAGGCAGTCATCTCTTCAGGGTTAGCATAGAGATCCTTGCTTATTTTTGTGGACTGTGGTCAAAGTGACAGATTAATTTTCAGAGTCTTAACAGTATTATGCTGTTCTATGTCTTAGGCTGTGTTCTCTAGAGAAGCAAGACCATTGAGTTATGGTGTGTGTGTATGTGTATATATGTAGACAGAGTGAATGATTTAATCTCAAGAACTCACACAGTTGTAGAGGTTGACATGTCCCAAGTCTGTGGATCAAATCCGGCATTAAGCTGAAAGATTTTCCTGACTTACATAGCTTCAGGTTAACTACCTCAGAATCACTGGGTGAGATAGCAGACTGCAGGCTCACAAGTTGTGGAGGCCAATGAATATAAAGATTGTCCCGTAAACTTCTAGCTCAGTTCATAAAAACAAAAGTCAGAGGATGATAAGCCAGAGGCAGAATCAAGAGAGAGAATGCCTTGTTAGGGAATTGATTTAAATACTGGAGGTCAGCTATACCCCTGAGGAAACTGTTTCAACTTATTGGCTGATAATAGCAGATCTCAGCATGAAGCTAATGACATCATTACATAACTGCTGAGTTACGTCTTTAGATAACTGACCAACTACCATAACTGCCACATAGCTGAGAATCATGACCAAGACAAGTTGACACACAGCTTTAACCATCACAGTCTACTTCTTTTCAGTTTGGCAGTTGTACACATCTTCTTACCATACATAATATCTGTACAAAGATGTATGTATAAAATCATACTTTTACATAACATACAACTAACACATTTACAACCAAAAGTGCACTAGCCCCATTTACATCATACCTTTTGTAAGAGAAGTAAACAAAAATATTTGACACACACATACAAGGAGGAATACTCATAACAACTACAACCCTCATTTTTACAACTGGTCACATAGTTGTGACTGGTATTTAGAACTTCTTTTCACCACCCATTCTGTATTCCCTTTACCCTCAGCAATCATCTCAGCTTGTTGTCATTATTTGCATAGTGGTATGACCCGACTTTCATTCCTGAAGGATCTGGACTAGTATTAGTCCTATCCAAATTGAGTTACTGCAGTTTTCCATTGACTTTAATCACAGGACATAGTAATACTAAGATATGCCTTAAAGGATCTCCTGTATTCTGGACTTCTTCTTTACATCCATTACATAACATCAATTCAGTTTCCTCTTGGTAATCAGGAATATTCACACCAGCCAACATAACTCCTTTCTTTGTTGTCTGTTGATTCAGAACCACGAGGAGTACAAAGTGGTTGGGGAATTTCTAATTTCTAGTTCACTGGAATAGTGATGTGTCTCCAGATGTGAGCATTCTTCCCTTTGTGACTGAGATGTCTAGACCACAAATCATAGATTTGAGGTGACAGAAACCAAAAAATCTTGCCAGTGGTTCACAAGGGGTAATAGAGGGTAGAGCCACTCCCATTTCTACTGTATGATTCCTGGACCTGTGGATCCTGGCTATGGAAGTAATTATACTATACACTGGATACTGGTTTAGAGGATATACAGCCTAGCCAGAACCATAATTGTGTCTTTAGGAGGCTATTCTATTGTTCTATCAAGCTAGATGCTTCAAGATGATAGGAAACATGGAAAGACCAGTGAATTTCACAAGCATGAGTCCAATGATGCACTTCATTTGCTGTAAAGTCATCCGTTTGACCTGAGCTGATTCTGTATGGGATACCACGGGATACCATGAAATTCTGTAAGTTCGCAGACTGTAGTATTGGTAGAGGCATTGCATATAGGAAAAGCAAATCTGTACTCAGAGTGTCTATTCCTGTAAGAACAAAATGCTTCCCTTTCCAAGCAGTCCAGTTTAATCAACCTGCTACTTGGTTGCTGGTTGATCACCTTGAGAAATGGTGCCATAAGAGGGACTCATTGTTTTCTTGCTGGTAGACTGGGTACTCAGCAGTGACTGTCAGCAAGTTAGCCTTGGTGAGTGGAACTTTATGCTGTTGAACCCATGCATAATCTCTATCTGTGCCACCATTTTGTTCATAAGCCCACTGGACAATGAAAGAAGTGATTGGGGAAAGATGATTGATTGCCACAGAAGGTGTCATCCTATCCACCTGATTGTTAAAATCCTCTGCTAAGTTACGATTTGATGAACCTTCACATAGCCAAGCCAGCCAAGTGCCGTCAAGACACAAATATCTTTATTTCCTTAGCACATTCAGAGAGGTTTAGCTACACACCTCTTCCTCATACCTCCATGTCTCCAATTTCAAGTCATATTCCTCGTGAGTTACTGTTCACTCAGTCAGACCACTTGCCATGGTCCATGAGTCTGTATACAACAACACATCTAAACACTTGTGCTGTCAAGCAAAGTGAACAGTCAGGCATACTGCTCAAAGTTCTGCCTGTTGGGAGGATTTCCTTTCACCACTGTCCTTCAGAGAAGTCCTAGAAAGGGGTTGTAACGCTGCTGCTGTCTATTTTCAAGTGGTACCTACATATCATGCAAAATCGTATGTAAACCAGGCATGAGTTTTCCCTTCTTCAGCTAACTAATCATAAGGAACTCCTCATGCGGCTATAGATGCAGACCAGGAGAGAGCAGGTAATGTAATATGGGTTGAGAATATAGGCATTTAGGTCCCTTCCTCATGTAATTTAATTGTGCCTTCAGGTCCTGCTCAAAACCAATCTACTACACACTACTTCTATTTAATGATGGTATGTTGCTGTGTACACTTGACTTTATGGCTATATGGGTCAGAGAACTCCCAATTCATGATGGGCAGTTTAGGCTACATGGTGACTTGGTGTCCCATGGTTAAGTGTTCAGTCTGTATTAAAGCCAAGTAGCAAGCTAAGACCTGTTTCTCAAAAGCAGAGTAGTTATTTACAGATTACATGGCTTTGCTTCAAAAATCTTATGGATCAATTCTATGATTCATCAACAGAGGAGTGTCAAAAAGACTATCTCTGTCTATTGCTGACGATGGCCTAATACCAGATGGCTTGAACTTGCTGCAGAGCCTTCACTTTTTCTGGCCACACTGAAAACTAGTAGCTTTTTGAGTCACTTAATATATAGGTCAGAGTAGCACACGAAAATGAAGGAATTGTCGCCTCCAAAGTCCGAACATAATCACCTTTTTAGTAGTAGGAGCAGCCAGATGCATCAACTTATCTTTTTACAAGGAATATTTTGACCTGCTCCAGACTGCAGGAGATGCAGAAATTTCACAAAGGTGGAAGGCATGTGAATTGTTGTCATGTTAATTTACTATCCAGTAGCACACAAATGTAACAGTATCATTGCCACCACATGAGAGGAAAATTTTGCTGAAAATTGTTCAAAAGCAGTTGCAGCAGTACATGGACATGGAGTAGCCAGAAATTCAAACCAGCTTCAGAAGAGGACGTGGAACCAGGGATATAATTGCTGATGTAAGATGGCTCCTGGCTGAAAGCAAGGAATAAAAGAAAGATCATCTGTGTTTTATTGACTAGACAAAGTCATTTGTGTGGATCATAATAAATTCTGGATAACATGACAGTGAATGGGAATTGCAGAACACTTAATTGTGCTAATGAAGAATCTACACACAGATGTTAATGCAGTCATTCAAAGAGACCAAGAGGATACTACTTGGTTTAAATTCAGAAAAAGTGGGCATCAGGGTTGTATCCTTTTGCCATACTTATTCAAACTTTATGTTGAGCAAATAATCTGAGAAACTGGATTATGAGAAGACGAAGATGACATTCTAATTAGATAAGACTCATTGTGGGCATAACACAACCTTGCTTGCTGAAAGTGAAGAGAAATTGTAGCACTTACTGATGAAGATCAAAGATCATAAGCTTCAGTATGTATTGCATCTCAGGGTAAAGAAAACAAAAATCCTCACAAGTGGACCAGCAAGTAGCTTCACGGTAAAAAGAGAAAAGGCTGAAGTTGTCAATGATTTCATTGTACTTGGATCTGCAATCAACACCCATGGGAACAACAGTTAGGAAATCAAAAGACACATTGCGTTAGACATCTGTTGTAAACAACCTCTTTAAAGTGCTGAAAAGCAAAAAAACAACAAAAAAGACGTGATTTTAAAGACTAAAGTGTACATTACCTAAGACATGGTGTATTCTGCCACATTACGTCTATGTGAAAGGGACAATGAGTAAGGAAGACAGAAGAACAAGTGAATTATGGTGTTGGCGAAGAGTACCATGGGCTGTCAAAAGAATAAACAAGTCTATCTTAGAAGGAGTACAGCCAAAATACTCCTTAGAAACAAAGATGGTGAGACTGATCTCACACATGTTGGACATGTTAGCAGGACGAATCAGTCCCTGGAGAAGGACATCATGCCAGAAAAAGTAGAGGTCAGCAAAAGAGACAAAGACCCTCAATGAGATGAATTTATGCAATGGCTGCAACAATAGGCTCAAGCATAATGATGATCATTTAGATGGTGCAGGACCAGGCAGTGTTTTGCTCTGTTTTACGTTGGTTTCTGTGAGTTGGAACTCATACAACAGCATCTAAAAACAACAACAGCAAACAAATATTTTACTAATCAGTCTTTCTTCATTGATATCTCTTTCTTCCTGGATCTAATCAGCTTAATGTCATTAATGTAATGGATGGGTTCAACATCTTGTAGAAGGGAAAGATCATCAAGTTCTGTAGAAACTAAATTATAATATCTGGCTAGAGAATTGATTTACCCCTCAGGTAGGACAGTAATGGTATATTGCTGTTCTTGCCAGCTGAAGGGAAATTGCTTTCAGTCTTTTGAAACAAATATGGAAAAAAGAGGAATAGTAAGAACAACAGCTGTATACTAGGAACCAGGAAATATATTAATTTGCTCAAGCAATCAAACCACATCTGTAACAGCAGCTGCAATTCAAATCATTACCTAGTTAAGTTTTCAATTACCTACTATATTTTCCAAGATCCATTTGTTTTTTCACACTAGCCAAATAGGTGAGGTGAATGCAGATGTGGTAGAAATTACATCCCTGCATCCTTCAAGTCCTTGATGGTGGCAGTAGTCTCTCCAGCCCCTCAAAAATGTGGTATTGGTTTTGATTTACTATTTTTTCTACTTATGGACAGTTCTAATAGTTTCCACTTAGCCTTTCCTACCATAGTAACCCTCATTCCACATGTTGGGAATCTACTGTTGGTGTTCTAGCAGTTGTTTTATGTTTCTATTCCCATTATGCTGTGACTGAAGAAATCACTAGAGAAAGGGTTTGGGGACTTGTTGGATCCACTGTGAGATGGACATGACCTAAGACTTTGTTAATAACCTAACCTCCATATGCACCCACTTTGACCACAATGGTATTTTGTGTCTTCTAGAATTAGTGTCAGTTCAGAGCTAGTGTCCAAAAACCCCCTGAATGTCCCACTGAACCATCACTGTCATAAAGGGCTATAGATCCCTTAAGAGAAGACTGAAGAATTAAAAGTATAAATTTAGAGACACCGAGTGACATCTTGGATCAAAAGACATGGCCCACCCATATGTTGTCTTCAAGAAACTCACTTGAGACCTAAAGATAAGAACAAACTGAAAATTGAAGGTTGGAAGAATATGTATCAAGCTAACAACGAACAAAGAAGAGCAGGGGTGGCAATTCTAATCTCAGACAAAATCAATTTTAATGTCAAATCCACCATCATGGAAAAAGATGGACACTATTTATTGCTAAAAGGTTCAGTACACAAGCAAGACTTAACTATATTAAATATTTATGCACATAATCAGATCCGACTCGATGGCGCTTGGCTTGGCAATACCAGAGCACCTAAATACGTCAAAGAAACACTAAATACACTCAAAAGAGAGTTAAATGACTCCACCATGACAGTGGGAGACTTCAACACTCCACTCTCAATACTAGACAGATCATCTAGAAAACAACTCAGTAAAGATACAGAAGATCTCATTGCCACAATTAACCAACTAAATTTCATTGATGTATACAGAACCTTCCACCCATCAGCAGACAACAACACCTTCTTCTCCAGTGCACATGGAACATTCTCCAGAATTGACCACGTGATAGGCCATAATGCAATGCTCAACAAAATCCATACCATTGAATTACTGCAAAGCATCTTCTCAGATCATAAAGCCATCAAAGTTGAAATCAATAGCAGAAAAAACATACATAGAAAGTGGAACTCTTGGAAACTGAACAACATCTTGCTCAAAAAAACATGGGTTATAGAGGAAATCAAGGATGAATTAAAGAAATTCATGGATTCCAATGAGAACAAAAACACTTCCTACCAGAACCTATGGGATACAGCCAAAGCAGTGCTCAGAGGTCTGTTTATCTCCATAAATGCACACATCTGGAAGGAAGAAAGAAACCAAATCAAGAAGCTAACCCTACAGCTTGAACAAGTAGAAAGACAACAATAGAGGAACCCCCTCAGGCACCAGAAGAAACGAGATCATAAAGATTAGAGCAGAGCTAAATGAATTAGAGAATAGAAAAACAGTTGAAAAAAATTGAAAAGACCAAAAGCTGGTTTTTTGAGAAGATCAACAAAATTGACAAACCACTGGTTAAACTTACTAAAGAAAAGCAAGAAAGGAAACCAACTAACCCAAATTAGAAATGAGAGGGGGTTTGTCACCACAGATGCAACAGAAATAAAAAATATCATAACAGAATACTACGAAAGGCTGTACACTAACAAATTTGAAAACCTAGGGGAAATAGACCAATTCCTTGACTCATACCACCTACCCAAATTATCACAACGTGAAGCAGAACAACTTAATAAATCCATCACAAAGGAAGAGATTGAAAAGGTCATCAAAACACTGCCAACCAAAAAAAGTCTGGGTCCAGATGGCTTCACTGCAGAATTCTACCAAGCATTTAGGGAAGAGTTATTGCCAATACCAGTGAAACCATTTCACAGTATAGAAAGGGATAGAGTACTCCCAAACTCATTCTATGAAGCCAGCATAACACTGATACCCAAGCCAGGGAAAGACACAACAAAGAAAGAGAACTATAGACCGATATCACTCGTGAATCTAGATGCAAAAATCTTCAACAAAATTCTTGCCAATAGAATACAACAACATATCAAGAAAATAATCCATCATGAACAAGGGGGATTCATACCAGGGATGCAAGGCTGTTTCGACATCAGAAAAACAATCAATGTGATTAACCACATAAATAATACAAAAGACAAGGATCACCTGATTTTGTCCATTGATGCAGAAAAGGCATTTGATAAAGCCCAACACTCATTCATGCTAAAAACTCTTAGCAAAACGGGCATAGATGGCAAATTCCTCAACACAATAAGGGCCATTTATACAAAGCCAATTGCCCACGTCATCCTGAATGGAGAGAGACTGAAAGACTTTCCCTTGAGATCAGGAACTAGACAAGGATGCCCACTCTCACCTCTTCTATTCAACATTGTGCTAGAAGTTTCAGCCAGAGCATTTAGACAAGACCAAGAAATAAAGGGCATCTGCATCGGCAAAGAGGAAGTTAAAATCTCCCTGTTTGCAGATGATATGATTGTATATGCAGAGAATCCCAAGGTATCTATAAGTAAACTACTCAAACTGATAGAAGAGTTCAGCAAAGTCTTAGGATACAAGATTAACATAAGTAAATCAGTAGGATTCCTTTATACCAACAACGAGACTGTTAAGGAAGAAATTATCCAATCAATACCATTTACGATAGCCCCTAAGAAGATAAAGTACCTAGGCGTTAATCTAACCAGAGAAGTAACAGACCTTTACAAAGGGAACTACAAGCCCTTACTACAAGAAACTAAGAGAGACTTAGATAAATGGAAAAACCTACCCTGCTCATGGATAGGAAGACTTAACATTGTGAAAATTTCTATTTTACCCAAATCAATCTATTTATATAATGCAATCCCAATACAAGTTGCAGTGACATTTTTTAATGAGATGGAGAAACAAATCACCAATTTTGTTTGGAAAGGGAAGAAGCCCCGGTTAAGCAAGGTACTACTAAAGAAGAAGAACACACTGGGAGGCCTCCCATTACCTGACTTTAGAACATATTACACTGCCACAGTGGTCAAAACAGCCTGGTACTGGTATAAGAACAGACAGATTGATCAGTGGAACAGAACTGAGACCCCAGAGATGACACCATCTGCCTATGAACAATTGATATTTGACAGAGGCCCTAAGACATTAAACTGGGGTAAAAACAGTATCTTTGACAAATGGTGCTGGCAAAATTGGATATCTATCTGCAAGAAACTGAAACAAGATCCATGTCTTACACCTTATACAAAAACTAACTCCAACTGGATAAAAGACCTAAATATCAAACCTAAAGCGATAAAGCTCATCCAAGAAAAGGTAGGAGCAACAATGGAAGTTTTAATACACAATGAGGACAGACTCCAAAATCTGTCAAACAAACCACAATCATCAGAACAGAAAATGGATAAATGGAATCCATTAAGAATGAAACACTTTTGCTCATCCGAAGACATTATTAATAGAATTAAAAGAACACCTACAGAATGGGAAAAAATATTTGGAAACTCTATGTCAGACCGATGCCTGATTTTCATAATCTATAACATACTACAAAATATCAACAAGAAGAAGATAAACCATACAATTAAGATATGGGCAAAGGAGATGGACAGACATTTCACTAAAGAAGAGATCCAGGCAGCCAAAAAAACACATGCGGACTTGTTCACGATCTTTAGTTATTAAAGAAATTCAAATCAAGACTACAGTGAGATACCATCTCACACCAAGTCTGGCCATGATCCAAAAAATACAAAACAACAAATGCTGGAGAGGCTGTGGAGAAAGTGGAACCCTCCTACACTGTTGGTAGGGTTGCAAAATGGTCCAGCCTCTTTGGAAAGCAATCTGGTGCTTCCTTAAAAAAATGGATATTGATATACCATTTGACCCAGTAATTCCACTACTTGGAAGATATCCTACAGAATCAAGGCCGTTCACACCAACGGACACGTGCACCAGAATGTTTATCACACAACAGTCCACGATAGCAAAAAGATGGAATCAACCCAGATGCCCAACAACAGAAGAATGGATAGGTAAACTATGGTATATATACTCAATGGAGCACTACACAATGATAAAAAACAACGATGACTTCAGGAAACATCTCATGACCTGGTTTCAACTGGAAGACATTATGTTGAGTGAAAGTAGTCAGCGACAAAAGGTCAAATATTGTATGAGACCTGTAGGATAAGATCTCAAAAACAGACTTGTGTATAGAAGAAAAGACTCTTTGACAGCTGCAAGGAGGGGAGGGAGGGGAGGGAGGGTTTAGATTAGATAGTTGCTAGGTATCTGGTTGGGTGAAATCAGTGAGAGCACACATTAGAAACAAGAACAATATTAAGTGGACTTTAACATTAACATGAGTACTCCTTCCATCTTAACCCAATATTACAAGGATAGAGTAGCTGGGGCAGGGGGCGGGGGACCATGCTCTTAGGCCAATGCGAGGCCATTTGGCACAACTAGCGTTTTGCTAAGAGGGCTCTCTGCAAGCCACGTTGATGAGTGGCATCTGGGGTCTTAAAAGCCGCCAAGCTGCCATCCGAGGGCACAGCAAATGGTCCCAACTCAGCAGGAATGATGCTGACTGAGAACCAAAATGACATGGGGGAAAGACAACCCAGAAGATAAAGAGACCCCCATCAGTGGGTGCCTACATTGACTTGGGACCTGAAGAACCAGATGGTGCCCGGCCACCACCAGTGATAGCCGCGATGGAGCTCACTAAGCTGAGTCTCACTGGCAACACAAGAATAAAAAGGGGTGCATCCTGAGATCCCCACTAAAAGACCTCAATTGATGGTCCAGTGGTTTTGGGTTTCCCCTGGGAACATGGCCCCTCACCCTGATGCTGCCCTTGACCATAAATCATAACGAAGGTCCATGCTTCAAACAGGAATGGATTGGACTTGGCGATGCAGTGACCATATATTGGATGCACTTTATGGTTCTATACATCTATAGGATGTCATCCTGCTGACCTCTGGCTGGAAGAAGGAGAGTTGGTGGAGAGGAGGGAAAAAAGAGACTGTTGGGAGAATGAGACATGTATGGAGCAGAGAGGAATAGTGTGTTGTCAGCCGGCAGGGAGAGCAGTGGAAGCTGCGCATAGGTGGTTATGTAAATTTATACAGGAATGTACATTTTCACTCAGTTATATCAAATAAAATATTTTTAATAAAAGTATAAATTTATGGCAGAGCAGTAGGGCTGAGCTCTCCGGTCAAGGAGTCTTGGGTCTGTACTTGGTCTTATGTGTGGGAATTTTTTGAGTCGCTGTGACTCTATTCTGCCATTCAAGTTAGGCCACCATTCACTTGAACTAGAATTCTTTCTCTTGTGCACCTCAGGTAAATATTTAGCAGATTTCCATTTTATTTCACTCCAAGGGACACCATGACTAAACAGCTAATGCCGTAAGTCCATAGGAGTCAGATTATTCTGATTACTACTTTGATTCCACTGTCTAGTACAGAAAACTAACCCACCTTTTCCTTGTCTGAGTACTAATACTTGGACCCTACCACCATGGGGTCCAATCAACCCCATTGTATTTAGATGTCTTAATTCAGTTTAAACAATTCCCACTGTCAAATCTGACTCGCATAAATTGTCAATCACAGCTTCCTTCACAAATTTGTTTATCACTGTGGTATGAATTATGTCCCCCAGCCACTCCATATGTGAGTATGTGGGTTTAACCCAGCAAATCCAGTCTAACACATCAATTTCCCAAAGCATTCTTCTTCGATATATCAAAGCAGATCTCTTACTTCAGCTTGATTTGGTGTAGAGCATGATGTAATAGATGGTTCAGTGAGCCAATCAAATAAACTATTAACTCCTTTCCTATATTCTGGAGCTGAAGCATTGAATAAAGAATCTGTGTTTAGTAGGCTTGTGTTGACAAACTCAGATGCATCTAAATTTGTTCCTTGCACTATTATACCATACCTAAAATCGCCATTCCCACATATATTCCCAGGTTTCTGCTTATGCAGTTATTTTGAAGTGTGGCTTATGTGGGTCACATCTTGTACTTCACCTTTTGGGGTCTTCTGGAACTTAAGTCTACTTACAGGTCTAGAAGCAAAAATGAGTGGTGGAGATATGCTTTGAGAATATTCAGCCGTGTCTTTTACAGCATCTGCGTCAGGCAACGTCCCAGGCAGTGACTGAGACATCTTTCTCAAGGGATGACTCAGATAGTCTCTTCAGACTGGGTTAGTCTTATCGGACATTTTCACCAGGGAGGGTGGCTTAGAAGACAAAGATTGAGTAATCTCTTCAGACGGGGTGAAAGGGCTGGGTTTACTGGCAGGAGCAGTTCAACAGAATTTAGGATTTCAGTGTCCCTAGCTTCTTGATTATATTTCCCCTGTTTCTTCCCAATCAATGACTTCACTTTAACTTTACATGTCATTTAAGGTTGAAAATACTATTGGCATTGTATCTGAATCAACCCACAAGGAAGATGTCTGAATCATTGCTTGAGACGTCACCTGAGGTAGATGCCTTTTAAAAGACATTGCTGAATAGTCTGAAAACATTGTAATTAATCCACTCTTATGATAAGACTCTGGGTTAGCTTTTCAGCAATATCAGCAATATTTCAAGTTACAAGTGGCAAATTTGAGGTAATTTACACAGCATTTGAGCTGTGACTCTGAAGCTCTGAGATGATCCCTTTCTTTCACCACTTAGTCTAGTGAAAGTAGGACCAACAATTCAGCTTCTTTATACATCTCATTCTGACAAAACTGTAGAAAAATGTGAAACATGTTATCACACAGACCCGTTCCTCTCACCAAAACCTGATTATGATGATATTTGAAATATTTCTATTGCCATTTTCATTCCATGGATTATCAGTGCCCTTTTTACTGCAAGGAGTCATAGACATCTTCAGTACTAAGTAGACTTAGAACCAATTAAAAAATTCATACTTATAATTTTGTTTCTCTAGAACAACTCTCAGTACTATATGCCTTAGGCTAAGTTTTTTAGAAAATCTGAAGCAGTAAAGCATATATATATGTATCTATATATGTACATACATATGCATGTATATATATACAGTATGTATATATACATATATACAGTATATATACACAAATATACAACATATATACACAAATGTACAGCATATATATACATATACATATATACATATACATATATATATACTGGAGGCAGGCTACACACCCAGAATATCTCTATGTCAACTGATTGGGTGCTCATAGAGATCTCATTATGAGTTGATTATATTATTACATAACTGTCAAATCATTGCGAATCATGACCCTGCCAGTTTGACACACAACCTTAACCATCAGAGTCTCCTTCATTTATCTAGTCTACCTGAGACTCCAACTCATCTCTCCTGGTGAATCCTGAAAGAGCAGACAGAGTTTCTCCAGGCTAGATTTCCCAGAATCTCTCAGTAAGGGAAGACAGTGTCAGGGCTATAGGAATGAATAAGCTTCCCTTACCTGGCTGGGTACTGGTTGTAGTGAAATCCCCCTCTTTGTCGAAGACAGTGTTTGCTGGGTCAGGTCTTTTGTGAAGGGGTTGTTCTGTACTGGTGCCCACAACCAGCCTAGTATTTCTGTATGGGGGATGAGAATCTCAAATCCATAAGCCCAGAGCTCATTGACCAGTCATTTGTTGCAGAATCCCTCCTGCTGATGCTGTGTGGCTGACACAATGTCCGTTAGCAGAAGACAAGATTCTCAGACTTTTTGTGTCAGATTTCTTCTGGTGAAGGCATCTCTCTCAATTAGTGAAGAGAAAGTCAGCCCTAGGGAGAAGACTACTTCTCTTGCTTGCTTATTGATAGTGGTACTCCTAGGTGATCTCTCTTGCTGAAGTTGTCGTGTTTACCTGGCATTGTCAGAAAGGCCTCCTTTTGATCTGAGGGAGATATGATCCTATCTGGAATTTTTTTTTTTTTTTTGCTAGATTGGAGATAGGTAATACTGGACTTAGATATCATTTTGCTTTGGGGTTAAGGGTGTAGATGCCTTGTAGCTATGTTATCCTTTGGGCTCTGAGTTCTCAAATCCATTTGTCTTCCTCTTGTTACCTTCCAGAGTTTTCTTTTTGTTGCTTCTTCCATTATTTCCTGGATTTTTGCCTGTAACTAACAGTGAAAATTAGTAGAAATGAGTCTATGCCATGGTGTCTGGGCTGGATTCACGCAACAGATTTTAAGAATGTGTTTTAAATATATCAACATTTATTTTTCAATCTAAATTTTGAGTAATATATTTAAAAGGATTTCAAACAGATTCATAGAAATAAAAAATGTATACAGTGAAAAACCTTATTTCCATGCATTTCTATATCTGCCTAGTCCTGTCCTCAGGCTGCACCAGGTAATTCATATGTTCAATCTGAATTTCCTCACAAGAATACAAGCAAATACAAATGCATATTATATATTCTTCTCTGCATTTTGCTGTTTTTTACCCTAGGACTCATTCTTACATGTCAGCAAATAAAGAGCTTCTCTGTTTTCACTTAGTATTCCAGTGTAGAGTTGTGTTATGATTTTTTTTTAAAGTTTCTATTGATGGGATTTTTATATTTTTTACAAAGTCATACAAATAAAACTACAGTGAATAAACTTGAACAGATGCCATCCCGTGCATCTGTAAGTATATCTATATGTTAAATTCCCAGAAGAGGAGTTGCTGAGTCAAAGAGTTTATGTAATTTTGTTATATTCTGGCAAATTGACTTCACAGGCAATGAGACAGTTTTCGTTTCCTCGAGCAATGTAAGTAAGTTCCATTTTCCCCACAGACTCAGTAACAAAGAGCAGAGTCAAACTTTTGGATTTTTGCCAGCCTGATAATTATTTCTTGAGAATATAGGAACAACATTGTTTAAAGATTTGTTGGTCCTTTGTAAGTAATCGGAGAGCTCAAAGAATGTTTGCTCCTTTTCCTCACAGCCTGTAATATGCCTAACAATTGCAATTGGTCATGTTGTTATAAGGGATACAATATACAAGAAAGAAAGAGAGAATATGGGAAAGAGACATAGATATAGATATAGTGTCTACCTTTAAAAGTTGAAAGGACAAAATATATGCAAACAGAGTGATTTAGGAGGCAGCACCTGATTATTTGCCAAATAAATGAATTTGTTAAAATCTAAGAGTTTAGAACACTAGAGGGCATTTGAAGGTTGGGGTACTTTATATAAGGTGTCACCACCCCCCCCAAAAAAACTAAACCCATTGTCATCAAATTGATTCCAACTCATAGCAACCCTATAGCACAGAGTACAACTGCTCCATAAAGTTTCCAAGGAGCACCTGGAGGATTTCAACTGCCAACATTTTGGTTAGCAGCTGTAGCACTTAAACACCAGACCACCAGGTTTTATATAGTATAGAGGAACAAATCCTTACAGGATGCAGATAGGAAAGATATGGAGATTGGAAGTCATTGTCTCCTCAAAGGCCCTTCCTAAAGAATTACGGAGTGGCAATGAAGATGACAATGAGAAAAACAGCTGTCTAGAGGCCTATGGGGAGATCAGGTTGACTGTAGTGGAATATCTGCTCAGGGAGGCAGTGGACAAGATTGGTTAAGTCACTAGGAGACTGAGGTGAGAATGTATAGAACGAATGACTTCATATTATATCTTCTTTTAGACTTTCCAATTCTTCAAAACTCTTCTCTTAGTAACATAGATCTTATTTATTAGTAGAGATCATTTCAGCTTTCTTAATTGTAAACTAAAATCATGCTAAGGTAGGAATAAAAGTGAATGAGGGGAAAAAAGCGAATGTTGAAATAATGTTTTTATAAGAATATAGTATCATTATCATTCTTCCTGCTTAAAAAAAAAAGAAAAAACCCAAACCTCTAATTAGAAGATACAGAATAAATGAGAGCACAGATTCTCTTATCTGATTTTTCTATGAAGAAAGCAAAGCCCTTTCATTTTCAATTTTCCAGCGCAGTAATATAAAACAATCTTATTAAGGACTTTGTTGAATATCGGTCAAGGTTAGGCAAGAGTTCAGGCAGCAAAGATGAAAAAAAAAATGTTTGAGAGTAATATGAAACAAAGTAGTTCCCTCCAAAAAGTGTATTGTAAATCGTAAACTACCCCTGTGGTTATAATCCCATTTGGGAATGGGTTGTCTTTGTTAAATTAATGAGGCAGGATTAGCATAGGGTATATCTGGAGTCAATTTCATTTCAAATAGAAAAGACACAATTAAATAAACCATCAGAGGAGAGATAAGGTAGACGTATGCCAAGTTGTCTGGAGATATCCAAGGAATCCAGAAACAACAGCTGAAGAAGGGCCAAGGACCCTCTTCCGGAGCCAGTGAAAGAGAAAGTCTTCCTCTAGAACCAGTACCTATGTTCAGACTTCTAGCCTCCTAAACTGCAAGAAAATAAATTCCTGTTCATTAAAGCCATGCATTTTGATATTTTTGTTTTAACAATACCAGATAATTAAGATGCAGAGTTTAGGCAAAAGTTGGGAAACATAGATGTAAGTTTTTAGGAAGATGAAATTGAGCAAAAAAGGCAAGCTCATAGGTAAGAGTCTCTCTTAAATCCAAAGACCTCCCAGACACAGAGAGTCAAACTGATGTCCTGAAATGCAACCTTAACAGGACTAAGTGTGAGGAAGTGTATGTTGAGGTCTCAGCCAGACAAAGAAAGAAAGACTCTGCTCTGTATGTGCACATAACAGATCCTAGGACGAGAAAGACTGTCCCTGTTGTACCAGAGACCACTTTCTGGAAAGATTAACAGCCATGTTGTTGTTGTTCTCGCTCATATCAACCCTGTGCACAACAGAAAAAAACACTGTCCGTTCCTGCAACATGTCCACAATAGTTTGTATGCTTATACCCATTATTGCAGCCACTGTGTCTATACATCTTGTTGAGGGATTTCCTCTTTTTTGCTCATCCTCCAGTCTACAAAGCATGTCTTTCTCCAGGGATTGATCCCTCCTGACAACAAGCCAAAAGTACGTAAGGTGTAGACTTACATATTTGCATCTGTGGAGCAGTCTGGTTGTTATTCCAAAACAGATCTCTTGGTCTTTTTGACAGTCCATGTTACATTCAATATTCTTCTCCAACACCACAATTCAAAGGCATCAATTTCTCTTCTGTCTTCCTTATTCATCGTCCAGCTTTTGCATGCATATGATTCAACTGAAAATACCTTGGCTTAGGTCAGGTGCATCTTAGTCTTCAAAGTGGCATCTTTACTTTTTAGTACTTTAAAGAGGTCTGATATGATGGTACTGGGTTATTCCCAATATCTTTTGATTTCTTAACTGCTGCTACTGTGGGTGTTGATTGTGGATCTAAGTAAAAGGAAATCCTTGACAACCTCAGTCTTTCCTCCATTAATCATGATGTTGCTTAGTGGTACAATTGTGAGTATTTTTGTTTTCTTGATGTTGAAATGCAACTCATACTGAAAGCTGTGGTCTTTGGTCTTCAGTAAGTGTTTCAAATCTTCCTCACTTTCAGCAAGCAAGGTTGTGTCGTTCACATAATACAAGTTGATAATGACTCTTCATCCAATCCTGATGTCTCATTCTTCTTCAAGGTGTGGTGAAAGGATACAACACTGAAGCCCACCTTTTCTGCCTTTAAACCATGAAGTGTCCCCTGTTCTGTTTGAATGACTGCAGCTTGATCCATGTACAGATTCCTCATGAAGGCAATTAAGTGTTCTGGAATTCCCTCTCCAATATTACCCATAATTTGTCATGATCCACACAGTCAAATGCATTTGCGTAGTCAATAAAACACAAGTAAACACCCTTCTGGTATACCCTGCTTTTAGCCAAGATCTATCTGACATCAACACTTATATACAAGTTCTGTGTTCTTGTCTGAATCCAGCTTGCATTTCTGTCAATTCTTTGTCCATATACTGTTACAGTCACTTTTGAATGACCTTTAGCAAAATTTTACTTGCATGTGATATTAATAACAGCCATACTGGAATATAAATACCATGGGGAGCCTATTATGGAGCTGAAGAAAGAGGCATTCTCAAGCTGGGCCTCATTCACAGAGAGGAAGGCAGGGATGTTGAATATGATTTTAAATTATTTATTAAAATAGATGTGAAATCTTTCTGCTTTAAAAATCTGCCTTAAAAGGATATATTTGCTTACAATATTGATCTATTCATCTATCATCTACCTATCATTTATCTCTCTCTAAAACTATATTATATACATATATATATATAAAGCTATATGGATAGTTACATATATAAAAAATAATTGCTGTTAATTCAATTCTAACTCATTTAACCTTCTAGGACAGGGTATAACTGCTACATAAGATGTTCACAGTTATAATCTTTACAGAAGCAGTTTGCCATATTTTTCTCCAGCAAAGCATCTAATGAGTTTGAACCACTAGCCCTTTTGGATAGCAACTGAGCACTTTGTGCTGCACCATCAGGTCAGAAATTCTTCTAAGCTCCTCTTTTGAGAAGTGTTTGGACATGTAGAGGTATTCTTCCAAGCTGCTGATGATAGCAATCTTCTGGTCACTTCAGCTTCTACAATTTTCTTTTCAGTCTACCTCCTCCCTACACACAGTTATCATTTCACAAGCTACCTGCAATATGACAGATGCCTCATTGTTTAATTAACCCATTTAACTTTCAGGGCTAGCCCATAAAGTAGCCAAAGCCAAGTGCCGTCGAGTCGGATCCGAATAAAGTAAGTAGTAGTATATCTTTTATTTTACAGAATTTGTAAATAGAGGTACAATGATAATTGTATGGCTCCTTCCTTTTTTGCCTTTTTTAAAATTTTCCTACAGACTGTCACGTTGTTCCACTTGAAATGAAGTCAAAGGCAGGATGAAGGTCAGTGGGCACCCAGCAATAGCCGGTGTCAAGAATCCAGAACTCTTGGAATTCATTACCTTCTTGCATAGGACAGGCCTGGCCTATGCTTTGCTTTATAGTCTTAGAAGTATTTGACTCTTTGTGCTGTGCTTAGCCTCTGTGCTCTGAGCTGGGGAATATCTAGGTTTTGAAGAGCAAACTGCCTATGTAAGCTTACTTTTTATTATTATTTTACTATTATATTGACAGTTTAGAAAGTTTCCTTTGGTTTCACAACTCATTGTTGATGTTGTTGTTGTTAGGTGCCATCAAGTCCTTTCCGACTCGTGGCGACCCTATGAACAACAGAACAAAACACTGCCCAGTCTTGTGCCATGTCCACAATCATTTTTATGCTTAAACCCATTGCTGAGGCCACTGTGTCAATCCATTTCAGCGAGCATCTTCCTCCTTTTCACTGACCCTCCACTCTACCAAGCACAATGTCCTTCTCCAGGGACCGATCTTTGCTGACAATGTTATTAGTAATGCCCCATAAATTTTGAGACTGTGGTTGACATTGGGAGAACTCTCAAGAAGTGTTACAAATTAGATGTGGTTCCATACATTTCCAATCTTACTCCTCCTCCACTAGCTATGCATTTCCTGTGCTGGCTACCTAGGAGACATTCCAAATGAGATATGGCCTCTCCCTCTGCACCACTTTGTAACGATGCAGGATGAATTTTCATAGGGAGCAACAGGAGTACACATGGAGGCCACTGCAAATTGTGATTGCTAGTGATAAAATAACTGTGTGTAAGTGACAGCAAACTACATAGTTGTAGCTCACAAATAGAAACTAAACATACACTCACATCATAACTTCCACTTAGCTGGATCTTAAAAGTGTTTGGACACTTAAAAGTCTTTAATACTGCTTGGCAAAGAAGTATGACAATGGAAAGAGGAGGGAAAGAGATAATAGCATTAACTGATCAACTCATTATGATTGGATGTCTTGTATTTAATTGTTTGCAATTAAAATACATAACATTATTCTGTATTTTTATTGTGTAAATATATATATAAAACATTTTTTGTGTTTTCATTTTCCAGTTGTTTTCTTATTCAAAAATTTATAAATTATTTTGTGACGTTGGTTGCAATGCCCACAGTATGTCAGAATTATTCCCTTTTCACTTTGTACCCTATATTTCCCATGTCCAGTTTTAGTGTCCCCTCCAGCTTCCTGGTTTTACTTCTGGGCAGCTGTTTCCCATCTAGTGTCTTATGTTAGACTGAATTTAGAATAACATTCGTCACCTGTGTTTGTTTTATGTTGTGTCGTTAGGTGATGTTGAGTCAGTTCTGATTCACAGCAACCCTTGCACAACAGAATGAAACACTGCCTAGTCCTGCATCATGTCTACAATCATTTTTATGCTTAAACCCATTGTTGTGGCCACTGTGTCAATCCATTTCATCAAGAGTCTTCCTCTTCTTCACCGACCCTTTATTCTACCAAGCACAACGTCCTTCTCAAGAGACTGATCTTACCTAACAACATGTCCAAAGTACGTAAGATACAGTCTTTCCATTTTGGCTTCCAAGGAGCACTCTGGTTGTACCTCTTCCAGAACAGATCTGTTAGTTCTTTTGGTGGTCCATGTTACATTCAATATTCATTTCCAACACCACAATTCAAAGGCATCAATTCCTCTTCTGTCTTCTTTGTTCATTGCCCATGCATATGATGTGATTGAAAATGCCATGGCTTAGGTCAGTCACATTTTAGTCTTCAAAATGATATCTTTACTTTTCAATACTTTAAAGAGATCATTTTGCAGCAGATTTTCCCAATGTATCTTTTGATTTTTTGACTGCTGCTTCCATGGATGTTGAATATGAACCCAAGTATAATGAAATGCTTGACAGCTTCAATCCTTTCTCCATTTATGATGATGTCTCTTACTGATCCAGTTGTGAGGACATTTTGTTTTCTTGATGTTGAGGTGTATTCCATACTGAAGGCTGTGGTCCTTAATCTTCATCAGTGTTTTAAATCTTATCATTTCCAGTAAATAAGGCGGTGTTTTCTCATAGCGCAGGTTGTTAATGAGTCATCCTCCAATCCTGATGCCTCATTCTTTGTATAATTCAGCTTCTCAGATTATTTGCTTAGCATACAAATTGAAAAGGTATGGTGGAAGGATGTAACCTTGATGCACACCTTTCCTGACTTTAAACCATTCAGTGTCCCCTTGTTTTGTTCACATGATTGCCTCTTGATCCATATACAGATGCCATAAGAGCACAATTAAGTGTTCTGTAATTCCCATTTCATACAATGTTACCTGTAATTTTTTATGATCCATACAGTTGAATGCCTTTGCACAGTCAAAGAAACACGGGTAAATATCTTTCTGGTATGCTCTTATTTTGCCCAAGATCCATCTGACATCAGCAATGGTATACCTGGTTCCACGTATTCTTCTGTATCTAGCTTGTATTTCTGGAAGT
This sequence comes from Heterohyrax brucei, assembly GCA_028571685.1. NCBI lineage: Eukaryota > Metazoa > Chordata > Mammalia > Hyracoidea > Procaviidae > Heterohyrax > Heterohyrax brucei. The sequence continues at coordinate 2,532,589 of CM053146.1, read as the reverse complement.
TTCTTGTCAATATACTGGTGCAATCATTGTGATATTAATGACATTGTTTGATAATTTCTGTATTTAGCTAGATCACCTTTCTTTGGAATGGGCACAAATATGAATCTGTTCCAGTCAGTTGGCCAGGTAGCTGTCTTCCAAATTTCTTGGCATAGATGAGTGAGCACTTCCAGTGCTGCATGTGTTTGTTGACATATCCCAGTTGATATTCCATCAATTTCTGGAGCCTTGTTTTTTGCCAGTGCCTTCAATGCAGCTTCAACATATTCCTTCAGTACCATCGGTTACTGATCATATGCTACCTCTTCAAATGACTGAACATTGACCACTTCTTTCTTGTGTAATGACTCTCTGTACTCCTTCCATCATCTCTTGATGCTCCTTGAGTCATTTAATATTTTCACTATAGAATCCTTTACTATAGCAACCTGAGGCCTAAATTTTTTAATTCAGTTCTTTCAGCTTGAGAAATGCAGAATGCATTCTTCCCTTTTGGTTTCCATTTCCAGCTCTTTGTGTGTGTCATTACAATATTTTCTTTTGACTTCTCAAGCTGTCCTGTGAAATCTTCTGTTTAGGTCTTTTATGTTTCCATTCCTTCCTTTTGCTTTAGCTGCTTGACATTTGAGAGCAAGTTTCAGAGTCTCTTCTGACACCCAGTTGGGCCTTTCCATTCTTTCCTGTGGAACAAGTCCACAAGAGTCAATGTATGACCTTGAGTATATCCTCCCTGAGTTTAAAGACCATCTCAAGAATAGGTTTGATGTGTTGACCACTAACAACTGAAGACCAGACAAACTGAAATGACATCAAGGACATCATCCATGAAGACAGCAAGAATTCACTAAAAAGACAGGAAAGAAAGAAAAGACCAAATTGGATTGTTTATTTTATAGGCTTGTCTAATCTTTGGCTAAAATAAATACTGTAGGAGAAGCTTCAGTTGTTAAGTTAGCAGGGTGTCCATGGGCCGCAGTCTCCAGGGTTCCTCTAGCCTCTGTCAAAATAGTCAAGTGTGGCTTTCTTTTCCAATTAGAAATTTGTTTTACACCTTCCTTTCTTCCCCCCCTAACTGTTCTAGACCCTGCATTGTGATCTATATGAGAGCAGTGGGGGGTGGTAGCCAGGTATCATCTAGTTCTTCTGTGCTTGAGCTGTTGAAAGCTGTGGTTTATGTGGTGCTTTAATCCTCTGGACTCACATATTCTATATGACTCTTCTTCATTCTACTTTGTTCTAGATAGGATGAGACCAGTACATGTATTTTACTTGGAAATTCCCTAATTTAACCATCATATGTGAGAGACAGTTTTGCTAGATATATAATTCTTGACTGGCTCCCTGCACCCCTCCCCATGCCTGGAAACCTTTATGTATATGATTCCATTGCCTTTTTGCCTGCATGGCTTCTGCTGAGTAGTCCAAGCGTAGTCTTATTGACTCTCTTTTGTAAAATATTTTCTCATTTATTCGTAGACACTTAAAATTGTCTCTTCATCTTTGGTTTTGGCAAGTTTTATTACACCATGCCTTGGTGTCTTTCTTTTGCAATCTGCCTTGTGTAGAATTCAATGAGTATCTTGGATAGACATCTCATTTTCATGACATTAAGGAAATTTTATGTCAACAAATCTTCAACAATTCTCTCCGCATTTTCTCTTATTGCCCCCTGCCCCATTCTGCTATTCCAATCACTCATAAATTATTCCTCTTGATAGAGTCCCACATAATTCTTAGTGTTTTTTGTTTTAAAAATTACTGTATCTGATTTTATCTCAAATATGTTAGTGTCATGTGTTTCATCTTCAATTTTTCTAATTCATTCTTCTATTGCTTCCTCTGTTCCTTTACGTTTCTATTGAGTTGTCTAATTCTATAATTTTATTATTAATTTTCTGAATTGCTACTGACTATCTCTGTATGCTTTCTTGCAGATTTGCCATTATGCTCTGCTGTGTTTTTCCTCATCTCTTTCCCAATCTATTGAAAAAAACAAAAACAAACAAACAAACAAAAAAAAAAAAAAAACACCTAGTGCCACTGAGTCAGTTCAAACTCATAGTGACCCTCTAGGACATGGTAGGACTACCCCACAGAGTTTCCAAGTTCAAATCCTGGTGGATTTGAACTGCTGACTTTTCGGTTAGCAGACACAGTACTTACCCCACTATGCCACTGGGGTTTCCTTGAAGAGTTCTAAACATTAGTGCTTTGCAGTCTGCTTCTAATAATTCCAGAAAGTTCTCTTCATCTGGATAATTTCTTGATTCTTTGTTTTGGGAGCTTTCTGAACCATTGTGATATGCCTATTTAAGTAATTTGATATGGGCTGTTGTCTCTGAACTTCAGGAAGTTGTTGACTTTGTTTATTTTATGTCTGCTTACTCTGCTCTAGCTTTTGGTTGTGTTTTGTTTTCAAATACCCAAATAGGTTGGTTGTGTGTACTAGTTTGTTTATTGGTGTCTTTGAAGCTCTATGTCTTAGGTGCCTGGTACTTCCCTAACAGAAAACACCACAAGTGGAAGGTTTTATGAAGAGAAGCTTTATTGACACAGTCTGGTAAGCCACAAATCCATTTATAAATTGTAAATCCATTCAGTATGAGAAATCATCACAGTCAAGTCCAAATCCAGTGAGAGCATCTCAGCACAGGAACCTTGGGTCCACAGGACATGCTCTGCTGTCAGTGCTTCTCTCTTGGTGGTGTGAGGTTCCCAACTTCCCCTGCTCACGTCTCTCCCTTATAGTCCACAAGCTTGTAGCTCGAGTCCCGCCTCACCAACACAGCTGTTGCCGTTTCTCCATCATCAGTGATCACAGAGGCGGGATTCACAACACATGGGAGGAAGGGCACCATATTGGGGCTCCCAGCCAAGTCAAATCAATGCATATATTTTAGGAGAGACACAATTCAACCCATGACATCCTAACATCCTGTCACCAGATGGCTAGAGCTGTTACTAGACATATGAGCCCAGGAATACATTTACTTTTCTTGTATTAATTCAGCCAAGGTGTCCAAGCAGTCAGTCACCTAGTGTGTAGTGCAGGCTCTGCCCTACTGTCCTAGGTGGGCAGAAGTGATTCGTATAGGCACAGATATCTGGCTGCAGATGCTGATAAAAGCAGGAGGCTAGCAGCTGTCCCTCAGTGTCTATGGGAATGGTTTGTTCCTTTACATCTGATTCTAAGTGACAGCACTGTTTCTACCCTGAATTTATGGCTCTGGTAAGTCAGCAGGTTTTGTTCCCCCTCCCCCCAGTTTGTTAAATTGTTCTCTCTCCATGTCTAAGAGAATGACTCAGAGAGCACTTAAGGAGTCTTATTTCTGGCTCAAGTAGTAGCGGCATCAGACTCTGGAGGGGGAGCAGTGCAGAGAAGGGAGGAGGAAGTGCTGGGTGAAGGGATAGAGGTTGATCCCCAAATGAAAGTTTTAGATTTGCTTACATGGTAGGTTAGACACAAGACACTTAACTTTTGATGATCAAGTGCTGCTCTTCACTGATTCTGGAGGGATGAGGGTACTCTCCGCTGCTTAGTCTCTCCTGCTGAGGAGGATGCCTTCCAAACTCCACTGTTCCATTCACCACACTAGCAGCAGCCCATTCCTGGGTGATGAGGTCTGACTAGTCCTAAGTACTTTTAGATCTATACTCCCTCCCAGGCCAATTTTTCCACTTTCCCTTTAATGTTCAGGACTCCTAAAATGTCATATATAATCAATGCATATGTTCTTTTGGGTCTTTGTTGTTAGAGGGATCACAAGAAACATCTGACTATTCTTGCCATCTCACCCGTGGCCCCCATTTTCTTAGTTGGCCACTCATAAGCTTTTAAGGCCCAAAATGCTACTCAGCAAAGAAAGCTGTAAAACTTTTTTTTTATTTGTCAACTATATTACGCCAGTTGACCTAGAAGTCTCCAGCACCATGGTTCCATGCCCTATGACTCAATAAGTTGGTTCTCAAGATGCTTGCATATATCTAGGAAAAAATCTATTACACTGCCTTAAGTGGTACTGAATTTCCCATATAGTGTTTTCTACTTCTCATCACTGAGTTAACAATTGTCCAGCTCTACGGCACTGTTTTTTTTGTTTTTTTTTTTTTCCTACCTGGTTAGTGGTTGCCCCTGTACTCACTTCTCCCTCTTAACAATCAAATATTATTTCTTTCTGAGTATAAAACTTTTCTGAGTTTTTATAAAAGTGTTCTCATATAATATTTGCCCTTTTGCAATTGACTTATTTCTCAACGAATATATCTGTGTTTTGAGATGTTTTGTGGATTCATCATTGTTCTTTATAATTGCAGTGTATGTATGTGCTATTTTGTTTATCCATTCATCTGTTGATAGACACTTGAATTGTTCCCATCTTTTTGCTAATGTGAACAGTGCTGCAGTGAACATGAGTGTGCATGTGTCTGTTCAAGTGATGACTCTTATTTCCCTGTGACATATTCCTAGGGGTAAGATTCCTAGATCACACAGTATTTCTACTTCCAGCTATTTAAATAGGTGTCAGTTTTCCACAGCAGTTGTGCCATTTTGCATTTCCACTAGCAGTGTATAAGAGTTCCTATCTCCCTGCAATCTCTCCAGCATTTGTTATTTTTTATTATTATTTAAGAATAATTGTTCCTGTAGTATTGAGGTGAGGTGGTATATGATTTATAGTTTTGATTTGCATTTTTCTAATAGATAATGATTGGGAGCATTTTCTCGTGTATCCATTAGCTGCCTGAATGTCTTCTTTGGTGAACTATCAGTTCAAATCCTTTGTTCATTTTTAATTGAATTACTTGTCTTCTTTTTTATTTTTTGGAGTTTAGAATTATATTTTTATTTGTGTTTTTTATATTAAAAAGACTTTACTGTGATTAAGTGCAAGTTCACAATCCACGTCAATCTGCTATATAAAACCCAGCACACACACCTCCACGCAACTCTAGCTGCTCCTACAACCCTATGATGGTGCTCTCCTTTCTACCCTGTACTTACATATTCATTCAACCAGCTACTGTCCCCTTCTCCCTGCCCTCCCATCTCATTTCAGCCTCATACATCCTCATGTATGTATTTGAGCCAAGAAGCACACACACCAGCATCACTCTGTGTCTTATACTCCAGTCCAATTGTTGTCTGAAGAGTTGTTTTCAGTAATGGTTTCAGCTCTAGGCTAGGAGTGAGTCCAGGGGTCTTGTTTTCAGGGAACCCTCCAGGATACCAGACCATCACTTCTGCTCTTATAATAGAATTCTGTATCTGCACCCCCATTTTTCTTCCTCTATGTTAGAAACTCTATGTTGTATTCCTTGCCAAGGCAGTCATTTTTGGTGGCCAGGAACCATCTAGTTTTTCTAGTATAATCTTGATTAAGTCTCATGATTATATTACCCCTTCCATTTACTGGGTTCATATTTTCCTCATGTCATTGGTGTTCTTTGTTCTGCTCTGCTTCAGGTGGATTGAGACCAACTGGTTAAACTTAGATGGTGACTTACTGACTTTTAATGCCCTAAGCACCACTCAGCATAATGTTGTCCAGAGGATTACAAGTTGTGTTTCCTAGAATCATCTCTTCTTCTAAGACCATTTGAGAAAACGTGATTCTCTTCTTTTGTTCTGTTGATTTTTTGTCTGTTGTTGAACCAGCCTTGTGTACCTAGTATGAATACTCATGGTGTATTATTATTATTACTTTGATATGATGATGACTTTTATTGGCTAGAATATTGTTGAGAATTTTGGCATCTGTATTCATGAGAGAGATTTGTCTGTAATTTTCTTTTTATGTAGAGTCTTTGGTATTGGTGTAAGAATTATTCTGGCTTCGTAGAATGGATTTGGAAATATTCTGTTTCTCTGCTCTGAAAAAAATTGAATAGTACTGTTGTGAGCTCTTTTCTGAATGTTGGATAAAAATTTAGAATCAAGTAGCTGTTCAGCCTCTGCTGTTGTTTCTGTTCAGATTTCCTAATTCAGTTTGCAATAGATTAGGTAAGCATTATGTTTCTAGAAATTTTTTGATTTCCTCTAGGTATTCAAATTTATTGGAGTATAATTTTTCATAGTACTCTGAAAAAATTGTACTCCAACTGCATCTATTTTAATGTTTCCTATCTCATTTCTTATTTAAGTTTCTGCTTCTTTCTTGTATTTCTTCTGTCAGTTTAGCCCACCGTTTGCTGAGATTTTGTTGACCTTTTCAAATAACCAACTTTTCATCTTGTTGATCCTTTTTATTGTCTTTTTGTTCTCTGATTTGTTTCTGCTCTTAATATTGTCTTTCTTCTAATGCCTGTGGACTTTTTCTTTCATTTTTTTATTTATTCAAGTTTAAGGATAAAAGGCTTAATTTTGTTCTGTTTTTCCTTTTTGATTTGTGTGTTTATTGAAATATTGACCTCTGAGCACTGCCTTTCCTGTGTTACAAAAGTTTTGGTGTGATGTGTTTTCATTTTCATTATCTAGATTTTTTTTATTCCATCTTTAATTTCTTTTGTTATTCTGTTGTTTGTGTTTTTAAGCTAAGTGTTATTCATTTTCCATGCATATGAATTTTTTCCCTTATTCTTCCTGTTACTGAATTTTTTTTACGGTGTTAAGATTCAGAGAGAATTCTGTTTTATTTTCATATTTTGGATTTTATTGTGTCTTCTTTGTGGCTTTAAATGCGGTCTATTCTGAAGAATGTTCCAAGTGCTTTAGAAAATAATGTATATGTCTATGTATATGTCTATGTATATATGTCTATGAGGTCAAGTTGGTTGATTTTGGGCTTCCACATCTTTTTGGAGTTTTTCTCTAGATTTATTATTGAATTGTCTGTTTCTCACTTCAGTTCAGTTAGAGTTTGTTTTATATATTTATATATATGTATATATGTATGTATATATATAGGATCGGCTTGGCATAGTTGGGTGTATAAATATATATTACACTATTAACACAGTATTTTATTGTGTCTTCCTGATGGATTCTCCCGTTAATCGTCATATAATATCATTCTTTGTCTTTTATGGTGGATTTTGCCTTAAAATCTATTTATATGAAGTTAGTGTTGCCACTCTTACACATTTTTCAATACTGTTTGCTTACTATATTTTTCCATCCTTTAAATTTTAATACATTTATATCTTTGTGTCTAAAGTGTATTTCTTAGACAGCATATTAATGAGACTTTCTATTCTTTTTTTTTTCTTTTATACATTCTGCCACTCTGTAATTATCTTTACAGGCACGGTTAAACCATTTACATTCAGTTTCATTATCAATAGGTATGAGTTTATTGTTGTCATATAGTTGCACTCTTATTTGTGGTACTGGCATTTTCTTTGTTGCTCTTACTTTCCTGTGCTGAATTCTTTTTATTTGTAAATTTTTGCCTTTCTTTTGTTGTCATAGTTTCTGTGTTTACTAATATGTGTTTCTTCTTTTTTGTTTTTATTTTGGTAAATAGACTTGTTAACTTCCTTTGTGGTTAAGTTGAAATTTATCCTTATTTTCTAACTTTGAACCTGTCGTTTATTACTTGATATCCTCTGACTTCCTTTGTATACCTACACTATTTATTCTCCTTTTTATTGTTTTGATTGATGTCTGTGGTTTTCTGTTTTAAGTCTTTTAACTTTCTTTTATTATTGGGGGTTATTTATCTAGGTTGGCATCTGCCATCTTGCTTGCATTGTTTCAGGCAAGTAATTTGAGTTTCTACTTATTATTTCTTTTTTGTGCATCTTGAGATGCTCTCAGGATCCTTTCTTTGTTTTTGGTTTTAAAAAGTGTGATTATGACATGTCTTGGAGAGTTTCTTTTGAGATCTCTCCTGTATGTGGTTTGTTAAGCATCTCGGATAGTAAGCTTTTTGTCTTTCATGATTTTGGGAAGTGTACCACCAGCAAATCTTCAACAATCTTCTCTGTGTTTTCTACTTTCTTTCTCCCCTTCTTCAGGAACTCTAATCACATGAAATTTTTCTTCTTGGTTTTCTTCATTCTTTTGCCTGCTTTTTCTTCACTTAAAATGGCATTCATGCATTTGTCATTAATCTTGCTGAATCTGTCTTTTGTTATTTCAGATTTGCTCCTAAACCTTCTATTGTGTTCTCTTTATCTTTTGGATTTCTAGTGTTTCTTTTTTCATGATATTTAAGTGTTTGTTTATTTTTACATCTTCTTGTATTATTTACTTGAGTTCTTCTACTGCTTTGCCTGTATTTTCCCTTGTGTTGGTTATGTTTTCATTGGTTTTGTCTATTGATTTTGTCCGTGTTTTCCTTTATCTGTTTCCTCATCTCTTAGATAGCCCTGTATATGTATTTTAAATTCCTTATCATGAAGTTCCACTGCCTTTTCTTCTGCTGAAAAGTTATCTGATTCCTTCTTTTGTCTAACTGCCAGAGTCACCATGTTCTGCTTTTTAGTATATTTTGATATTATTTGCTGATTCAGAGACATAAAGATATTATTTTCTTTGTTTATTGATTATATATTCCTTTGTTTCATTCTGTTTTTTGGTTTTTTTTTTTTTTTTTTTAATATATCAAGGTGGGTGGCCTGGGCATGTGTAGCTACTTGCTCATCTGTACCCATGATAAGTCTCACTACCTTAACCAGGTGGGCAGGACAGCAGCAGTCAGGGTGAACTCACTGTGCTGTACACTGGTTTGGTGAGGTGACTGAGGACAGACTGAGCGGGCAATGTCTACCTATTGTTGGTCCAGCAGTGTGCGAGTTTTCACAGTATCTTTCCAGATAGGGGGGTGGTGTCTATGGGGAGTTGTAACAGCATACTTCCCTCTCTTCAGCAGCTGGTCAAGTGGAGTGAGAGTAGGGCTTGTGCAGGCCTAATGTGTAAGTTGGCATAGTTGCTGGGGATGCTCTAGCTGTGGTGGTGCTTTAGGGGGGGAAGCAGAAAGGGGAGTGGCAGCATATGGGGCTAGGTAGGAGGAAGGAAGAGAAAAGTGAGAGAAAGAAAGAATGAAAATGGGTAGCTCTCGGGTTGGGTGGAGTGGGTTGGTAGGAATAAAGGGGTGTAGTATACAGAGCTAGGTGGGAGTATAAATAAAAGGAAAAAAGAAGAAAAAGAAAAGAAAAATAAAGATGTAACATAAGGGGTAGGACAGATCCAAGGAGCATTCTTATTGCAAAACTGGGTAGTGGAGTTTGCCAGAATAGGGACATTGTTGCTACCATTTACCAGATTGGTTAGGAGTCAGAAAGGGTGTTCTTTCAATTTTGGGGTGCTCTGGCTCCTACTAAGATTTCCAAGTCATCTCTCCACACTACCTGTCTGGAGTTATTGCTGGCTATGCTTCAGTATGGCCAGAATATGCTGTGTTAGATGGCAGGGGAACTCCATTATGTCTCTTTGCTGTTTCAGTTTTATGTTAAGTTTCTTCTTCTGTTTGGTGTTTGATCTACTTCTTTATCCCTTCATTTGATGCTTATGGTTCCAGTGCTGACATTTGTTCTAGTTACCTGGTACTGCTCTAACAGAAAATACCATGAGTGGAAGACTTTATGAAGAGAAATTTTATTGACACAATTGGGTCCAACTAGACAGCACAGGGCCTTTTTTTTCTTCTGGTAAGCCACAAATCCATTTATGAGTTATAAGTCCTTTCAGTAAGAGTATTTATCACAGTCCAGTAGGCAGAGTCCAATTCAAGAAGAGCACCTTGGCATAGGAACCTCAGGTCCAAAGGACGTGCTCTGCTCTCAGTGCTGCTTCTTGGTGGTATCAGGTTCCCAATTCTCTGTGCTCACTTCTCTCCCTTATATCCCACAGCTCGTGACTTGAGTCATACCTCACCAAAACAACTGCTGCCCATTCTCCATCACCAAAAGCACAGAGACAGGATTCACAACACATAGGAGGAATGGCACCTTCTTGGGACTCACAGCCAAGTCCAATCAATACATACATGGGGGGGGTACACAATGCAATCCATGACAACATTGTTACCTATTTTATGTAGTTTTTCAGGTTTTTGCTGAAGGAAGATGGCATGGTACACCTGGCTAGGGTACTATAAAGGCTCCACCTCCAAATTATCTTATATTTTTAAAGTTTGGTAGTTTTGAAATAATCCACTTGGTTTGGCTTAACTATCGAAAAAAAAAGAAAAAAAAGAAAAGGGAAAAACATCAATGTTAGTGTTTTAAACTGACCCAGCAGTGCCGGTTCCATGGAAGAAAATCTGGTGATCTGCTTTGTAAAACTTACATATTAGAATCCTCTATGGATCCGCTCTACTCTATAGTACACAGTTTAGTTGATGACAATTGTTTGATGGCAAATGTTGGTTTAGTGGCTGATTTGATGACTCATCTTGTCCTGGGGCAGTGGCTGGGTCTACAATTGTTCCACTTTCCCCTGGATACGCCTTAAACTTTCTAGACTGAGTCAGATATACGTGTTTAGTTCCATGAGGAATGGCTTCAACTGGTCTAGGACAACACATCATTAAATTTGTTGTTGTTGTTGGGTACCTTTGAGTCGTTTCTGCCTCATACCAACCCTATGAACAACATAACAAAACACTGCCGAGTTTCGTGCTACATCCACAATCATTTTTATGCTTAAGCCCATTGTTGTGGCCACTGTGTCAGTCTATCTAATCGAGGATCTTCCTCTTTATCACTAACCCTCAGCTCTACCAAATACAATGTCCTTCTCCAGAGACTGATCTTGCCAGACAACATGTCCAAAGTATGTAAGATGAAGTCTTTCCATCTTTGTGCCAAGGAGCACTCTGGTTGTACTCCTTCCAGAACATATCTGTTTGTTCTTTTGATGGTCCATGGTACATTCAACATTCTTCTCTAACACCACGACTCAAAGGCATCAATTCTTCTTCTGTCTTCTTTGTTCATTGTCCAGCTTTCACATGCACATGATGCAATTGAAAATACCATGGCTTGGGTCAGGCACATTTTAGTCTTCAAGGTGATATCCTTACTTTTGAATACTTTAAAGAGGTCCTTTGCAGCAGAGTTTCCCAGTGCAATGAATCTTTTGATATTTTGACTGCTGCTTTTATGAGCAGTGATTGTGGACCCAAGTAAAATGAAATACTTGACAACTTCAGTCCTTTCTCCATTTATGACAATGTTGCTTACTGGTCCAGTTGTGAGGATTTTTGTTTTCCTAATTCATTAAATTTAGAGGTAACAAAAAATGACATGAGTTTCATTGTGTCCTCCTGGGTTCCATATCACAACTGTGGGTTCTGGTTTGTTCTTACTCTCTTCTGCTTTGTATCCGTCTTTGCATGTAGGCTGTGATCTTTAAATTCCAGCAGCCTACAAAAATAATAAATGAATTTTAAAAAAACCTCCTTACAAAGACATTGAACCAACTCTCACAGTGTGTAAATCTCTTATGCAGATGTTCATTTATCCCCTGATGGTCAGCTGCAACTAAATCCTGATTAAATTGATGCATGAAGCTAAATATCCATATATATGGATGTATATATATACACGTATGTGAATATATATGTATATATATAAACATGAAAACACATTGCCAGTACACTGTTTTTGAGCTTTGTACAGGGGCTTAGAAGTCTTGCAATACAGCCAGCCAAGCCAAGTGCCATCGAGTTGGATCTGACTCATAGCGACCCTAGGGGCCAGAGTAGAACTAACCCCCGGAGTATTCAAGGAACGCCTGGTGGATTTGAACTGCCAACCTTGTGAGAAGCTTTATTTTCATCTAGAGATTTCAGTGCTTTGCTGGCCATGTTGTCAACAGTTAGAATTCTGTGAACACTGTGATAAGAGAAAGAATTTGGAAACATAATCTGGTAGAAGGAATCGGAACATGTTTAGAGTTTAATCCGGAAATGGATTTCCCATTTGTGTCAACACAGGTCATCATGGGCAACAAAATAAAACACCCTGTCATCAACAGTTGCTCAAGGTTTGTTCATCTTTCTACTTCAAGTATATGGATTACACACACTAAAAGGCACACATTATTTTTCTATACTGTTATATTCACTAAACTTAAAAAACGAGGCATTCCCCAAGTCATATAGCAAAAAAAAAAAATTCTTTTGATAGTACTAATGTAAAATATTCATTTATTTTACCACTGTGAACTCTGCACAGATAATTCTGGATTTGTTAACAATAAAAGCAAATATGAATAGACAAATATTGTGTAGTTATTTCCAAGTTTTCCTTCAAGAAACTTTTACTAGAATTGCCCTTATTGGTCTGTCCAGTTGAGACTAGTTTTGGAAACTTATAGCCGTGATATAACAGTTTTATAAGTTTTTATTTGTTTTTGGCATTTAGAGGAGAGAGCAAAGAGGGAACCAAAGTCAGATTACCTCATGCACTCTTTACCATCTGGTGTCTATGGGCAAAATTCATGCATTATATGTGCTCATTTGCATTATTTATTAGAACAATATGTTATTCATAAAGGGGAAGGCTTGCTTGCAGGCTTTGCCCTGGAAATCTTCCAGTATGTAAGTTCAAGTTTAATAAAAAAGGGTGTTGGGAATAATAAGCTAGCAAATGTAGTAAACTGCCCTAAAATCTCAGTGTTTTTGCAAAATACAAGTTTTATTTGGCTAAGCCCACTCAGCAGTGTGTCCATGCTTTAATGCAGTTTTGTAAGGACATTTCCAAGTCTATCTCACAGGTCCATTTCCTCCCAGGTCTTGGGAATCCTCTAATCAGCTGGTAGAAGGGAAAGAAAGTATGAATCGCACCTGGAAATATTTCAAGAGCTAGGTCTGGAAGTGAGTACACACTCCTGTCTCATTCCTGTCCCTTGACACTAACTTGCTTTCAGAACACTTACACATGTCATACTAACCTGCCGTGGGCCTCAGAGTTTTGTCCTCTTCTAGAAAGATCACACCATTGCTTGTCCCACCTTAAATACTATACTTGAGAATATAAATGCTGTCCTTGCTTTATGAGATACCTAAAAGCCAGTATCTTTACTAGCAATTTCAAACAAGGCTACAGAGTTGTTCGTATATCTGCTATGCATTTATACCTCAGATATACTGAATTAGAATCTATATTTTAATAAGATCTTCAGTCAGTATAATAAATTGTGTTTGTTGTATTAATAGTTCTCAGAATTGGTCCCTAACCAGTGACATTGGTATCACCAGGGACTTTATGAAAAATACAAAATTTTAGCAGAAGTTCAAACTGGAAAGAACCATGTCAAAGCCCTGATTAAAGAGCAGAAGCAATCTGAAGAACATACAGCAATTGGTGCCAATCCAAGGGGATGCCAGGCTCATTAGAATGGTTGACACGAACTTAAAGAAAAGTATATGGTATAGCTGGACCTTAAGTATTGGCTGAGCATATTCTGGTCTAGAATGTTCTCAATTAATACTTGTTCAATACTCATGAAGTAAACTTTCCCTTGGGGTAGAGGTAAGAAAAAGAAAAAAAAGTAAGTACTGATCATTCCTGAACACTGACTATGTATATAGATTGGAAATTCACTACAAGCTTTCTGAAGCAGGTCTATTAGCATCTCTTCATGTGTACAAAAACTGAAACTTAGAGCTATAATAAGGTAGGGTTTACAAATATTGAAAATAACAAAGTCAAGATTTTAATTTGAAACTACTTGATTTAAAAATCCTCTTTTTCACCACATCACATGAACTCTGAAAATAGATAAATAAATAAAAGATCAATTACCATTGTGCTGATTATGTGTCAAAGACAACTCATGTGTGCCAGAGTGAACTATGCTCCTTAAAAAGAGTTTTCAATAGCTGATATTGAGGAAGTAGATCACTGGGTCTTTCTTTCAAGGTGCCTCTACATGGATGTGAATTCCAACCTTCTGGTTAGCAGGTGAGTAAATTAACCATTTGCATCAGCCACGAATGTCACATGAACTCTACCTCAAGGAAATTACTAGTTTACTTAAGTGAAACAAGCAGTGAGCCACACTAAACATGTTATGAGTTGGCTTTTGAGCATAGGCTCTGACTAAGAGCTATGAAAGAGAGATGTTTAGGGATGACTGATTCAAGAATGTGAGCCTGCAGTCCAGTTGAGGGGATTGGTATGGCAGGGCTTGTACCATTCTATGATTATTCCCTATCCCTGCCATCACTGAGTAGAGGACAGTGGAGATTTTCTCTGAAAATCCTTACTCTCCAGTTGATGATTTACATTATCAAAGTCAAGAGTCACCGAGGATCATTCTCCAGAATTGACCATGTGATAGACCATAATGCAATGCTCAACAAAATCCATACCATTGAATTACTGCAAAGCATCTTCTCAGATCATAAAGCCATCAAAGTTGAAATCAACAGCAGAAAAAAAACATAGACAGAAAGTGGAACTCTTGGAAACTGAACAACATCTTGCTCAAAAAAACATGGGTTATAGAGGAAATCAAGGATGAATTAAAGAAATTCATGGATTCCAATGAAAACGAAAACACTTCCTACCAGAACCTATGGGATACAGCCAAAGCAGTGCTCAGAGGTCTGTTTATCTCCATAAATGCACACATCTGGAAGGAAGAAAGAAATCAAATCAAGAAACTAGCCCTACAGCTTGAACAAGTAGAAAGAGAACAACAGAGGAACCCCTCAGGCACCAGAAGAAACGAGATCATAAAGATTAGAGCAGAGCTAAATGAATTAGAGAATAGAAAAACAATTGAAAAAATTGAAAAGACCAAAAGCTGGTTTTTTGAGAAGATCAACAAAATTGACAAACCACTGGCTAAACTTACTAAAGAAAAGCAAGAAAGGAAACAAATAACCCAAATTAGAAATGAGAGGGGGGTTGTCACCACAGATGCAACAGAAATCAAAATATCATAACAGAATACTATGAAAGGCTGTACACTAACAAATTTGAAAACCTAGGGGAAATAGACCAATTCCTTGACTCATACCACCTACCCAAATTATCACAACGTGAAGCAGAACAACTTAATAAATCCATCACAAAGGAAGAGATTGAAAAGGTCATCAAAAACACTGCCAACCAAAAAAAGTCCGGCTCCAGATGGCTTCACTGCAGAATTCTACCAAGCATTTAGAGAAGAGTTATCACCAATACTACTGAAACTATTTCACAGTATAGAAAGGGATGGAATACTCCCAAACTCATTCTACGAAGCCAGCATAACCCTGGTACCCAAGCCAGGGAAAGACGCAACAAAGAAAGAGAACTATAGACCGATATCACTCATGAACCTAGATGCAAAAATCCTCAACAAAATTCTTGCCAGTAGAATACAACAACATATCAGGAAAATAATCCATCATGACTAAGTGGGATTCATACCAGGGATGCAAAGCTGGTTCAACATCAGAAAAACAATCAATGTGATTAACCACATAAATAACACAAAAGACAAGGATCACCTGATTTTGTCCATTGATGCAGAAAAGGCATTTGATAAAGTCCAACACCCATTCATGCTAAAAACTCTTAGCAAAATGGGCATAGATGGCAAATTCCTCAACACAATAAGGGCCATTTATACAAAGCCAATTGCCCACGTCATCCTGAATGGAGAGAGACTGAAAGACTTTCCCTTGAGATCAGGAACTAGACAGGGATGCCCACTCTCACCTCTTCTATTCAACATTGTGCTGGAAGTTTTAGCCAGAGCAATTAGACAAGACCAAGAAATAAAAGGCATCTGCATCGGCAAAGAGGAAGTTAAAATCTCCCTGTTTTCAGATGATATGATTGTATATGCAGAGAATCCCAAGGTATCTATAAGTAAAGTACTCAAACTGATAGAAGAGTTCAGCAAAGTCTTAGGATACAAGATTAACATAAGTAAATCAGAAGGATTCCTTTGTAACAACAACAAGACTGTTAAGGAAGAAATTATCAAATCAATACCATTTACTATAGCCTCTAAGAAGATAAAGTACCTAGGAATTAATCTAACCAGAGAAACAACAGACCTTTCCAAAGAGAACTACAAGCCCTTACTACAAGAAACTAAGAGACACTTAGATAGATGGAAAAACCTACCTTGCTCATGGATAGGAAGACTTAACATTGTGAAAATGTCTATTTTACCCAAAGCAATGTATTTATATAATGCAATCCCAATACAATTTCCAGCAACATTTTTTAATGAGATGGAGAAACAAATCACCAATTTTGTTTGGAAAGGGAAGAAGCCCCGGTTAAGCAAGGTACTACTAAAGAAGAATAACACACTGCGAGGCCTCTCATTACCTGACTTGAGAACATATTACACTGCCGCAGTGGTCAAAACAGCCTGGTACTTGTATAAGAACAGACAGATCGATCAGTGGAACAGAACGGAGACTCCAGAGATGACACCATCTGCCTATGAACAATTGATATTCGACAGAGGCCCTAAGACATTAAACTGGGGTAAAAACAATCTCTTCAACAAATGGTGCTGGCAAAATTGGACATCCATCTGCAGTAAACTGAATCAAGATCCATATCTTACACCTTATACAAAAACCAACTCCTAAATATCAAACCTAAAACAATAAAGCTCATCCAAGAACAGGTAGGAACAACAATGGAAGTTTTAGTACACAATGGGACAGACTCCAAAATCTGTCAAACAAACCACAATCATCAGAAGAGAAAATAGATAAATGGGAACTATTAAGATTCAAACACTTTTGCTCATCTGAAGATTTTAGTAATAGAATTAAAAGAATACCCACAGAATGGGAAAAAATATTTGGCAACTGTATGTCAGACCGAAGCCTGATCTCTATAATAAGATACTACAAAATACCAACAAGAAGAAGACAAATCATCGAATTAAGCCATGGACAAAGGAGATGGACAGATATTTCACTAAAAAAGAGATCCAGGCAGCAAAAAACACATGCAGACATTTTCGCGATCCTTAGTTATTAAAGAAATTCAAATCAAGACGACAATCAGATACCACCTCACCCCAACAAGGTTGGCCATGATCCAAAAAATACAAAATAACAAATGCTGGAGAGGCTGTGAAGAAAGTGGAACCCTCCTACACTGTTGGTGGGGTTGCAAAATGGTCTAGCCTCTTTGGAAAGCAATCTGGCGCTTCCTTAAAAAAACGGATATTGATATACCATTTGACCCAGTAATTCCACTACTTGGAATATATCCTACAGAATCAAGGCCGTTCACACCAATGGACACATGCACCAGAATGTTTATCGCAGCACAGTCCATGATAGCAAAAAGATGGAATCAACCCAGATGCCCAACAACAGAAGAATGGATAGGTAAACTATGGTATATATACTCAATGGAGCACTACACAATGATAAAGAACAACGATGACTCCAGGAAACATCTCATGACCTGGTTTCAACTGGAAGACATTATGTTGAGTGAAAGCAGTCAGCGACAAAATGACAAATATTGTATGAGACCTCTAAGATACGATCTCAAAAGCAGACTTGTGTATAGAAGAAAAGACTCTTTGACAGCTGCAAGGGAGGAGAGGGAGAAAGGCAGGGTTTAGATTAGATAGTTGCTAGGTATCTGGTTGAGTGAAATCAGTGACAGCACACATTAGAAACAAGAACAATATTAAGTAGACTTAAACATAACATGAGTACTCCTTCCATCTTAACCCGATATTGCAAGGATAGAGTAGCTGGGGCGGGGGTTGGGGGACCATGCTCTTAGGTGAAAGGGAGGCCAGTTGACACAACTAGCGTTTTGCTAAGAGAGCTCTCTGCACCCCACGTTGGTGAGTGGCATCTGGGGTCTTAAAGGCTGCCAAGCTGCCATCCGAGGGCACAGCAAATGATCCCAACTCAGCAGGAATGGATGCTCACCGAGGACCAAAATGACATGGGGGAAAGACAACCCAGAAGACAAAGAGACCCACAGCAGTGGGTGCCTACATCAACTTGGGACCTGAAGAACCAGATGGTGCCCTGACACCATCAGTGATAGCCACAATGGAGCTCACCAAGTTGAGTCTCACTGGCAACACAAGAATAAAATGGGGTGCACCCTGATACCACACTAATAGATCTCAATTGATGGTCCAGTGGTTTTGGGGCTCCCCTGGGAGCATGGCCCCTCGCCCTGATGCTGCCCTTGACCATAAATCATAATGAAGGTCCATGCTTCAGACAGGAATGGATTGGACTTGGCGATGCAGAGTGACCATATATTGGATGCACTTTATGGTTCTATACATCTATAGGATGTCATCCTGCTAACCTCTGGCTGGAGGAAGGAGAGTGGGTGAAGAGGAGGGAAAAAAGAGACTTTTGGGAGAATGAGACATGTATGGAGCAGAGAGGAATAGTGTGCTGTCACCGGGCAGGGAGAGCAGTGGAAGCTGCGTATAGGTGGGTATGTAAATTTATACGGGAATGTACATTTTCACTCAGTTATATTAAATAAACAATTAAAAAAAAAAAAAAAGAGTGACCGAGGAACCTATACTAGCTTATCTGCAGAGATTTTCAACCAGCAATTTGTATTCGCTGTTAAATCTGTTCATAATACCCAAGAATTCTGCATTAGTGAAGTCTTGTTTTTGTCAGATGACAGGAATGACATGAGTCAGGGTTTTTATCACCCCTGTGATCTTAGCCAAAACAGAGCTGAGCTGGGAGCAGGTCCAGTCTTTCTATGCAAGCAGGATGTTTTCCTCCTTGGATCACAGGTTTGGAAGTTTTAAATGTTTAACATGGAGATCAAACTATCATCCTCAATTCTTTCTAAAATCATGTCTTCACTTCTTCACCTTTTATCTTATGGAAGAGGTCAAGTGATTGTATCAACCCAGAGGCACCACCACCTTGTGTCCCCAGGTACCCTCTACCCTGTACCAGGACATGTGTAAAGGCCCAATCTTACCTAGCTGTCTACACAGCTCTTGCCAAATCCACAGCCACACACTCAACAATGCCTACCTCCTGTGTTCAGTAGAAAGAGACCTCAAGCTTTGTCTAGCAGGCAAACAGTGGCTGGATCCACAGGCCCAGGCTGCTGCTACTCCTGCTCATGCTCCTCCGCAGAACATCTGGTGGAGTTGGAGGCTGCCTGTATATAATATGTATCTGTAAATTACCAAAATTGCAAAGTATTTCTCACAGAACTTATCTTGCACTTTAAGTGACACATGACACACACTCTCCCTCTCTCTGTATATATTCTATTGCCTTTGAGTCAGTGTCAAATCACAGAGACCCTATAGGTCAGAGTAGAACTGTCCTATAGAATTTCCAAATGAGTAACTCTTTATGGAAGCAGACTGTCACATATTGCCAACATTTTGGTTAGCAGCTGAGCACTTAACCACTATGTCACCTGGGGTGCACACATACACATACATACACACACAGAACATATAACAGGATAAAGAAGAAATAATTCATAACAATTATAGTCCTCCTCTCTGTAATGATTCTGTATTTAGAATTACTTTCTTCCACTACCCATTCTGTTTTCTCATTGTTCTCTCAGCAAACACGTAGTTCTTTGCCTTTGGGGTAACTAAAAACTTCATTCCTGCAGGGCCCAGGCCAGTAGTACCCACTGCCATCGAGTCAAGACCGGCTAATAGCAACCCAATGGGACAGAGTAGAACTGCCCCATCATTTCCAAGGAGTATCTGGCAGATTTGAACTTCTGACCTTTTGCTTAGCAGCTGTAGCACTTAACCTGTTGCCACCAGGGTTTCCAGGCCAATGGTAGTACTGTCTAAATTGATCTGTTGCAATTTGCCATTGGATTTAGTACTAATATAGTACTAAGGAATCTCCTGTAATGTAAACTCTTTTTTATCTCTAACATGTGATATCAGTATGACTTTGTGTTGTATTCAACATTAATCACACCAGCCAATATGATAGTTCCCTTCTTTCTTTGTTGATCCAGAGAGATGAAGAGTCCATAGTGTGCTGGGTAACATTCTAAACCTCTAGTGTGGTAGAATCAGTGATGTATCTCCTGGTACAGACATACCACCCTTTGAAAGTAATACTTGTAGACCAACACAGTATATGTTGTGTGGACAGTAAGCAAAAAAATTGCAAGTGGGTGACTAGGCTTAATAGAGTTTGATTGTACTTCCATTCCAACCCCTTGAAGTTTGGACTTCTGGACTCTGACTATGGGAGAAATATGAACGTATATTGGATGTTGTTTTAAGGCCTCCTGGAGAACATTACTCCATTTCTGCAAGGTATTTCTACCTACCAGGTGCCATAATTGAGTCTTTAAAAGACTAGTCCATTAGACTTACATAGTAGAGCAATTACAAAAATCTTAATACTGTTGAGGCCCCCTGCACAAATTTATTCCCCTGGGATTTGGTGAAAATTTTGTCTTCTGAGCACTCCCTGAGTGAGTCTGTTGACTCAACATATTAAATCCACTTTAATGTACCAGTCTTCCTAAGGCTTTCAGCAGCTCTTATAGTATACTAAGGCAATTGTTTTAGTCAGCTAGGGCCGCTCTAACAGAAATACCACAAAGGGGATGGCCTTAACAAGGAAGGTTTATTCTTACAGAGTCCTCTAGGCTGCAAGTCCATATTCAGGGTGTCTGCTCCAGGGGAAGGCTTTCCCCTTGTCAGCTCAGGAAGAAAGTCTGGTATTGCATCAGTCTTTGTCCAGGGAGCGTCTTGGTGCAGTAACCTCAGGTCTGAAGGACACACTCTTCTCCTGGTGCTGCTTTCTTGATGGTATGAGGTTCCCAATTCTCTGCCCGCTTCTCTGTCCTTCTATCTCTCGTAAGATGAAAGGATTAAGGGTAGGGCAAGCCATACTCCAGGGAAACCCCCTTTACAGTGGAGCAGGGAGGAGATCCTATGAAGGGATTTACAGTCCCACCCTAATCCTTTAACATACAGTTTAGGAAAACCACAAAATGGAGGACAGTCACAAGATACTGGAAATCATGATCCAGCCACATGGCTACACATGTTTTTTGGGGGGCACAATTCAATCCATGATATCAGTTCTGGCATTTCAACTTTAATTTAGCTTAGGCCACCGTTTGGTTCACGTTTTAGTCAACCAACCTAAATAAACTATGAGATACTTTTCTAACTTCTCAAGCTGAAACATCAAATGAAGAGTCTCCGCTTAGCGAGTGCATGTTAATAAACTCAAAATGATGCATCTTTATGTTCCTCACACCACTATTGCACCATTACTCCCACACATAATAGTCATTTGCATACATATGCCTCACGTTTTTGTTTGTATGCATTGGAAAAATAGTGCAATGCTTTTTGAATGTGGCATACCTCCTTATAGTCCACCATTTGTACTCAGACTTTTATCTTAGGATTCAATACATTACAATTTAAATTTCTAGCCTCAAAATTATCTGAACTTAAAGTGAAGACATTGACTGGGAAAACAAGGGATTCTGAAACTTGGGATGGAAACATATGTGGCTTTCTGGGATTTTGGTCTAGTTATAGGTCTGGAGCAAAAACAGATGGTGGGGTGGATTCTGGGTTCATTCTGCAATGCCTTTGGGGTATCTACTCCAGGTGACACCCAAAATACTGTCTCAGATGATGACCTAAGCCATGCCTCAGGCAAGAACTCTTCGAATATGTCTGCGTTAATTTCATCAGATGAGGGTGGGAGATCTGATTTTTCTGGCAAAGGTGATTTAGCAGAGAAAGCTATGTTAATCTCATCAAATGGGAGTGGAGGGGCTAATTCTAACACCAAAAAAGATTCAACAGAGTGATAAGGGCGCAGTGTCCTTGGCTTCATTCCCATCTGCCCATGTGTCTCCATCCCAAATTTTAGGATTCCGTATCTTTCCAATCAATGCTCTCACTTTAACTTCAGAAACAGTTAAAGCTTGAAAATTCAATTGACAATATTATTTATCCACCCTTGGGATAAGACTGTGGGTTTGGTTTTCAGCAATATCAGCTATGTTACTGCAAGACACAAGGCTTCTACTCATGAAACACATAGCAACTTTCAAGTTCTTTATACAGTAGTTCAGCTGGGTCTCTAAAATCTTCAGTTCATCCTTTTCCCATTTTGTCAACCAAAAGTAGGACTCTCACTTTAACTTCAGAAACATTTCAAGTTTGGAAATTCAATTGATGTTATTCTTTATTTACCCTTAGGGTAAGACTCTGGGTTTGGTTTTCAGCAATATCAGCTATGTTACTACAAGAAATAAGGCTTTCACTTATGAAATACGGTAATTTTCAAGTTCTTTATATAGTAATTGAGCTGGGAACCTAAAAGATCTTGAGCTCATTCATTTCCTTCCCCACTTTGTCAAGCAAAAGTAGGACCACGTATCCAGCTTCATTATACTTCTCCATTTGACAAAAATATTGAAAGGCATCAAACACGTAATTCCCTGGAGCCTTGTCCATAACAAATAGTTGATACAATGGTGGTGAATATCTGCATAGCTATTTTGCCGCATCATGCCAAGAATTAACAGTGTTCTCCTGTTACTTTAAAAGTTATTAATTTCTGAATTGTAGCCAGACTTGAGAACCCTTTCAGAAAACTCTACCACATCAAAGGTCTTAGTCTGGTTTCTCTAGAGAACAAAAACCAGTGAAGCATATTTATAAATACATATAGAGAAACTTATTTCCAGGAAAAATCTCACACAGTTTTGAGGACCAGCAAGTCTCAAATCTGTGGGACAGGTGGCAAACTTAAGCTTTCTGCTGACTTCCGTGGTAGCAAAGGCTAATAAACCTGAAATCTGCAAGTCAGGCAGAAGTCTGAACACTTCCTGACTTGAGGGGAGAGACAGTGAGTTTTGCCAGAGCATCCATTTTCATACTGGAGGCAGGCCACACTCCTGATGAAACCCTGCCATCAGTTCAGTGCCTGATCACTTCATTAAAGCAATTACCTTATATTATGTTATAGAAGAGCAATCAGTCCATTGTTAGGCGAACCACTAACAGTCACCTTCACACATAATACTAACAATCAAAATGGTTTTCTTTGGCTCAGTTCTGTATAAAAACTAAGCAATTATGGGGGCAGGGATATATATCAAGGTTGTGGCTCGCATGGTTGTGCAGACTTACAAGTTCCAAGTTCGTAGGTCAATTCAAGCTGCAGGATTCTCCTGACTCCCACAGCTGCAGGGACTGATGAATCCAAGATCAGCATGTAGACAGCAGGCTGCTGGCTGATGGGCTGGGGATGCTGTGAAATCTATTGGCAGGTAAAATGGTAGGCTGCTGGCTCAACCTTCAAGTACCAGAATTCAGAAGGTGACAAGCCTAAAACAGGATTCAGAGTAGAGCAAAAGCCTGCAAGCTTTGCCAGAAAGTCCAGATATATATTGGGCCAAATCCCCAAGGAAACTCCATTTTAACTGGTTGACTGTTCATAACAAATCTCATCACGGAGACCATTACATTATATTAGATTTCATGATGGAGGTGATGGCATCACTATATAACTGACAGTCTATATCGTAACTGCCAAACCTCTGAGAATTATGGACCAGCCAAGTTGACATACAACTTCATCTTTCACGGTGGTTGAGATCTTGATTTGGACTTCTAGCCTCCAGCTGTGACAAAAATAAACTTCTGTTCTGTATGCCATTCATTTGTGGTATTTGTGTTACAGTAGAACTAGGAAATCAAGACACTAAACAACAGTTATTTGTTGAATATTTACTATGCATTAGGTAGGCCCTGTGTTAAGAAGATGATGAAGACTGAATTTCAAAATTATCTTCATATTAAGAAAAAAGATTTATTAACTGAGAACATGTAGCTATTGTTACATGTCCTTGAGTTGGCTCCAAATCAAACACTGAGAGTCCTATGTCACCCTCACAATCCTCCAACTCTCAGAACAGGGAAATATTTATCTTTGTATCCCAAGACCTGGTTTTCTCACTAGCATGTTTTGAAGGTATGATACATATTTGATAAATTCTCTGAGGAGCAACATAAATGTGGTTAATTGATTGCTTTCAGTGTTTCAGAAGATTTATGTATTTTGTGCTATTGATTTTGACTTTCATGGCTTTATGATCTGAGAAGATGCTTTGCATTAATTCAATGGTATGGATTTTGTTGAGAATTGCTTTATGTCCTAACACATAGGCTACTCTGGAGAACGTTCCATGTACACTGGAGAAGAAGGTGTGGCTGTCTGCTGATGAATAGAAAGTTCTGTATATGTCGATGAGGTCTAGTTGGTTAATTGTGACACTAAGGTCTTCTGTGTCGTTATTGAGCTTTTTTCTAGACGATCGGTCCAGTATTGAGAGCGGAGTGCTGAAGTCTCCCACTATTACTGTGGCGTGAACTATCTCTTTTTTGAGTGTAGTCAGTGCTGCTTTGACATATTTAGGTGCTCTATTATTAGGTGCATGATTATTTAATATTGTTAAGTCCTATTTGTGTATTGAACCTTGTCCACGATGGTGGATTTTACCTTAAAATCTATTTTATCTGAGATTAGAATTGCCACACATGCTCTTCTTTGTTCATTGTTAGCTTGATATATATTTTTCCATCCTTTAATTTTCAATTTGCTCATATCTTTAAGTGTAAGGTGAGTTTCTTGTAGGCAACATACGGATAGGTCATGTCTTTTGATCCAAGATGTCACTTGATGTCTCTTTACTGGAGCATTCAGTCTATTCACATTCAATGTAATTATTGATAGGTATGTGTTCAGTGCTGCCATTGTGATATGTTTATTTTTGTGTTGATGTTTTCTCTGTTGTTCTTATTAATCTGTTTTGGGACATTCTTTGTGAGTTGATTTTTCATCTTTTTCAGGGTTGGTTTTGCAGTTGTTGACACTCCTGTATTATGTTTCTTGATATAGTATGTTGCATCTTTATTGTGCTTTATGGCTGCCCATGATCCCACTTAATAAACTATGTGTAAACCCAATTTTAATTACTGCCGGTCTTGTCAGCTTCCTCTCCAACTGGAAGGACTGTAATGACTGTAGTACATCCCTCTTTTTTGCATGGTGGCCTCATAGGTTTCATGAGATGATCACCGGATCATTTCCTTCACTATTACAGCTTTGGATTGAATTTGGAGCCTTCCCTCACTGAATAGGATTCTGGATGATGTGTCCTTCAAAAATACAAAGTTACTGGCTTTGTTCTTCTAAGCCAAAGCCAAGAGATTCTTTCAGTATTTCTTGTACCTTTGGTTTGGTTTTTACAAAGTCTGAGTTTCTGTTTATCTGCCAATGTCTTCATTTCATTTTCATATTTGAAAGATAGTTTTGCAGGATATATAATTCTTGGTTGGAAGTTCTTCTTCTTCAAGGCCTTGAATGTGTCATACCACTGTCTCCATGTCAGCATCATTTCTGCTGAGAAATCTGACAAAAGCCTACAGAGTTTCCCTATAAATGTTAGCTTTGCTTTGAGTCTTGCTGCCTTTAAGAGTTTCTGCTTATGTTTCATTTTGTTAAGCTTGATTAGAATATGTCTCGGAGTCTTTCTTTTGATATCTATATTGAGTGGCATTTGATATGTATCTTGGATGTCTATATTCTCTTCTTTCATAATTTCTGGGAAGTTTTTTTGTCAGCAGTTCAGAAACAATGCTCTGTGTTCTCAGCTGTCTCGCCCTGTTCAGGAACCCCAATTAATCGTAGATTGTTCCCTTAATAGAGTCCCACGTGCTTCTTAATGCTTCTTCATTTTTCTTATTTCTTTTTTCTGATTTTCCCTCATAGATGCTGGAGGTAGAAGCTCTCTCTGTCAAGTCACAAAATCTATTTTCCATTTGTTCCATTCTGTTTCCATGGCTTTGAATGGAAGTTTCTATGTTTTTGATTTTGTTCTTGATCTGTTGAATTTCAGGGTACTGGTGTTCCATCAGACCAGCTTGCTTAATTTTTCATTTTGCTCTGCTTCATTTTGTATAAGGTCTAGGAGGGCTCTCTATATCATCCTTTTGTATTTACCTTCTGATAGTTTCAGAAAAGCTTCTTCGTCTGGGAAGTTCTGAGGTGGTTTCTTTTGGGGGTCTTCTGATGCTATGGGTGATTTCTTGGTTATGGTTTTCTCCAGAGTTTGTTGCTTTTCGGGCTTCATGTGGGTCAACAGAGGCTGGGAGAGATGCTGTGAAGTTGAACCACAGTTGTTTCTCTAGGCCACCTTCAGTCCATGCAGGCCAACTCTCACCGAGAGTGGAGTCAATGAAAGAGAGGAGGTTTTGCCTTCAATGGTATGAAGTCCAAATTAGGAGCCCTATACTGTGTCTTAGGGCTCACTAGGTGTCCAGAAGTCTCCATTTAATTATCAATTCAGGTCTTGGTTTCCAGAGGGGTTTAGGGAGACGTGTGTTTAGTCTACCATCTTGACTCCACCCTCCTGTTTCAGAAGATTTATAAAAGATAACAATTTGACAGCTCCCATTTGTTAAATACATACTGTCATCCAAGCACTGTGACAGCCAATGGTTATACATCACCTCGTCTAATCCTCATAAAAGTCTTTCAAGGAAAATGAGGCTCAAGGGGTTAAGATACTTGCCAAAGTCTACATATTTTCAGTATTGTGCCTGTCTGAATTCAGAATTGTTTGAATTCAGAGTTGCCAATTCTGGTCTAGAGATTATTTCTGAAAGACATTTGTTATTAACTACTCTCCAGTTGGGCCCTAACTCATGGTAACCCCATGTGTAACACAGTATACTTCTCCATGAGATTTTCTTTGTTGTAATTTTTAAGGAAGAAGATTGCCAGGCCTATTCTTCCATGATGCTACCCAGTAAGTCTGGATCTCTATCCTTTAGGTTTGTAGCCAGTCACAAACTGTTTATACCACTTGGACTTCTTCTAAAAGACAATTAGGTGATAAAATGACAAAACAATTAAACAATTTGTAAGGTTATCAGATAAGTGAGTTTGGCATAGCTCTTAACTTACAGTCATTGGATGACCATTTCCTCCAAAAGAAAGTTGTAGATCATTAGGAAAAACAAAGGGAATATCCTATGTACCCCTTATCTATTTTTTTCCCTAGAGGTAACATCTTGCATAATTACAGTACAATACCAAAACAAATAAATTTTCATTGGTACAAAGCATATTCAAATTTCACCAGTTTTACATGTTGTCCTTTGTAAAATTTATAGTTCTGTGAAATTTCATCATAGTTGTACTTTCATGAAACTACCACTACCATTAAGATGCAGAAGTTTCATTACAAGGATTCCTCATGTCATTACTTTATGGCCGTGCCCACCCTCTGTTATATTCCAGTCCTTAACTCCTGACCAACCACCTTCAGTTCTCCATCTACGCTAAAAAACCTCAGAAATAATGAAACTGTGTCAGAAGCTATGTCTATTTTTATCTGATATCAGCTATGTGCCAGCTGAGACATTAAAAGATCTGTTT
The DNA here is from genome assembly GCA_028571685.1 of Heterohyrax brucei. Lineage (NCBI taxonomy): Eukaryota > Metazoa > Chordata > Mammalia > Hyracoidea > Procaviidae > Heterohyrax > Heterohyrax brucei. Next base: position 2,505,236 of record CM053146.1, on the reverse strand, counting down.
TCTTATTTAAACCACTGACACATTATTTGAACTAATTTCAGAAAGCCTATCATCTATAACAACATTTTTTTTTTCTTTTCTTCGCTGAAACAAGGCCAAAGCAATGTCCTGAAAACCTAGTGCACAGGGGTCTCGATACACTTAACTAAATAGAAATAGCTAAATGCATTTATTTAATTACTAGAATAAATTTGATCTCACTGATGTCTGTAGGCTGTGTGTGTACCTCTGTAACAGATTGTACACTCATGTGGTAAATGTCAGATTGAAGGGATGTAAGTAGCAAAGGAGGAAATAGGACTGAAACAGTATTTAGGGCCTTAAAAATATGTACTGAATATGTTTCTTATCTATTTCTATAGTATTGTAATAGGAATATAAATGGCAGGGCAGAAAAACTACAGCTCTGACCTTGGTACTTGAAAAGGTGAGGCCTAAATAAAACTGTCTTGCTCTCTGAATACTATCATTATCTTTAATGAGAGTGGGCATCACAAGGACATTTCAGATTGTACCTTAGACAATAAATTAGCTGCCAGAATGAGATTCAGACTATTTTCCTCAAATATGAGAACAGTGATCCATCTGCTCTGTCCAGCTACATTATACATCTGTGTAGATTAATATAAAAATCTTCCTTGAAGTGCTTTAATATGTTCATCATTGTCCTTTTCACAGAATAGAATACATCTTTGTGTGTACCTGTGATACTAGTCCTTCAAATGTAGTGCTAGTTTACTAGTTGCTGTTTTCAATACAGAATCTGCCTCTGAATTAGTGTCTTTTGTTTTTCCTTCCTGATCTTATCTTTATTACAACAGAAAAGATGAAGGCTGTCCTATAGATAAGGAGTTCCAGTGGTGAAACTGTTAACCACCAGACTGCCAACCCCAAATTGGAAGTTTGAACCCATTGGCTCAGAGGGTTGAAGACCTGGTGTTCTGCTTCCAAGACGATTACAGCTAAGAAAACCCTAGGGACAGTTCTGTTCTTTTACATGGGTCACTGTGATTTGAAGTTAATTCAATGAAATCTAACAAAAACAGCTTCCATAAATGACTTCCAATGGTCATTTAAAACTTGTGTAATGGTTATGTAGTATTTTCATATTCAGTCATTCACAATTGTTTTGGCTTGAGCTCTGCTTCATACTGCAGAGAACATAGAAAGTGCCATAGAATCCTTTCATTTTTGCCCAATTCAACCTTTAATAACAAAGGAAAGCTCAACAAATATTCATGAAGTGTTTACTTTTCATCGTTGGGTACCATCCCATGGTTCCAAGTCATAGAAACCCTACACTCAACAAAATAACAAAATGAAGCACTGTCTAGTCTTGCACCATCCTCACAATCTTTGTTATGTTTGAGCCCAGTGTTGCAGCCACAGTGCCAGTCTACCTCATTAAGAGTCTTTCTCTTTTTCTCTGACCCTCTGCTTTATGAAGCATGATATCTTTCTCCGGGGACTGATCCCTAATAATCATATGCCCAAGATGTGTGAGATGAAGTCTCATCATACTTTGTTCCAAGGAACATTCTGGTTTTACTTCTTCCAAAGCAAATTTATTTGTTTTTCTAACAATCCATGATATAGTCTATATTTTTCACCAACGTTGTAATTCAAAGGTATCAATACTTCAGTTTTCTTTATTAATCATCCAGCTTTGGTGTGTACATGAGTGACTGAGAACAACATGGCTTGAGTCTTCAAGGTGACATTTTTGATTTTTAAAGAAGTTTTTTGCTACAGATTTGTGCAGTGAAATATATCTTTTGATTTCTCGACTGCTGCTTCCAAGGGCATTGACTATGAATTCAAGTAAAATTAAATCCTTCACAACTTCAGCCTTTTCTCTGTCTATCATGATGTTTCTTATTCATCAACCTGTGAGGACTTTTTTTTTCTTTATGTTGACTTGTAATTCATATTGAAGAATGTGATCTTTGATTTTCATCAGTAAGTGCTTCAAGTCTTCTTTGCTTTCAGTAAGCAAGGTTGTGTTGTCTCCATGACACATGCTGTTAATGAGTCTTCCTCCAATTCTTATGCCACCTTGTTATTCATATAGTCCAAATTCTCAGATTATTTGATCAACATACAGATTAAATAAGTATGATGAGAGGATACATCTTTTATGCACACCTTTCCTGATTTTAAATCATGCAGTATATCCTCTTGTTTTTTTCAGAGGACTGCCTCTTGGTCTATGTACAGATTCCACATGAACACTATTAAATGTTCTAGAATTCCCATTCTTTGTGAAATTATCTGTAATTTTTTTATGAACTACACAGTTGAATGCCTTTACATAGGTCAGTAAAACACAGGAAAGTATTTTTCTCTTATTGTCCGCTTTCAGCCAGGATCCATCTGACATCTGTAATGGTAACTCTTGTTCCATGTTTTCTTCTGAATCCAGCTTGAGTTTCTGGAAACTGCCTCCAATGTATTGCTGTAACTATTTTTTTAATGAATTTCAGCAAATTTTTACTTGCATGTGAGTTTAATGATATCATTCAATAATTTCTGCATTGTGTTGGATCACCATTTTTTGGCCAACCATCTGTCTTCCAAATTTCTTGATATGGACAGGGGAGCACTTCTAGCCTTGGATCCATTAGCTGAAACGTCTCAAGAGATACTCTGTCAATTTCCTGGAGCCCTGTTTTTTACCAACACTTTCAGTACAGCTTAGACTTCTTCCATTGATACTATTGATTCTTGATCCTTTTAGATTTATAAAAATGTCCGTATACTCTAGGGAGTTAGGATTTATCAGGGAGACTAAATGGTAAAATCAAGAATTACCATACAAACTGAAATGTAAGTTAGAGATAAATGGTACAGGCTGAGATTATGAGAAAAGAGAGATGAAGACCTCTCACATCAGGCTAAAAATACAGGAAAGGTTTTTGGAGGAAACGGCCCTGGAGTTTAATTGTGAAGGACATCTACATCATAGATGCAGATGAGTTTTGCCTGTGCTCAAGCCACTCTCGTCTCTGAAGGATCTGTCACACATTCATAGAACAAACAAAACAAAAAATCCAAAATCCATTGCTGTCAAGTCGATTCCAACACGTGACAACCTTATGTGGCCCATAAGCTTTCTAAAGAGCAACTTGTGGATTAGAAATACTGTCATTTTGATTGACAGCTGAGCTCTTAACCACTGCATAATCATGGCTCTCGCATTCATACAGCTAAGCTTAAAGGTGATAATTTTTATTTCTCCTACCCTAGCAAAAGAGATGACTTCATAATTAATAGAAATATTTAGAATTCCAAAGCAAAACTGACAAAGCATGTGTTCCAAGAAATCTGTCTTCTATCTTTGTACCTCTTGCTTCCTATAGGTAGCCCTTTTATTAATTTTTAAAAATGATTGATCTGTTATTTTTTTAATTAGGAAACAGAAATCAATGAATACCCTTTCTTTGTAGATATGCGTTTACTCCATTACACATTGTTGTTGAGTTGATTCCAACTCACAGAAAGCATATAAGACAGAGTAGAACTGCCCCATAGAGTTTCTGAGGCGTACCTGGCAGATTCGAATTACTGACCTGTTGGTTAGCAACCACAGCAGTTAACCACTATGCTACCAGGGTATAGTATTTGCTTTTCTGCACTTCAATATCTGATACTACTATATATTGATAATTTTGTAGTATTATATGAAGATGTGATTTATTCCTTTTCAAAGCTGAACTTATACTCCAATATTTAGGTATACCATAGTCTGCTCAAGTAGTTGCCAGTAGATGGATGTTTGAGATTGTTTATCTCTTTCTGCTAGTAAAATTGGTGAGGTAAAAAGCCTTATGTACTTTGTGTATATACATATGTGCCCATATTTCTTAAGTTATATGCAGTGAGGATGTTAAGCCAAAGAGTAAATGTATGTGCAATTTTGCCAGATATTGCTAAGTTCCACATCTAGCATTCATCCCACTTTGCATCCTTCTCAGTCATACATTACAAAAAACAAGAAAAAGAAGAGTGGAGGGGAAGGGTGGAGAGGGATGAGGCGAGGAGGGGAGGGGAACAGAAGGAAGGAGAAAAGAAAAAAACAGTTGCTGTAAACTATATTCCAACTCATGGTGACCCTATGTGTCAGAATACAACTGCTTCTCGTAGTATTTACAATAACTGATTTTTAAAACTACACATCTATGAATGGACTTGAACCTTCACCTTTTTGCTTAGCATCTGAGTTCATAACATTTCCTCTATCTAGCTACTCCAGCCACATATTAAAGGACCTGTTTCCCCATATAACTACTGATAGAAAATGAGGTCTAGCTTTGGAATCACTGGTAATCTTGATATGTCAAACAAGGACAACTCAATGTAGTTTTAATGATCATTTATCTTATTATGAGGAAAGCTGGAAATCTTTCTATTAAAGACTCACTTGCATTCATTTTTCTGCAGACTGTCCATTCATTCTTTATCATATATTTCTACTGATTGTTATCTTTTTTATCTTGTATTTTATATTTTAAATATGTTAGAGATACTAGTTTTTTAACATAAATTATGTTTTTTACCAGTTTGCCCACCTGACTTTTTATTTTGCTTATGATCTTTTGCCATACAAAAATTGTTTGTACAGTATTTCTTTATGTGTTATCTTAGGCTGGGTTCCCTAGAGAAACAAAACCAGTAAAGCACATAAATATACATAAAAAAAAAAGAGAAATTTATATAAGAGAAAAAGCTCAAGTAGTTGGAGAGGCTGGAACATCTCAAGTCCATGGGTCAGGATAGAAGCTTCTCCTGATTCACATAGCCACAGGGGCTGGTGAACCCAAGATCATCGAGTTGGAGAACAGTACTCTTGCTCACAGGCTGTGCAGGTTGAGGAATGTTAAGATTCACATGCGAGACTGAAAGGCTTCTCCTGATTCACATAGCTGTAGGGACTGCTCAATCCAAGACTGGCAAGTTGGAAAGCAGGATTATTGCTCACAGGCTGTGAAGATGACGAATTCCAAGATTGGCTGGTGAGCTGCTAGTTGAAAACCAAAGACCACAGGTCAGATGAACAAGAAGCAGCTGCAGGATCCCAAACAAGCCAAAACCCTTGGCAAAACAAGCAGGAAAAAAGTAGGTGGTGGATGGCTGAGACATGAAGGTTGAGGGGTGATGAGCTGCCACACAGCCTATCCCTATTGGTACAACTCAGAGGATGCCATCACAGGGATGATCACATATCAGATTTCAGCAGGGACATGATCACAAGGTTATACAACTGCCAAAACTCTGAGAATCATGATCCAGCCAAGTTGGCACACAATCTTAACCATAACAAAATTTATTTATTTATTTATCTAGCTTTTGAATCGTTGTGAGAAAACATTTGTTGCCTCTAGTTTATAAAGTTATTCACTTTTGTTTTCTTCTAGTACATGTATGATTTTATGTTTTGATACTTCATTAGCTAATTTGTTTTGAATTTTATCATGTATGAGTGAATCATGAATGATTCTAATTTTATCTTTTCTATGTGGCTGTCTAATTATCCCAATAATACATGCTGAAATATCATTCTTGTTTCTTACTAATTTGAGATGCTGCTTTTGTCATATAGTAGATTTCTACATGCAACTGAGTCTTCTTTGGAATTTCTGTTCTTTTATTATTTTGTTGATTCTTGCATCACTAGTTTAAGCTGAGGAGTCTTTATATTATGCTTACAGGTCTCCACACTGTGCTTTTTTCCACTGTTTCCTGGGATCTTTTAGCTTACTTCATTAGTTTTCCAAATGGACTTTTGCAATCAATCTATCTAAATCAAGCACAAAAATATAATAAACAAAACTTAATGGTCTTTTGAGAAACATTGCTTTACATGTATATTAACTCTAAGAGAAATGGAATTTTACAAGAATGTACAAATCTGCTTTTCAGGTATGTTTTATAGGTTTTGCATTTAGGGTTTTGACATTTTTATAAAGTTTAGTGCTGCTACAACAGAAATACCACAAGTGGATGGGTTTAACAAAGAGAAGTTTATTCTTTCATTCCCCTATAGGCTACAGATTCCAATTCAGGGCACCAGAGCCAGGGAAAGCCTTCCTCTCTCTGTCAGCTCTAGAGAAACGTCTTTGTCATCAATCTTTTCTTGATCTGGGAGCATCTCAGCATAAACACTTCAGGTCCAAAGGACTCACTCTTCTCCCAGCACTGCTTTCTTGGTAGTATAAGTTTCTTGTATCTCTTTGTTTGCTTCTCTCTTTATGTCTCGAAAGAAACTGGCTTAAGATACTATCTAATCTTATCAATCTCATCAATATAGCTTCCACTAATCCATTTTATTGACTTACAGTGATAGAATTTACAACACATAGGGAAATCCCATCAAGTACACAATGGTGGACAGTCATACAATACTGGGAGTCACAGCCCAGCCAAATTGATATACTTGTTTTGAGGGGGACATGTTTTATCTCATGACAAAGACCCTCTGTGGAAGAGTAGAACTGCCCCATATTGTTTTCTAGGCTATTATCTTTATCAGAGGAATTCATCAGTTCTTTCCAAGGAGCATCTTGATGGAGTCAAACCGCCAACATTTCCATTAAGATCCAAGCAGTGAAGCATTGTGTCATCAGGACTTCTTTTATAAAATTTATATCTGGATATTTTCCTTTCATTATTTTTTTAATTCTCTCTTCTCTTTTTTTCTCTTTTGATATTGAAAACTGGATTCTCTGTTAATATTTTCTTACTTTTTTGTCTGTATGTATGAAAGATATTGACTGCATGTGTTTATCACTTGCCACACATGAGATTGCTATGAGTTAGAATCAAGTCTAAGGCAACTAACAACAGCAATAGCCTTTGTTTGATGTACTTTACATCAATTATTTTGGGATTTTGCAGTCTCATAATCTGATTACCTACAAAAAGCAGTAATATGATTTCTTTCTACTTCTCATGCCTCCAATATTTTTTCCATATTTTGAATCTTGTGTAAACTACCCTTGGAGGACATGCAAACTCAAAATTATGCAGGAAAGGGAATTCTGGGAAGTGTACTTTTAACTTGGTTCAATGGCATAGCTCATTTGTACCACAAGGACATAAACTCACAATGATAAAAATTTTGTAGGAAAGAGAAAGGCAATTTTGAAAGCTGGAAAGTGAATGAATTAGCAGAACTAAAAAGTAAAACCCTCAGCTAGAACTAAGAAGCCATGAAACAACTCAATTTACATTGCAAATTGGCCCCAAAGCATAAAAACTGGTAATTTCACCTATCTCTTCAAGTGGGGATAAGGGTGGTGCTAACAGAGGCAAACTGATGCAAATCTGTCTAAGTAGGTGGATTCTCAATTCCCTAACCAACTCAGTGCAACTTGGTGATTGCCCTTCATTACCTAGAGGGAAAACTGCAGATTTCTCCTTTGAAGAAAGTAGAAAAGAAATCGGAAGAAAACGTGCACAGTTGAAGGAGGAGTACCTACTGAAGGTATTTACAGTCAGAATGCTAAAACTTCCTATCCTTCTCTATCAACCGATCCCGCTTCCAGATATGCAGCAGCTACATATCAATCTTAGAGATCATGGAATTTTGCAAGCTGATGGAAAAAATCTAACAACCCTACAGTGAGTATTTGTCACCAAATGACTCAGACAATCCTAAAATAATATCATTGAAGGGAACACCAGTTGATATTTCACATAGGGCTTAGAGCTTCCAATTAGCATTTTAGCTGTACCATTGTTAAATATGAAAGAACTGGAAAACATTATCAAACATCTGAGAAAATGCAAAATAAGAAAAATAAAATACAGAAGAAAATAAAACACAAAACAAATGAACTAAACAAATTAACACACAAATTGGAGAAAACAGATTATATGGAGAGAAGTATCAAATAAGGAACTATAATGAACATTTTCAGAGAGATTAGAGAAATATTGTAATAATACATCAAGAATTGCATGTTAAAAAAATGTGTAGGATAGGGAAGAGTCTTGGAAATTAAAAGTGCTACAACTGAAACTGCCAAAACCTAATAACCCAAATTTCCTTCAAAGGGTAAATGATTAAATACATCTACACTATAAACATGGCATAGGGTCACCATGAGTCGGATCCGACTCGATGGCACTTGGCTTGGCATACATACCATGGACTCAGCAATAAAATGTTGCAAGCTATCGATAGACAAAACAATTTGAATGACTTCCAAGAAAAGTATGCTGAATGAGAAAAAACAAATTTCTAAATGAGTTACCCAACACAGTGGCAGGGAATCTCCAGGGGATACAACTGATACAGTAGTATCAGTTGTATACTAATGAAGTATACAACCAATCCATTGTGGATGATCAGAGGAATACATAAGATACTTTTGTGAAAAAGTTGAATCGATAGAATACTTGATATGCCATCAACAAGTACTGAATGTGTACTCTATTAAAAATAAAAGCAAAGAGATTTATTGAAGGTTCAAGAGCAGTTCCAACCAGAACACATCTGATCTCACAAAATGAATTGAAGCTCTTCAAAATGGCAGAGTTACAGAGGCATATTTATGAAGAGAAATACAGCGTTACAATTCAAAGTTGAAGATTAGATAAACAGGAAGCAGACAACTTGAAACTGGGATTTTATAATGATTAGTTGGAAGTACAAATGTGGGATATTTGGATTGATTAGTTTAAATACATGATGATGAATAAGGAATACCGAAGAACTGATACCTTGTTCCCTGACAATTTCCAAAAGTGGCCAATGGGTTTAGATAGATAGATGAAAAGACAGCTAGCTAGCTAGTTCTCTAGCTAGGCAGGCAGATGGATAGAGATGGCTAGCTAGAGAGAAAAATAGATGCATAGACAGATACCTATAAACTAAAGGATGGTATATATTGAATAATTTCAGTGATGATTCTTGTTAATGTCCAAATTGCCCCCCAAAATTGGTCCCTGTATTGTTTTACCATAATTCCAATATCTGACAGTTATTTTGCTTTCAGGTAAATCTCATCTTTGACTTTTACTTTTCTAGAAATGAACCTAGCAGAAAAGCTTTTCCCTTTAGTCAGAAGTAACAGTGTAGGCACATGTGTTGCTTCTGGCTCGTAAAAAAAGCAAAAATAAAATCTGTTGCCATAGAGTTGATTCTGACTCATAGCAACCCTTTTGGACAGAGTAAAATTTCCCCCACATAGTTTTTAAGAAGCACTTCACAAATTTGAACTACCGACCTTTTGGTTAGCAGTCATAACGCTTAACCACTAAGCCACAAGGGTTTTGCGTGACCTAAATTAAGAAAGACGTCACTAAGAAACAAAGTACATTAAATAATGAGTTTATACTAATATTAAAACATGTGTGTGTGTGTATCACAGTCAAGTAAATTCCAATTCACAGCAAACCTACAGGACAGAGTAGAACCATCCCATAGAGTTTCTAGAGCTATAATCTTTATGGAAGCAGACTGCTACCTCTTTCTTCCTAGGAGAGGCTGGGCAGTTTGAACCACTAACCTGTTGGTTACTGGCTGAGTATTTAACCACTGACGAGTAATGCTTCTTAAGCAACTCAGATTGAGATTTCACCATTTTATGTAATTTTTATGCTTTGTGTTTTATCAGTTATGGTAACAATTTTAGTTTTTATTGACAGTAAAAGGTACTTTGCTTGCATTTTTTTAATGCGTGTATACGTTTTCATAAAATAGTACCACTGTTGTTAAATAAGACTATCAAATGTATTTTAAGATTCTATTACAGTTACTCTATTTTCTGACATAGTGTATTTCACTAGGATAACTGTAAAATCACTGTTTTAACATCAAATATGTTTAAATTCATGAGTTCATAATAGTACAAAAAATATTCTTATTGGTCACTTTTGAAGAACATCACTTCAGTATTTTGAAACTGATAGACTAAAAGGACAGTGTCATTTATCTTTCTTTTCTCATTCATTCTTGTATGTCAGAAATACCAAATAATTGAAGAGATGTTTTATTTTTGTGAACTTGCCTTACTAATAAATCAAGAAGGAATGATAGAATTAGATCAAGTACTCACTCGTATCTTTGGGAAAACTACTTACAATATATGAGCTCATTTGCTCATAAATAGGAATGATTGTTAACAAGCTCTATTGTCAGAAATTGTCCAGTAATAAAGCCAAAGTGAAGAAGCAAGTAAATATACTGGGCATAGTAGACTGAGTGAGGTAGCAAGTAACCTCCAAATAAAAAAAAATTATTTAGCAAAATATAAATTTCTTTATTTAACAAAATGCAAGTTTCTTTTTTTGTTCATATCACACTGCAGTGTGGCAATGCTCTATTCAGTCATACAAGGGCAAAATCTTTGTCTATATCATAACTCCATTTCCTTCTAGATCCTTGTAGGTTATCTATTTGGATCTTGTTGACCATGTGACTTCCTTTGGCCAATGGGGCATTAAAAAACATTATGCAATCAAAAGTTCTGGCAAGCACTTTCTTTCTTGGTGCTCTTGGAGCATTCATTATTCAAACTGCCCAAGGAGAACAGAGGCTCTCCAGCTTGCTGTTAGTAAATGCTAGCAAACCCAGCAGCTGACTGATGCATGGGTGGTCCTCAAAACATTATCTAATCTTGACCCTCCCCCCAAAAAGCCCAGTTAAGCCTAGTATAAAGTGCTGATATGTAGAATCATGAAATGGTTGGTATTTGAAGCCAGTTTTGGAGTGAGGACATAGGTAAGATGGAGATAAGATGAGCCAAATACTGATAAGTGTTAAAGCTGGGTTTGATGATACCATCTTCATTTTGCTTCTGGCTGTACTGTTTGTATATATTTGAAAATTACTAAACTAAGGCTGGCAAATAGTTAAAAAAATATTATACTTTAACTTCGCTTAAAATAATTCCACACTGTGACCATCAACTTTATAGTTAGAGCCATTACAGTCAGGCTTTCAATATCTATTTTAATCTTTAACATTTAATTTTTAATTAATTATTTAAAATATTTGCATTTTTTAAAATATATGAATATAAAATATCAAGGTCTAATTTCCATCCCTGCCCTCTTCTGCCATTTTCTCTTTCCCTGGAGGTATAAATTTACATTAGTTATTTCTTTTTGTCTCTTTTTCTTTCCTTTTAACAATTTGTGAGCCAATATGGATACATTATTAACAACTCAGATTCATAGCTTACGTTAAGATTCACTCTCATTCTTTACATTGTATAGTTCTGTAGGTTTTGACCCTTGTATCTACTATTACAATATCGTAAAGAATGGTTTCATTTTCTAAAAATTCCCTCAGCTTCAACTAGTTATGCTATAGTAGTAGTTTTTAGCCTAAATATTTTGGCAATCATTTTAGACAGTTGTTAGTAAATTCTAGGTTAAATCAATGATATGTATATGGAGGAAAATATATGGTCCCCAAAACATTATCTAATCTTGGCCAAAATAAAAATAAAAAAGATGCCCAGCTAAGTCTAGTCTAAAGAGCGAACATGCAACCAATTATTAATTTCAAGAGAAACTAAACTTTGTTCAGGAGATGATAATTAATCAATGTGAATAGCATTTACATTGTCAGGTTACTGTAAACAGTGACTACAGTGACTACTGATTTACCTTGGGAAGATGGAAAAATGAAAAGTTGTATGTATATGGAAGGTAATGAAAAAGAACTAAGTCTTCATGTTCTGCACTGACAAGTCAATAAAGAACTTGTAAAAATAAAAAATCAGTAAGTACCAACGTAAGTGTACATTTAGAGGTACACTGATTAATACTGAAAAATAAACTATGAGTTAAGAGTCTTAAGGGAGGCAGGGGCTGCCATTTCTTTTTGTATGATTTTTCATAACAAACTTGTGATTCTTGATAAAAAGTACAAAAAATAAAGTGAACAAAAAATTGTCCCCAAAAGAAGAGGAAATATGGCATGAACCAGTGGAATGACAATAACAAAATAGTTACATTTATCATGCAGTAGAATGTCAAGGTAGAGGCCTGATGGCACAGTGGTTGAGATCTTGGCTGTTAACTGAAAGGTAGGCAGCTTGAATCCACCAACTACTCCTTGGAAATCCTATGGGGCAGTTCTACTGTCCTTTAGGGTCACTATGAAGAAGAGTCAATCCAATGACAGTGTGTCTGTAAAGCACTATGGTAAATACTTTAGATATATTAGCTCACTGAATCTTCCTTCAACTGTATGAGCTAAGCTCTTTTTTACCCCCCTAGCTAGATGCTTTGAGAGTATATTAGCTATCTATTGCTGTATAACAAATTACCTCAAAAGTCAGAAGCTAGTGACAACAGGTGTTTATTGTTTCACATTTTAGCTGGAGCAGGCTTCTAGGAGGACGTTAGCTGGGTATTTCTGAATCAGGCTTCTCACAAGCCTACAGTCTGTTTAGCTTTGGTGAGGAGGAGCTCTGCTTTGAATCTCACTTCCATGCAGGCTTAGATGATCTCCTGCCAGTTTCCCTTGCATTAATCTCTTCACAGGGCCACCTGAATACTTGGCCCCTTGTCTCTTGCAGAATGAGTGATCCAAGAATACTGAAGACAGAAACCACTGTCTTCTTGTAGTCTACTCTTGGAAATAAAATGCACTATTTTTGTTATACTCTATTTGTTAAAAGCAAGTTCATAAGCCCAGCCCTCACTCAAGTGGAGACTGTAATGCAATAAGTAAGGCCAAGCCAAGTGCCGTCGAGTCGGATCCGACGTAAAGCAAAGGTAAATAAGCTGATTGTTATGTTCATTATGTAGAGTGCAAGCCGTGACTACTCCTATTGTCCTCCCACTGTATAAAGTCCCTAGGAATGTAGAGGGAATTAAATGAGTGCAAGGATAACCTTGAATTCACTCTAATTTATAACAAGTCAAGCCCTCTCAGGCTTTAGAACTTCATTGGTAATGAATTATGTGAGGCATACTTTATACACGATCATGACAAACTGCAGTGCCAGTTTCTGGAAAGGGGCATTAGTCATGGCATCATGTTGCTAAGGTAAAGCATGGGTGCTATGTCTTGAAAGCTGTTGGGGATGCACTGAAGTGCTGTAACTACAGAATGATGTGATTGGATACTTACCTGCTGCTCTGAACTACAACACTGAAGCATCAGACAGCATTCTGCATTTTCCTGCATAATTACCTGCATGAGATGACAGATTCCTCCCTTGTGTCTCACCAAATTCATGCCTGTTATTTCGATAAGATTTGTATATTGCTCAGAGCCCTGGTGGCAAAGTGGTTAAGAATTACAGCAAGTTATAGCTGCTAACAAAAAGGTCAGCAATTCAAATTCACCAGTTGCTCCTTAGAAACCATATGGGGTAGTTCTACTTTGTACCATAGGGTCTCTATGAGTGTGAATCAACTTGGTGACATTTTTTTTTTCTGGCATTTAATATATTGCCGGGAGCCAGCCTCGGCGGGGTCTGGGATCACCAAGAGATGGGTGGCATCAGCGAAGAAAGAAATGAGACTGAGACAACCAGGAATCTGGAGATCAGCAGCCTGTTAGGGCCTGCCTTTCTTTATTTTTTACAATCAATGAGGTGACGTGATTTCATCTTGGCCTTTAGCCACATAAGCTGTTGGCTAGTGAGAAACTGACACCTCGTGGTCTCTCTTCATGTTAATTGTCAAGGCCTTCTAGATAATGGCCCAAGGCAAGTATATTGTGGTGATAATTAACAGTGAAAACAAAGTTATGCCTTGAGCTTAGTCAGCTCTATTCATGTCTCGAGGTCAAGGATACAGAAAGAAGGGTACAGAAAGACTCATCCAAAGCCAGCTGTCTCTATTTGTTCCTCCTTTGTTCTTATTCTATCTCTTCCTGTGAGGATAGTAAGGGTCCACCGTCCCCCACCCTTAAGCTGTTCTAAGAAGGATATTTGTTTAGTATTTACTCATTTGTCATACCAATCATAATAAACTTGAGAGCCTATCTATCTTCCTGATGTAGGGAGTAGGATGTCTATATCTAAGGGCTGTGTGGAGGGTTGTCCTTGGGAAACTTCCCAGGGCCTTCCTGTAACTTTTGTTTCACATGTGGAGGGGGAAGTGCCATTGGGGGAAGCCACTGGGTCTGGGCCGGCCTCAGTATTCCTGGGCTGGGCGTGCCGTGTCGGAATGCATTAAGCCGAGGGGGGTGTAAAACCCTTCTTAGAAGGCATCTTCTTTGATCCTTGAGCCAGGAGGTAAGAGGGTATTTTTGAGGAAGGTTTAATTGGGATGCAAAATATCATCAGGGAGAGCAGAGCCAAAAAAATATGTCAAGGGTGAGATGCCTCCGCCCGCCATCACATAGGTGTGTAGTTTTGCTCACAGAGGCTTTTGTGGGTAATAGGCCTCGGCAATATATTGCTCATACTTGTGGATTGGTCCACCAAGCTCCCTGTTTTCAGACACTTGTGTCTGTCCCATATAAGTACATAAAGGCATAGTTACTTGGTGAGGTACACTGACAGTCTTGTCCGTGATTCTAACCTCAGGGGGAAGCAACATCTGCTGACATACATTAGAAGTTCAGGAAAACAAACTAAGCTTGATGAGGCACTTGATCTATTCTGAGTTCTAGGTATTCAGAAATAAGGTAGTCTCTCATTTCACTAATTAATGGATATAGTTGTTTATGCCAATTCACTTATTCATTCATTAATCAAATATTTGGTGACCCTCTCGTGTGCTTGTGGCACTTTGCTAGATGCTGGGAATATGTCAAATAAGGTATTGTCACCAGTCTTACAGATTTTCCAACCTATTGAAGGCCAAACCATTATACTGATATGATCCAGTTTCCAACTGAATATACTGTGCAGACTTAGGGGAGGGACATAAACATTAACGTGAAGAAGGGGCAAGACAAGATTTTTTGGAGATGAATTTGGAAGAATAAATTAGTAAAAGTGCTACTCTATCAAATGTGATGTCACTAGTTTGCTGAAATGTATGGAGAAAATTCAGGCTATATTTTCTTTTGTGCCCTCAAGACATTTCTGATGCATAGTGGCCCTATATGATGTAATAGAATTGCCAGCTTGAGTTTCCTAGGCTGTAATCTTTACAAAAGCAGATTGCTGGGTCTTTTCTCCTGTGGAGAAGCTGGTGGGTTCAGACTCCTAACCTTTCAGTCAGCAGCCAAGTAAGTGTTTAATCTTTGCACCACCAGGGCTCCTTCATTTTGCCTACAGAAACCTTGTTGCTATTGATTTTAACTGATAGGGACACTAGAACAAAGTAGAACTGCTTCACAGAGTTTCCAAAGAGTGACTGTTGAATCTGAATTGCTGACCTTTTTGTTAACAGCTGAGATCTTAACCACTGTACTACTAGAGAAGAAAAATAGAAATTCAATATGAAAAGTAAATATAAGTAAGAATGACTGATTCTTAAAAAGAGATAGAACTAAGTAAAGTTAATTCTCTTGCTGTTGTGTCTTTCAGCACGCTACAAGCAATCCTGTGAAGCATACAGGCACCAAGGGAACACGGCTGGTTTCTTCTACATTGACGCTGATGGCAGTGGTCCCCTAGGGCCTCTCCGAGTATACTGCAACATCACTGGTAAGGGTGTAGGATTTTGACTTATGCTTTACCTAGCTACTTGATGATACACAATGAAGAACATCCATCAGGGTGGAATGCCTGTTTCAATACAAATTTAACAGACCAACTTTGGGAGGACAATAGTATTTTACTAGGTAATAAAAGTCAACAGTTAGGTTATCTTAATGATAGGAAAGAATAAATCTGTTAAGATTCTTGATAATGTTTCACTAAACCAAGATTTAATTATTAAATGTTTTCTCTGAGACTTGCCAAGAATATTTTCTCTCTTTAAACTAAACAACACAGAGCTGAAGAAAAGTAAAAGAAAACAAAAATCAGTAGAAAATCCTGACTTGAGGTACAGGAAGCCTTGATTTGTGTCCGGCCCTGACCACTGTGCAACATGTGAACTTTGAGAATCCATTCTTCAGTAGTAAAATGGGAATAACAGCTACTGCCTCCTAGATTTACGAAGAAGAAAATCATGGCTCAGTGGTAGGATTTCTGCCTTCCATGCAGGAAACTAGCATTCAATCTGTGGTCAATGCAACTCATGCCCAGCCACCAATCATCTATAAATGACAACTTACATGTTGCTTAACAAGTTTCAGCAGAGCTTCCAGATAAAGACTAGAAAGAAAGGCCTGGTAATCTACTTCTGAAAATGAGCCAATAAAAACCTTATGCATCATAACAGGCTGACCACAACTAATCACAGCATGGTGCCAGACCAGGCAACATTTTGTTTTGTCATGCCTGAGGACCCCATAAATTAGGGGCTAACACAGTGGCAGCTATGAAACAATAATGTTGTGAAAATTAGATGCAATCATGTGTGTTGGACAAACTAGCCCAGGTTCATTATTCAGTAGATGCCTAATGTCTTACTTAGGCTGGGTAATCTAGAGGAGCAAAATTAGTGCAGCGTATGTATAAATATTGTGAGAGAGATTTATTTCAAAGAAATGAACAATTTCATGCAATGGTGAAAGGTGACAAATGCCACATTTGTGGATCAGGTGTCAGGTTCAAAGCTTTTCCTGATTCATGAGGTGCATAGGCTGATGAACCCAAAATCTGCAGGGCAGTCAAGAGGCTAAAGGCTTATCATTGGGAGACTTGGTTGAACTTATGTCTAGTTATAGATATAGAAGCAAAAGTGTATGTAGGGGTGTATCCTGGAGATGGTCAGCAATGTCTTATAAGGCATCTGCCTCAGGTGATGAACCAGACAGTTACTTTGGTACCACACAAGTGTTATCTTGGATGGAGTCTTGAGAAGCTGCTGGGTCAATCTTATATGTGGGTAGAAGGGATAATGATTTTACTGGAAAAGCTTTCTTTCAGACAAGCTGAAATAATCTCTTGTAATGGGAGAGAGCTAGTCTTATTGGAAAGAGTGATTCAAAGAAATTTAAGAGTCAGTGATCCTAGCTTCCTGATCATCTGCCCATGTGTCCCCATCTCAAGTCTCAGGATCCAATTTCTTCCCAATCAATACCCTCACTTTAACTTCAGACACCATTCAAGATTAGAAATTTAGTTGACATTGTAATCTAGTCATCTTAAAGATAAGACTCAGGGTTCAGTGCTCTGCAGCATGAGCTCTGATACTATGAGAACTGTTTGGAGGATGAAACATGTATGGAGCAGAGAGGAATAGTGTGCTGTCACTGGACAAGGAGAACAGTGGAAGCTGCATATAGGTGGACACAGAAATTTATACAGGAATGTACATTTTCACTTAGTCATATTAAATTAAAAAAAAAAAACTTTCAGGTCACAGGTGGCAACTCATGGGTCTTTTTTCTGAAATGCTTGAGCTGTTACCCTGAAGTTCTTAGCTCATCTTTTTATTTCAACACTACCTAGCAAAAGCAGGACCAACCAACCAGCCTCTGTACACTTCTCAGTTTTATAGAACTGTTGCAAGATATCAAATATACAATTGCCCAGAGCTTAGTTTCTCACAAATATTTGGTACAAGGGTGATAATATTTTATGTATCATTACTGTCACATCATATCATGCATTAGCAATGTCTTCTTAAGTCTAGTGAAACCTAAGAGTTATTTCAGAAAACCTGTCCTTAAGATTTTATTCCTCTAAAGTTACACTCTACCAAATATCATATATAAATATTTATAGAGAGATTTATTAAGAAAATGGCTCATGAAATTGTAGAGGCTGACAGGTCTCAAATCCATGGCTCACACATCAAGCTGGAAGCTTCTCTCAACTCATGTAGTTGCAGTGGTTGATGAACCCAAAATCTGAAGGTCAGGTGACAGGCCGCTGTCTGATGGGCTTGCAGGAGCAAGCAAATCCACAATTTAGGTCATACAGGAGGCTGCTGGCTCATAGGGTTGTGGGAACTGGTAAACTTAAAATCTTCAGGTCAGACAGCAGGCTGAAGACTTCTCGCATCCCAAGAAGTGAAAGTCATAGGATGATGTCATAGACTGAACTGTGTCTCCAAAAGTATCTGTCAATTTGGCTAGGACATGATATCCAATATTGTGTAGTTGACCACTATTTTGTCATCTAATGTGTTTTTTCGATGTGTTGTAAATTCTGTCTCTATGATATAGGTGAGATGGGAGTCATACAAGTTAGGTTAATGAGGCAGGGTTCAGTCTACAAAATTAAGTTGTGTCTTGAACCAATGCCTCTTGAGATACAAAAGAGACAGGTAAGCAGAGAAACATGGGAACCTCACATGACCAAAAAAGCAGCTCCAGGAGCAGAGCACATTTTTTGGTCCTCAGGTTCCTGTATGGAGAAGCTCCTAGTCCAGGAGAAGATAGGGGACAAGGACCTTCCTCCAGAGTTGACAGAGATAGCTTTCCACTGGACGTAATGACGTACTGAATTTGGACTTCTAAACTACTAATTTGTGAGAGAATAAACTTCTGTTTGTTGAAATCATCCATCTGTGGTATTTCTCTTACAGTTGCACTGGATAACTAAGACAAATGACAAATGTAAGGGTAAGAGAGAGGAAGCTTTGCCAGAGTATTCTTTCATATCATGAACACAGGCCACACTCACAAGGAAATTCATCTTGCCACTGATTGGCTGTTCACGTGAGATCACAAAATAGGAGGGAATTCATATTGGCTGCCAAACCACTGAGAATTATGGCCTAGGTAACACATAATGTTATCCATCACACATAATATTAAAAATAAAATCTTTTTCTTTTTTTTAGTTGTGATTGAGTGAAAATAGACAATCCAGTTTAAATTTGCAGCTCCTGCTGCTCTCTTTGCTGACAGCACACTCCTCCTTTCCGTTCCATATGTATCATACCCTCTTAACCATCTCCTGTTCCCTCTTCTCCATCTTTTCCACTCCGCTCTACTAAGAGGCCAGTAGGAAGACATCCTACAGATGCATAGAACCATAAAGTGCACACATAATATGGTCATTTTGTGTCCCCAGTCTAATCCATTTCTATCTGACCTCTATCTACTGACCTCAGTAACGAATTATGATCACGGGCAGCATCAGGACTAGGGGCAATGCTCCAAGGGGAACCCCCAGGCCTTCAGACCATCAACTGCAGTCTTTTAGTGGAGTTCTCAGGATACATCCTTTTGTTTTCTTGTGATGCCACTGGGGCTCAACACGGTAAGTGCTATCATGGCTGTCATTGGTGGTGGCCGGTTGCCATCTGGTTTCCCTGGTCATATGTTGATGTAGTCACCCATTCACATGGGTCTTTCTGTCTTCTGGGTTCTCTTTCCCCCATGTCACTGTCATCCTTGGTGGTCGTCTGTTCCAGCTGAGTTGGGACCATTTGATTTACCTCAGATGGAAGCTTGCTAGCTTTCAACACCCCAGATGCCACTCATCAATATGGGGTGGAGAAGACTCTCTCAGCAATAAACTAATTATGCCAGTTTGCCTCCATGTTCCCTGAGAGCATGGTCCCTGGACCTTTGCCCCTGCTACTCTGTCCTTGCAATGTTAGGTTAAGATTAGAAGAGTTTTCAGGTTATGCTGAAGTCCAGTTAAACTGACCTTCTTTCTAATGTGTGCTGTCACTGATTTCACCCAACCAAATTTCTATCAGCTATCTAATCTATAACCAATGCTCTCCCTCCCCTCCCTTGCAGCCGTCAAAGAGTCTTTTCTTTTGTACATGAGTCTGTTTTTAAGTTTTTATAGTAAGGGTCTCATACAATATTTGTCCTTGTACCACTGACTAATTTCACTCAACATAATGTCTTCCAATTGAAACCAGGTTATGAGATGCTTCCTAAAATCATCATTGTTCTTTATCATTGCCTAGTGTTCCATTGAGTCTATATACCATACTTTGTTTATCCATTCCTCTGTTGTTTTACATCTGGATTCATTCCATCTTTTTGCTGTTGTGGACTGTGCTCTAATAAACATTCATATGCATGTATCTGTTTGAGTGACTGTCCTTGCTTCTGTAGGATATATTCCAAACACTGGGATTACTGGATCAGATGGTATATCTATTTCCAGCTTTTTAAGGAAGTGCCACGTTGAGTTCCAAAGAAGTTGTGCCATTTTGCAATCCCATCAGCAGTGTAGGAGAGTTCCAATTTCTCCACAGCCTCTCCAGCATTAGTTATTTTGTGCTTTTTGGATCACGGCCAAACTTGTTGGAGTGAGATGGTATCTCATCATGACTTTGATTTGAATTTCTTTAATAGCTAATGATCATGAGCATATCCTTATATATCTTTTGGCTGCTTGGGTGTCCTTTTAGAGAAGTGTCTGCCCATCTCCTTGCCCAGTGGGTTATTTATCCTTTTCTTGTTGGTATTTTGCAGTACCTTGTAGATTATGGAGGTCTCGTTCTGCAGGTGGTCTTTCAATTCTTTTGATGAAGTCTTTGGATGAGCAAAAGTTTTTGATTCTTAGTAGTTCCCATTTATTTTCTCTTCTGTTGATGGTGCTTTGTTTGTCAGATTTTGAAGTCTGTCTACATTGTATATTAAAATCTCTATTGTTGATCTTATTTTTTCTTGGATGATCTTTATTGTTTTAGGTTTCATGTCTAGGTCTTCTATCCAGCTTGAGTTGGTTTTTGTATAATGGGTAAGATATGAGTCGTGTCAATATTTTTCAGATGAATATCCAATTAAAAATAATAAAATCTTAATGAAATTTGAATGTAAGTTTTATTCTGAGCAGTTACTTTATATGCATATAGGGAGACCATTCTCACTTCAGAAAAAGCAAATGGCTTGAAGAAGCTAGATATAATTAGGCTTATAAAGAAAAGAAACCCTTTGCCATCTAGTTGATTCTGACTTCTTTCAACTCCACAGGAAAGAGGGTGATGGATTTCAAGGAGAGGCTGGTAGATTCAAATTGCTGAACTTTAGATTAGCAACCAAACTCTTAACCACTGTGCAACCAGGGCTCTAGAAAATAAGAGATAAAAATACGGAAGATCAACCACTGGCTAATCCAGCATGGTTAGTTTAATCCTGCCCTTTCCCTTTTCCTGCAATCAGCTGGAACCAGGTTAAAAGCTGGTCTCTGGCTCTTCATTCAGTCATCTTTTGAAATTCAGATTTGGTGAGCCTGGTATTGAACAGGAAACAAAAGATTTGCAATTTTGAGTGAAAGAAAGCTTCTAGTTGATTGATTTTGGTCAGGGATTTCTTAAAAGTATTTACTTATATAGGTAAGAGAACCCAACACATAAATTAATAATAATTGGATACATGCCTTAATATCTATAGGTTTTAAATAATCAAATTCCTTAAATATGTGTGACATAGGATACTATCAATAGTGTAAGAAAGTGGTCCAGGAAGAAAACCAGGAGGAGAAAAGTGTGGAAAGGAGAATGGAGAGAAGCAATGGAAAGAAAGAATGAATATGGAGGAAGGAAGACTTGTTCTGTCTGAAACTCTGGTTTCTGTAAACACAGTGCTGTGTTCTCAGTATAACATCACTGGGGTAACATAATAAGTATAAGTAGGGCTAAAACAAACAAAACACAAACTCACTGACATTGAGTCTATTCCAACTCGTAACAACCCTACAGGATAGAATAGAACTGCTCCATAGGATTTCCAAGGATCACCTGGCAGATTTAAACTGTTGACCTTTTTGGTTAGTAGCCAAACTCTTAACCACTATGCCACCAGGGACAAGTAGGGCAAGGGACAGGTAAATTTTCTTTCTCTTTCTATACTGTATGCCAGTCAGCCTAGTTCCATGTCTCTAGTTTGAGGAGCCAGAGACAGGTCAGCTAACAGGTCACAGATATTGCTGTGTTGCAGAGTATAACTGTGCTCTGTAAAGTTTTCAGGCTTTGGTCTTTCAGAGGCAGATTACCGGGTCTTTCTTTTAAGGTTTGGGTATATTTGAACTTCCAGTCTTTCAGCTCATCATGCACTTAACCTTTTGCATCCCCTAATGGATGCTATGAGGGTTGAGAAGGGTGGTTTCAGTGGGGAAAACACTGTTTGAATCCCAAGTACATCCATGTACAACATACCCCAGGGAAAGTTATCTCCATGTCATGGACTGAATTGTGTCTCTCAAATGTATGTAGCAGTTTGTCTGGGCCATGATTCCTGGTCTCATGTGATGTTCCTACACGTAAATCCTGCGTCTATGATGTGAAGAAGGAAAGATTGACTATAGTTGTGTTACTGGGTCAGGATTCAATCTGTAAGATTGTATTGTGCCTTGAAACAATCTCTTGAGATATAAAGGTAAGGGAAGCAAGCACAACATTGGGAACTCATACCACCAAGTGATCAGTGCTGGGAGTACAGAGCATCCTTTGGTAAGCACCTGAAGTCCCTGTACCTCAGCAGCTCCAGTCTAGGGGGAGATTGACAACAAGGACTTTCCTCCAGAGCCAACAGAGAAAGCCTTCTCTTGGAGCTAACACTGAATTTGGACTTTTAACCTGGTTTTCTGTGAGAAAATAAATTCCTCTTTGTTAAAGCCAGCCACTTGTGGTATTCCATTATAGCAGCAGTAGATGACTAAAACACTCCTCATTCCTGTAGGCAAAGCAATGCCTTATCCTTTGGGGAGATTTAAGTTTATACCTCTTACCTACATGTGGGGCAACTCTAGAAAGATGAGATCCCTGAATTACTCAACAGCAGCTGTCCCATTCCATATAAGGCAGCATGAACTCTGCAGAGGAAAAGTGGGCCAATTTTTTGGAATAACTTAAAGAATTAATTATCTATATTGATAAAGTGGGTTAAACCAGGACCTTTACAAGCTTGTGACAGAGTATGTATCTTGTCCAAAGCTGTTTTATCAGTTATCTCATTGTGAGGCTAGTGGATATGAGAAGGCAAAGGCCCATTTGGGACTGTAAGATTGAATTCAGCGATGGATGAGGAAAATAAAGAGTACAATTCTGCAGGAGTACATAGCTGAACTACTTTTTATGTTTCTGTATATTAATTCCAGTTCAGTTCAACTCAATATAAATTCACGCATATCGGTAATTAATGTGAGGTGCCGGGGATACTGAAATGTATCATTCCTGTCTCCTCCACAGGCTAATGATGGAGACAGACTCATGGGCAATTGAAGTACAAAATAAGGGCAATGACAGGGTGGCAATGTTAGGAAGGATACTTGACCCAGCATAGTGGGGGCAAAGCAGACATCAAGCAGGCGGGTAATGCCACTAAGACTGGGATGGAGAGTAGAATCTAGCTAGCAAGAGCTAGTATGAGAAGAAGCAAGGAAGGATTTTCTCTCAGAGAAGGTGAATTTCAAGTACTAAGTTCTACTGTCAGACAGCAGGTCCTTAAAGCCAGACGTTTTTAGTGGCCAACAAACTCTTGTAGGTCTCACTGAGCTGAATTATTGGGTTAGAAAACCAAAAAATCTGTAAATCAATAGAAAAAGATCAATTTAACTTGAGCTGGGGCAAGCAAAACCTGTTGCAGTTTCATAATCTGAACTATAGTTTGCCAGTAAGAAAGTCCAACATCCTTGTTTCAGGGGAAAAAAAAGAATGGTTTCAGCATAAACTATCCCTGAGTCAGTCTTGAACACATAGCCGGTGCAGAACAAGAGGTGAACACCATCCCAAGCACCAGCAAGAGGACCATCATCTCCATCGTTTGTGGACTATTGCGGTGTTTTCCAGTTCTAAGGAGAGTGAGCTTGTCAAGGTTCCAACAGGAAACATGTGGTCTGCTCAGGATAAGTGATTATTTATAGAGGTGAGAACACATATTGGAAACTAAGGAATGGGACATTGCTACAGAGCAGGTGATCAGAGGAGTTGTTCCCACCACCAAGCTTGAAGGTATGAGTGAAGGACGTGTTGATGGAATGAGGAAGGGACTAACAAGTGGACAAGCTGTGGCCTAAGAGGCGCTGTGATCTCTGCGTAAGGAGCAACCAGCTCAAGGGAACTTCCGAGAAAGGAGCTGGGGAAATGACTCTGACTTTTCTCTCTCCTTGTTACTTCCAATCTCCTGCCTGTGTCCCCCATCCACCAAACATGACACGAAGCCAGAAGGCAAGAGCATCTATTATGTAATGCCTTTATGTAGCCTTCCTGGGCACAGAGAAGGCTGAAGATGAATGGATAGTGCATCTGATGGCTAGTCAAAGATATCTATCTTAGGCTGCTTAAAGGACTGTGCAAAGAATTCTTGGTAAATAATTGTTGAATTAATCGATGATCAAGAATGGGATTAGGAACGGGCTATGAGTACAATCCATATACAATGCAGACAAACGAAGCAAACACTCATTAGATTGCAACTGATCCAGTGCCTTAGTCATCTAGTGTTGCTGTAACAGAATTATCACAAGTGGATGGTTTTAACAAAAAGAAGTGTATTGTTTAACAGTCCAGTAAGTTAGAAACCCAAATTCAGGGTGCTAGCTCCAGGGAAAGGATTTCTGTCAGCTCAGGAGGAAGGTCCTTGTGATGCATCAGTCTTCCCTTGGTCTGGGAGCATCTCAGTGCAGGAACCTTAGGTTCAAAGGATACAGTGAGCTCCCAGCACTGTTTCCTGGTGGTGTGAGGTTCCCATGTCTGTCTGCTCACTTCTGTGTTCTACATCTCAGAAAAGAGTGACCTAAGATGTCATCCAATCTCATAGACCTCATTAATATAACTGCCACTAATCCATCTTATTAAATTATAGTGATAGAATTTATAACACTTAGGGAACTCTCATCAAATAACAAAATGTTGAAGAATCACACAACACTGGGAATCATGACCCAGCCAAATAGCTACACTCATTTTGGGGGATCCATAATTCAGTCTGTGACAGCCAGACAAAGCCTCCATTTAGTGAAATGGAGCAATACTAAGATAATTGCAAGAAGCAAACAATGAATAAGAGACTTAGAGAACTAACTTACACCAGATAGAATGTAGGCATTCAGTTTATATAATTTGAAGATGAGCAGAAAACCAACAGAAGCTTTGACATCACTCTAATGTAGTAACAATAGGTCTTGTGCTGCCACCTCAGGACCTCAGTGGAAGGAGAAGATCTGCATTGTATAGTGTAGATCTTCTCAGCCAATGAGCTGGCCATTTCATGATTCTCCTTGGCTGAGTATCTCTAAATAGGCAAATAAGAGAGGACATATTTGGGACGAAAAGGAGTTCATTGGGTTGCTAAGTGGAGATGCTTGAGACAGAGCCCTGCAGGATGTGTGCAATGTCACCAGGAGGTGAGGGAGTCTTGAGCACTGGGAAGAATGTAAGGCAAGGACAGGAGAGAAACAAGTGTGGACACACTAAGTAGATGAAATGAGAAAGCACGTGAGGTTCTAGTAAGCAAACTTTGAATGATGAGGCAGGAAAATGGGACTTCTCTCCTGCTGGGCTGGGTGCCCCTTTCTGCATTCCCATCTTATTTTCTCTGCATATATTTCCACTATGATGCCGGCCAAACTGTATTAAATCCTTCATTGTGTTACTTGTGTGTTCCCTCAGGACTGTGGGCTGCTGGATAGAAATTAGGGAGCAGATGTGATTAATCCCTGGATTTACTTTTACATTCCCTCTAATGAGTACAGTGTAAATCGAACTTTGAGAAATCTCTGCCAAGTTAAAGACAGTTGTCTACTTTTCTCCTCAGGTTTTTCCTTTCCAGGTCCCATAATTTGTCTTAAATGCAGACCTTTTTCCAGTAAATGAATAACAATTTGGAACTGCAGGTTCTGCCTTGATGTTTAATCTTAACTGGGCTGGAATTAGCCCTATCATTTGCAACCTCTCCTGTGGGTTCAAAATTAAAAAGTGTTCATCTGTTTCTCTTTGCCTCTATGTCCTGTCTTCGCTGGCCACAGGCTCTAGAGCCCTTTCTGTCTACAAAGATTGGAATAATTTATGGGAGAAACACAAATTTTGGAGTCCTCCTGAAGTTGAAATTTTAGTGTTAACACTTACTAGCTGTATGACCTTGGAAAAACCATCGAGCATTTCTGGATCTTAGTTTTCTTGTCAGTAAAACAGAGATGGCAAAAATGGCAGCCTTATGAGACTACTGAGAGAATTAGAAGATATACATAAATTCTCTAGTCTGGAAAAGTAGGTGATCATGAAAGAAAGTAATTTAATATCGTGGTTTAAATTTAAATACTGCCTTCTTTCACTCTCCCATGTGTCCTACTGTGCAAGGTATCTTGATTTCTCTATAGTCATCCCAGCAATAAAAAGACAGCCATTTCCTTTTGCTAGCAGTGGGATCTTTACTACTACTGCAGGGCTGTAAGATTTCAAAGGCTACGGAAGCAACTATTTAGAGAGATAATTGTGATTTCATAGTGGAATTCTCACCTTCTATGTGGGAAACTTGGCTTTGATTCTTGGCCAGTTCACTTCATGCACAACAACTACTTGCCTGTCATTGGAGGCTTGTATGTTGCAGTGATGCTGAATAGGCTTCAGTGGAGCTTACAGACTAAGAAGAAATGCCTGGAGATGTTCTTCCAAAAATTAGCCAATAGAAACTTTATGACTCACAGAGGTTTGATAAACATCTGATCATGGGGATGGCACAGGACCAGATGGCTTTTGATTTCCTTGAGTATGTGGTCTCCATCCATCAGGGGCTAGTCAAAGGCAGGTAACAACAGCAACTAAAAGGAGCTTCACAGTGAGCATTTCTAAGAATAAAACTTTAGCATCAATGAAGGAGCACCAGAGGTCAAAGTGATCTGACAAGATTTTCCCTGGAACTTGACATTTAAACTCACTCCACCATAACAGGACATCCTGTCAACATGTTAAAAGATGTTTCTCATCAGCACAGTGTTTCTTCTGAACCAAAATTGCACATTGAAGTGCAAAATTATTTGCTTAGAACCATCTTCAAAACCACATTTATTGTTTCTTTTGATGGATACACTACCAATTTCACGTGTATGGACCACTATGGTAATCTTCAGGAATTGCTGGGAACTTGCAGGAAACATTTTTCAGGTCTCTAAAGCAAAACTTGTTTTCCATTCTCAAACAGCACATAATCCATTTGCAAATCACCTTACAGGCTTCCATATCCTAGCACCCTCCCTATTATGCTGTTCTGTTTCTCACTGTTTTGGCAGCATGCTCTGTTTTCATTAAAACTCATCAAAGCGTGAATAATGGAGTAGGTAGAGAAGCGGCAATTGAGGTGTCTCCAATATCCCTAAAATAATTGTGCAGTCTGATTGCAGGTAATAGGTTATTATTTAAGCTATTGAAAGAAAGACAGAAATGTGTACACACAATTAGGCCTAACCCAAAGTGAGAACAATGTCTGTGACTTTACAGACAGACTACACAAAGACTCGTTAGTACAGGAGAAAAGAGTATCATCTATAACACTGAGTGCGGTTACTAAATTATGGTAAATTTATTTTTCCCTGTACTTCTTAGTGTATTGTTTATTTTACAAAGCTGTATTATACACCAGAGAAAGTAGAATTGTGTGGCATGTTCATCTGTAATGAAGTTCTGGGATCATGTCTCACTTTGGCTTCTCCCTGCTGACTTTTGCCCCAAATACTACACTGTGGGGGTGGGGTGGGAAACAAGGAGCGAGAGGGAGAGAAGAAAGAACCAAACAAAAAGGATATATTAGCTTCAGTTGCCCTACCATAGCCTCTAAAAGGACAAGGTAGGCTCAGGTTTGTTTTTTTCTTAGGCTAGTTGGTCATCATTGTAGAGCTACTATTGCCTGAGGATTGTCATCGCATTACCAGTTGCTGCTGAGTTGATTCTGAACCATGGTGTCTATACTGATAGAACTGTGCTCCATAGGGCTTTCCATAGCTGCCTTTTTGGAAATAGCTCACCAGGACTTTCTTCTGAGGTATCTCTGTGTGGACTCCAACTTCCAAACTTCGGTCAGTAGGTGAGTGCATTAACGATTTGCACCACGCAGGAACACCCATTCCATTAGAGACTGCATTAAATTGTTTTAAATATCTGCTAGGTACAGGCATTGTAAGATGCATGACAGTGAAGGAGCAGAATGCTGTTTATTTTAAACTGTGTTAACAAGGCAAAGAAAAGAGGCAATTGCCATTCTATAGTTACATAACTAGTTAAGTTGTAGAAAGAGGCTACAGTTGAAGCCCTCTAGATCTCAGTATACAGCACTGCTCATCAAAATGTTATAAGGCTTGGGAGACATCACTTCCTCTACTTCCCTCCATTGTTTCATCAGTTTGAACCAACAGTGCATTGACTGAACAGTGTGTTGGCTTTTGCCAGGCCCTAAGAAGACACTGAGAATAAGATGTGGTCTCCTAAGTTCAAAGAATTCATATTCTTGTGTCTTTATGGTTAAAAATGTCCAAGTTTTCAGCTTTTCACATCCTTATTTGTAATTTATGCAGCAGCCAAAGTAGTCTTTTACAAACATCTGGCCATGCCCTATGCTTCCCCACCACCTACCCCTACCTGCATAATTCCCCAGCTCCTTAACTCTGCAGCATGGCTTACAGTTTTTGAAAGGCATAGTGATCAGGACATATGAGTTCATACATATCAATTAATACTCTTTGACAATTGCCTGACATTGCGTGCTCTGAATTATTACAATTATTTCCCTTTATAATCATTGTGAGGCCATGAGCAGTAGCCTTCATCTTTGATCTCAGTTTCTCTGTCTGTAAATAGAGGGTGGTGAGGACAGCTACTTATGGTTGCTATGTAGTTGGTCATGGGATTATTCATCAGCATAATAGTCAAATGTGACTAGAACAGGGCAAGTGGCAAGGGAAACCAGAGTTCTTCCTTTTTTGCTCCACTTTGCTTGGAAACATGTTCATGGCTTTATAAAAGAAACCAGCTCAGCTCCTGTAGGTAGGTGCCTGCAAGCTATGTCTCCTGATAGATAGAGCAAACATTGTTTCTTGGTTAAGATCCACTCATGGGTGACATATGTGCTGTGGCTCACTAGCTGTTTAATCAGTTGGAATAATACTTACATTGTTGCTTGTATTTCAGAGGGACAATTTGCCCTCTGTAAATGAAATGTTTTCTAGAGGACTGTTTTAGGCAGAACTCAACGGTTTAGCGGAAGAGTTTCTCTTCCTCTGTTTAATACATCATGCTGTCAGCCAGGGAGGACACAGTGGCCACAAAAGCTTCCCAAGCCCCATCTCTCAGGCACAGCTCAGCAGTGGATCTGAACGTGTTGAAGGCTCCTGTTTCAAAGTAGTCTCTCTGGGCTGGTGGTAGACAGCATAATGCCCTGCTAAATTGGGCCATTAAATAAAACTGCAAAGTCTATCAAAAAAAATAATCCATCATGACCAAGTTGGATTCATACCGGGGATGCAAGACTGGTTCAACATCAGACAAACAATTAATGTGATCAACCACATAAATACCACAAAAGACAAGAATCACGTGATCTTGTCTATTGATGCAGAAAAGACATTTGATAAAGTTCAACACCCATTCATGCTAAAAACTCTCAGCAAAATAGGAATAGATGACAAATCCCTCAATGCAATAAGGGCCATTTATACAAAGTCAACTGCCTATATCATCCTGAATGGAGAGAGACTGAAACAGTTTCCCATGAAAACAGAAACTAGACAAGGATGCCAACTCCCACGTCCCCTATTCAACATTGTGCTAGAAGTTCTAGCCAGAGCAATTAGACAAGACCAAGGAATACAGGACATCTGCATCAGCAAAGAAGAACTAAAAATCTCCCTATTTGCAGGTGATATGATTGTATATGCAGAGAATCCCAAAGAATCCATAAGGAAACTGCTCAAGCTGATAGAAGAGTTCAGCAAAGTCTGAGGATACAAGATAAACATAAGTAAATCAGTAGGATTCCTTTATATCAACGAGATTATTAAGGAAGAAATCACCAAGTCAATACCATTTACTGTAGCCCCTAACAAGACAAAGTACCTAGGAATAAATCTAGCCAGAGAAATAACGGACATTTACAAAGAGAACTACAAACATTTACCACAGCAAACTGAGAATTATGTAAGTGGAGAAATCTACCCTGCTCATGGATAGAAAGAGTTAACGTTGTGAAAATATCTTATACCCAAAACAATCTACTTATATAATACAATCTCAATACAAGTTCCAGTGACATTTTTTAATGAGATGGAGGAACAAATTACCAACTTTGTCTGGAAAGGTAAGAATCCCCGGCTAAGTAAAGCATTACTAAAGAAGAAGAACACACTAGGAGGCCTCTCATTACCTGACCTTAGGACCTATTATACAGCCACAGTAGTCAAAACAGCCTGGTGTTGGTACAAAAACAGACAGATAGATCAATGGAACAGAATCAAGACCCCAGAAATATCGTCTGCCTATGAACAGTTGATATTCAACAAAGGCCCTAAGACATTAAACTGGGGTAAAAACAATCCCTTCAACAAATGGTGCTGGCAAAATTGGATGTCCATCTGCACTAATATAAAGAGCCATATCTTACACCTTATACAAAAACCAACTCAAACTGGATAAAAGACCCAAATATCAAATCTAAAACAATAAAGCTCATCCAAGAAAAAGTAGAAACAACAATTGAAGGGTTAATACACAACATAGACAGACTTCAAAATCTGTCAAACAAACCACAAACAACAGAAGAGAAAATAGATAAATGGAAACTACTAAGAATCAATCACTTTTGCTCATCCAAAGACTTTATTAATAGAATTAAAAGGCCACCTACAGAATGGGAAAAAGTATTTGGCAATTCTATGTCAGAACAACGCCTGATCTCCATAATCTATGCCAAGCCAGCCAAGTGCCATCGAGTCGGATCCGACTTATGGAGACCCTAGGGGCCAGGGTACAAGGTACTACAAAATACCAGTAAGAAACAGATAAATCATCCAATTAAGCAATGGGCAAAGGAGATAGACAGACACTTCTCTAAAGAGGAGATCCAGGCAGCCAAAAAACACATGCAGACATGCTCACTACCATTAGCTATTAAAGAAATTCAAATCAAAATGACAGTTAGATGCCATCTCACCCCAACAAGGTTGGGGAACTCTCCTATACTGTTGGTGTGATTGCAAAATGGTACAACCGCTTTGGAAAGCAATCTTGTGCTACCTTAAAATAATTGATATAGGTATATCATTTGATCCAGTAATTCCACTGCTCTGAATATATCCTACAGAATCAAGGCCATTCACAGCAACTGATACATGCACACAAATGTTCATTGCAGCACAGTCCACAATAGCAAAAAGATGGGATCAACCCAGATGCCCAACAACAGAAGAATGGATAGGTAAACTATAGTATATATACTCAATTGATCAATTTTCAATGATAAAGAACACTGTGATAGCAGGAAACATCTCTTAACCTGGTTTCAATTGGAGGACATTATGTTGAGTGAAAGTAGTCAATGACAGAAGGACAAATGTTGTATGAGACCCCTACGATAAGAACTTAAAAGCAGACTCATGCATGACATAAAAAAAGACGGCTGCAAAGATGGGGAGGGCAGGAGGGTGAGGAGGAAGTGATTAGATTAGATCGTTGTTAGAAGTTCGGTTGGGTGAAGTTAATGACAGCACACATTAGTAAGAAGATCAATATTAATGGGACTTCAACACAACTTGTGTACTCCTCCCATCTTAACTCAATATTGTAAGGATAGAGTAGCTGAGACAGTGGCCTGGGGACCATGCTCTCAGGGGAAATCGAGGCCAATTGACACAACTAGCATTTTGCAGATGAGGTCTGTCCACACCCCACATTGATCAGTGTCATATGGGGTCTTAAAAGCTACCAAGCTCCATCTGAGGGTGCAGCAAATGGTCCCAACTCAGCAGGAATGGATGATCACCAAGGTCCGTAATGACATGAGGGAAAGAGAATCCAGAAGACAGAGAGACCCACATGAGTGGATGTCTACATCGACTTGTGACTGGAAGAACCAGATGGTGCCCAGCCACCACCAGTGATAGACACGATGGAGCTCACAAAGTTGAGTCTCACTGGCAACACAAGTATAAACAGAGGTGCACTCTGAGATCTCCACTGAAAGACTGCAATCGATGGTCCAGGAGCCTCAGAGTTTCCCTCGGAGCAGGGCCCTTGGCCCTGATGCGGCCCCTGACAATAAATCATATTGAAGGTCAACTTTTCAGACAACAATAGACTGGACTTGGTGAAGCAGAGTGACCGTATTGTGTGGGCACTTTACAGTTCTAGGCATCTATAGGAGGTCGTCCTGTTGACCTCGTACTGGAGGAAGGAATGGGTGGAGAGGAGAAGATAGGAGACTGTTGGGAAGATAAGTCATGTATGGAGCAGAGAGGAATAGTGTACTGTCAGTGTGCAGGGAGAGCAGTGGAAGCTGCATGTAGGTCAGCATGTAAATTTATATGGGAATGTACATTTTCATTTAATCATAATAAAAAAATAATAATAAAACTGTGAAGTCACAAAATTGTAGCATTACACTGATATTAAAGCATTGTCATCATTGAATTTCAGAGTCTTAACAGGCACTTAAACAAATTTTTTAAAAATATCCTTTTAGCAAGGCCAATAGACTCCCAGTCCTGCGGAGGAGAAATACAGGCTCCATACAAAGACGGAGAAGGCAATGGCAACATGATTTTCATCCATCACCTTTTCAGGCATTCCTTCTTGATCTCCCTCTACCAATTCACTCACTGGTAGCTTAAATCCCTTTAGCACTCTCAATTTTTCATCAATCAATTCTATCATTCATTCCCTTCTTCTTTTGTTTTTTCATGCTTTCAGTTACTTATGCATTGTTCAGTTGTTCACCTATTGGTTCACTCATCCTCTTTTTATTAACTTAGATTTTGTTGTTGTTAGATGCTGTCAGTTATGTGCCAACTCACAGCAACCTTGTATACAATAGAATGAAACACTGCCACATCCTGGCTATCCTCACAGTCACTGGAAATCCTCACAATCATTATTACAGCTATTGTGTCAGTCCATCTTATTTATTAACTTAATAGTTTTTCACATCCCTATATTTATCTCATTTATTTAAACAGTTGCCACTGGTCAGCTGTAACTTATGAGGACACCACATTGTCAGAGTTAGAACTGTGCTCTTGAGGGTTTTCTATGGTTGATTTTTCAGAAGTCAATCACTAGGCCTTTCTTTGGAGGCATCTCTGGGTAGACTTGAAACATCAACCAAGTGCATTAACAGTTTATACCATTCACAGACTTTTTCTTTTTCTTTTCTCATTCGTTAATGTTCTTATTCATTCACTTCTTCATTTATTTATTTTATGTATTCAGTTACACATTATCCAACTATTTATTCATTAGTTCATAAATTGAGTCACTTAATAAGCTTTTGAGTAATAACTAAATGTCTAACCCTGAGCTAGGAACCAAGGTTAAAAAATGATTAAGTCTTCCTTAATCATTAAGGAACTCATAGTTCAGAAAGGGAGGCAGACATCATAAACAGATATTTTTCAAAGGGCAGAAAATGGACTAGAAGGCAATAGACAGTACAGAAATAGTACAAAAATCAGAGATACAAGGGAAATGAAGATGGTGATCAATTAAGATGTCCTTGACTCACTGCCCTCTAAGCTTAACACTGTAGTGGAAGCAGGTCATATTTTATTCAACAAATGTGTACTAGCGTGAGGCTTTGTGCTTTAGTTGTTAAGTGTATCTGAATCAGTTCTGACTTACAGTAACACCATGTACAACAGAACGATCCCTGCCCAGTCCTCTGCCATCCTAACAATCATTACTGTGTTTGAGTCACTCTGTCAGTCCATTTCATCGAGGATTTTTCTCTTTCTGCTGACCGTCTACTTTCCCAACCATGATGCCCTTCTCCAGGAACTGGCCCTTCCTGGTAACATGTCCAAGGCATGTAAGAAGAAATCTCACCATCCTTGCTTCAAAGGAGCATTCTGGCTGTACTTTTTTTCAGAACAGATCTGTTCACTTTTCTCGCAGTCTATACCCGCTGCCGTTGAGTCAGGTCTGACTCATAGAGACCCTAGAAGTCAGGGTAGAACTGCCCCATAGAGTTTCCAAGAAGCACTCAGTGGATTTGAATTTCCAACCTTTTGATTAGCAGAAGTAGCACTCAACCCACTATGCCACCTATATTCAATATTATTTGCCAACACTATAAATCAAAGGCATCCATTCTTCTGTGGTCTTCCTTATTCTTTGTTGAACTTTCACGTGCCTATGAGGCTACTGAAAATACCATGGCTTGGGTCAGGTGTACTTTAGTCCTCAAAGTCACATTTTGTTTTTTAACACTTTAAAGAGATCTTCTTGCAGCAGATTTGCTCAGTGCAACGTTTTCTTTGGTTTCTTAACTGCTGGTTTCCATGGGCATTGATTGTAAATCAAAGTAAAACGGAATCCTTAACAACTTCCGTGTTTCTGTTTATCATGACGTTGCTTGTTGGTCC
The DNA here is from genome assembly GCA_028571685.1 of Heterohyrax brucei. Classification (NCBI taxonomy): domain Eukaryota; kingdom Metazoa; phylum Chordata; class Mammalia; order Hyracoidea; family Procaviidae; genus Heterohyrax; species Heterohyrax brucei. The sequence continues at coordinate 2,470,782 of CM053146.1, read as the reverse complement.
ACTTTGTGAGGATTTTTATTCTCTGTGTCATCAATACTACAACTGAAGTTTGTAGTATTTGATCTTTATATTTATCCTGTCATTCAAATCAACTATGTGAAAACACCATTCTCTCCATTTTATAGAGAAGGGCACTGAAATCTTGAGGGTGACATAAAACCTGCCCAAGATCTCAAAATGACCAAAAGGTGAACCCAAGGTTGCAGCTACATCTGTGGTTCCTGTGTATGAGTTTTCAGGGCTGGTCACGCAGAGGATACGAGGTATGAAAAGACTCATGTTCAAACAGATTACCGTTTGATTTGCACTGGTCTCTTCAGTCGGTTATGGCATAGGGTGGTGGAAACTCCATCCACTAACTCACTGTCATGTTGGAAAGGTCTTCAGAGAGCTGGTCCTGAAAGAGTGAGGTCTCTGTTGTTCACCTGCCTGATCATCAGTTTCCTTGTTTGTAAAATGGGCATAATCCTGCATACTTTGCAAAGATTCTGAATGTTAGATGAGAGTTATGGAAAGCACAGTTTCTCAAATTTTAGTTTGCCAAAGAATAATCTGAGATACATGTTTAAAATTCCCTCTGGTTGGCTATTCCTAGCAATTTTTATTCAGTAGCCTTTGGATGGTGTCATGAATTGAACTTCCCCTTAAAAACATGTGTAGTAATTTGGATGGGCCAGGATTCCCTGTATTCTGTGGTTGTCCTCCATTCTGTGATTTTCTTATGCTGTAAATCCTAATCTCTGCTTGTGGTTAACAGAGTGGATTATGCTAGAGAGGATAAGGGTGAGACTGTAAGTCCCTTCTTAAGATCATCTCCCTGCCCTAGAGTGTGCCCTAGAGTGCGGCATCACCTTTTATCTTTTTATCCTACAAGGGATAAAAGGAGAGGGAAGCTTTGGGAACCCTACACCATCAAGAAAGCAGCAACGGATGAAGCGCATGTCCTTCAGACCTGAGGTTCTTGTGCCAAGACGCCCCACGACTGATGCAACACAAGTCCTTTCCTCCATAGCTGACAGAGGAAAACCCTTCTCCTGAGTGGGCACCCTGAGTTTGGCCATGTAACCTACTGGACTGTGCAAAAATAAATTTTTCTGTTCTAAAGCCATCTACTTGTGGTATTTCTGTTAGAGCAGCACCAGATGATCAAAACAGACGGTGATGAGAAAGAGCATTTTTCACAAGCACCTGAAGACTTTCAACCTTGGGAAACACCAGTATAAGGTGATCAGTACAATGCCTAACACTTAATTAGCTACCTTCCTTATTCTTCTCCCCGTTTCTAAGCAGCATTGTTGTGACTAAAAGAGCCATTTTTCTTGTGATCTTAACCTGATCCCTTCTTTGATGGGGCTCTAACACTAACTTTTGTTGCAGTCACCCAGCAAGTCTTTCCATTTGGTGGCTTGGGATAAGAAATCAGTCCATTTGATAAAGATTTATCTATGCCTTGTCCTCAAGTGCTGTGAAAGCTGTTTGAAACCACTGACTTTTCTGTTCAAGGACCTCATCCTGTTATGGTGAAATGAAGCCATCCAAAGCTTAAACATTTTTATTAAAGGCTATTTCAGTTAATTCATACAGTTATCCGTAGATACTTAGCAGTTGTCAACTCCTGCACACATTCTTTCATCTCCATAAGGCTCAATTCCCTCATCTGTGAGATAGAAATGATTGGTAATTTTTACCTCAGTAGGTTGATGTTCTTAAATGGAATTAAATGAGAAATATGCTGAGTGCAGTATCTGCTATTCCCTAAGAATTTCTGAGATATAAGTTACCACTGCCCAACACTCTCACTGTTATCAGAGGAAGATCTCGATGCTGAAGGTATTTGGAGGTCAGAGTGGCCAAGAAAGGTGTCATGGTAGAAACGAGACTTGATCTTGAAAGATAGGTGTCTTGAAGCTAGGGAGAGAGAATGGAAAATAAGAAAGATTAATATTGTTAGACTCCGCAGCAGCAAGGATGTATAGATGTAGTAAGCAGGTACCTTGTCTGATGCATGGCTGGTGTGTTTGGCTGAACACTTTTATTATTTAGGGTAGGAAAATGACAAGCAGGAGTCAGAGGTTTCTTCCAAGAAGTGTGTTCATTCTTACGCATTTTTACTCTGCACCAGGGGGAGACAATGGATCAATGTTAGTCTAGAAATCCCAAAGAATAAAAGACCTATGACTGGCAGCTTGCGATTCCATGTTCTGGAAAGTAGGGGTTAAGAAGTGCTGTTGATCTTTGTCTGAATCATCTAGTGCTGCTGTAATAGAAATACCACAAATGGGTAGTTTTAACAAAGAGAAATTTATTCTCACAGTCCAGTAGAGTAGAATTCAGAATTCAGGGCACCAGCTGCAGAGGAAGGCTTTTTCTCTCTTTTGGCTTTGGAGGAAGATCCCTGTGATATATCAGTCTTCTTTTGGTCTGGGAACATCACAATGCAGGAAGCTCAGGTCTAAAGGACGCTCTCTGTTTCCATTCCTGCTATCTTGGTGGTGTGAGGTTCCCGTGTCTTTTGGTTTGCCTCTCTCGTACCTAAAAATAGATTGGCTTAAAACAATCCAATCTCATAGATCTCATCAGTGTAACTGCTGCTAATCTGTCTTACTAAACCATAGTGATAGAATTTACAAACATAGGATGAAGGACAATCACATAATCATGGACATAATTGGCCTAGCCAAGTTGATACACATATTTCTGGGAGGACATGATTCAATCCATGACAGTCTGGGAATCTTTTTTCCACTTTCTCCTAGTCAGGTGGATTTATATCACAGGTGCACCCAGTCATTCTCTAATTCTTGGGATTACAAATGTTGAATATGCTATATTTGTGCCTATTTGTTAATAGAGCTGATGTGATACCACCAGTTAAACGTTCCATGAAGACGGATTTTCTAGTGCTAGCCATGAACATTCTGCCCAATTTTTTGGTCTTACCACTTGTTTGACCTCCTGTAATACAATTTATGCACCTCCTTCTTTAAAACAAGCTCTGCTTATTCTCCCAAGAAACCCTTCTGCCTGGCACAATTGCAATGGCTTTTCTTGAATTCAGGTAACCAGCAAATATCTGTCAAATACAGTGTAGCCATTAAAAGTATGGCACTCATTTGCATTACAGTGCTGAGATGACTTGGTTTTGTAATTTATGCATCTAGAGAGTCACTCAGCTTCCCTGTTATTATATTCCTTTCTCTGTGAATAATAATAGAATATATTTATAGTATTTCTGTGAAGATTATATGAGATAACCCTTTCAAACATAAGACAAAATGCTTGGCTTTATATATTCAAGACATGGTGGCTTTTATTTTCATCATTGTGTCCCCAGAATCCTGGACTCTGGCTTCTTAGTGTTTCTGGAGATGCAACGATGACAATAAAAAGTATTAACTTTTGTGAGTGAACAGCACCTAACACACATAAAACAGCAATAGAAATTAATTCCATAGTAATAGTACATACTTACAGTTGGAAATTAATATTCTACTGTGGTACAAATGGTTGGGTTTAATTAGATTTTTGCATTTTGATAGTTATTTAAACAATTAGTATGAGTGTGTTGCTGTAAGGGTGTGTGCATGTGACCTTTTTGGGGACACTTGTTGTTAGTTGTTGTCAAGTCAGTTCTGAATCATGGCGGCTCCTTGTACAACAGAACCAAACATTGGTTGGTACTGTGCTGTCTTCACAATCAATAACATGTTAAGCTCTATTTTTAAGTATACTGCATATTTTGAGTGCCTTCCAGCCGAGGAGACTCATATCCCAGTACTACATCAAACAACATTCTTCTGTGATGCGTAAAGTTTTCATTGGCTAATTTTTACAAGAAGACGACCAGGTATTTCTTTCTTAGTCTGGTAGCTCCACTGAAACATGTCTACCACAGGTGACCTTGATGGTATTTCAGATACAAGGGCATAGCTTCTCACACCACAGCAACATGTAAGCCACCACAAAAAGACAAAGTGACGATGGATACTGGTGTTTGAGCATAGCATATTAGTTTTGAGAACTTTACGTGTGAAAAAATGCCACCAAGTTTCATTCAAATTTTTTATCTGATACAAGATAAACATAAGTAAATCAGTAGGATTCCTTTATACCAACAATGAGACTGTTAAGGAAGAAATTATCAAATCAATACCATTTACGATAGCCTCTAAGAAGATAAAGTACCTAGGAATTAATCTAACCAGAGACGTAACAGACCTTTATAAAGAGAACTACAAGCCCTTACTACAAGAAACTAAGAGAGACTTAGATAAATGGAAAAACCTGAATGAAATGAAAAACCCTGCTCATGGATAGGAAGACTTAACATCGTGAAAACGTCTACTTTACCCAAAGCAATCTGTTTATATAATGCAATCCCAATACAAGTTCCAGCAACATTTTTTAATGAGATGGAGAAACAAATCACCAGTTTTGTTTGGAAACGGAAGAAGCTCTGGATAAGTAAGGTACTACTAAAGAAGAAGAACACACTGCGAGGCCTCTCATTACCCAACCTTAGAACATACTACACTGCCACAGTGGTCAAAACAGCCTGGTACTGGTATAAGAACAGACAGATCAATCAATGGAACAGAATTAGGACCCCAGAGATGACACCATCTGCCTATGAACAATTGATATTCGACAGCGGCCCTAAGACATTAAACTGGGGTAAAAACCGTCTCTTCAACAAATGGTGCTGGCAAAATTGGATATCCATCTGCAATGAACTGAATCAAGATCCATATCTTACACTTTATACAAAAAACAACTCCAACTGGATAAAAGACCTAAATATCAAACCTAAAACGATAAAGCTCATCCAAGAAAAGGTAGGAACAACAGTGGAAGTTTTAATACACAACGAGGACAGACTCCAAAATCTGTCAAAGAAACCACAACACAAGAGAAAATAGATAAATGGGAACTAAAAAGAATCAAACACTTTTGCTCATCCAAAGACTTTATTAATAGAATTAGAAGAAGACCCACAGAATGGGAAAAAATATTTGGCAACTCTATGTTAGACCGACGCCTGATCTCCATAATCTATAAGATACTACAAAGTATCAATAAAAAGAAGATAAATCATCCAATTAAGTGATGGGCAAAGGAGATGGACAGACATTTCACTAAAGAGGAGATCCAGGCAGCCAAAAAACACATGCGGACATGTTCACGATCTTTAGTTATTAAAGAAATTCAAATCAAGACGACAATGAGATACCATCTCACCCCAACAAGGTTGGCCATGTTCCAAAAAACACAAAACAACAAATGCTGGAGAGGCTGTGGAGAAAGTGGAACCCTCCTACATTGTTGGTGGGGTTGCAAAATGGTCCAGCCTCATTGGAAAGCAATCTGGCACTTCCTTTAAAAAATGGATATTGATATACCATTTGACCCAGTAATTCCACTACTTGGAATATATCCTACAGAATCAAGTCCTTTCACACCAACGGACACATGCACCAGAATGTTTATCGCAGCACAGTCCACGATAGCAAAAAGATGGAATCAACCCAGATGCCCAACAACAGAAGAATGGATAGATAAACTATGGTACATATACTCAATGGAGCACTACGCAATGATAAAGACTAAGGATGATTCCAGGAAACATCTCCTAACCTGGTTTCAACTGGAAGACGTTATGTTGAGTGAAAGTAGTCAGCAACAAAAGGACAAATATTGTATGAGACCTCTATGATAAGATCTCAGAAACAGACTTGTGTATAGAAGAAAAGACTCTTTGACAGCTACAAGGGAGGGGAGGGAGGAAGTGGAGAGGGTTTCTATTAGATAGTTGCTAGAAATCTGGTTGGGAGAAATCGGTGATAGCACACATTAGAAACAGGAACAACATTAAGTGGACTTCAGTATAATTTGAGTACTCCTTCCATCTTAACCCAATATTGCAAGGATAGAGTAGCTGGGGCAGGGGGCAGGGGACCATGCACTTAGGCAAAATTGAGGCCAATTGGCACAAGTAGCATTTTGCTAAGAGTGCTCTCTGCACCCCACATTAGTGAGTGGCGTCTGGGGTCTTAAAAGCTGCCAAACTGCCATCCAAGGGCACAGCAAATGGTCCCAACTCAGCAGGAACGGGTGTTCACTGAGGACCAAAATGACATGGGGGAAAGACAACCTAGAAGATAGAGAGACTCACATGGGTTGGTACCTGCATCGACTTGGGACTGGAAGAACTGGATGGTGCCTGGCCACCACCAGTGATAGCCACGATGGAGCTCACAGAGAGGAGTCTCACTGGCAACACAAGAATAAAAAGGGGTGCATCCTGAGATCTCCACTGAAAGACCTCAGTTGATGGTCCAGAGGTTTTCAGGTTCCCCTGAGAGCATGGCCCCTGGCCCTGATGCTGCCCTTGCCCATAAATCATAACAAAGGTCCACTCTTTGGACACGAATGGATTGGACTTGGCAATGCCAAGTGACCATATATTGGATGGACTTTATGGTTCTGTACATCTATAGGATATCATGCTGCTTACCTTTGGCTGGAGGAAGGAGAGTGGGTGGAGAGGAGGGGAAAGAAGGCTGTTGGGAGGATGAGACATGTATGGAGCAGAGAGGAATAGTGTGCTGTCACTGGGTTGGGAGAGCAGTGGAAGCTGCATATAGGTGGGCGTGTAAATTTATACGGGAATGTCCATTTTCATTCAGTTCTATTAAATAAAAAAGATGAAAAAAAATTTTAATCTGAAATGTTCAAACCTAGAGAGAAGTTGAAAGAATAGTAAAATGAATATCCACCTACCCTTCACCTAGATTCTAATGTTAACATTTTGCCACATTTGAATATTTGTGTATTCTATCTAAAATGTTTTTCGTTTGTTTTTGAACCATTTGAAACTAAGTTGTGGATATACTCATATGTATATCTATAGACTTCACCTATATCTCCTGCAAGAATGAAAAATGAAAGTAATTCTTGCAACGGCTGTAGCTCTCACCAAATAATCAACATTACCTAGTGATGAGACACAAGATTTTATTACTTCTGTGGTGACTAGGATGGAGAGGAACAGGTAAAATTCCATTATGGACCACTTCCCCCTAAAAGGTCCTCATCCCAGTGTGAGGTGACAAAACAAGACTCTCCTACATGTGCACAGCCACTCTAGGTGTCATAGCTAAAGGGATAAAAGGACCCGGGGTTGTACAGACCTTAGGCTGGAGGGATTTATGTGCTGCCATGCATAAGAAACGGGGAAGGAGAGAAAGAGGGAGGTGCCCCTTGATACAAGGTATGTGATGGCCTTATGGTCGTAGTCCCCAGCCTTGATTATGAGGAATGAAGAATTGTCCTTCCCCTTCTGGGATATAAGATTAAATTTTACCAGCAAGCAATTATGTAGTTAATTATAAATCCTACTGCTAAAGCACTAGAGGAGGGTGTGCCTACTGCCCGTAGGGTATATTTTTTCAGTAAAGTTTCAGTGCTAGTGTCATCAGGTGGTAGGAGATAAAACCGCTTTCTGTTGTGTCCATATCTCCTAAGAATAAACTCTCCTACATAATCACAACTGCTAAACACATATGAAAATGAATGGTAATTCAATAATATTGCATAATCTATAGTCCATATTGTCCCCACAGTATCTCCTATAATAATTTTTATTTTTATTTTTTTATTCAGGATCAAAGCAGTGTGTACATATTAGATTTGATATATCCCTCCGACTCGATGGCACTTGGGTGGCTCTTTTAATATAGAAGTGATCCTATCTCCACCCCAACTTTTGTTTGCTCATTTTCCATGACTTGATTTTTTTTTAAGAGCACAAAACAGTCATCATGTAAAATATTCTATGTTCTGGATTTTTCTAATTAGCTCTTCGTTGTTGGATTATTTTTGTCAGCAATTTAGTGTTTAAATCACAGAAAATATCTGTCTTCCTAGGAGTGCCACATGATGAGGCACATAACTTCTGTCCATTATTAGGGATGCCCAGTTCCACCTCTCAAGAGGTGTCTTTCTGATCTTTCCATAATGGAAGTGCATGACAATCAGTCTACATTATGTGTGGGGTGATATATGGACACTGTGCCAATCTTGTTCTATCAAAATTTCCCCCAATCCATTATTGCTATTGACCTATATAAGTTATCTCATTGCTAATTCTATCATTCCTTCTACATTTTAGCTATTCATCTGCATTCCTCTATCAATGAGTGCTTTGTTTTTCTTTCCTCTACCTCTGACTTTCTTCACGTCGCTGTCAGATAATAATTTTTTTTCAACATAGCATTGCTATTACCATCATTATTCTCTTTGATGCTCAAATTCTCACACACAGAGTCAGCTATGAACCCTTTGATTCTGCTCTTGAATTTTTTTACATTCCCCCATTAATCTTGAACTGAATACTTCCTTGCTTTCCAGGAAAAATATGTTCCAGGATCACCTTGATCTTTCCCTGCTCCAGACTGCACTTCTCCCACAGAATCAAGGTGTGTGTGTGTGTGTGTGTGTGTGTGTGTGTGTGTGTACAGAAAACTTGGTGGTGGTGTAGTGGTTAAGTGCTCTGTCTACTAATCAAAAGGCCAGCAGTTCAGGTATGCCAGGTGCTCCTTGGAAGCTCTATGAAGCAGTTTTACTCTGTCCTATATGGTTACTATGAGTCAGAATCGACTTCTGGGTGGGTTTCAGTTTATATAGAGAGTGAGAGGTAACAAAACCATTGCCCTAGAGTCTATTTAAACTCACAATGTTCCTATAGGACACAGACCTGCCACATAAGGTTCCCAAGGAGCAACTGGTAGATTTAAACTGCTGACATTTTGGTTACTAGCCAATCTCTTAACCACTGTACCACCAGAGCTATACCAATCGTATATAGTTTATCTAAATACTGAGACTCCTGTATTATGTTTCTTGTTTTGATATATCACTTTGTTATTTTGCTTTATAGCTACCTGTATTATCCTCCTTAATATTGTAAGTTTAAACCGGACTTTAACTTCTGCATACCTTTTTAATTTCCTCTCCATCTAAAAAGGTTATAACTACTGTAAAATATCCCTCTTTTTACTGTGATGATGTCATAGTTTTCATGTTATTATCACTGGTTACCTTCTTTTAATATTATAGCTTTGACTGAGCTTTGTGACTTCCCTAATTGAGTAGGATTCTAGATGCTGTGTCCTTCACTGTCTCAAGTATGCACTTAATGTTTTTTGTTTTTCTAAGCAAAGAGCTGCTTTCAGTGTTTCTTGTAATTCTGATTTTTTACAAAGTCTCTAAACTTATATTTATGCAAATATCTTAATTTCACCTTCATATTTGAGACACAGTTTTGCAGGATATATAATTCTTGGTTGGAAGTTTTTCTCCTTCAAGGCTTTGAATGTGTCATCCCACTGCCTCCTTGCCAACATTGTTGCTGCTGAGAAGTCAGATGAAAGCCTACAAGGCTTCCCTTTGTATGCTAGCTTTGCTTTAAGCTTCACTGCCTTTAAACACATCTCTGTATGTTTCATTTTATTAAGCTTGATTATATCTTGGTGTTTTCTTTTGGGGTCTGGTTTTTGTAGTGTTTGATATATGTCTTGGATATCTGTGTTCTCTTCTTTCATAATTTCAGGGAAGTTTTCTGTCAGCAACTCTACAACAATACTCTACATTTTCAGCTATCCCTCCCTGTTCAGGAACTCCTCTTAATGGGTCCCAGATGTTTCTTAATGCTTCTTTATTTTTCCTATTTCTTTCCTCTGATTTCTCCTCATAAATGCTGGTGTCAGATGTTCTATCCTCAAGGTCATTAAGTCTGACTTCCATGTCTTGAATTCTGATCTTTTGGCTTTGGATTGAATTATCTAGTTCTGTCATTTTGTTATTGATCTGCTGGATTTCAGATTGTTGATGTTTCATCAGTTCAAATAGCTTACTTATTTTCTCATTTTTTCTGCTGCATTTTGTTTAATATCACCATGAGTCAGATCTGACTTGATGGCACTTGGCTGGCTGGCAGGAGTGCTCTATATATAATTCTTCGTTACTTGATCTCTGATAGTTTCAGAAAGGCTTCTTCATCTGGGAAGTTTTGGAATTCTTCATTTTGGGAGTTTTCTGGAGACATGATGGACTGCTTCTTTGAATGGTTAGCCATTGATTGTTGTATTTGTGCCGTCTAGAAGCAGTTTGATTTCTCTGGTGTTACCTCAACGAGAACTTAAGTGTAATTCTAAGAGGGGAATTGGTCATCAGCCACCTCTATGTACTCTGGTGACTGGCCCAGGTGGACTCTCTGGGGTGGCAGGCTCTGCCTCGTGGCTGGCAAAGACAGCACCCTATTTATGGAGTCACTGGGGGGCCATCAGCCAACACAATGATGTGGATCAGTGAAGGGTGGAGGAGATGCTGCTGGGCCTCTCAGTAGCTAGTTCTCCAGGTGGTCTTATTTTTAAAAGGGATTTTACTGCTAAGCAAGGAGATGTCCAACAGCTGCCAAAATCAGTCAGGCCTTCAGGTGTGGAAGGCCCCATCTTCCAGCTGACAGTGAAAGTACCTCACAGGCTGTCCTCAGATGTTATGATGTGGTTCAAAGTAGGGAGGGGTTACAGCCTTCCTGCTATCCTTTGTGAGGCCCCACCCATAACTCTAGGCACCACCATCCTAAACACAGATATTCTGCTGGAGAAGCACTTTCCAAACAAGGGCTGCTGCTTTGTGTGAGAATTAGCCCTTGCTAAGACCTCCAGGTGGGTGACTCTGCCTCCCAGCTAACCAAGATGGTGTTCTGCCTAAGCTGCCCTTCCTACCATGAAACAGTAAAGTCTATGGCACAACTCAGAAAAGAGAAGATGGAGGGACAATGGTGCCCTCAGTCAACAGGCAGGCTCTCAATATGTGGCTATCCCAAGCACAGTGTTTCTGCTGCTCTATATTTACTTAAGCACTGCAGTTCAGCATATTAGCTGGCTCATGCCCAGTCCCTACCTCCTAGATAACAAAGAAGACATCAGTACCTGCAGTCCTCCCAGATGGTGAGTCAGCAGAAGCAGGACTCAGCCTACCACTGCCTCATCTTTGAGAGAGGTAGTTACCCTGCTACTGGAACCTTGTTCAATTTTACAACCCCATGCCAGATACTATGGCTCCATGGATGTCCATGCTGCTCTGTTCAGTTATCATTCCAGGCCTTTGTTTCCAGAGGGAATTGAGGAGACATATGTCTAATCTGCCAACTTGGCCACACCCTCTACAAAATGTCTTGAACTCTTTTTCTTTTCTTCTTTGTTGTTACTGTATTATTTTTGTATACAGTTAGACTCATTTCTGTTTAATACTCAATTTTAGGCTTTGCCTATTTAAATTCTTTTTTGTTTAATATTACATCTTGTTACAAAAGTCAAGTATTTATTCATTAGTTGACCAGAGATGTCTTGCTCTCTTTCTTCCTGCCTCCACCCTATTCTTATCCATTTCCACTAGAGTAATTAGTTTATCCTTCCTGCGTGTGTTTCTGTTCCTTTTCTATTGTTATAAATGCAGCATGTTCTTTTGCATGTTAACACTTTGATTTTTCACTTTGCAATATATCCTGAAATTATTGTTGATCAGTTTATAGAAATGTTATGTATGCTGTCTTATGGCTGCATAGAACTTTGCTGTGTCAGTTAACAGTGTTTTATTTATCAGAGATCTACTGATGAGCATTTATTTGTTTCTCATGTTCTGCTAGTTGCAAAAGATAACTTTTCAGGTATGTATCTAAACATTGTTTCTATTCTGCATTATTTTCTTGATGATTTCAGGAGCCATACCTGAAGTCAACAGAGATCCTAACAGTCTGCTTAAGTTTAACTCACTGATAAGTTACTATTATTCTGCGCCAGGTAGTATGTATACAAAGATTTATGAGACAGTGTTTACTTGTAGTGCTCACAACTGAGCAGAAGTTCTGGATTAACAGTTGTGCTATCAGACTTCCCAAAGGAGATGACATTGGCTCTTGGCAACATCATTGTTTTACATTGTGATGAGCTCTAAAGCAAAAGCACCAACCATAAGAAAACAGAACAGTGAACAATCTCATTCTCTACTTGGAGTTTCCTCCACAATGAACTATAACATGAGCTCCATAAGAGCTGAATAAGTAGACACACTTATTCTAAGCAAGGATGGGAGACTTCATCTCACAAACTCTGGACATGTTATCAGACAAGACCATACCCTGGAAAAGGACGTTATGCTTGGAAAAGTACAGGGTCAGCATAAATCAGAAGGCCCTCAAGGAAGTGGATTGACACAATGGCTGCAACAATGGGCTAAAGCATAATGACTTGAGAATGGCCCAGGACCCAGTAATGTGTGTTCCATTGTGTATGATGTCACTATAAGTCAGAAACTACCTGATGGCATCTAACCACAATGAAATATGTAAAATCACTTGTTTCAGCTCAATTCCAGCTCATGACAATCTCGTGTGTGTCAGAGTAGAACTGTGCTCCACAGAGTTATCAATGCCTGATTTTTCAGATGTGAATTGCAGGGCCTTCCTTCTGAGGTGCCTTTGGGAGGGCTCAAACTGCTTAAGCATTCAGTTACCTGCTGAGTTAACATTATATAACCAAAATAAAACCATTGCCATAGAGTCAATTCCAACTCATAGTTATCCAGTAGTACAGTAAAACTGACCCATAGGGTTTACGAGGAGTGGTTGGTGGGTTTGAACTGCCACATTTAGAGTTGGCATCCATATGTCTTAACCACTGTATCACTAGAGTATTTTTTCCAGGTCTCTTTGCTCATGCCACCTGTTTTAAAGCAAAGAAAAAGAAAAACAATCACAAAAAAGTACATTAAAAAAGTAAAGCCTAGAGCAGAGTGTGAGATCTATTACAGCCAAGTATGTTGTCTGGAAGTCACAGAGTGTGGCCCATGCAGGCCAGTGGACTCATGTCATGAAGATCACAGGCCCCATGTCACTGCACTGGGTTGTTTGTGCTCAAGCTAGTGCTTCGTTGAAGGTGATGACCAGGAACCCTAAACCAGTAGTGTGTGCATGCTCAACACACTTCAGAAGCTCAGGCACCAGGCACACACCATGTGTGATAAAGAACTACCCATACAGAGTGCAGTCTCTGAAATAAGCACTATACTAGACTCAGCCCTGTGGGTTTTATTCAGTTCTCACAAGAAGATCACATCATGGATTATACACAATTTACAGATGTGACTGCTCTGTATACACAAATCTAGTAAGGGCAGGGCTGGCATTAAAGGCTAGGTCTGATCACCTCCAGACCTATGCATTTGTTCCTTCATAACATCTGCCTCCATTAACCACAGAAGCCCTTTCCAAGCCAGTATTTACTCAGCAGCCATTGCCTCTGATTCAAATGCAGAGATAAGTTAGAAACATATGAAAAATTAAATAACTATCAATGCAAAACGCAGGAGATGTAAAAAGGCTACATGAGATTAGATGGCAAATGAGTGGTAGAGACAGTGCTTTGATGATTATTTAAGCTGTCTTTACCCTTGACATAGAAAATTCACTTTCTCAACATAGATAACTGTACCGTAAGTGACCCCAGGGACCTGAATACAGACTTGGTTTATTACAATAAGAGTTTAACTGAGTTGGCACATTTTTCAAAGCACTGTAAGCAGCTCCCTACAGTGATTTAAGTTCATTTAAGCTTGGTATTGACAATCTGTAGCCTTCCCTTCCTTCCAAGCATTGTGATAGAAAAATTTACAGTTTTTTTTTTTTTTTTATGGTTCAGTAAACGGCTGTGTATGTGTATAGAATTAAGTATTGTTACTCAGAGTTATTTCTTGTCTTTCTTTCTCTTTTTTCTTTGTTCTTCCTTCTAAATGATGATACCCATGGCAACAGATGGAAGAGCTTACAGCTTCTATAATTACTATTATTAATAATAATGATCATCACAATAATACCAATCAGATAAAATAAGAAAAAATATGAAAGAACACTAAATTGTTGCTCTGTATGTAAACAATTTACAGCTTCAGAAATTAGAGCCAAGAGAAACCAGGTAGATTAGCTAAGATCCCGAAACAAGCAGTCCTGAAGGACTTCCCCAGATGATATCCAGGGACAGTTTCACAACAGGGATGATGACACAGAATGCTTCATCAACACCGCTGTGCTGGCTCTTTGTGCAACATCTTTTACTTTCCTGTCTCTCTGTTTTTTTTTTTTTCCTTTTAATGAATGTGTGTATGTTTTGATCTTGTTACTTAAAATTTCTTTTACATTGGAATGTTATATAACACATGCATAGAGGAGTTATTTGGACATGCTGGGACAGAAACCTGGTTGATTCAGATGGTGCTGATGGATTTTCCTTGTTACTTGGCATAATGGTGCTTGGTGTTAGCCTTGGCTGTGGAGGTTGGAGGACGATGGACTGCAGTAAACTTGTCCTTTCTCGGGGATAGCAATATTCTGTGTTCACTGTGCAGGCTCTTTAATAGCTGCCCTAGCCCTCTCCCTAACAGGTCTCTAGACAGTACCCTTTCTCTCCAGCCTGAGAGCACTTGGAAGTGAATGAAGTGCTTGTCAAATACATCGTGTGTACAACTTTCTCCCCAAAATGATGATGTGTTTTCTGAAGAGCTGGGCAGTGTCTTGTCCTCCTGTGTGTTTGCTCTGGTGACTGGTACAGAACTCACCAGGAACATGCTTTAACACAAGAATAAATGATATACCTCTCACTCTGGAAAATCTCATAGCTTTGGAAAGATAGACTAGAAAACTAAAAAATAGTGTGATTTGGGAAATGCATTGCTGTCCATGTATCGGCACATTGGTATGTTTTTTAGCTGATACTTTGTACCTTCACCATACATTTTTCTTAATGTTTGGTCCATGAGGACTAAAAGTCTATCTGTAAGGAATTTCAGGAAACTCAAAGCATCCAAGTAAATCTAGTCACATGATACTCTTCTACAATAAATATGTAATTGAACAACACTGTAATAATCTATTGTATATAGCAGCAATGATATTGCAAGAAACTGCAGTTCGCCACACATGTAAACTTCTTTTGAAAGACAAATCCTTTCTCTCCAAACTCTGTATGGAATGAAACCTAGGTCGTTACCCTAATTTTACAGCAAATTTCTAATGTATAAGTTTTTAATTTTTTCTGAGCAACAGAAAAATAACAGTTATTGATCCTCTCTCTAGATGGATCCACTTGGGAATTCATTCATTCATTCATTCATTCACTCAGTGAAGATGAGCCAAGTACCCACTCTGTCACTGGAGTTAAACTAACAAATACATAAAAAGTAACTACAGCTATTGCAAATTATTTTAAGTGCTACAAAGAAAAAAATGAAAGGGGATTGCAGCTTGATAGATAGTAGGAAAGGCTCTTCTGAGAAGAACATGGCTTCACTAAGAACTGGGAAAGTACATCAGGGGGATGTGGCCACAGGCATGAGGGCCTTAGGGGGAAAGGGCATAGCTTCTGATCTCTGAAGTCCTGGGGCAGAGCATTGCAAACTGGGGCAGAAGTGGGGAAGGGAGGTGATTAGAGAGGAAAAAGTTTTGGAAGCATGATAAACTATTTGAATGCATTCACAGGTTCATGAGACATTTATAGATATTTTCAAGAGGATTGTTTTATGATTTCATTTTAAGAAAACTACTGCAGTGATGAAATGAGTGAAAGGAAAGAGAGCAGAGGCATTTCAGTGGTCTAGGCTAAGGGGCAGTGACCTTGGCAAATGTGACCACTAGGGAGATGAGGAAACCCTAGTAGCATAGTGGTTAAGTGCTACGGCTGCTAACCAGAAGGTTGGCAGTTCAAATCTGCCAGGAGCTCCTTGGAAACTCTATGGGGCAGTTTTACTCTGTCCAGTAGAGTCACTGTGAGTTGCAATCTATTTGACAGCAGTGGGATAGAGATGAAGAGGATCGTATACATCCCAGACATATTTTAAGGTGGAAAGGCAGAACTTACCGAGAGATCAGATGTAGAGATAAGGAAAGGAAGGAATCATGAGTGATCCCTAGACTTAAGTAACTGGAAGGAGAGCGGGGCCCTTCACTGAGAAGGTTTAGCTGGTGGTGGTACTAGGGGCTGTTGATGTTGTGTTTAAGACACACAGTGTCTGATGACCATCAGTGCTACACATACCTACCTTCCTGATTTTTCATAAAATTTGAGGAAGTTGTGAAGTTGTCTTAAGCCCATTCATTTTCTCCAGGCAAAGGATGTCTGCTTTAATAAGTATGTCAGTTTAGAAATAGGTTTTTGTCCACAAATAGTACAATTCTATTATATTTGGTACAGCCTCCCAGGGCACTAGGGAAAATTGGCAGTGTTGGGAGTAGGCAATAGATGCCCTTTTTTCCCTTGTACAGAAACTTTCGTAACTAGCTTGGTTTCCTCACTCCCCAAAATGCTTCTGCGTTCCCACTGTTTGTTTACTCTAATACATCTTCCGTTGATAAGGATAGAATGAAAAGAGACTCCTATATGTTAAAGGAGGCTCTCTGTGAGGCTTCTGTTGAATAAAGCATTTATTTTCCTCTCATGCAGTATGAAATCAGGAAGTCCAGGACTGCTGTAACAGCTCTAAGATGCTATCAGGTCCAAGCACAAGTTTTTGTTCTAGCACATAGCTTCTCTCCTCAGCATCACAGATGGTTGCAGTGTGCAGCCAGGACTCCGGTCGTCATAACTGTTTTCCAGTTCAGATGTAGGAAGATGAGTGAAAGGAGCAGATGCAAATCAGACCCAGTTTATCTAAGGGGTACTCCTGGGGCTCTTATGTTTCAAGAACTCCATTTACATTTCATGAACAGCAACTTAGATACATCACTATACTGATTTTTCAGTGGAGGTAGAATTTCATTAATGCTGATTTTTATTTGTTTTTTAAATAAAATATAGATATTCCTGTACCCACAAAATTAATGTTATTGAAAAAGAGAGAAAGAACAAGTATTAACAGTCTAATGCATTCTTTCTTCCTTAAGTAGTGTGCAATATTTTTATATGTTGGACCCTTACTGATTTTTCTTGGAAGAAAAATTGTCTTCTCATCATTTATTTTCAACCTACAGTCATGAAAAGTTGACTCACATATTGATATTTCTTAGTTTTAATACTAGCTGAATGTAAATGCAAGTGATTGATAATAGTTTTCTGAAGACCTATTATATGCCCTTATAAAGAATGATATCAAATCATTATAATACTATTATAGATAGCAAGACTGATGTTAATATCCTTATATTACAAAGAAGAAATTTGAGAGGCATAAACTTACCCAAAATCTCATTGCAGACATGGAGTAGAACAAAGATTCCAATTTGGGTAGGTTTGGTTCTAAGTGAGACCATCTTATTGCACCTTAATGTCTCTGCAGACTAGCTGTAAAGTTATTGCTGTCAAGTCAATTCTGACTCATAACAACCCAATAGGATAGACTAGAACTTTCCCACAGGTTTGCACAGAGTAGCTGGTGAACTCAAGCTGCTGACTTTTTCGTTGTCAGCATAGCTCTTAGCCACCACACCACCAGGACTCTACAGACCAGTCTGTCCAGATAACATATATCCTGTGGTGGAGAGTGTGATGCTGGATGGTGGGTCGGCAGAGAGTGGCATTTGTGGCCTGGAAGATTTTCTGTGGCTTTTCCAGTCATGTCATTCTCTCTCTCCATGGCAGCCAGCCTCCCTGGGAAAAATCTATGTAGGTGTCTCATGTTCAAGTTTGCACTCAAAGAACTGGGAGAGGGAATTTTCTCTGTCTCAGGTCTTTAGGATCTGTGGTGCTTTCCCCAAGGGTCTGCAGAGGAGAACCAGGATCAGCTTATCACCTTCAGGAGACCCTTTCATGTTACTTTATATGTTGGGAAAAAAAAAAGCTATCAGTACAAACTATTGTGAGAACCACTGGGTTCCAGTCCCAACCTCTCCTCCTCCTTTATGCTATCACCAACAGTATAGACGATTGATATTTGTCTATCATTTGTTATATAACAGGCATACAGCGATGTCTCTGGGATGCTTTGTACTTTATAATTGAACCGTCTCGTGCAAACCACCTCAGTCTTTAACCCACTCTGCACATCAGTGCCATTACTGGTTTTCAAATTCTATGAATGAAAAAAGGAACATTAAAATGGTAATTTGATGACGTTGGCTTACCCAGTACATGTTGCACTGGCACACAAACCCAGAACTTCAGACTTCAAAGTCTCAGGTTTGTCCTCTGGATTCTACTGCTCATTGACTAAATTGATTATCATGACAACTGGACTTAATGTGTTTATTTTAGTCAAAATCATATATGAATCCATGTTCACCACCCATCTGTCAGTTTGTCTGTGATAACTTATAGGTTACTTTGAGGCTGAAAGCCATGCCCCTGACGTTACAAGTACCAGAAGGATCATCCACAGTGAACAGGTTTCAGTGTAGCTTCCAGACTAAGATAGGCTAGGAACAAAAGCCTAGCAATCTACATCCAAAAATTAGCCAGTTACGGTAGAATAGAGCATAAGAGAGTACTGTCTGATACAGTTCTGGAAGTTGAATCCTTTAGTTGGAAGGCACTCAGAATGCATAGTTGCTACAACAGTGGACTCGAGCATCCTGATAATCATGAAAGTCACATAGCTCTGAGCAACATTTTGTTCTGCTTTATGTGAATTCCCCTAGTTGGCATCAATCACATGGCTACTAGCAACAGCAACAAGGAGTCTGTGTATAGGCTCACTTTCTAACTAAACCCCCGCTCCAACACAGACCTGTTATCAGTAGCCTCAGCCACTGAAGCCTGCTTTCACACACATGACATTGATCCATGGCTTTCTAATATTTAATTGTTCTGCAGTATTCAATCTACTCTACTACCAAAGAGAATGAAGAAAAACAAAGGAAGATAAAATAATATCCAGTTACCTACTTGTTTTCAGTCTTTAACCTGCTGTCTTTCAGGAGGAAAATAATCCAAGCACACAGCACAGTTTGAGATGGAAGCCAGTAAACAGGTTCTAAGTTTCCAGCAATCACGTCTTTTCCTATCACTCACACAACATTAGCAGCTAATGCAAGAGGTGTCTGTCAATTGAATCATGGAGAGCAGTATGGAGCTCCTAATTGGTCCCTTGTATCATTTATGTATTTCATATATCCAAAATAAAGTTTCAGTTACAATCACAGGGCCCTGAAGTCTGGAAGGCTGGCAATCCTACAAGTGGCTTTGAGATGAAAGACTGAATTTCTGATAAAACTTTCTTTTCCATCTTACTAAAGATAAAATATGGTTTTGGCAAAATAAATCAATGGATAAATAAATAAGCAAATCAATAAGTGAATGTGTGAATAGTCAGATGACTGAATATATGGGTATAAAAATCCATGTCTACTCGGAGTAAAATTCAAATCCATATGATTTAGTGATGCTGTGTGAACCACTTTTGGAATTAAAAAGATTGGACTCTTTGAGACTGGAAATAGTAATGTCAGCTGTGATAAGTAATATAGATAGCACATGTGCAGCGACCTAGTCTGAAGTGGTAACAAACTTTACCTATTGTTACAGATTAAGACTCAGTTATACTTTTCTTCTTTCTAATAAACACCATGGTCATTTCAACACTGTTAGTCTTTATTTCTTTCTCTGCAATAGTCAATTGCTGAGAAATTACTTTTCTTTGATTATTTTATCAGCATTTGTCTTTAATAATACCAAAAACTTTTTTGGAGCTATAGGCTAATTATGTCTGTAACATTATTATCTTTATCTGTATGAATGATGCTTTATTTTTTTCAAAGTTAAGACCAAATTGTGTTGATTTAGACTTTGTTTTTGAATTTTTTTATGTTTTCTCAAACAGTGGGTAGAGGTAGGTAATTGGTGAGCAGTTTTAGAAAATAATCAAAATTCATAAGCACAATTTAACTGTACCCTACAAGAAGTATTTCTGTTTTAGAGTTGGAAAATACAGATAATTGCTCCTCCTACTTTTAATATGTTCAAATTAAAGTGCTAAGGAGATGAAGTAATTTGTCTCAAGACAAGAAACTAAAACTAGAAGTCCTAGTGACTGGCTCTTTTCAGGCCCACACCCATAGTCCTGCTGTTTACTAGTACTAATTACGGTGATTATGTTCATTGTACGCACTTCATCATGATTTCTAGTATAGTACACAATCCTTGGGTTATTTCTTTACTTCATGAATCTCCCCAAACCGTTTCTCATTTGTAAAGCTAAGAGGGGAAAACCACATGTTTTCTATGCTAAGTTTTTTCAGCTCTGAGGTCTATTAAGAGTAATGATGTTATTTTGTGGGCAAGATACTCAGATCACAAAAACTTTTCAAGTCTTTTGTATTTGTTAAGATGTTCGGAATAAAATTTCATGCCCAGTTGCTGTAAATATTTTAGCATAGATTATTATCACTGACTGCCTGATATTTTAGTTAGTGCCTGGCAGCTTCATACTTTTGGTTGCTATCGCATATCAACAGCCCTGAAGGCTAGTATCATTCTATTTTTTATTTTTTCTGCTTCTCTTTCTTTTTTACAGGTGGTAAAATTGAGTCTCCGAAAAGTAAGAGATTTGTCCAAGTTTGTTAGGAGCAGAAATGGGTTTCAAGTACAGATCTCTCAAGCTCCAAAATATGAATCCCTTAACTCTCTCTTTGCCTTGCACTAGACAAACATGTTCTTCCTCCTTGATTTAAAGGTCCTCATCTCTGTGTGTTCTATCATTGTAGGGCTCTTTAAATATTTGTGCTAAATAGAGGTGGTGTAAAGACTAAGGACAAAGCACAAAAACACTACAATATGTGCAATGGATGTGTAGTGCAGGTCGCACAATCTCGCCCTTGCTTTCTGTTTGTAGGTCTTTTCTTCAGTTTACTACTCAACAGTTTTCTGAGAACAGTATGCTTATTTTTCTCATGAGGTGCTATGTGTCAGTAGATGCTTTGGAGCCCACAGAAGTAAGGGCTTTAGAGTCACACATCCCAGGTTCAAATTCTCACTTAGTCACTGACTATGTGACTTAGGGGGCTTATCTTCCAGTACTGTATCAGTGAATGTTCCACTAAGTTTTTATTGACTAATTCTCAGAATGATGCTGCAGTTCTTTCTTCCTAGTCTGGAAGTTCTACTCAAATCTATTGACCATGTATAACCCTGCTGGTGTTTGAAATATCACTGACATAGTGTTTAGCATCACCATAACATGTAAACTACCACTGCATGACGCACTGACAGATGGGTGTTAAATGAGCTAACTAGAGTCAAACAGAGCATAAAACCTGGGGAGAAAACATTTCACAGTGTTAACTCTTAAGATTGTTAATCTCATGCTGTCTAGTTTTGCATTACCCTCTACAAGGGAAAAAAAAGTCTCTAGTAATATTCTTTGCATGTGTAGGTATTGATTAATTAATGCATATTGAACGACTGGTGGTACCGCTTACATGCTCCTTTCTTACCATTCCTTTTTAATATCTCCTTTTTTGGATTGTGTTGTCATGGAAGAGGACAAAATCTGGACATTGGTTCAACACAACAACATGGAGCTAACACGTGTACGAGGTGCAGGACCGGAGAATCCCTATGTCATGGTCCTGGACTATAGCGGAAGTACGGAGCAGCTAGAGAATGTGATTGACGGCTCTGAGCACTGTGAGCAGGAGGTGGCCTACCACTGCAGGAGATCTCGCCTGCTCAACACACCGGGTGAGTCATTCCTGCCCCTTCACCCTGTATGATCCACAAGGAGTGACCACAGTATGACAGATGGACACCCCAAATTTAGAGTATTAAAGATAGGAGTGTCCCCCAAGAAAGTGGCTGTAATTATAGGTGCTCACTACGTAGTGGAGAGAAACACATCAAAGTGAAGATACGTGATGTACTTCCCCTAGCTCTGACTCAAAGAATCTGACCTAAAGTGACTTTCATAGTCTATCCAAGTTTTCTTCTCATCTTCTAAAGGGCACAATGACAACACCCACCCTGCCACTGTTAGGAGAATGAAAAACTTCTTGTTAGCAGCATCTGGGACAGAACATTTGAACTAGGCAGGAAAGTACGGAGGTGGGCAATGTTATTTCAGGCAGAGGTAAGAACATGTGAGAAGGTGCCAGAGATCTCATTACACTCAGAAAAAAGTAAGGCTGTACATCTGGGAACAAAGGATACATTAAGGAGACACATACAGGCAATGGGAAATGCTGGTGGCGTAGTGATTAGGTGTTACTGCTGCTAACAAGTTCGGCAGTTGGAAGACACCAGGTATTCCTTGGAAATTCTGTGGGGAAGTTCTACTTTGTCTTAAAGGATCACTATGGGTTGCAGTAATCTTGACAACAATAGGATTTGTTAGGCAATGAGCCTAGCAAAGGAGGCTAAGATAGATCTTCATATTCATAGTATTTATGTTATTTGAAAAATGGAAGCCTTTGTGAAAATGATTATTTTTAAATGTAAACTTTGCTTTTCAAACAAATATAGATTAATCCTAGTTGTATTTTTTCCTTTGGAAATTTTTAAGAGTGAATATTTGAATTTGAATTATTAATTTGCTTGCAGAAACTTTCAATGTCTACAACCTAAAACCCTTAAGTTCTATTGATTATTGCTTCACATTACTTGCAAAATATCTGTAAAGTTTTGTTGAAGTTTATGTGTACTCTGCAAATTGGTCATTTTTGCAAATGTCAGATCATCACTTGTTTCACAGCAGATAAAAGGCTAAGACTCACGGAGATACTGAGTACACAAGAAAGGGTATCAGAATCCTTAGCTTCAAGAAGCTTGTAATCCTAGGCTTGGGCATTAAGAGCATGGAAAGGCCTGAGAACGTGAGAAAATGAAATGTTGACAGAGGAGAAGTGATAGAAACATGAGCAATTAGAACATACTTCCCCACTGATCTAGAATCTTCAGGGAAGACATTTCTGTTCCACATAAATGAATTTTCTAGGTAACTGTCACTTATCCCTTTAAGCATCAAAAATCTTTTCAAGGAATTTTTAACTGTTTGAAATAAAAAATCTTTCTCAAACAGATTTCATGCTTCCTTGATTCCTCACATAAAAAATTTTGAACATAAAACATAAGCTTTTCTTGATGACTCAGGATAGTCATTGTGAAAATCAATTATTGGACTCTTTGGACATAGCCATGCTTAGAGACGTCAGTCAGAATCCCTATGCCCAGCATCCGCAGGTATCGCTGCCTCTTGAGTGTCTCTTGGGTGTTTCTCTACCTTAGCTTCTGAGCCAGCATATATCCCTTCCGGAGCTTTTTGGAGGATGTCTGTGTCTAGAAACTACCCTAGCCAGTAACCAGTTGCTGTCCAATCTACTCTAACTCTTGATGAACCCGTGTGAATCAGAGTGAAACTGCTCCATAAGGTCTTTTAACAGCCAGTTTTGGGGAAGTAAATAATTGGGCTATTTTTTCTGACATACCTCTCGGTGAACTCAAAGCTTCAGCCTTTTGGTTAGTAGCTGAGCACACCAGCCATATTACCATCTGTGGACACCAGAAACTTCCCTGCCCCTTTTTATTCTGTGGCAACTAGTTTGCTAAGGATTGGGTTAAGTAGAATTATAGGCAACATGGGAGCATGTTTGCTGTGATTCTGGGCCTTCCCTTAGTACATGGTTTTCTGATACCAGTTTGCCCATACCATTGCTTTAGTACATTTTTTTCCCCCTTAGCTCAGTTGTCTTTAATTAGCCAAGCTCATTTGAGTGTGAAGGGCATGGTTTGGGAGCCAGCTATGTTGGGATTGACATTCCTACTTGATCGCCTGTTGTTAGCTGTGTTATTTTGTGCAAGTTGCTAAACTTCCACAGTTTCAAAATCAGCACCTGAAAAATTTATATGAAAAAACTTACAAAGTAAATGAAAAGACTGAAGGGAAAATGTATGAATTCCTAGTATCTTTCCTGTAACATATGAAGTACCCAATAAATCTTACTGTACTATTTTGCTTTCTTGTTCACAACCTCTTTCCTAGCAGGAAATTAAAAACAAAAAATCTGTAATGGGAAACAAGCTCAAAAGCTGAAAGGGAAATTTTATTTCTCTTTTGCAGCATAAATAGAATAACTGCAAGAATTATTTTAACAGAATGATTAGGAAACATATGCAGACAGTCTGCCCAGCCAAAGATGATCACTTTTACATTCAAGTGTATATCTTCCAGGATTTTTTGTATGTATATGTTCAACAAAAACACAATGGAGGTAATAATATGTATGTGTTGGAATTTGAGGATATTCATTTATCCTCATTTTTTTCCAGTGGGTTCTGAACCAAATGGAGAGGCAAGGAAGAAAATGGGCATGTATGCATGGTATGTGCACCACCATCCGTCAACGTTGTGTTGTGCTGGAGTATATGTATCTGGTATACCACAGGTATTTCAGATACCAGCAGGGTCAACCATGGTGGAAAAGTTTCAGCAGAGCTTCTAGACTAAGGCATGCTAGGAAGAAAGTTCTGATGATCTACTTCTGAAAACTAGCCAGTGCAATTGTTGTTGATTATAGCAGATTATTGTCCAATACAGTGCTGGAAGATGAGCCCCTTAAATTGCAAGGCACTCAGAAAAGTGGCTCTAACAGCGGACTCAGAGATACCAACAATGGTGAAGATATCACAGTGCTGTGCCAGGTTATGTTCCATGGCACACAGAGTCACCATGAATTGCAGCAGTCTAGGTGGCAACTAATGTCACTTGCAGTATCTGCTTTCTTCTGGAGAGCTGATTTGAAGAACACAGCATGAACCAGGAGCCAAAGGAGCCTTCTTAACTCTCAGCCTCTGTATTCATACCAAGGTCCTGCCTAGCAGATGAGTTGGGCTGTAGAGCACTCACTCAGACAGCAAAGGTAAGGGTATAACACCTCTCCGTCCAGGGGCAGAGCTGCCCTATGTCCTGACTCAGATGTGCTCACCTATAGAACCAGTAGTATATAAAGCCGTGATGCACTTGAGAATTTCAGAGTCTAAAGCCACAGCACACGTATGCCTTTTTCCTAACCTCCCTAATCAGTGTCACTCCACTGACCACAGGAAAACTAGGGGCAAAGAGGAGATGGGCAGAGGCTACCTTCTTCTCATTTATTTCTGAGTCTGGAAGAACTGCGCAAGTTCTTCTTTTGTAAGATGGGGTTGGATTATTTACAACCTGTACTTTCTCACATATACACAAAAAATGTACAAATATTTTTCATATAAAGTATGCTTTTTACTGTCATTTTATTAATAACAGAGTATCTCATCATAACATAATTAACACATTTCCTATTTTCAACACTTGGATTGTTTGTGGTTTTTTGCTGCTAACAATTAATGCCGCAAGAACATTTTCACGTGTAGATTTTGTAAACTGATTATATCATCAGGATAAATTTCTTGACATACTACCACTGGGGCACCATAGGGTGCGTATTTTAAATACTTTTGATACATTGATTTCTCCAAAGTTTTAAGCCAGCCAAGTGCTAGTGAGTTGGATCTGACTGATGGTGACCCTAGGGGTTAAGGTTGGTCCAATTTGTACTCCCAACATCAAAGTGGAATTGAATCCAAACCATGGATATTATCAACCTATTTCAACCTGGCAGTCTGGTAAATGGAAAGGGAAATTGAAAATAATTGCATATACTTTTGTTGTTTATTTAAAAATATGCAAGCTGACTTCCCTAGCTTATTGGTGGAGATAATATTACTACTTATGTTTAATGAAAACTATTACATACTATAAATACAGGTAGAATTAACAAGAAGAGAATGTGGAGACCACTTTTTGCATAGATTCTCCTCACTACTGAAAAACAAACAAAAAATCCACCTGATGTCAAGTGGATTTCTACTCATGGCAAACTCATGTGTTTCAGAGTAAAATGTGATCTATATGGTTTTCAATGGCTGATTTCTTGGAAGTAGATCACCAAGACTTTCTTTAAGGCACCTCTGCATAGACTTAAACTGCCAGTCTTTCTATTAGCAGCTGATCATGTTTACTGTTAGAGCCACCCGGGGCCAATCCTCAATGCTAAATAAATGGAGTAAATAAAAGACTGAGATATGAGAGAAAAATGAAGTATTCTTAATGGCCACCAATTAGCATATTTGAGGGTTTCAATGAGATGCTATATAATATTATATCTAACCCAAATATCCAGTCTGCGAAGTGAGGGTTCTCATCCTCATTCATTACTTCCAAAACAGAATCCCATTGAAGTTAGATGGTTATTCCATGCCACCTTACTAGCAAAGGCTAGTTCCTTTACTTTGCTTCACCTGAAGTCAAAGAAGGAATGCTATTTTCTATACACCATGAAAATTCCCAAATAGTCAAGAGTTACAAAGAATTTGACTTTCAAAGGACAATGTGAGTTTAAATTAAGTTTCTTATTTTGCATGAAACTGTAGATTAAAAGCTAGAAAAACCACCTCTGCTAGGACTGTGGGCTTGTCAGATCTACAGGAGTTAACCAGTGCTCAGGCAACTTAAGAGAATTGGTTCTCTCCTTGCTTAGATGCAGCAGCTTCCCTGGCCCCCATGCTCTTCCTGGGATGGCCCCTGTGGTTCCCAGATGTGCCTGTGCCACACACATATGGGTCCATAGCCTCTTCTGCTGCCTCTCATCACTGGTGTTGGTTGCATTCATCTTGCAGAGTTGGGAAAAGAGAGGGAGACAGGCAAGGGGAGGTCACACATGGTTCACTGTTGTGTGTGTTTTATCCAGTTAGTGACTGAACCATGACGTTGTCATTCTCCAACAGTTACCTGTGATATTCTTCCCCAGAGCCAATGAGAAGTGCCAGTACAGTGGAATATGTCATTTATATCTCTAGCTGAAAGTTTATACCAGAAATTCCATGAAGTAGCAAGATGACAATGCATCAGACTGTATGAGAAAAGTGTCTCTGGTATCTCTGTGGATCTTTGCCCTTCTTCTTTATGGTGACCTGTTCCTGCCCAGAACTTTATGCAGGTCCAATGCCCCAGACATGGTGGTGAATGAGCATCCAGTAAGTGTTCAGAACTCTGTTGTGATCAGGGCAGGAGGACACCTGTCCTGAGGGACAGGGCTGCCCTGATTGAATCCAGCACTTTTCTCATTTGTCAGCACCTCTGCCAGAATTCTGCCTGAGGCTGACTCCTGCAGGTAACATGTGATGAGCATAAAAAATGAAAAAGCACTCAGCTCAGTAAACACTGAGAGGGACACAGGAAGAGGAATGTTGAGGCCAGAGTCTGGAAGATGGATTAAACAGGAGGTCAGTCATCTCCATTACTTCGGACAAAAGACAGGTTGAGAGGGGGTATCAGAAGGTGGTTGTGTGTGGAAGGTGATTGGTGGGAATGCCTAGACTTCAACCTAGGAGTCGGGGTTGAAAAACCTGCCTCTGCCAAAGTTCTCCTCTGACAGTGGAGATGCTTGTCTCTGGGTATGTCCCTTTGTAGTTAGCACCCTGGAATGAATAATGGTGGCATTAACTGATTTTCCTGTCAAGGACAGCTTTGTACTTCAGGATAGAATTTGAAATATTCTTTTGAGCTATGGATATGATACATTTTCTTTTCAGTTTCGCATTCCTGGAATAGTAGACTACATGACTGACTCAAAAAGTCAATCTCAGTCCATTTCAGTTCACTAATGCCTAAATTACCAAGTTTTGCTTCACTAAAATAAATTGTTATGGTTAAGTGAAAGTATAAAATACAAGTAAATTTTGCATAACCACTTCTCTACAACTCTATCTGCTCTCCCTGCCCTGTGATAGCACACTCCTCTTTTTCACTTTTTACTATTATCCTCCCAGTGAACACTTGTCCCCCACTTCAACCTTGCCTCTCCTCTCTAGAAAGAAACCAGTAGCATACCCTTCTATAAATGCTTAAAACCATAAAGTACACATACCACATGCTCACTCTCTGTCCGTGGGTCCAGTCCGTTGTTAGTCTGAAGTATTGACCTCAGTACTTGTTTCAGGTCTGAGACAGCACAAGTCTAGGGCCAGTGTTCTCAGTGGACCCTCTAGATTGTCAGACCATCAATTCTGGTCTTTATTAGTAGACCTTCTGATCTGCCCACTTCTTTTTCTTGTGTTACATCAGGGACTCTACATTGTGTCCTCTATCAAGGCTGTCTTGGTGGCCAGGCACCATCTGGTTTTTCTGGTCTCACGCTGATGTAGTCTTAAGTCATATGTGTCCTTCTGTCTCCTTGGCTCATCTTTCCCTGTGTCTTTGATGTTCTTGGTTGTCATCTATTCCAAGTGGATTGGGACCAGTTGATATTCCTCAAATATCCCCTGGCTGGCTTTTAAGACCCCAGGTGGCAATCACCAACATAGAGTGAAGAAAGACGCTCTTAGAAAAGACTAGATATGCCAGTAGACCTCAATGTGCCCTGAAAACATGGGCCTCAGGCCCCTGTCCCTGCTACTCTATCCTTTTAAATTTTGGGTTGAATTTAGAAAACCTTTTAGTTTATGGTATAGACCATTTATGCTGACCTGCCCTCTACTGGGTTTTGTTACACCCTCCACCTAATGGGATCCTATCAACTATCTAATCCATGATCAACCCTCTCCATCCTTCCCCACCCTTGTGGCCCTCAAAGAGTCTTTTCACCTGGGCATAAGTCCTTTTTTATGTCCTTATAATAGTGATCTCATATATTACTTGTCCTTTGGCAGCTGACTGATTTCACTCAGCATGTCTTCTAGTTGATACCAGTTTATACTTCTGAAAACTATCATTGATCTTTATCATTGCATAACGTTCCACTGTGTATATTTATATCATAGTTTGTTTATCCATTTATCTGTTGATGGGCACCTAGGTGTATTCGATCTTTTTGCTATTGTGGACTGTGCTGCAGTAAACATTCGTGTGGTATATCTGTTCATGTGACAGCCCTTATTTCTGTAGGGTGCATTCCAAGAAGTGAGATTGATGAATCATATGGTATTTCTATTTCTAGCTTCTTTTGTTTTCATTTTTTAATTGTGATTGAGTGAATGTTTACAATATAATTCACAGGCAGAGTCAAGAATGCAGACTTGACACACATCTCCCTAAATCCCTCTGGAAACCAAGACCTGAATTGATAATTAAATGGAGCCTTCTGGACACCTAGTGAACCCCAGGATGTGGCATGGGGCTGTAAATTTGGACTTCATACTACTGAACACAAAACCTCCTCTATTTCACTGACCCTACTCTCAGCAAGCACAGCCTTGCACAGACCAAAGGTAACTCACCATTTTGATTTTTTTTCCCTCTGTCTTGGCTGGCAGGTGGAGTTGGAAATTGACCAGCTGCTGGTCTCAGATGCAGTGCTGGTGGGACCAGCAAGTATAACTGTCATGTTCTGAGAGCCCAGCTTTGGACTCTGTGCATCTTGGCTCCTCTGGCCTACCTTTCTGACTCTATCATGTGGTAGCCATACAGATGCACTTGTGCAGGATGCCAACTTGATGTGCCGGGAAATGGAGAAGCCCAGGCAGAGGACACAGCTGGACTTGGTTCCTAGGATGGGAGGCAGCACCTGCCTGGGGAAGAGTGCTTTTCCAGCAGAGAGGTGGTGTTTTGCACAGTGTCACCACAGCGGTGGAGGTTGTGGACTCTGAGTTTCTCAGCACCCTTGGCCTCTCTTTCCGCCAGGAACCTAGTCCTGACTGGGTGGCGAGCTTGTGTAGGACACTATCTTGTTTCACTGGGAGACGGAGTTATCCATATATAAACCTCAACTGGACCTAATTTTCAGGCTGGAAGGCAGTGCCTGCCCAGGAGAGACCGCTTTTCCAGCAGAAAAGCAGAATTCTACACAGTATCACCTACAGCTGGGGCCTGACAGCAGAGGCCAGCACAGCAGTAGTCTTTCTGTATTTTGAGCTAGTTTATACCATCTGAAGTTTGATATAGAGGTACCTAGAGAAACAACTGTGGTCCATCTTCACAGTGTCTCTCCCAGCCTTTATTGACCCACATAAAGGCCCAAAAGCAACAAACTCTGGAGAAAACAGTAACCAGGAAATCACCCATCTCATAAGAGGGCCCTCAAAAGAAACAACCTCAGAACTTCCCAGGCGAAGAAGCTTTTCTGAAACTGTCTGAAGGTGAATACAAAAGGAGTATATAGAGAGCCCTCCTAGAACTTATACAAAAGCAAAGCAAAACAAAAACTTAAGCAAGCTGTTCAATCTGATGCAACACCAGTACTCTGAAATCCAACAGATCAAGAAGAAAATCAAAGACATAGAAACTTCAATTCAAAGTCGAGAAAACAGAATGGAACAAATGGAGAAGAGACTTTCTGATTTGGAAAAAAGAGCTACTGACTCCAGCATATATGAGGAGAAATCAGAAAAAAGAAACAAGACAAATGAAGAAGCATTAAGAAGCATGTGGGACTCTATTAAGAGGAACGATCTATGCTTAATTGAAGTTCCTGAACAAGATGAGATGCCTGAGAACACAGAGTATTGTTGCTGAGCTGCTGATAGAAAACTTCCCAGAAATTAAAAGTAGAGAATATAGATATCCAAGATACATATCGAACACCACTGAATATAGATCTCAATAGAAAGACTCCAAGACATATTATAATCAAGTTTAACAAAATGACACACCAACAGAAACTCTTAAAGTCAGCAAGACTCAAAGCAAAGCTAATATTCAGAGGGAAACCCATAGGCTTTCATTGGATTTCTCAGCAGAAACAATGCTGGCATGGAGACAGTAGCATGACACATTCAAAGCCTTGAAGAACTTACAACCAAGAATTATATATCCTGAAAAACTATCTTTCAAGTATGAAAATTAAATGAAGACATTCACAGATAAACAGAAACTCTGAGACTTTGTAAAAACCAAACAAAAGCTACAAGAAATACTGAAAGAATTTCTTGGCTTAGAAGAACAAAATGACTAACTTTATGTTTTAGAAGGACACATTATCCAGAATCCTACTCAGTTAGGGAAGGCTCCAAACACAATCAAAGCTTTAATAGTGAAAGAACTGATCTAGTGATTATATCATGTAAACTATGATATCACCATATTAAAAAGAGGGCTATACTACAGTCATTATATTTCTACTTGATGGAGACAAAGTTGACAAGACTGATAGTAATCAAAATTGGGTTTATATATAGTTTATTAAGTGGGTTCATAGGGGTAGCTGCAAAGCACAATGAAGAAAAAACATACCATATCAAGAAATGTAATACACGAGTGTCAACAATCACAAACCCAACCCTGAAAAAGGTGAAAAATCAACTCACAAAGAAGAATGTCCCAGAACAGATTAATAAGAACATTAGAGAAAATGTCAACACAAATAAACATCACAATGGCAGCACTGACCACATACCTATCAATAATTACATTGAATGTTAATGGACTGAATGCTCCAGAAAACAAACATCAAGTGACATCTTGGATCAAAAGACATGACCTGTCTATACATTGCCAACAAGAAACTCCCCTTATACTTAAAGATATGAACAAACTGAAAATTACAGGATGGAAGAATATATATCAAGCTAACAATGAACAAAGAAGAGCAGATGTGGTAATTCTAATTTCAGATAAAATTGACTTTAAGGTGTAATCCACCATCGTGGACAAGGGTGGACACTGTTGCTGAAAGGCTAAATATACAAGCAAGACTTAACGGTATTAAATATTTATGCACCTGATATTAAAGCACCTAAATATGTTGAAGAAACACTGACTACACTCAAAATGAGATAGATTACTCCACAATAATAGTAGGAGACTTCAACACTCCACTCTCAATATTGGACAGATCATCTAGAAAAATGCTCAGTAAAGACACGATGACCTTATTGCCCAAGTTAACCAATTAGACCTCATGGACACATACAGAACTTTCTATCAGTGGAAAACTATACCTTCTTCTCCAGTGCACATGGAACATTCTCCAGAATAGACCATGTGTTAGGACATAAAACAATTCTCAACAAAATCCATAACACTGAATTAACGCAAAACATCTTCTCAGATCATAAAGCCATAAATGTCAAAAATCAATAGCAGAAAAAAACATAGAAAATAGAACTTGTGGAAACTGAACATCTTGCTCAAAAAACCATGGATTATAGAAGAAAGCAAGGATAAAGTAAAGAAATTCATGGATTCCAAGGAGAATGAAAACACTTCCTACCAGAACCTATAGGACACAGCCAAAGCAGTGCGCAGAGGTCAGTTAGTCTCCATAAATGCGCACATCTGGAAGGAGGAAGGAAATCAAATTAAAGAAGTGATCCTATAGCTTGTTAAAGAGAGAGAACAACAGAGGAACCCCTCAGGCACCAGTAGAAAAGAGATCCTAACGGTTAGAGCAGAACTAAACAAATTGGAGAATAGAAGAACAATTGAAAAAATTGAAAAGACCAAAAGCTGGCTTTTTGAAAAGATCAACAAAATTGATAAACCATTGGCTAAACTTACTGAAGAAAAACAGGAAAAGAAATAAATAATCCAAATAAGAAATGAGAGGGGAATTGTCACAATGGATCCAACAGAATTCAAAAATACCATAGCTGAATACTATGAAACACTGTACTCTAGTGAATTTGAAAACCTAGAGGAAATGGACAAATTCCTTGATTCATATTACCTACTCAAATTATCACAAGGTGAAACAGAACAACTTAATAAACTCATCACAAAGGAGGAAATTGAAAAAGTCATCAAAAAACTGCCAACCAAAAAAAGCCCAGGCCCAGATGGCTTCACCGTATGATTCTACCAAGCTTTTAGAGAAGAGTTATCTCCAATACTACTAAGACTATTTCACATCATAGAAAGGGATGGAATGCTCCTAAATTCTTTCTATGAAGCCAGCATAACCCTAATACCAAAGCCGGAGAAAGACCCAACCAAAAATGAGAACTACAGACCTATATCACTCATAAGTCTAGATGCAAAAATCTTCAACAAATTTCTTATCAATAGAATACAACAACATATCAAAAACATAACCCATCATGACCACATTGGATTCATACCGGGATGCAAGGCTGGTTCAACATCAGAAAAACAATTAATGTAATAACCACATAAGGATCACAAAAGACAAGAATCACGTGATCTTCTCTATTGATGCCGAAAAGGCATTTGATAAAGTCCAACACCCATTCATGCTAAAAACTCTCAGCAAAATAGGAATAGACGGTCAATTCTTCAATGCAATAAGGGCCATTAATACAAAGCCAAGTGCCTACATCATCCTTAATGGAGAGACTGAAACAGTTTCCCTTGAGAACAGGAACTAGAAAAGGATGCCCACACTCACCTCTCCTATTGAATATTGCACTAGAAGTTCTAGCCAGAGCAATTAGACAAGATCAAGGAATACAGGGCATCTGCATCAGCAAAGAAGTCAGAATCTCCCTATTTGCAGATGATATGATTGTATATGCAGAGAATCCCAAAGAATCCCAAACTGATAGAAGAGTTCCGCTAAGTCTCAGGATACAAAATAAACATAAGTAAATCAGTAGGATTCCTTTATACCAATGAGATTATTAAGGAAGAAATCACCAAGTCAGTACCAATTACTATAGCCCCTAACAAGATAAAGTACCTAGGAATAAATCTAACCAGAGAAATAACAGACCTTTACGAAGAGAACTACAAACCCTTACTACAAGAAGCTAAGAGAGACTTACATAAATGGAGAAACCTACCCTGCTCATGGATAGGAAGACTTAACATTGTGAAAATGTCTATTTTGCCCAAAGCCATCTACTTATATAATGCAATCCAAAAACAAGTTCCAGTCACATTTTTTAATGAGATGGAGAAAAAAATTACCAGCTTTGTCTGGAAAGATAAGAAGCCCCTGGATAAGTCAATCATTACTCAACAAGAAAAACACACTGGAGGCCTCTCATTACCTGATTTTAGAACCTATTATACTACCACAGTAATCAAAACAGCCTGGTATTGGTACAAAAACAGATAAATAAAGGAACAGAATTGTGACCCTAGAGATAACATCATCTGCCTATGAACAGCTGATATTCGACAAAAGCCATAAGACGTTAAACTGAGTTAAAAATAGTATCTTCAACAAACGGTGCTGGCAAAGTTGGATATCCATCTGCACTAAATTAAAACAAGACCCATATCTTACACCTTATACAAAAACCAACTCAAAACTAGATAAAAGACCCAAATACCAAATCTAAAATGATAAAGCTCATCCAAGAAAAAGTAGGAACAACAATGGAAGTTTTAATACACAATGTAAACAGGCTTCAAAATCTGTCAAACAAACCACAATCATCAGAAGAGAAAATAAATGGGAATTACTAAGAATCAAACACTTTTGCTCATCTAAAGACTTTATTAATAGAATTAAAAGGCCACCGACAGAATGGGAAAAAATATTTGGCAACTCTATGTCAAACCAATGCCTGATCTCCATAATTTATAAGGTACTACAAAATATCAGTAAGAAAAAGATAAATCATCCAATTAAGTGATGGCCAAAGGAGATGGACAGACATTTCTCTAAAGAGGAGATCCAGGCAGCCAAAACACGATCATTAGCTATTAAAGAAATTCAAATCAAAATGACAATGACATACCATCTCACCCCAACAAGGTTGGCCATGATCCAAAAAATGCAAAGCAGCAAATGCTGCAGAGGCTGTGGAGAAATTGGAACTCTCCCCCAATGTTGGTGGGATTGAATATTGGTGCAACCTCTTTGGAAAGCAATCTGGCTCTTCCTTAAAAATTGGATCTAGATATACCATTTGACCCATTAATTCCACTACTTGGAATATGTCCTACAGAATCAAGGCCATTCACACCAGTTGATACATGTACATAAATGTTCATCGCAGCACTGTCCACAATAGCAAAAAGATGGAACTAATCCAGATGCCCAACAACAGAGGAATGGATAGGTCAACTATGGTATCTACTATACTCAATGGAACACTATTTAATGATGAAGAACAATGATGATTGCAGGAGACATCTCAACCTCGTTTCAAATGGAGGACATTATGCTGAGTGAAAGGAGTCAGCAACAAAATGACAAATATTGTATGAGAACTCAAAAACAGACCCATGCATAGAAGAAAAGACTCTTCAACAGCTGCAAGGGTGGGGAGGGAGGGGAAGTGGGAGGGGTTGATTTAGATTAGTTCATAGAAATTTGCTTAGGTGAAATCCGTGACCGCACACATTAGAAAGAAGATCAACATTAACTGGACTTCAACATAACATGAGTACTCCTCCCATCTTAACCCAATATTGCAAGAACAGAGTAGCTGAGGAAAGGGGACCGGGGACCATGCTCTCAGGCAAAATTGAGGCCAATTGGCACAGCATTTTGCTAATGCAGGCTCTCTGCACCCCACATCTGGGGTCTAAAAATCTGCCAAGCTGCCATCTGAGGGTACAATAAATGGTACCAACTCATCAGAAACAGATGATCAACAAGGACCAGAATGACTCACGTGGGTCTCTCTATCGACTTATGACCAGAAGAGGTGGATGTTGCCCAGCCACCACCATTGATAGCCATGATGGAGCTCACAAAATTGAGTCTCACTGGCAACACAAGAATAAATAGAGGTGCACCCTGAGATCTCCACTAAAAGACCACAGCTGATGGTCCAGGGGCTTTGGGTTTCCCCTAGGAACATGGCCCCTTGTCCTGATGCTGTCCCAGTCCATAAATCGTAATGAGGGTCAACTTTTCGGACAGCAATGGATTGGACTTGGTGACGTGGAGTGACCATATTTTGTGGGAACTTTATGGTTATATGCATCTATAGGATGTCATTCTGCTGACCTCTTACTGGAGGAAGGAAAGTGGGTAGAGAGGAGGGGATAAGATACTGTTGGGAAGGTATGACATGTATGGAGCAGAGAAGAAAGGTGTGCTGTCACCGGGCAGGGAGAGCAGTGGGAGCTGCATATAGGTGAGCATGCGAATTTATGTGGGAATGTACATTTTCATTCAATCATAATAAAAAAAATAGAGCTCAAATTTGCGTGCCCAACTATCTGCAGCTCCCTCTGCTCTCCTTGCCCAGTGACAGCACACTCCTCCTTTCTGTTCCATATATGTCATATCCTTTTAACAATCTTCTGTCCCCTCCTCTCCAACCTCTTCTCTCCCATCTAGAAAGAGACCAGTAGGACAGCCTCCTTTAAACGCATAGAACCATAACGTACCCATACCATATGATCACATAGTGTCCCAGGGTCCAGTTCATTTTTATCCAAAGAGTTGACCTCAGTAAGGTATTCTGGTCAGGGGCAGCTGCAGATCTAGGGGCCATGCTCCAGGGGATCCTCCAAGCCACTGGGCCATCAATTGTGGTCTTTTAGTAGAGTTCTTGAGCTGCACCCCTCTTTTTCTTGTGTTGTCAAAGGGAGTCAACATTGTGTGCCCCATCATAGCTGTATTTGGTTGTGGCTGGATTCCATCTGGTTGTTCTAGTCACAAGTTGATACAGTCTCCAATTCACATGAGTCCTTTTGTCTTCTGAGCTCTTTTTCCCTCATGTCTGTGTTGTTCTTGGTGATCATCTGTTCCAGATGAATTGGGACCATTTGGTGTACCTCAGAATACAGCTTACTAGCTTTTAAGATCCCAGATGCCACTCACCAATATGGGGTGCAGAAGACTCTCTCAGCAATAAGCTAGTTATGCCAACTGGCCTCAATGTCCCCCAAGAGCATGGTCCCCAAACCCCACCCCTGCTACTCTATCCTTGCAATATTGGATTGAGATTAGAAGAGCTTTCAGTTTATGGTGAAGTCCAATTAAGTTGATCTACAAAAGTGTGCTATCACTGCTTTCACCTAACCAAATTTCTATCAACTATCTAATCTATGACTAACCCCTTCTACCCCTCCCCACCCTTGTAGCCATCAAAGAGGGTTTTCTTCTGTACATAAGTCTATTTTTAAGTCCTTATAGCATGGATCTCATACAATGTTTGTACTTTTGCCACTGCCTGATGTGACTCAGCATAGGATCTTCCAGTTGAAACCAGATTATGAAATGCTTCCTAAAATCATCATTGTTCTTTATTATTGCATAGTGGTCCATTGAGTATATGTACCATAGTTTGCTTATTCATCTGTTGATGGGCATCTAGATTGATTCCATCTTTTTGCTATTGTGGACTGTGCTGCAATAAAAATTCATGTGCATGTATTTGCTCATGTGACAGCCTTTGTGTCTGAAGGATATGTTCTAAGCAGCGGGTTTACTGGATCAAATGGTATATCTGTTTCCAGCTTTTTGAGGAAGCCCTGAATTGCTTTCCAAAGAGGTTGTAGCATTTTGCAAACCTATCAGCAGTGTAGGAGAGTTCCTATCTCTCTGTAGCCTCTCCAGCAAATGTTTTGTGGTTTTGGGATTGTGGTCAACCTTGTTGGAGTGAGATAATATCTCACTGTAGTTTTGATTTGGATTTCTCTAGTAGCTAATGATAGAGAGCATTTCCTCATGTGTCTTTTGGCTGCCTGAATGCCCTTTTTGGTGAAGTATCTATCCATCTCCTTCACCCATCACTTAATTGGGTTATTTACCTTTTTCTTGCAGATATTTCGTAGTACCTTGTAGATTATGGAGATCAGATGTTGGTCCGACATGTAGTTGCCAAATATATTTTCCCATTCCATATGTGGTCTTTTAACTCTTTTGATAAAGTCTTTGCATGAGCAAAAGTGTTTGTATTTATCTATTTTCCTTTCTGTTAATCATCCTTTGTCAGATTTTGAAGTCTGAGCCGTGTATTAGAATTTCCATTGTTGACCCTATGTTTTCTTGCACAATCTCTGTTGTTTTAGGTTTCATATTTAGGCCATTGATCCATTTTGAGTTAGTTTTTGTGTAAGGTGTGAGATAAGGGTCTTGTTTCAGTTTTTTACAGATGTATATACAATTTCACCAACATCATTAAAGAGCCTGTTTTTACTCAGTTTACAATCTTAGGGCCTTTGTTGAATATCAGTTGTTGTCTAAGACAATGATGGCATCTCTGGGTCTCAACTCTGTTCCATTGGTCTACATACTTGTTTTTGAACCAATACCAGGCTATCTTGACTACTGTGGCAGTGTAATAGGTTCTAAAGTTGAGTAGTGTGAGGCCTCCCACTGTGTTCTTCTTATTCAGTAGTGCTTTACTTATCTGTGATTTCTTCACTTTCGAAACAAATTTGTGATTTGTTTCTCCATCTCATTAGAAAAATGACACTGGAATTTGTCTTGGGATTGCATTGTATATGTAGATTGCTTTGGGTAGAAGCGACATTTTCACCATGTTAATTCTTCTTATCCATGAGCAAGGTAGGTTTCTCCACTAATGTAAGTCTCTTGGTTTCTTGCAGTAGGGTCTTGTAACAGTCTCTGTATAGGCTTCTTATATCTCTAGTTAGATTTATTCCTAGATGTTTTATCTTCTTGGGGGCTGTTATAAATGGTATTGATTTGTTGATTTCCTATTTGATGATCTGTTTGTTTGTGTACAGGAATCTTATGGATTTATTAATGTTTATCTTATATACTGATGCTTTGCTAAACTTTTCTATTAGTTCCTGTAGTTTCTTTCTGGATGCTTTAGGGTTTTCTATGGTCATCTCATCTTCAAATAGGGAGAGTTTTCTTCTTCTTTACCAGTGAAGATGCCCTTTATTTCTTTGTCTTGTCTGATTGCTCTGGCCAGAATGTCTAGCACAACGTTGAATATACAGTGCTAACAGTGGGCACCCTTGTCTAATTCCTGTTCTCAGGGGGAATTCTTTCAGTCTCTCTCAATTCAGGGTTATGTTGGTGATGCTTTGCATGGATGCCCTTTATTGGGTTGGGGAATTTCCCTTCTTTTCCTATTTTGCTGAGATTTTTGAACATAAACAGGTATTGGAGTTTGTCAAATGCCTTTTCTTCATCAATTGATTACAATCAAGTGATTCTTATCATTTTTGTTATCTATGTGGTTGATCACGTTAATTATTTTTCTGATGTTGAAATAATCCTGCATCCTGATATGAATCCTACTTGGTAGTGATGAATTATTTTCTTGTGTGTTGTTGAATTCTGTTGGCTAGGTTTTTGTCAAAGATTTTTGCACCTAGGTTCAGGAGTGTTATTGGTCTGTAATTTTCTTTGTTTTGTGGGGTCTTTACCCAGCTTTGGTATCAAGGTTTTGCTGGCTTCATAATGAATTTGGGAATGTTCTGTCCTTTTCTATTTGTGGAATAGCTTCAGTAGTATTGGAATTAACTCCTCTCTAAAAGTTTGCTAGAATTCTCTGGTTGGTAGTGTTTTGATTACTTTTCAAAATAGGTTTATTAGGTTGTTCTACTTCTCTTTGTGATAATTTTGGTAGGTATGTGAATCTAGAAATTTGTCCATTTCCTCTAAGTTTTCAAATCTGTTAGAATACAATTTTTCATAGTATTCTGTTGTGATGCTTTTATTTTTGGTTGGGTCTGTTGTAACTTCTCCCTTTTCATTTCTTATTCTGGTTACTTGTTTCCTATCGTGTTTTTCTTCTGTGATTTTAGCCAGTGATTTAACAATTCCATTAATCTTTCCAAAAAATCACCTTTTGGTTTTGTTAATATTTTTCTGTTGTTTTTCTATTTTCTAATTTGTTTAGTTTTGCTCTATTCTTTATTATCTGTTTCCTTCTGGTACTCAAGGGATTCTTTTGTTGTTCTCTTTCTACTTGTTTGAGTTGTAGAGTTAATTCTTCAGTTCAGATCTTCCTTCCAGATCTGTGCATTTATAGAGATAAATTAACCTCTGAGCACTGCTTTTGCTATATCCCATAGGTTCAAGTGGGATGTGTTTTCGTTCTCATTTGATGAGGTTCTCTATTATATCCTTGATTTCTGTAACTCATGAATTTTTGAGCAAGATGTTATTCAGTTTCCATGAGTTCACATTTCTGCCCAAGTGTTTTCTGCTACTGATTTTAATGTCTATCGCTTTATGGTCTGAGAAGATGCTTTCCTATAATTCAGTGGTATGGATTTCATTGAGACTTGCTTTATTGCCTAATGCATGGTCTGTTCTGGAGAATGCTGCATTGGCATTGAAAAAGAAGGTGTACTTGTCAGTTGTTGGGTAAAAAGTTCCACATATGTCTGTGAGGTTGAGTTGATTGATTGTTGCAATAAAATCTTCTGTATCTTTATTGAGCTTTTTTTTCTGGATGATCTGTTCATTACTGAAAGTGGACTGTTGAAGTCTCCTAGTATTATTGTCAAGTGATGTATCTCATTTTTCAATGTTCTCAGTGTTTCTTTGATGTTTTTACATGTTCTGACATGGGTGCATAAATATTTAATATTTTTATATCTTCCTTATGTATTGAGCTTCTAAGCTATAAATAGTGACCATCCTTGTCCAAGATGGTGGATTTTGCTTTAAAATCTATTGTATCTGAGATTAATATTGCTAGTCCTACTCTTTTTTGCATGTTGTTAGCTTGATATATATGTTTTTTCATCTTTTGATTTTCAGTTTGTTCGTATCCTTAAGTGTTAGATTTGTTTCTTTTAAGCAGCATATAGATGGATGATGTTTTTTGATGTCTCTTTACTGGAGCATTCAGTTCATTTACATTCAGTGTTATTATAGATATGTATTTAGTTTTGTCATTTTGCTGCCTTAGTTTTTGTATTGTTGACATTTTCTTTGTTCCTCTTAATATTCTGTTCTGGCTTGTTTTTCTTTAACAGTTTCCTTTTCATTCTTTTCAGTGCTGATTTTGTGTCTGTTGAGACTTCTGTATTGTGTTCCTTTTTTCGATATGTAGTGTTGTTAGTTTCCTTGGTCACTTGCTCTTTGTTCCCCTCTACTATTCTAGAGATAGACCAGTGTTTAATTTCTTTGTATCTCCTTAACTTCCTCTCCATCTGAAAAGGCTATGAAAAGTGTAATATATCCTTCTTTATAGTGTAATGTTGTCATAGTTTACATGTTAAGCTCTCTGCTCCCCTAATTTTAGTATTTTAGCTTTGCTAATATAAAGCTGTGTGATTTCCCTAAATAATTCACACTCCAGCTACTGTGTACTGCATTGCATCCTTGAGTATACATCTATTGTTATTGATCTTATAATTGAAGAACATCCTTCACTATTTCTTGTAACTTCAGTTTGGTTTTTGCTAAGTTTCTAAGCTTTTGCTTATCTGAGACTGTCCTAATTTTCCCATCATATTTATAAGACAATTTTGCAGGATATATAATTCTTGGTTGGAAGGTTTGTGTGTTTGTTTTTCCCTTCATGGCTTTGTATGTTTCATTGCATTGCCTTCTTGCCTACATGGTTTTGGCAGAAAAGTCACAGGACAATCTATAAGCCTTAAGTAGTTTTGGTTTAAGCTTAACTGCCTTTAAGGACCTCTGCTTACGTTTCATTTTGTTAAACTTGGGTATAATATGTCTTGGTGTCTTTCTTTTGGGGTCTACCTTTTCTGGAAGTTTGATGAGCATCTTGAATAGCTATCTTCTCTTCTTTCATCATGTCAGCAATTTTTCAACAATTCTCTCTGTATTTTTTTCTATTCCTCCCTGTTCTGGAACTCTAATTACAGGTAAATTGTTTCTCTTGATAGAGTCTTCCATAATTCTTAATGATTCTTCATTTTTCTTGATTCTTTTATCTAATTTCTCCTCATAAATGCTATTGTCAATTACTTTATCTTCAGTCTTGCTAATTCTGCATTCTGTTTCCTGAGTCCTACTATTCTGGCTTTCCACTGAATTGTCTAACTCTGTAATTTTATTCTTGAGTTTCAGATCATTGATATTGTAGCAGTTCATATGGCTTGTTCAATTTTTCATTTTGTTCTGCTGGACTTTGTTTAATCTCCATCCTGAGGTCTAGAAGAGCTCTATACATAATTCTTTTCCACTCTACCTCCAATAATTTCAGGAGCGCTTCTCCGTCTGGGAAGTTTTTGATTCATTATTTTGGGGGTTTTCCAGAGCCATGGTTTTCAACTTCTTTAAATGGTTAGATATTGATTGTTGTCTTCATGCCATCAGAAAGCTGTTCAGCTTCCCCAGTGTCACACCAGCAGAAGCTATGGCATAGCTCTAAGAAGGCAGTGATTAAGGACACTGTTAGACTTGGCCACCAGCCTCTGTTGTGTTTTCTAGGTCAGCTGTCTTAAGTACCGCTTCTCGAGTGAGAGACACTGTCCAGCCCAGCAGTGCTGCTCAGCTTGGCAGACGTCTCAGCTGGGCCCTCAGTGGTGGCAGGCCCTACCTCCTGATAGACAAAGATGGTGACCTACTTGTGCCAACTCTCCAGAGTCGTACCGGCAGACACTATAGCATTGCTCATAGAAGAGTTGAGCAAAGGGCACCACCGCAGTCAGCCACCAGCTGCCACTGTGTTCTCTAGAGCAGTTATCATAAGAACAGCCTCTCAGCCAGTCTTCAGAGGTGGCAGGCCCTGCTTCCTGGCTGACAAAGATGGACACCCACTTATGGAGTCAAGAGATGCTATGGTGTGGCTCAGTTAAAAGGGTGGAAATAGCACTGCCATGCTTGCTTGCTAGCCACTGCTGAGTTCTCTAGGTGCAGTTGTCTTAAAAAACTGATTTTCTGCTGCTAGAGGTGCTATCCAGTGGTGGCCAGTACCAGCAGGACCCTCAAGGGTGCCAGGTCCTACCTCCTGGTTGACAAACATGGAGATCTATTTGTGTAATCTCTCAAAGGGTATGTCAGCTATGAGATCTCTCAGAGAAGAGAGGGGGAAGGATACCACCACAGTTTGCTGCCAGCCACAGCTACATATTCTAGGTGTGATTGTCTTAAAAATAGTTTTTCTGCTGAGAACGGCACTGTCCAGACAGGTGCTGTTGCTCAGCATGGCAGGCAGCCCTGACCAGGTCCTAAGGCATGGCTGCTCTGTCTCTCAGCTGACCAACATGGCATCCTGCATGTGCTACCCCTTCTGTGCTTTACCAACAGAATGTATAGTACAGCTAAGAGAACCAACAGTGGGAAGAGCACCGGTACCCTTGGTCACCAGCTGTCACTAGGATCACCCAGTGTGACTTTCTTAAGTACAGCCTCTCTGCCATGAAAGACTCCATCTACTTAGGCACTGCAGCTCAGTCTGGCAGCTGGCCCCAACTGGGATCTCAGGCTCAGCAGTCCCAGTCTCAGTCTCCTGGTTAACAAAGATGGTGTCCATACTTGTAAGCCTCTCAGCCAGTGCACCAGCAGAAGCAGGGCCCTTTGTGCTGTCATCTTACCCCTGACAAAGGTAATTTTCCCCTTCCTGTTGCCCAGTTGGACCTCACAATGGTCTGCCTGATCTTGGGGCTGCCAGCATGTCCACTCTGTTTCATCCAATTGTTTTTCTAGGCCCTAGTTCTCAGAGGGAATTCAGGAGGTGTGTGACTAGTCTGTCATCTTGTCCACACCCCCAATTTTTGCTTCATTTTTGATGGCTCCAATTTTCCTACATTCCTACTTTGTTCATTCTACATTCCATTCATTAGTGGATGTTTGCAGCTGTTTCTTCTCATTTTGATCTATGTCACATCAGCAAATGAAGGACCATCCATGTCATTAAGGGTTGACTCTACTTTGAGGGAGGCAACTCTTTCCCAGTCATAGTTTGAGTGCTGTTCAATCTAAGGGTCTCCTCTTCTGGCTTTATATCAGGTGGTAATCCATTGCTATTCACTGGTCAATTTTATCAGAAGTAGACCACCATGTCTTTTTCCCTAGGCTGTCTTAGTCTGAAAATACTTCTGAAATACATCCACCATGAATGACCCTGTTGCTTTTTGAAACACCACTGACATATCTTTCCCCATCATAGCGACACACTAAACACCACAATATGACACACTGTGATATGCTGATAATACAGTCTTACTTGCTGAAAACCAAGAAAACTTGAAGCACTTACTGATGTGGATCAACGACTATAGCCTTCATTACAGATTACATCTCAACACAAAGAAAACAAAAAATCTCACAACTGGACCAATAAGCAACATAATGATAAACAGAGAAAAGATTAAAGTCATCAAGGATTTCATTTTACCTGGATTTACAATCAGTGTGTACCTCATATTCATGTGAAAGCTGGATGGTAAATACAGAAGACTGAAGAAAAACTGGTATCTTTGAATTATGTTGTTGGCCAGGAATAGTGAAATGTACCATGGACTTCCAGAAAAAGAAACAAATCTGTCTTGGAAGAACTGAAACCAAAGTTCCCCTTAGAAGCAAAGATGGCAAGACTATGTCTCATATACTTTGGACATGTTATCAGAAGGAATGTGTTCCTAGAGGAAAGTAGTACGCTT
This sequence comes from Heterohyrax brucei, assembly GCA_028571685.1. Classification (NCBI taxonomy): domain Eukaryota; kingdom Metazoa; phylum Chordata; class Mammalia; order Hyracoidea; family Procaviidae; genus Heterohyrax; species Heterohyrax brucei. The sequence goes on along the minus strand of CM053146.1, from coordinate 2,426,400 downwards.
TGTAAAGTAGAAGGTCCTCAACAAGATGAATTGACACAGTGACTGAAATAGGTTCAAATGTAACAACAACTGTAAAGATTATGCAGTATTTTGTTCTGTTGTATGTGGGGTTGCTGTGAGTTGAAACTCACTCAAGAGCACTGTCATGGATTGAATTGTGTCCCCCCAAAAATATGTGTAGCCACATAACTGGGCCATGATTCCCAATATTTTATGATTGTCCTCTACATTGTGACTTTCCTGTGCTGTGTGTTAAAGGATTAGGGTGGGACTGTAAATCCCTTATTAAGATCACCTCCCTGCTCCAATGTAAAGGGAGTTTCCCTGGAGTATGGCTTGCCCCACCCTTAATCCTTTCATCCTGCAAGAGGTAAAAGGAAAGAGAAGCAAGCAGAGAATTGGGAACCTCATACCACCAAGAAAGCTGCACCAGGACAGCAGAGCATTTTTCAGACCTGTGGTTCCTGTGCCAAGATGATCCCTGGACAAAGACTGATACAAGGACTTTCCTCCAGAGCTGACAAGTGGGAAAGCCTTCCCCTGGAGCAGGCATCCTGAATTTGGACTTGTAGCCTACCGGACTGTGTGAGAATAAACTTTCTTTTGTTAAAGCCATCCACTTTGTGGTATTTCTATTAGAACATCCCTAGCTGACTAAAACAGGCACTTAACAACAACAGGTCTGGTTATAGATGTCCATTCCACCTCATAGAACTGTGAGCTCTCTAAGACACAGTTAAAGCATTGATGCTGATGCACAAGATAAACTTTGAAATTCACATATCATGACATTGAGGTCTAGTAACAGCTGAGCACTCCAAACTCAGATTTACTTTGATTATGAACAGAATACATTTGCTAAGAAAAAATCAGTCATGTAAATGTGATTCCCGTGAGATTGAGCTCTTTGTGTAAACTAACAATTCAGCACCCCACAACATTGCTAACTGAAAGGTCTACAATTCAAACTCATCAGCTGTTCTACATAAGAAAAGTTCTGGCAATCTGGTCCTATAAAAATTGCATCCTAGGAAACCCTATGGAACAGTTCTCCTCTGTCCTATAGGGTCACTGTGAGTCAGGTTATAAACAAGTGAGGCAAAAAGTCAGTCCTGATAAGGGGCTGGAGAGTGATCAAGATGTAGTAGTTCTATTTCAGATAAACCTGTTATTGTCCATGCAGTTGTGACTCAGGATGACCCCGTGTGTAGAACTATGCGCCACAATGTTTTCAATAACTAAATTTTCTAAAGCAGACTGCCAGGCCTTTCCTCAAGGCATCTGCGTGTGTATTTGAATCTCAGTCCTTTCAGTTAACAACAGAGCTAGTTAACTGTTTGCATCAGGCAGGCACCTTTCAGATAGGAAGTTTGGGAAGGCCACCCTGGGAAGGAGAGACCTGCGTGAAGAGAGAGGGGTGCTGTATGTGCATACCTGGAGGCAGATTACTCTAGCCTGAGGGATAACAAAAATGCCCGTGTGGCTAGAGAGGAAAGAGAAAGGGCAGTGAGAATATGAGACTGCAACAGGGTCTAGGGGCCAGATAATCTAGGTCATGGATCTTATTCTGTTTCTGCAATGTCACTGGAGCATTATAAGCAACAGATTATTCTTTCTCTACCTATTTCAAATCCAAGTCTGTTGTCAGTTTAAGTTGTGCTAAACCACTTGATGGCACTTGGCTTTTTGGCAAACCAACTGTATATAATTTGCTCATACTTACACATTTTAGGTCATTGCTTATGCATAGTACATTAGAAATAACAGTAAGCTCCCTGTCCCTTCTACTGTCTAAGTCAATGCTGAGAGCTGCCTGCAAAAGGAGTTATCGAACTCCTTGGATAACTTCTGAGTCAAAGCCCTCCTGCAATATTTGTTCATCCAGTCACACTGGGTTAAGAGTACTTGGGAGCCATGGTAGTCAAGTGGTTAAAGGCTAAGTCTGCTAACCCAAAGTTTGACAGTTCAAATCTTCCAGCCACTCCTTATAAACTTTATGGGGAAGTTCTGTTCTGTCTTATAAGGTTACTATGAATTGGATTCAACATGGACAATAACAAGAAGAATGCTTCAGCCACTTTCTTTACCATTTTATTGATGCCAACCTTACATATCTCATGCACACATCTTACAGGTCTATATCAGAGAGTTGAAATCATTGTCCCCTACACAGTGGAGATCCTCCAGTATCTCTATTTCCTTCTTTTCTTCCTCTTTTTTCTGTCTTTCCTTCTCTTTTTTCTACCTAATTCCTTCTCCTTCCTCTCTGTTTCTCTCTCTCTCACACACATGCACATACATATTTAATATGGTTAAATGTGTTTCTAAAGTCCATGTTCCTTTCACTACTTCAGGTTGCAACCATGTTACTTGGAATATTTGATCAAGGGAACAGCACATGACCAAAAACGCAAATCTGTGCAGTGACATCTGGAAGGCAAAAACCAGGGCAAATTTGAGTTCTCTTTGTTACAGAAAGCAGGTTCTGCTCAGTGCAGCTTCTCAGTAAAGACACATGAAGATAAGAAGGGGAGGAAGAACATTTATCGCAACTGCGCAGATAAGGAGCAAGGAGGTATATACCTCAAATCAAGTCGCTTGAACAAAGGGAGGCAGAACCTTCTATAGTCTTTCAAGGAAATACACACAAACATAATGGACTAAGTAGTTTATATTATGGTGCTCAGGTGCAGTAAGGTAAATTGCATTTTTTCCCTTGGCTTATAGACTAGTAAACTGAGTTTGATTGGCCTGAGCCACTCCCAGGATTTGAGGATGATGGAGAGAAGACAGAAGACTCTACTTGGTCTGAGCAGCTTCTAATTGAGCCACATCAAGTGCTATCGCTTCAAGCTTTGTTTTTTAATAACTAAGCAGCCCTTGGAAATTCTGATGATGTAGTGGCTAAGTACTACAGCAGCTGACTAAAAGGTTGACAGTTTGAATCCACTAGGTGCTTCTTGGAAACTCTGTGGGGCAGTTCTTCTCTGTTCTGTAAGGTTTCTAAAAGTTGGAATTGACTTGATGGAATTTTTTTTAAGCATCTCCTGGCTGTGTGGCCTGTCATCTTTACAAAAACACTGTTCCTACACCTACAGTAAGAAAGTACAACAAAATGCTTGGTTTCTATAATATGAGATCTGACAATTAAGTTTGCAAACTAACCCTTGAAAAAGTGCTACATACTTCATTGTTGAATATCACTGTTTTAGTCAGCTAGTTCTACTCTAACACAAACACAACGAGTGCATGGCTTTAACACAGGAAAGTTTATTCCTACACAGTCTGACAGGCTACAAGTCCAATTTCAGGGTGTCTGTTCCAGGGGAAGGCTTCACCTCTTGTCGGCTTTGGAGGAAAGTCCTTGCATCAGTATTTTTCCAGGGACCATCTTGGTGCAAGAATCGCATGTATGAAGGACTCACTCTTCTTCTGGTGTTGCTTTCTTGGTGGTATGAGGTTCCCAATTCTCTGCTTGCTTTCCTTTCCTTTTACCTCTTCTAGGATGAAAGGATAAAGGGTGGTACAGGCCACACTTGGGGAAACTCCCTTTACAGTGGAGGAAGGAGGTGATCCTATGAATAGATTTACAGTCCTACCCTAATCTTTTAACACAAAAAATCAGAAAATCACAAAGTAGAGGATAATCATAGAATACAGAGAATCATGGCCCAGGCAAATTACTACACATATTTTTGGAGGGACACAATTCAATCCACGACAATCACTAAGGTCACCATTAGAGTACTCCCCTTGGAAAGCTATGCACCAACACCAGTGCCTAGTCCACCCTTCAAAGCAATTTTGGAATTCTTTTTCTGGAATGACTATCAGAGCTGTCGTCATGTTACCCTTGATGTCCTGAATGTCGTCAAAATGTTTTCCTTTATCTTTGTCCTTTATCTAATGAAAAAAGTCATGGGGGGCCAGATCAAGTAAGTAGGTAGGGTATTCCAATACAATTACTTTTTTAGTCTCTAAAATCTCCCTCACAGACAGTGCTGTGTGAACTGGTACATTGTTGTGATGCGAGAACCATGAGCTGTCAGTGAAAAGTTCAGGCAGTTTTTGCTAACTTTTTCATGCAGGCTTTTCAGCACTTCCAAATAGCAAACTTGGTTAACTCTTTGTCCAGTTGGTACAAATTCATAATGAACAATCCCTCTGATATCATGAAAGGTTAACAATGTGGTTGTGACTCTTGATTTGGACTGAAGGAACTTTTCTGGTTGTGGAGAATTGGCTGACTTCCATTGTGCACTTGGACATTTTGTTTCAGGGTCATTTTGGTACACCCTGTTTCATCACCAGTCATGACACTGCCCAAAACATTGCCCTGCCTCTTCAAAAGGTCTTGGCAAACTTTGATTCTCCTTTGTTTCTGTTCATCTGTAAGCTCCTTCAGGACCAGTTTTGTATACACTTTTCCATTCCAAGATTTTCAGTTAAGGCTTACCTAGCTGTTTCTCTGTCAATGTCTACTTGGTCTGCTATGCTTCTCACAGTCAGCAGATGATTTTAACACACAATTTGACTAATTTTTTTAATGTTTTCAGTAGTTTGATTTGTTATTGGCTACCTCTCTTCATTAGTGACATTGTCTCTCCCCTCAGAAAAATTTTAATCCATTTATACACTGCCATTTTCTTCATGACATTATCCACATAAGTTTGGACTGACATGTCCCTGATTTAACTTCCACTCTTGCCAAGTTTTACAAGACATTTAATATTTGTTGCTATAATTTAAGCTCCAACATTCTCGAAACAGTACATAAAAATGCTAAACAATAATGAACACTTATCAGCAAGACACTACCATGCATCAATACAAACACAGCTGTGAGACACTGATGCACCAAGCTTGTGAAACCTTACTGATTTGTTTGTACAGTGCTGCCAACATAAGCATACATTGGTAAGTTCACAAACTTAAGTGTCAGACCTCACACATATTCTTTAATATCATCACTGCTGCTAATGATATTGGCTCTCCATTACTGAGCACCTTTTCTCTGAAAGAAAACCCTGGTGGTGTAGTGGATTAAGTGCTATGTCTGCTAACCAAAAAGTTAACAGTTCAAATCCACCAGATGCTCCTTGGAAACTCTATGGGGCAGTTCTACTCTGACCTGTAGGGTCACTATGAGTCAGACCCAACTCGATGGCAATGGGTTTTGAGTTTTCTCTGAAAGAAGTCTCAAAACACATGATTTAACTGAATTCGCTATTATGAAGTTTGTGTCATTAGCCTCACTTTTTTTCAGTGGAAGGGGAAGCTCAGCTTTGTTATAAGGATTATACAAGGTTTTAGGGCTAAGTGCCAGAGAATGGTTTCAAATCTCCTTCTGCATTCCAAAGTAATACACAAAAGAAGATAAGCCTACAGAGGAAAGGAAGGTTCAAGTGCCCAAAGAAAACATACATCTTCTGTTCTATTATTCTGTAACTAACCACCACAAAACTTACAGGTCGAAGAAAATGATCACATTTATTTTGCTCATGAAAGCCAATATTAGCAAGTTTTAGAAGACCTGCTTTCTCTGACCCACATGACATTAGCCTGGGCATCCTGAAGTCTGTGGCTGGGATCCTCTGAAGCACCCTCTGAAGCACCCTGGTGGTCAGAGTTGGCAGCTGGGCTTGTAGTTGGTGCTTCTGTTGGCCATGCAACTTAACGTTGCTGCTTGATTTTTTTTCATAGCGGGATGGCTGGATTTTAAGGACTAGTGTCCTAAACTAGGAATAGAGCCAGACATATTTGCTGCATTTCACTATTTAGCATTAGAAGTTATGCAGTGTCACTTCTCCTGCATTCTGACAGTTGCTATCTCAGTAACTAAGAGGTACTGTGCCAGACATAATACCACAAATAGGTGGCCTTAAAGAACAGATGTTCATTTTCTCTGAGTTCTACAGTCTAAAAATCTAAAAATCTGACTTCAGGGCATTTAGGTTTTCTTTGTCAACTCTTGAAGAAAATCCTTGCTTCTTTCAACTTCTGTAGCTTCAAGTACCTCTTGGCATTTCTTGGCTTGCAGCAGAATCTTCTCCTGGCATCTTCCCTTTTGCTTTTTTATGAGAAATCATTCATAAAGGATTAGCTTTAAGACCCATCCTACTTGAATGGCATCATTAACATAACAAATGAAGAACTGTATTTTCAAAGGGTCACATCCATAGATACAGAAGTTAGGACCTCACTGTATCTTTTTGGAGGGTAAGACTGATTCAAGTTCAAGGGAGGGAAACTTGACTCAATGGTTTTAAATTGGAAAAGTGACAAAGAATTGATATGCATGTTTTAAAACTACCAAATCTTCTTTAAATCTTTCATGAACAGTAAACTAACCTAAGGAAACACAAGGAATGAGGGGCAGAATAAGCAAATGGTCACTGTGACTCAGAAATCTAGGCCTTCCACTCTAGTATCATCATGTGTGAACCAATTATGACTCAGCTGAAAATGAATCTGATTTCAATTTTTATTCTAAGGACTGTTGTCACCATTAAAGTACTATGATTAAACCATGTTTGTAAGAGTTTGCCATTAAAAAAAAAAAAAACACTCATTGCTATCAGGTTGATTCCACATGATAATAACTACAGAGGACAGAGGAGAACTATCCCATAACACTTCCAAGAAGTGACCAGTGGATTCGAACTGCTGACCTTTTGATTAGGAGCTGTAGTTATGAACCACTACACCACCAAAGACACCATCCCACGAACCAAGTCAGTGCATTTTACTGTGCTTGAAAACTACCTTACTAAAGCCCTGATAACTTACCCCTGATGTTTCATTGGGAACATAAAGTCAAAATTAAAGGTGGGTGGATTTCACAAAGAAGAAATAGGCCTTAATTAAGCCAAAGATGTGAAGGTATATCTAAGGAAAAATAAAAACTACGCCACATAAATTCAAGAGATGATGGGTTCCTGGCCACTAATGAATTGTGTTGTATACCATCATTATTTAAATAATTAAATGGATTGTCCAAGAGGCAGACCCAGCATAAAATAAAATTTTATTTTTCTCTTCAGTTTATAAAAGATCACATTCATTCACTTTATTTCAAACATGTTTACAGGAAGAAGAATCCTGATTTTCAGTCTTAAAATATGGTAGAGGAAGCAACATAAAAAGAGGATGTGTTTTGAAATTACAAAACCAGTACTTAAATTTCAACTCTTTCTGTTAATGTTTGAGAGTCTTTATGCTGGTTTTAAGGACTTTATATTCCTCAGTCTCCTTGTTTATGAAATGAAATAAGATATACGCTATGCCTTGTACGTAGCAGATGCTGCTGATATTTTAGCCCTTATTGTATCCTATTATCCAAAGAGGAAGGATATATTAGCTCTCTTATCTGCCACCTCAGAGTTTCAGAATCCTATGATACGTCCCAGTGAAAGACTTCAGTTATGGGGCTTACTTCTTGCTGATTCATACATATATACTCCCTAAACTTCAGCTTTCTCATCTGTAATGTGTTACCTGTCTAATGGCAGTGGCACATGTGTTAGAGTTAAGTTTGTGTCTATTCCCCCTCTCTGCCAAACTCCCAAACCCATTCATCCCTCTTCCCTTCTTCTTTCAGTAAAAATGCTCAAGGTCAAAGCCTAGGGATCTTCTCTCCCTACTGTATGTACTCCCCTTTCAATACATCAGCCAATACTCAACTCCCCATCATTCATGGCCTTAATGCCAATCTCTTCTTTCTTATGCTATCCTACCACATCAACTCAATGGCTCCACCAGTGACTCCCCAGTACCTTAAGCAAGTTACTTATAGTTTGTGTGTCACAATGTCCAAGTCTCCAATAATAGTTACTTTTGTTGTTCTGTAAGTGCCCTTTTTGACCTGACACTTCATTACTCACACCCGCAAACACAAAGTAAGTTAAAATACACATCACAGTTTATTACTATCATGACTCAGTAAGGAACCGGAGGAATTGGAAGCACTCCAGGCCAAAAAAAAAAAAAGAAGAAATTTGGTGAAACTCCTTAAACCATGAAATGTGATAATCTATGCAGTGGGTTGACTGGTTGGTTTTATTTATATTGTAGGTGATGTTTTTGGAAACTTACGTATAACATATCTGCTTTTCAGAGCACACTCTGTATATGATAATATTAATGCCACAGAGAAGTTACAAAACACCCACAAGATCAAAGACAGTGAAAAAAAGAAAAGTAAGCCTACCTTAGAGTAGTTATGTATCTGTCATAGTGTTTATACACTATTTTGTTTAGTCATGAGGTAGATGTGAAAATGCAACCATATAAACAATACAGATGTGGTCAGTGAGTCTATAGAGATTTAGTACAATAATGGGACCTCAACAGTTTGCTATTAATCAAGCCAGGACTAGAGGCTAGATTTCCTTACCTCCTGAGTCCCCACTGCGATTATTCCAAAGGAAAGAAAGCAGAGCTCAGTGAATAGCTGGTCCTGGCGCTGCTTACTTTGACCAAGCTTGGGTGACCAGTTAGCAGTTACGTGACTCAGACAAGTTCATTATCATCTCTAAGCCTAGTTTTCTTCATCTCTAGGATAAAGGTGAAGAAAAAGAAAATAACATTAATCATACCCATGTTCTTAGAAGTGTACAGAATGTTGGCAAATTCCTTAAGTTTGTCAAAGCTCTTTTGAAATAACAGGGCTGCCTTTCTAAACGTAATATCCACTGACTTCTCACTTTACCTGAGAAAAAGGAGTGGGAACATTGTGACATTTTGCTGTAGTCTCTCTCTCTCTCTCTCTGTGTGTGTGTATGTGTGTGAGTGTGTAGAGTCTGGTGAGAATTACCAGGTAACGTAGACACTGATAAACCATAATCTCATTATGGTGCAGTAGAAAATATTTATAGTGTTAAAGCAAAAGATACCTGTTTTAGTTTACTTATTTAATGACTGGCCTTTCATTAGAGCATAAAATCTGAGTCTCCTTAGCTCATCTGTAAAACAAGTAACATTTGAACTGAGTTAACAAGGCTTTTTCAGGAATTATTAATGCATATGTAAAGGAGATGGCAATAGTGACTACCATTATTTAAGGAGTTGATGTCTTTGTAAAGAGCCCTGGTGGCACATTGGTTCAGCTGTTCAATAATTACCTGAAGGGTCCAACAGTTTGAACCTACCAGCCTTTACACAGGTGAAAGATGTGATATTCTGCTTTTTTAAACATGAACAACCTTGGAAACCTTATGGGATAGTTCTATCCAATAGGGTCACTAAGAATTGGAATTGGAATTGGAATTGACTGGATGGTAGTGAATTTGGTATTTGGCTTATGTCTACTTATTTATTTATTTCCTTTCATTTATTTATTTATTGTGATTGCATGAAAGTGTATAATCTGGTTTAAATTCATGTGCTGGCCTATGTGCAGCTCCCACTGCTCTCCTTGCCTGGTGGCTGCACTCTCCTCCTTTCTGTTCTGTACAAGTCATACCCTCTTCTCCACCCTCTCCACTCTGCTCTAGTAAGAGGCCAGTAGTATGACATCCCATAGAACCATAAAGTGCACACACAATATGGTTGCTCTATGTTGCCAAGTCCAATACATTCCTGTCCAAGGAGTTGACCCCAGTAATGATTTATGATCAGGGGCATCTTTATGGGGATACTTAGAGAATATACATTAAATATAATGTGTTCCGGAAGGGAGAAATTGCTGCTAATTAAATGAATCTTAGAGGTTTTCTATGGAGAAGTATTGCTTCTCTTTATGTACAGAAAGAGTAAGAGTCATTCTGTGTTAAGTGTAACAAGGAAAAGCATGGAGAGGGGGCACTGTGACTTTATCTTAGCAAACAGTAGAAGCATTGTGCACAGGAATGAAATAGTTAAGGTATTAGCTTATTTCAGATACGAAGGCAGAGAAAATGGAAAGAAAGGAAGAATGGAGAAAGAAGAAAGATGGAGGGTCTTCTATGGTTCAGATACTTTACTGGATGTGTCTATAGAATAAATAATTCAATTTCACTGGATTAGGAAGACGCGTGAACAGTGAGTCATTTAATAGTAAGCGTAACCATGTTGTTACAGAAAGAATAAATTGGTTTGAGAAGCAACTACAGACAAGGACACTAGCTAGGCATTTCCCATAGTGGTGTATTATAGGTGAGAAACACACAGGTCACAGAAATAGAAAAGAAAGATATAAATAGCACAACTAGAAGTACTAATGCTGCTTGGTGGGTGAGTGGTTTTAACGAGCAAAACAGACTCTGAATCGGCACTACACACAGGAAATGTAATGCAAGTACTTGGGTAATTAAAAAAGTTTAGTAGTTCCTTGTAAAAATAAAGCATATGAAACTAATTTTAATATTTTATTTGTGTCACTGTACCAAAATAATATCCTTTCATCATGTAATTAATGAGAAATTGTTGAAATATTAGATATTTTTTCATAAAAATCTTCAAAACTTGGTACATATTTCACATGTATTTACAGACTATCTTAATTCACATTCACGAGATTTGAAGGATCCAACAGTCATATTTGCTGCTGTACATGTTTAAAATATCTTTAATCCAAGGTAAGGGTAAAAATGCCATAGCTCTTAATAGAAGGATTGGAGTTAAGAGACTGATGGAGAAGTTGACTCTAGCAAGCAAGAAACGAACACATTTCATACAAAACATGCTTGTCTTGAGGTATAGGTGAGACAGTCATGTCAACCAAGTACACTAAAACCTGAAAAGCCAACAGTAAGAGTTGACAGGGTAATGAGACATCAAAGCAGGGAGAGTCCACTGAGTCCAGATTATCTATCACAGGACGGATTAGGGAGCAGATATCCCAGGCAGAGGTGGTAGAAGAGAGTTGTAAGCGCTGAGAATGGAGGTAGGGGACAATGTGATGAAGTGAACACTGGGGGAAGCAAGCAAGCCATGACTGAGCCATAGAGACTCACATGGATGCGGAGAGGTAGGATCTGAGCAGCTGCCAGGGAACTCATGGCAAATGTGATGCCTGCAGCTCCAGGTATGACTTACATGTGCAACAACAAACTCTCACACTTAGATAGGTAGATATAAAAGCACAGAGGGGTCTAGAACCCCTGCACCAAAAGGCTGAGGAGAAATCAGAAAGAGGGCTAAGAAATAACCACTACAACTAATTATTAAAATAACGGCAACCACAACAACTACCTTGTTAATCGTTTGGACTGGACCAAGAAGGTCACACACATAACTATGCCCACAAACTCTTGATTATATGCATATATCACAATTTTGTATGTGCTTACACTACCAGTGAATATGGTATTAATCTGGAAGTCTTCTGATCTGCTTCCAAAAGATTATAAGCAAGAAAACCCTACGGAGCTAAGTTTTATTGTGCAACACATGGGCTCACCATGAGTCAGAATTGAGTTGACTGCTGTCAGATTTTTTGTTTTTGTTTTAATTCTAGTTATGTAAACAGGAAATGTAAACTTAGAGGCAAAGTAACTTGCTTTAAGCCAAGCCAGCCAACTTGCTTTAAGACATACAGTAAAAATCTGAGTCCACGTAGGTCTGACTTCAAACCCCAAGCTTTTAAAATTCAGAGATATTTATCTATAGAGGGAGGAATAAAAGCAGAATTGGCACTCTGACTCCAAATCATTTTGTCCTACATGATGGCTCTGCTGAAAGAGGAGAAGTGTGTCTGAAAAAAGCATATCTATAGAGGGCAAAGGTAGTTGGTTATTTATGGCATATGTATATTCATATGCATAAACATATATAAAACAAATCCTTACATATATATATGTATGTTTGTATGCATTTTACACATTTTTTTTCAGGTCTCTAAATACTCCTTAAGTAGGAGTCACTTAAAGTAAGGGAAAAAGGAAAAGGTGTTAACATAGTTTAGCTTTTAAATCCAGCAGATGTAATGTACCAGGCTTTCTAATAAGTATTTCCAGTTCTTGACTGATTTTAAAATCATTTTATTTAATCCTTATAATCCCTTGAGATGTATGTCATTGTTGATAAGAAAACTGAGATTCAGAGTGGTTAAGTAAAGGAAGAGTCATATCAGCCTATCTTTATCCATAGAAATATACATGAATCTTGTAAAATCTAGTTACATGGCCAGGCAGAAACAATCCTTGTATGAGTCAGCCAGATTACTAGCTACCCCAAAACTAGTCATACAATATTCCCTTGAACTGAGTCAAGCCCAGGCTGAATATTATCTGGTAAAGCAATATTATATAGATACACTCAGAAGTGTTACAAAATTTATCTTGGTAATCATTTCATAAATTTCTGCTAAGAATAGAAAACTGATTCTTTCTTTGAACACATGACTGACAGAGAAAAGAAGTTAGACCAGGAGAAAATGCAAAATGAAGTCGCTGACACTTAAAATCCATCTATGCATTCAGCAAAAATTTTTGGATTAGAGTTCAGAAAGAATGAGTCAGAATACTGGAATAGTTGCAGAACCACCTTGATGGGAGAAAGAAAATGAGAGGGAGGGAGGGAGGAAGGGGAGGAAGGAGGAAGGAAGGTAGGGAGGGAGGGAGCCACTCTCTCTTACGTGTTGCTGATCATCTTGGTAGAGGAACCAGTGTGCCTCAAGCTAGCATGTAAATACTGCAGTCTGGGAGTGATGAGATCTCACTCTTGCCTGCACCTCAGTATCCTGCATGAAATCTCATGCAACCACAAGCAGGCCAAGAAGTACAGTGGTGCTATGTGTTTGGAAGGGGAAGAGATAGAAACAACTGCTGCATAACCTAAATGCCCATCTCCTGTCTCATGATGTGGGGGTGGGGGAGGAAGACAAGCTAACCAAAGAACAGGGATAAAAAAGTCATGCACAGGCAAGAATTGACATAGAGTGGTGTGTTTGCAGTATTGGCTTTTCCTTCTCATCTCATCTCTTCTACTATAAAGTTTGTCATTTTTTAATGTGAAATACAACAAAGAAAATATATTAGAATTCTGAAGTTATGAAAGGCATTTTTAAACCCCTCTGTAAGTCTCATGTAACTACAGAAAATAATTTTATGTATAAAACTGAATTTTAAAACTAGACTTGATCTGACAGACTGGAGAATCCCTAGAAGATGTGGGCCCTGAACTTGCTGTTATCCCAGAAGAGAAATCATTCCTGAAGCCGACTCTTTGGAAAAGATTGGACTGGATCATAAGACATAAGATAATAGCGGTGAACAGAATACTTCTTGGCTTAAGTAGAGACATGAGACTAACTGTAGCTCCTGTCCAGAGGCAAGATGAGAGGAAGAAGAGGACAGGAGCTGGATGAATGGACACGGGAAGTAGAAGGTGGAAAGGAGGAGTATGTTGTCACAGGGTAGAGAGAAGATAGAGTTATATAGCAGTGCACGTAAGTTTTTGTACAACAAATTGACTTGGACTGTAAATTTTCACTAAAAGCACAATAAAATATTTTAAAAAATAAATAAAATTGAATTTTAGTTTTAGATAAAATCAAATAATTGCTTAAGGTCAAAAATTAGCTTTATTTTTTGGTTAATATTTTGGTTTAGATACTAGTTTATGTGATTATCAACTTCAACTTTAGAAAGTATTATATGTTCTTTTTTAGAAAATCAAAGAAAACTTTCAAAGTTGATCTATTCATTAGATGCAAAGCTATGAGATACATGTGGATAAAACTTATTCTATATGTGTAACAAAAAATATTATTTATTTTCTTATCTCCACAAATCTCTGTTAATGTTACTTTTATAAATGTGTTGCTTCTGAATTAGCATTCATGCATATTGTATATGTGTTTTGTGTGTGTATATATACAACCATGCATCACATTGTGCTGTTGACACATTTGTCTGAAGCTCCAATGCTATTCTGCATGCTCAAGCAGTTGGAGACCTGGCAAGGCAGATAGCACGAGGTAGCCTTAGCCAGCCAAGAGGTGGGACACCATATTGGCAGGTGGCAAGACCCCCTCTGAGCCAGCCTACATGAAGTGCTGTCTGGCATCTTGGGTTACTTTCCCCCAGTGGCCTCATCTGCTGCTGCATATTTTCTGTTGGGGAAGCTGTTTTGATCCCTCAGGACAGTTAAAGATATTGAAGTATGGTACATGGACTAAAGCAAAGAACGAAAGGAAGATTAATTCTCTGGTATTAAAATATATATTGTTTGGTAGCTTGAGGTGCTTTCTGACAAAATGGGCAAAATAGATTAAAAGTGACTGTAACTGGGCAGTTAAAATTGGGTAGAAGTACTTTTATCTTATGTTGCTGGGTGACTTCCAGCCAGTTTTTGATTCAACAACCGTACGCAACAGAAGAGAACTACCCCATCGGATTTTCTTGGCTGTCATCTTTATAGAAGCGGAATGCCAGGTCTTCTCTTCTTCTGGAGAGGCAGTGGATGAATTCAAACTGACATCCTTTTATTTAGCAGCTGAGTGCTTAACCGTTGCTACACAGAGCTCCTTTTTGATTTTATGAAGGGCTTTAGACGTTATAACTGAGCGATTAAATGCCTTCTTTCATTTTCAGCTCCACCTCCTCTGTGAAGTTGACCGTGACGCATGCAGGCCAATTTAGTCTCCATTTTCTCTATATCCTTTTTACCTAGTTCACATTTTTATTATATTGAGTATGTTCTTGTTAAGTGCTATTGAGTCCATTCTGACTCATGGTGATCCGACATGTAGTGGCACCAAAACTGCCTGGTCCAACACCATGCCCACAATCACTTTTATGCTTGAGCTTATTGTCGCAGCTACTGTGTCAATCCATTCTCACTGAGGGTCTTCCTTTTTGTTTGGCTGATCCTCTACTTTATCGAGCATGGTGTCCTTCTCCAGGGATTCCTCCATCCTGACAGCATGTCCAAACTGTCTGAAACAGTCTCACCATCTTTGTTTTTGAGGAGCATTCTCATTTCACTTCTTCCAAGACAGATCTGTTCATCCATTGGCAATCAGTGATACATTCAATATTCTTCTCCTGCACCACAATTCAGAAGTGTCAGTTGTTCTTCTGTTTTCCTTATTCATTGTCCAGTTCATGCACGTATATGATGTGACTGAAAATACCATGGCTTGAGTCAAGTGCACCCTCGTATTCAAGATGGCATCTTTGCTTTTCAACACTTTAAAGGGGCATTTTGCAGCAAATTTTGCCATTGCAATTCATCTTTCGATTTCTTGACTACTGCTTCCATGGCATTGTGGATCCAAGTAAAATGAAAATCCTTGACAACCTCAGTCTTGACTCTGTTTATCATGATGTTGCTTAATGTAAGGATTTTTGTTGATCCAGTTGTAAGGATTTTTGTTTTCTTGATGTTGAGGTGTGAGCTATACTGAAGGCTGTGGTTTGAGATCTTCATCAGTATTTCAAGTCCTTTTCACTTTAAGCAAGCAAGGTTATGTTATCTGTATAACACAGGTTGCTAGTGAGTCTTCTTCCAATCCTGATGTCCCATTCTTCTTGATATAGTCCAGCTTCTTGGATTATTCGCTTGGCATACATATTTAACAGGTATGGTTAAAGAATACAACCCTGACACACATCTTTCCTGACTTTAAACCATGCAGTGTCCCTTTGTTCTGTGTGAATGACTGCCTCTTGATCCATGTACAGACTCCTCATGAGAACAATTAAGTGTTCTGGATTCTCATTCCCTGTGATACTGGTTATAGGATTGATTATAGGATTAACCAAGAAATTCATGAAGGCAGCTAGAAGAAAAGTTGGCCTGAGATAGTTCATGGAAGCAGGCAATTTGAATATAACTCTATAACCTGTACATTAGAATCTTAGAGTATTGATTAATTAGCACCAGAACAAGAATCCCTACTTTCTGATAAATTGAGACTGTACATTTTCTGCTATCTCTTTGTGTATACTCCCTGGGTAGAAGTCCCTGGATAGTGCAAGCAATTAACAAAAGTCGCTGCTAACAAAAATATTAGAGACTCAAGTCAATCAGAGGCACCCTGGGGTAGAGGTCTGAAATCTGCCTCTAAAACAATCAGTGATTAAAAACCCTGTAGAGAACTCACGGATTCATCAAGAGTCAGAATCCACTACAGACATGTAATTCTGTGTCCTACACTAGAAACTCATGTCTCTGGTGTCTTGCTGATAGCACTTATTTTGCATTATGGTCATGCAAGCATCTTTCTGTCTGAGCACGAGTGTGTTTGTATGAAGGTTGGCTCAGAAGCTTCTGTTCCTTGTTGCTATTCTGGTCCATGTAAGCATACTGCCTCCTCCAGTCACAACAGTATCCTCTGGTGTTGGATGAGTATGCTCTTTCCTGCCTCTGGGTAGCTCATTTCTTATTCTCCTTCATCATTCTTGAATACATAGTTTACCTAAAGGTTAAGAATTATGAGTATAATTAAGAAGATGGGGCAATTCTACTACATTAGCATTAATAGTGCATGAAAAACATTCCCCATAGCTTCGTTTAAACCAGGGCCATTTCCATGTCTGTTCTTTCTTATGTATTTTTTCTTCTTCTAGCACCATGTAATGAAAATCTAATGGTAGCAATGGCACTTATGTTGATGAAACAGAAAATGTGATAATTATTCCTGCTTGTCTCTTTCTCATTTTTGCAGTAGTAGCATGCTTGAGACATGTTTGCTTTGGTGATCAAACTTGTGCTATGGGAGAGGAGGCTCAAAGGATGGGGAGTTGTCAAAAATTTTTCTGTGAAGAAAAATATGATGAAACTTATTCATCAGAGGAAACACTGATACTGTAGTGGTTAAGTGCTACAGCTGCTAACCAAAAAGTTGACAGTTCAAATCCACCAGGCACTCCTTGGAAACTCTATGAGGCAGTTGTACTCTGTCCTACAGAGTCACTATGAGTCAATCGACTTGATGGCAGTGGTTTTTTTGGCTTGTTCATCAAAGAGAAGATGTACACTTCCCTATGATTTTGAAAACAAAGGTTTGATAGTTAAGGCTGTGTGTCAATGTGGCTGAACCATGATTCCCAGTGATTTGGCCATAGTTTAGTAGTTATGAAGAATGTGATTTGGCAGTCATGTAATAATAGAATCAACCCCATGATGAGATCTGTTGTTAACAGCCAATTAGTTGAAAGGATATTTCCTTGGTTGTGGGACCTGCCTACAGTACATAAATGCAAATTGAAGTCATTATGCTAAGTGAAATAAGTCAGTCACAGTAGGATGAATTTTGTATGATCTCACTAATATAAAAAGGCAAGAAATGGCAAATGTATAGACAACCAAGTTTACTAGTGATTAGAGTGGTTGTGTGGGAAGAGAGAGACAGTTGGTTAATGGTGATAGAGAAATTCTATTGATTAAGGGAAGGGTTGAACTGCTAATTACTGCAACTGCTCTCAGGAAGTTGAACAGCTGTAAAGAGTTGCATTGGCAAAAGGTGTGTGACAGATGTGCTTACAACGACTCATCCCCCTACCCACCACCATCCGCATACATACAGAAATTAAGTAGCTGCTGAAACTTCTTATATACAATCAAAAACCTCATGAGACTTGATTCCTTGGTTTGGAGATTTAGGGATATGTTTTCATGAGACATTCCAGTTTATTGACCCAATATATGTTAAATGCTTCTTTTCTACCCCCTAGTTTTATTGTGTAGGCCCTTAAAATCTTGCAAGCAGCCATCCAAGTTACAACAGTTGGTCTCTGTGTTGCTGGATGACAGAAGGATAGTCAGAAATATGTGAACATATGGAATGTGTGGTTAATTGCCTCCATGAACAACTGCTATCTTTGTTAAGAGACCGGGACTGGATGATGCCTAACTACCATCACTGACTATTTTGATCAAAGAGTCTATAGAAGAATCTTGACCAAAAGAGGAAAAATGTATAACAGAATTTCAAATTCTCATGGACTCCAGACTTTCTGAAAACATTGGTCTGAGATAATCTTCAAATCTTGAATCAGAAACAACCCCTGCAGTCTTCGTAAGACTAAACAACAATTTAGGTTACTTAATAGCGTCTGCCTTAAGCATTGTGCTCTTTCAAGATTTACCTATATGGAATCCATTGACAACAGCCATTGGGCCCATTAGATAGGAGTAGCCAGCTTATGTTACTATGGGAGGAACAACTCAGGAACGGAGAGCGAGAATAGTTGTACAACTAGAACAATGCAATCATTGTCACTGATTTGTACTTCTAGAAACTGTTGAATTGGTTTCTGTTGTGCTATATATCTTCGCAAAAACAAAAACAAAATAAACAAAATTTATAAAATATCAACCATTGAAAACCTTATGGAGGAGTATAGTCCCAGTCTGGCAGACACTGTGTTGACAAACATTGTATTCAACACCGTGGTAATGAGTTATCCTAGTTGAGGCCTTAGACACCTCAGTTAAAATGTGCTTTAGTGATGCTTATCAAGGGCTTTCACAATGAAAAGACCTCAAAGCCACACTATGTTCCAAGTTTTCCTTTGATGTTTTACACAGGGAGTCCCCTGAGGGAGGAGTAAGAGCTGGGGGGGGGACGGGGGGGGTAGCTGAGTGATCTTAAGCTTCTATTTGAAATGTTTCAGAGTTACTTTGCCTGACTTGTGTTCCTGAGGCATTAAAGGCATGAGCAAATTGAGCATATGTTAAATCATTACTGTAAAGAAAGAAGTTACCTAAGAAACGGATTTGGAGTGAGGCCTTTGTAAATATTTCATTACCAGGATTTGACACATCCTGCTTACCTTTTCATTTTATTTCTCATCCATGATACTCTGTAACTGAACTCAGGGATTCCCAAAATGTGACGCAAAAAGATTTCATATGGTACATGAATAGACTTCAGAAAGTTTTCATTTGTAGTTTTATATTAACATACATAATAAAAAATACATAATTGGGACATCAAATCTATTACTTGAAATCCTTTGTTACTTGGAAAGTAATACAAGTTAAAAAAGAATTAGCAAATTTAAGGTCAATTACATAAAAGACAGGAAGTCATTAATACTGCAGGGAGAAATTATAATGAAGCTGGTTTAGAGTGACAAAAGGTGAGGAAGTACTAGACACTCCTTGTTCCTCCACTGACACATAAAGTCCTTCACACGCCAAGCTTTTAATCACCCTTTTACTATTTCCTGAGGTGCCTTCCTCCCACAGTGCTACTCAAGCAAGGTCTCCTTTCATTTCCACCTCTGCCCCCACCCGTGAAACTTCCTCTATTTCATGCAGGTCAATTTGGCCTGTATTCTCTATCCCCTTTTTACGTTGTTCACATTTTTGTTTTATTTATTCATTTGTAATTATTTGTTTACCTAGAGGGGGCATGCAAATAGCTCATTTGTATATTCTTAGTGCCTAGACTAGCATTTAGAAGTCACTAAAGGATTGGTTTTGAGCACGTGGTTCCTCCAGCATTTATCTATCACCAGTGACTGCCATAGGGTCAAGTCCCATGCCAACACTTGGTGGCCACCTAGTTTGCAGTAGTGATCCCATTCAGCACAGCTGGGCACTTTATCCCCTCAGAATGCATATTTCTATTGGCTTTGAGGATATCACCCTCTCCAGTTAGCCCCACCCCTTTGATATTGCTTTCTCTGACTCCCTTGTTTGTTCTTTCTCCTCAAACCTAAAATGAAGAGGTGACCTTGGAACTTTGGAGTAATCTTAAATTCCTCTTTTTATTTGTTTTTCCCACACTCTCACATGTTGTTCCTAATCTTATTGGTTACCTTCAAAATATGCCAAGACTTTTATGACTGTCACCATGCCATCTGTCACTCCTCAGGTCCAATAGACCTCATCTTTCCTTTGAGGACTGTGATTGCCTGCTAACTGGAATTTCCTGCTTCTTCCCACCACCCTACACATTTTACTCTGAACATCAAAGTCAGCGTATGTTTCTTGCTTACCAAATGACCCAGCGACTACCAATCTGACTTACAGCCAGCAGCTTCCCAGGCCGCTTGTTACTACCCAAAGCAGATCCTGCTTGGTAAGGCTTCTTGACAATAAACACACAAGGAGGTGAGAAGAGAGGAAGCACATTACGTACATGCAAGGAGGTGTGCACCGGAAAGCAAGCTCCCCGAACAAAGGCAGGCAGAGCATTTTATGCCGTCTTTCACCAGAAAGTACATATAGGTATCACGGATTATATGGGCTATTGATGTGGAAAGACGAAGCAGCACTACCAGCTTAGAGAAGCGCAGCAGTTTATCACGCTAGTGGGACAGCAGGGGTTAAGGCTCTCCAAAGCGCTGGCACCACGTGTCAGGGGTCGGGGTGTTTTATGAGGCTGGTTGCGGACAGGGATGGCGCGGCGGAGGGATGCGGAAGGTCAGGAGGCAGGGATGAATGGCTGGAGAGCCGAGGGTCGGGATGGGAATGCAGCGGCTGAGCAGCTGGGGCAGCCGAGGGTCGGGTGGCGGAGATTTTATCGGTCTGGTTCCTGAGCGCGGTGAGGCGGCTCACGGGGGGTGGGGGGTGAAGGGGTGGGGGGGTGAAGGGGTGGGGGGGACTGGAAGGGGTGGGGGAGGTGGGAGGTGGGGGGACTGGAAGGGGCGGAGGGGGTCGGGAGGGTTAACTAGTTTCCTCTTCGTTTCCCCTCTTTGACACCCTCCCTTTTGCTCCAGGTAGCAGGGAAGGGAAATGGAGTTAGGGGTCACCTTCAGTCTCAGTGTGTTCCAGTTGGTGATAGCCTTGAAGGGCGAGGACTCGCGCGGTGGTTCGGGTTACTAAGGTGTTGTCGATGAACTGGATGACTGCACGGACGATGGCCGGGCCCACCACAGTGGTTAGGGGAAGAATAAGTAGGGGTCGGAGGATTGGTAGGATCGACGGGAGCCAGGAAGCCGTGATGTTTGAAGAAGAGGCGAGCTCACGTCATCGCTGATGGATTGAGGTGCGAATCTCTACAGCCCTAGAGGCAACTGTGTTAGACTGGTTAAGAAAGTAACAGCCTTCTGCTGCCAGGGCCTGGCACAGTCCTCCTGGTTCGGCTAGAAGAAGATCTAATCCCCTTCGGTTTTGGAGGGCCACTGAGGCTAGGGAATTTATTTTCTCCTGTAGTGTGAGCAGAGGTCCAGCTACCGTCTCCAAGTTGGAGTTAAGGGCTTCAGAGAGTTTATGAAACAAGGTGAGGCAGCTAGCTAGTCCTCCTGTTCCTGTGGCCAGTCCTGCAGTAGTGGCCACGGCCAGTACGGCTAGCCCTGCCCCCCTGTTGTGCCTGGCAATGAATACGTTGCAGTCGGACAGGACCATTTTTTCAAAATTGACGGGTGAGATTAAGTGGTAGTTGGGGAAAGTGTATACTGGTGTGCAAGTCCTGTTTTCTGGTTCACCACACCAAAGAAAGGTGCCATCAGGCACACAGATAGAGTCTGTGCTGATGAGGTTAGTTATGCAGTTGAGAGCTGTATTGGGAGTTCCCCTC